>OY728121.1:671033614-672283614 GCA_963277665.1 Viscum album
CATGACTACTATTATGACCATCCTTACATCATAGAACTGAAGAAAGTACCTCCAAGGGTCTTGATGGCTTGGTTAGAACGTGATAACTCAGTATGTGATCGGTTGTATTATTGTGAACAAATTTAGTTTATCCATCATGTCATGTACCTCTATATACATGTACACTTCTGTTAAGGATGCATTGTTGGTGTCCTATTGGGTTTATACGCACACCCTACATAGGAATCTTGGTGTACGCACAAACTTCATGACTAGGGATTCAACGAAGGGAAAGGGCCCGGTAGTAGGTTGTTGAGGAGCTTGAAGGTGGGAGATGGATGAAATACTAGGGAAGACTCCAAATGGTTGTGATGATAATTTTATTTATTTATTTATTTCTTAAATTTGTACCTGCTGACCTACCATATTGGGTGTCCATTTTATTATAATTATGTGACTTGGCATTACAAATATTACAGAACTTATTTGTTTGACCTTCTGTAGTGTTGTTTATTTAACTTTTATTTATGTTGTTTTATCCTACGATGGATATGATTATTGAGGGCACAATTTCCCCATGTAATTTTAGAACCTCATCGCTAGTCGATAGCCTCTTGTGTACAGGGAGGTGCGCATGATGTCATGTGGCACTTCGGCTCAGACCCGATGATTCAGGTTGGGTTGTTGTAGTAGTGACCTTCAGTAAGTCGTGGTTTACACTAGAACAAACCACGACATGGTTTGACCACCACGTCATGGTTTGAACTTTAGTGTATATTTCCAACAATAACTTAATTGGTATTTTCTTTGACATGAGGAGTTGAAAAACATTATTGAGGTTACAAGTATATTTTCTCTAAAATACTTAATTTCACACATTCTTTGATGGAGTAATATTGTATAATAATTTTATATCATTTTTGTCAAGATATTTTGTTAATTACCACCTTTTATAGTGATGTAAAATTTTAATGGACTTTTTACAATAAAAATAATAATGTAATTTAGTGATGTTTTTAAAACCACCACAAAATATAAGAAAAATGGCATTTAACGGTGATTTTTTAGCGACGGTTTTAGAATTTAACAGCATTTTTTAATCACATGTTTTTAGTGGTGAGTTTTTAATGGTGTTTTTCTTACTAACGGTGGTTTATAATTATCAATGATTTTTTAGCAGCGGTTTTATACATTTAGCGGTGGGTTTTATTAATTTTTTTAAATTTTTCTAAATTTGCTAGTTTGTTAATTATCGTTCTTCTTTTGGAAAATATTTATAAAAAACTAAACTAATATTAATATTAATATTGATACTAATAATTATAATTATATTAATATTTACACACATATTAATAAATAATACATATATATATATATATATTAAATAGTTTATATATTTAAATTAATAAATAATTTATATATTTATATATTTATATATATTAATAATTAATTTATATACTTATATCAGTATTTATATTTATATTTAAATTAATTTTAAATTTAAATGTATATTAATGAATAATTTATATATTCAAATATTTATATTTATATTAATAATTAATTTATGAACTTAATATATATATATATATATATATATTAATGTATATTTATACATTAATAAATAATTTATATGTTGGTATATTTATATTTATAGTTGCAATTAATTTATGTAATTATATTAGTATTTATATTTATATTAATAATAAATTTATGCACTTATATCAATAAATAGTAATATTAATATGTATATTAATAGGTAGTTTATATTTGTATGTTAATATTCAATTTATATATCTATATTTATAAATAATTTGTATTTTTTATATTAACATTTTTATTATATTTATATTTATAAATATTTTGTGTGCTTATATATATTTATTATGCTCTTAAAGGTTAAAAACAAAGGAAACAACACACACACATAAGCCAACAAAGACTGGCCACACCCCCTCCAAGAGTTGATTGACTCCATAATTGGCCCATTATAATTTGATGGCCTAAAGGCCTTGAGGCATGAAAACTGTTATTTTTTGCCCAAAGGGCCCCTAAACTCATGTTTGTGTGTAACTAGGTTTGCACCCCTACTCACATCATCTCCCACGACATTGACCATAAAAGATTCAGAACCCTCTAAGGGAGGTTTTCAAGTTTTGAATCCTGATGATATACAGAATTACGGGGTGATTTTACCACATAGACAAGCCCCAAACTGCACTGATATATAATTATATCTATATATTAATATATATTTCTATGTTTGTATGTATATGATAGATATAACTATATCTTATCATTTGTGGAAGTTCCCTTCACACGTGTCACTGTCATGACTGTCCCTGCCTCCCTACTTCCTCCACCCTCCCCACTCCTCGTTGCCTCTCATCCTATCCATTTCCACCTTCGAATCTCCCTGTCCTCCTCTCCATCATGTCCTCACTTCCACCTCCCTGTCTCCTTCTTCCCATCCCCCCTCTTCCTCATGACCTCCACTTTCTCCATTCATGCATATGGTTTCATGAGTATATTTAAAGGAAGAGAAATAGACAACCTTCTTTCCCGACTCAGTAGTCAATGCTCCTTATAGGAATTTCTACATGACTTAGTAGTTGACGATCCTTCACATCTCGCCATTATCACAACACGTGAATCAGGTTGGTGCTCTCCTTATCTTCACTTACACAACATGAGAGAAACCCTATATTTTTTTAACCCCAATTGCATTTTCTTATCCAAAGCCCGCTTACACAAAGATTGAAAACCTAATTAAATTTATTCTCCATCGTTGGTGAATTTCATTAATATCTCTCTATCACTTCTCATGTTTGACGGGTTTGTTCATTTTACTTTCAAATACTGTTTGTCGACCACACCATGCTTGGAAGGAAACTTGGAATATAATTTGTGAAAATATTTTCCATGTTCAAGGTATAAAATGCAAATACATGATATATGTATTACTGATAGTCTTCCTTTAAATTATTCATATTTCAAAAATCTATACCATTTTCTTGGTTAATCAGTAGAAACCAATAATGACTTAGTCAACAGCGACTTGATTAATCAATAGAATGCAATCATTTCTTCCAACCAGCAACCTTCAACCATTAAACTACAGTAATGACTTGGTTATTCTTTTCACGTTTTCAATGAATGGTTTTTATGTTAAAATTGCTACATACTATAATTACCTGTTTAGCATAACTATTTGGTCAATGTTCTTTTAATTTTCATCTTTTTAATTTGTTTTCCACACTTTCAATTTGCTTGCATATAACTATGCAATTTCATTTATTAATCAATATCCTTTTTAATGTAATATGAAGATTCACAATAAAATTTTAATGACACCGCATATAACTATATAGTCTCACAGTGACTATAAATTCAATTTTAACATGCATTCAATTTGGATTGATTTTGTATAACATGCATTAAAAAATGTTATTGGAAAAGGGATTCATTAGCCTTTGTAAAGTATGGTTTCCAATGTTATTGTGTACTCTCAATCTTCCCATTTATGTGTAAATTACACTGTCTTAAACTTCACTTTGTATATAATCCACACTTTTGTTTTAAATTGTACGTAATATTTTTATTTATCTATAATAAATAGTTTAATAAGTTTCACACACATTGTAGTTTTAATAAGTTTCCTACTCACGTGTAGTATACGTATTTAAAATAAGATATATATTTTATAAGCATTCAATTCCACTTCAAGTGTAGTTGCCTCTGAATTACTATTACATTTCCGAATTGCATTATCATATAAATTCATTATTTTTTTCATATTTTACACCGACACATCATCAACAATGAATGCATGGTCTACTGGATATAGATAATACCTTTTAGACTAATAGATTCTCATTATTATGTTATCCACCAATGTCGTTTGAAGATTTGTTATTTATAAATCAAGGAAATCAATCAGTGGTTCTTAGTGTTACAATATTTTTATTTAGATTTCTTTAATTAATGATTTTTTTTAACTATATATTTTCTTTATGTGATCATATTTCAATGTCCTTTGAGTGGAAAAAATGGTTCAAGGAACCACATATCTTAAAGAAGAGTTGGTGCCAACTATATGTGGAGTGGTTGAATGTGTGAACAAATAGGTCTATTTCCAGTCATTACGATTTAGGAAGTTGCCATTGTTTAATCAGAACATGTTTCTTTCTATAATTTGCATGACCTTTTCTCCTTCCCATTTCTATAAAAATTATTTTTACCTTATTGAAATTTGATGTAGGTATAATCCAACAATTGGGTATATCATATTAGGGCATGTTATTAATGTAAAGTATCACATTTAAATTCAATCAATAGTGATTTATTAGATGTTTGTGATAAATCTATATTTCTTGATTTTTAAATCAGTTAACATTGAACATTCTCATAGCCCCCTTGTGGTCGGGTGGGGTGGTGAGAGTGAGTTGAGGTTTGGGGCGTGGTCGCGAGGTCGAGTGTCTGGGTCAACGGTTTATTAGCATCTTTGTTGCAGCGTCGTGTTTCGCATTTGCGGTTGTACCAATTTTTTAACATTGAACATTATCACATTTGATATCCTATAATTGACTTGGTGGTTTTTAGTGATAGTGTTTTCGTTTTTGATCTTGTAAACTAATTGATAGTATTAATGTGCAGATAGCTCCAAAGTAACAGAGGGTGGTGTTCATTTTTAATCAAGATGCAGTTTGGTGATCTCTTTAAAGAACATTTCTAATTTATTCACGTAAAAATCTCCAAACATACTTTTAGTGTGAATATAATTTCCAATAGCTAACACAATTTAAACAAACCTGTTTGATTTTGTTTGTGTGGTGGTGTTTGTTTAATCTTTCATACGATATATGAATTATTATTTTAACCTCATTTTAATATTATATATCACTTAACTCGACTTTTTTTTCCATCTTTCATCTATTCAATTTATAAAAAAATTATATTTTATATCCAATTTCAATTTCAACTAAATATAAAAAAAAATGTTACTCTCCATATTATATATATTTTATTATTCGTGGACGTTCCTTCACACACGCGTCTCCTCATGCCACAATTTTCCTCCCAAATTTTCACCTCATCCCGATTCTCCCTCCCAAATTCCCCGCCTCCGTCCACCTGCTCATTCTTCCGCTCCCTTCCATCGACTTCTGGCTTTTCTCTCCTCTATTCACTCTCCAAACCATAGCATCTTCCTTAATCGCACGACGCTCCATCGAGCGACGCTCCATCGAGCGACGCTCCATCGAGCGACGCTCCATCGAGCGACGCTCCATCGAGCGACGCTCCATCGAGCGACGCTCCATCGAGCGACGCTCCATCGAGCGACGCTCCATCGAGCGACGCTCCATCGAGCGACGCTCCATTGTGCTCCTAAAAATGACAACATCTCCCTCTATTGACCCTCCAGAAGATCTCATATCCTTTCTATAGTAATTGCATCTCCCCACTTATATCTTGCTCCAGTTCCGATTCACTGCCCCTTCTGACGATTGATCTTTACTAATATCGTCATCATTTGGTGGTTGAAATTCCTATGTTTAAAGGTTAATCCTCTCCAAATACAATCCCATCCTCTGCTTAAAAGGTTCGATTTATTTCATACCCATTTTACTTTGATGCTTTTTAAACATTAAATTTCTTGGCTGCTGTCTTTTTCTAACTATGGTATCCTTCCTGGGCATTTGATTATTCTTTTGAAGCATCTCCAAGTATTATGTCTTACTTATACAGTCCATATGGTATACACTCGTTGTTAATCTCTTCAGCGTATTCAATTTTCAAGGACTCCATTACACCCGAAAATCTGTAAACTGTGTCTGCAGTGTTAAGGTTAGTACTTTCAAGTTATAGCGCTTATAGGTTATATGCATGTACGATGAACTTTCAATTTTATACAGTTTTAATTTACTCACCATTAATGTCATTTTAACTTTCAGTTTACCCAAAAATTCCTCATAATAATTCAATTGTTCATATTTTATAGTTTCTTCAATTGGTTCTTCAACTGATTAGATATTCTCTAAGTTAATTAAACAACTGCATATATAATTCTGATTATATATTCTATTTCAAGGTAAATCTGTAACAGTCATTCAATTCATGGTCACACCATAATAGTATTTTATTTCAAGGTTACTGTGAATGTTCTACACACATCTATGATACAGTGCAGTAATATTCAGTTTCCATCATCACTATGCATTTCATGTAAAATTGAATTTCGACTATTATCCAATTAAATAATAAGTTTTATTTATTCATTTTCATTTTAATACACTTTCAGCTTAACAGAATTTATGTTTCTATACTTGTATAATACAGTTTTACTTTTACAGTAGTTTCAAGTTTTCCAAAATGTACTGTTAATTTAAGTTAGCCAAAAATATACTTCCCTTCAGTTTATTGCACTTTCAAGCATATTTTGTCTTAGTTTGACTCACTTTAAGTCTAATGCACTGTCTTCTTAGTTCATAACAGTTTTAAGTTAACCAAAATGCATTGTTTTTTTATATGCATGTAATATGCATATGATAAATATGCAATTTCTATATAACTTGCATTACATTTGAAAGACATTACTCCAATTATATTAGAATTGTTTCTTTTGTTATTTTCAGACATCCTTTAACAGTTATTTTATATTATCATTTATCCCTCTCTTTTAATAATGTTTATTTTGTGGTTTACAGCTATTAAGTCATCTCAACAGTATTGAATATCTGGATTGATCTCACAAGTAACATGAGAACTGACATGGATCTCCATTCCTTTGATGTTATGTGTGCAATTTATCATTACAGCTGTTACATATATGTTTGTTGTTTATGGTGGTTTACCCCCGTGTTATCTATTCTGACTATATATTGTTAATATATATATATATTCTGATATATATTTTGAATACATATATTCTGAATATATATTTAGATACCTACATGCACACACAAATATGTATTCTGAATATATATTTTGATATTTATATATATATATATATATTCTTATATACTGACATATTAAGATATATATATATTCTTATATAGATATATGTATATTCTGAATATATATATATTTATATATATATATATGAGTTATGATATTACTTTATGATATTACTTTAAACTTAATTTCAACATTTATTCTAAAACATTAATATTTATTCGGCATATCCATTTAATGTTTTATCTATTTTTTTCAATTATTGGAAGCATATTAATTTAAACTTCCTACTTCCAGCAAACATTCATATTATTATTCTTTTTTAAATTTATAGTTAGTTATTTTGTTTTAGCAGAAACATCAAGTATGAACACAAATTAAGTTCATACTCATTATATGTTGCACTTAATTCATATATACAAATTATGGCTATACTCATCATATAAAAGTTATATATATTTATATATTGAATTTATATATATAAATATACATATATTTCTTTATTTATTGTGCATATTCAAAATATGAAACGTATATATTTTGGCAATTATTTTTCATGTTGAATTTTATACTTGTGCTAACCTACTCATTTGATTCAAAGAATTAATTGTTTGGAAATTATTTTTCCATTATGTATTATCAGGAAGTGAAACTACTTTTTTTGGTTTTATTTATGAAAAGCGAGCTTCTCTTAATAATTTTATTTCTAATTGTTCTTATTATTTAGCCTATTTTCTTCATTTTTTTAACTTGTAATTCTTATTCTATAATTTCATGTATGAAAGATGAGCACTTCTATGTAAGCTTCTTTTGCAGTACAATTTATATTTTGATTGGTTGTATAGAGCCATAATGATAGGTTTCTCATCGAGTGATGTTGATGTGATTCCTTTAGAGAATTAACAATCAACCTCTTTAGTCCACAAATCAAATTCTCTTACGAGTCTCTTCAATAGAATAATTAGTTAATTTAGACATCTCAAGAGCTATGAGATCTTCGATATAAGTTCTATCTTCATCACCATTGAGAAAACAATTTGTGATCAACCAAGGTACCTCCAATTAATTTTATGAAATTCATGTAAAAATATCCATATATCCTTTTAATCTGATTATAATTTCCAATATATTAGATAATTAAAGCATACCTTTTTTATTTTTGTGTGTTGATATTTTTTTCTAGAACTGTGACAATTAGTATATTATTGAATATCAAAATGCAATAATTTCTTTTTATGAGGTTTGTTTTAATTCTACTTCCAATATTATTTCTTTTTATGAGGTTTGTTTATTTTTTATGTACATAACATATATATGTTATATATATATGTTATGTGTATGTAAATGCTCTAAATAAATAAATAAATATATATATATGTTCTATTAGTTTTGTATGTAAATAGAACATATATATGTTTTGTAAAAATATACATATAGATTGTATGCATGTTTTTCATGTATATAATTATCCTCATTCTCAACCAGTTATATAAATGTGTTCACTCTACTATACATGTCACCTTCTCCTGTTGCGAAATCGTCGGGAGTTACAATGACAGAAACGAGAAAACGAAAGGAAATGCAGAAGAAAGAAAACAACGAGAACACAATGATTTACATGGTTCGGGAATAATCCCTACGCCCACGGGAGAGGTGGAATTTCACTATTTTTGGGAGCACAAAATTACATAGGGTTTTTAGTAGCAACCCTAGCCCGAAAATGGGTTATAAAATGAAGTGAAGACGATCACTCTTTCGAAAAGTAAGTCCGCGTTGCTACAGTGAACGACGTTCACTTTTGTCAAAAGTGCTACAATACTACTGACTCCGAAATCTGCGCTTCTACAGTTCATGTCGGTTAGCTCTGTTACAGTGTCAGAGATGCTATAGTACCGAAAAAATTAGACCAGGGGCCTTCGACCCCCGGACCCCCGGAGCAGGGGTGCGTTGTCCCTTGCAACCCCCAACGAGCTCACCGCGGACCTTGACCCGTAACAGTTGCGGGCCATAAGCATTCGGCCCAATCGAATCGGGCTACACCAATCCAACATCTCCTTCATTTTCATTCCTCTATTATCCTCCCTCTCTATGTTGTGATTGCATCCCCCCATCCATGCCCCCTCTCTCTCCCTATCCCTTTCTCGACTCCCTGTCTCCCCATCCATGTCTTCAATATCTCTCCCTCCATGTCACCTTCTCCCGCACGCTGTAGTGGATTGAAATGACAATTTGATATTGAAGGGAAAACAACATGTATCTTGTTTAGGGGTATGTTTTTGTAATATTTTCCCTACTTTTCATTTTTCTTTATTGCCTAAATATTATATTTATCTTTACTTCCCAAATTTCAATGTGATCAGGGTCTCATGTGGTAAGATTCAACCTTTTTCTGAGTACATCCCTCTTGTGTTTTGGTTGAATCACTTTTAGTTGATTTTTCTTTTTTTCTTTAAACCTTGGTGGTTGAGTTCCTTTTGAGAATGAAGATTTTTTTTCCAGAGAAAATGGCATAAAGTTTGGAGATGTATGTTTATTTTAATTAACGGAGTATGGGTATTAAGTTCACGTTGTGAAATGGTCGATTGATGTTATTTTAACTCGAGACAACGTGTTTTTCAACATATCTTATGAATTAGAAAATTCATGTTGGGAAAGAGGTTCATGTCATGAATATCTCGGGATCAGTGGTTTTAACCCACTTTGTGCATATGAATTAGTTTCATTCATGGGGTATCCTTCTCTCTTGAAGCCTAGGGTGACTCTAGGAGATTTTGGATTGATTCCTTCCTCTCCGGACTTCTAGGTATAGCGTTCAATCTCTAGTGAGTTCCTTGCTTTGGTTTTCTCCTTTGTTTTTCTCCATTATCGCAGTGTAATCTCTTGATTGCCATTGAATCGGGTTTTGATATTAATGTGTGTGATCTCAGTTTTCCTTGTGATCTCCTTTTCCTTTATTCTTCATTGGCATTTCCTATTGAGAGAATTGCTTTTATAGCTAGATTATAGTGGGTGGTTTAAATCTTATCCCTTTTGTTTGATTTAATTATCCATAGCATGTGCAATTTGTGCGATCATGTTGGTACGCCACACATGTAACTTAATAAATTTGTTAAACCTTATTAAATATTGATCATTTATCCTTTGAGCGTCCATTGGACCCCATTGGGTCCATAAGTGTGGAGACAAAGACTTGCGGCCACTCGATAGGTGTGCCATCCTTGAATCTTGTTGAGACTTTGTCAGTTGATATTAGAGCCCTAAGATGTTTTGAAAAAATCGAATGATTGTTGGCTTAATCTTATAAAATGGAATAACATGTAATTTGTGTGATTGCTTAAGGTAGAATCATCTCAGCTAAATTTGGTTAACTGATACATTAATTACTATAGGGTTAAATGATAAATGAAATAGGTTTTATATATTCATGAAGATATTTGGAAACCTGGATTTATGAAACATAACTACATAGACAAATAATAATTTGATGAATTGATCATTGTGAATTGTGGTGATATATTATGTATGATTTATTTTGGCCTTGTGAATTGCTTTCTTAGATTTTAAGCTTATGTGACATTGATTGTGATCGATTCCTTAGGGTGGGATGCTTAGTAGAATGTTGAGTTTGTTTGGATACAACTCCTGATTTTTGTTAACACCTAATGGTATGGTGCATGATTTCATACCGCCTGAGGGATAAACGGACAGGTACTTGATGCCCGAGTGTAGAGTGTACGATTATGGGGTGTTTGAGGACCAAGTGCACTATCTCTGGGTGCCTGAGGGTGAGATTCTAGATAGCCTATGAGCAAAGGTTATTTGTTAATGTGATGTTTGTGTGATTCATCATTAACAGGAGAATCTACCATTGGTTGGGTGATCTATCATGATGTAAGAGGATTCACCTTTAGCTATAGATACCCGACAGGGCACTGAAGGAGGTTTGGCTGACCTCATGTATCAACCCAGAGTTTAGGGGATTAATGAGTTTACTTTATGCGTAGTATTAATTTATCAAATTAATAATATTTTATCGTTCAATTGCATGCATTATATTTCTCAGACTAGATTGTTAAGATATAGTAGTGTCGACCTACTGAGTTGTACTCACACCTTGGACGAGCCGTTATTTGATACCCAGACAAATCTCATGATGCAGGTTTGGATAAGGGCAAGAGACCCTGTTGTTGATTTGTGGATTGCTGGATGGGTTGGAGTCTGGAGAAAGGATTGACATTGGTTTTTGGAGTCTATTTCAATTTTCTTGTATTTTTTTTGTATGAGTCACAACACATTGTTTAGTTATATTTAGCTTCTCATTACATAATACTATTATTATTTGGATTTATTTAGTTGTCCTTTCTCAGCTTTGGATTCCTGTTAAATTATTCATGTCAGTGGCTGTGGGATCGTATCAGGAAGGCTAAATTCGCACACCCTTTTTTGTTCCAGTTTCTTTGCTTCACACACCACAAATTCCATTCGAGTAGAGTTGTTGGGATTTGACGGAAACATAAATCTACGAAGATTAGCTTTGAATTGGAGCTTGATATTGGACGTGCCTACGTCTACGAGTCTCAGGTTGGCGGTGCATACCTTTCTTGTTTTCATGGACTTTTGGGTGACACAACCTTTGGTGCGTATTTGGGTATTTTGAGTGAGACCCTATTTTATTTTCTATTGCATGTTAAATTGCTTATTAGACCTGTGAGATGCCTTTGGGTATGCCCTTTCACCTGTTTTGCTTGAGCGGGGTCGAGCGAGGGGTCGTTTCTCAATTAGGACATTTTTTCCGGGTATGCCAAAATGCGTTAAAATGAATTGTTTTGATTAAATTGCTAAGTTCAATTTGGTAAGTGATGATATGAATTGTAAGAGGATTCCAAGACTTTGGTGTTGGTATGAGACAACACATAACTAGTGCAATTCAACTGTTTAGTCTGTTTTGTCTGTTTAAAGTATTTCTTTTGATTATATATATGTGATGTGTGATATTGTATATGCTGGAACCTTCGGGTAGTGCTGGACATGACCTGAGTATTGTTGAGTGATGATGATCACAGTTTGAGCTTGGTTCGGGTTACATTGGGTGGTTCTGACCACGGGATTGAGCGTCATGGATGTCGGCTTGAGGCAGTGTAACTGTCAGGATGGGCATGACCTAGATTACTTGGGTGGCGAGGCCATCGGACTTGAGCGACATGGTCGCACGGGCACGAGGTGTTAGAAATGTTGTGGGTTGGGAACTTAGTTTTGGTGATTATTGTTCACATGAAACTTTGAGTAGTGTGCGCACAGTAACTCTGTGATGAGGTGGTTTTGACCACTAGTGTGGGTAGAGGCCCTCGTTAGTTGTGGTTTAGGTATTATTGGTTTGGGGGTGATTGTCGTAGGAACCCACGTGGAAGGTGAGAAGCCTTCAGAGGATAGCATTGAGGCTATCGAGTTGGGGGGCAGAGGCTCATCGTGGTTTAAGGGCAGACACCACTATCCTTTCAGTTACTGATTTGAAGACATACATTGCTGTCCCTTCGGTTACTTTATTGAGGGCAGACATCGCTGTCCCTCTGGTTACTTATTTGCGGAAAAACATCACTGTTCCTCTAGGTTACTACTTTTTGGGTGCGCCTTCGGGACGTCGGTACTTGAGACACGCGATGTCAGGGCGCACATGGTGTCGGGTTACATGATAGAGATTTCGATGTTGACTGAAGCAAGTGACACTCTATGGTGGATGCTAAGCACCAGTGGAGTTTGTGTTTATTTTGGCATCCTACTGTTTACTATTTTCCTTATAAATGCATGCATGCTTAAACATTTATATTAGGTACGCACCGTTGGGTGGTATCCTATTGAGATTTGTTTCACACCCTGCACGAGCCCTTTAGGACGCGTGTAGACTTTATGGATTCACGTGTAGGAAAGAGACCAGCTTCAGGAGCTAGACTGTTTTAGCTGTCGTATGGAGATGGTAGGGACCTTGAGGTCTTGCCTAGCTGGAGTTTACTTTGTTTTGCTTTCTTTCATGTACCAACATGCTTGCATTGTTTATTGTAGCTACTGTTGATTAGCTATTGATTCCCTTTTATATATTGACTTGCTATGAATACATGATTTGTCTGTTCTAGTAGTTGTTGCAAGTGGTTTAACATGTTGTTTATATTTATTGCTTATGCTGTTTATTGCTATTGAATGTGCTTTCGTTATGTGGGTCTGGTTCGAGTCTGCAGAGTCTTCTAATTTTATATTTTTCTCGGACCAGTATTATTATTACCCTCTGAGAGGGTATAGTCTCCCCACTATACCTATAAGACCCTCGCTGTTAGTCAGCAACCTTTGACGTTCGGGGAGGTGCGCCTCAGGTAGAACACCCGACTCGTTTAGCATTGTTTGGGTGGCTGACTGGGTCTGGGACGTTACAAAGTGGTATCAGAGGAGTTCTTGACAGAGATTTAGTAGCAGTGTTTTGCTGGATACTAATGAGATTAAGACTTCTCTTTTTATTTCTACTGGTTTTACTATTTGAGATATGATAGACTGAAGATAGGTTGTTACTGGAATTGGGTTTCTAGCTCGTGCTTGGGTGCCTGTAGTCTCAGGTATGAGGAATGGACCAAGTTGTCATGGGTGCAGATTTTTGTTTGCTTTTTGCTCAGATTACAGTTTATATGATTTCCACCTCGATGACTCATTTGATGTGTGATGTTATTGATTGTGATATGTAACCATTGACCCGGTGCGGTAAGGGAGAATTGGACATTGACCCGGTATGACAAGACGTGATTGTTTGGATTTTAATAGGCACATTTTTAGGGCATTTCAATTTCATAACTGCACGTATGCTTTGTGAAGTGATAATACCATGTGAATAATATCAATTTTCATGCTTTGTATGCTTTGAAATGTGAAAAGGTGAAATTCTTGATAAAATTGCTAGTTAATTGCAATGTATTATTCTATGCTTAATATATATTGTGAATTGCTTGTGGAAAAAGATTTTGGGCCTGACTCTTGTATGAGCAGACAAATACTATGGTTGAGGTGATTTTGATCATTAGGATTGGACGTTTTGGATGTCGATTTGAGACAGTTTGACTGTCAGGATTGGGCGACTCGGTCGTTAGTTTGAGGCAACGTTGGTTGTTGAGACGGGCATGACTTGTGGTACTTTTGATACTTGGCTCTGTTGAGAGGCTGGTAAGGAGGCTATGAGGTCGGGATGCCGTGGGCATGTGTTGCAATAATGGAGAGTAAGAGTAGTTGTTATATGTTATCTCTTTACTATTTTCCTTAATTGCGTTGAATATTATATATATGGGTTGTCTGACCATTTATAGTATTCACCAGGTTCCTTTTTGATAACTCAGATGGAGCATCATGCGGGAGATGGTACAATGTCACATGAGCAGGATCAAGTTCAGAATCTGGCGCAGGCAGAGCATGAGCTGCATGTACAGGCTTAGGGACATGATCATTTTCAATATCTAGTGCTGTCAGCCGGGTTTGGCAACGTTTGGGCTCTGGCTCGACGAGCATCTCTTGCCTAGTTTGGTACGTGTCTTGCAGGGGATCGACATAGGTGCGTATGGTACAGAGCCATCTATAACATATCTGATGGGGGGGTTCCATTCGCAACACTCATCGCTTTTTCATGGTGAGGGTGGTCCACAGACGGTTGAGAACTTGATAGAGAGCATGCAGATGATCTTTGAGCAGCTCGAGACGCCTCCTGAGCAGAGGGGCAAGCTGACGACATACATGTTGAGAGGACCGACAAAGCGTTGATGGGATGTGCAGGTTCAGACTCGCAGACATGAGAGACTAGCATGAAAAGACTTCGAGGACAGGTTTTTTGAGCACTTTTACCCAGAGACACTGAGGGTAGAGGGAGCTTGGGAGTTCTTGAGCCTTTAACAAGGAGACATGTCCGTCATGGACTATGCGACTACTTTCACTGAGCTGTCTCGCTTTGCACCTGGTATGGTCAGCGATGACTCGACAAGGGTGAGACGCTTTGAGGGTGGCTTGCGACACGCCATTCGGATCCAGGTGAATATTTTAAGGCTGATTTCGTTCTCAGAGGCAGTGAATCAGGCGCTTATAGCAGAGGGCAACGAGAAAGATAGGTATCACTTAAGTCGAATGACAACTTCAGGTGATGGTTTAGATAGTAGGAAGCGAGGATAGAATGAGTTCCAGCAGGGCAGTCAGGTCAAATACTCAGCAAGACCACCTCGTAGTAGTTTTTCAGTAGTTTTTTTTCAGTGTGGACAACTAGGAGATGTTCAGACTCAGTGCGATAGGCCTCCAAAGGAGTACCGAGCATGTGGATAGATCAGACATCTGGAGAGGTTCTGCAGGAAGCCTTCTCAGACAGCCGACATGCATAGATCGGGACAAATAGTGGCATCTGAAGTTGGTTCAGGTTCGGTACTAGGTGACGATAACTGAGGTTTAGCTGCACGCGGAGGACGTGACAGAGACAACAAGACCCAGTTGAGTGGTCAGTGGCTGGTGACTGGAGTAGCACCGCTGGGATTTCAGACATCAGACAGTTGTACTTTAGGTCATGTGCACGTCGTGGAGTTGCCAGGGGTTGAGCAGGCTGGTGAGCCGACGACAGTTAGAGGTACACCGAGGCTGTGGTCGTGATCTTTTTTGTTTTTACTTGTTTTGGCATGGCCTGTTGGGGCATGCCCGCTTTAAGTGCACGAGGTGCACGTGATTTATATGGACTGACCAGATGCTGGCAAGTGGGATTGACACTATATCGTGTGCGTGATATATTTATTTATATGTATGAGATGCGTAACATCAGGGGCATCGAGGATGTGAGTTACTTGAGGTGCTGTGGGCATCGGGGCATTGATGATGCGAGTTACTTGAGGTGCTAGACACCAGGTTCGTTTTGAGCATCCATGGGATGCAGGACCTCGTGGAGGCGGACACCAATGCGGTGTGAGATACGTTTGAGGTATCGAAAACGACACGGGATCACCAATGAGGCACATGGGCGACGATGCGTCACGAGTGGACTATGAGTCTGAAAATAGGTTAGTGAACCTTTGCTTTGTTGAGTTTTGTAGGGTTGAGATCGAGTTAGACAATTCCTAATGTGGGGAGCCCCTTGAGCAATTTAGCTAGAACCTTTGAGACCGGGGTAGTCCGGGTTACTTTGATCGGGGTGGTATGTTCGGTTCCATCTCTGGGTTTTGTTTGATAGCTCGAGGACAAGCTATGTTATGGTGGGGAGATTGTAAGAACCCGAGTTTTTGAAACAGGTCAAAATCTCGACCCTGTTTGAATTTTTGACTTGTTTTTGAGAAAACTGAGAAAATCGGGGAAGTTCTAGAAATTTCTAGATTACACGTCGTGAACTCCAAAGTACACGCCGTGTATGGGTTAGGCGTGTATCGACCGTGTGCTTGTCGAGTACATGTCGTGTAATGACCGTTTAAGAATTTTCTATTACACGACGTGTAGTTTTGCTTGACACGTCGTGCATTTTTTCCTTCCACGTACCGGTTGAGTTCTAGCCTTGTGTCGACCTGTGTGGCGCGTCCAAACCGTGTGGCTCCCTCCATTTAAGTCGGAGTACAAACAAGGTTACTACACATAATGTAGTCCTTTATACATGCTCAATATTTTTATTTTTATTCGCTTAAATGAAAGAGCGTCACGTCGGTGGTTGCATGATCGCATCAGGAAGGCTAAACCTGCGCACCCTTTTTCATTCCAGTTTCTTTGCCTTGCACACTGCAAATTCCATCTGAGTAGAGTTGCCGAGATTTTAAGGAAATGCAAATCTACGAAGATCGGCTTTGAATTTGAGCTCGATATCGGATGTGCCTACGTCTACGAGTCTCAGGTAGGCGGTGCATACCTTCTTTTGTGTTTTTATGGACTTTTGTGTGACACAACTTTTGGTGCGTATTTGGGTATTTTGAGCGAGACCCTGTTTTATCTGCTATTTCATGTTAAATTGCTTATTAGACGTGTGAGATTCCTTTGGGTATTCCCTTTTACTTGTTTTGCTTGAGCGGGGCCGAGCGAGGGGTCGTTGCTCAATTGGGACATTTTGGCCGGGTATGCCAGAATGCATTAAAATGAATTGTTTTGATTAAACTGTTGAGTTTAATTTGTTAAGTGATGATATGAATTATAAGAGGCTTCCAAGACCTTGGTGCTGGTATGAGACAACACATAGCTAGTGCAATTCTACTGTTTAGTCTGTTTAAAGTATTTCTTTTGATTATATATATGTGATGTGTGATATTGCATATGCTGGAACCTTTGGGTAGTGTTGGGCATGACCTGTGTATTGTTGAGTGATGCTGATCATAGGTTGGGCTTGACCCGTGTTACATTGGGTGGTTCTGATCACGAGATTGAGTGTCATGGATGTTGGCTTGAGGCAGTGTGACTGTCAGGTTGGACATGACTATAAGGCCCCGGCCTTAAACCTTACTTAATCTTGAGTTATTACAATATTACACATTGAGGATCTTTTCAGGTTTAGAGTTTTAGAGAATTAGATCATGAAACTTGCATTACATTCCACATTTAAACAAAGTGGTTACATAAAAGATAGTATTCATTCTTCCCATCAACAGAAACATATTGAAAATAAAACATGGATTCTTTCTTAACACATCCTTGACTCTATCATATTATCATGTACCTTTCCCTTGACCTGAAAAACATTTCAAAAACTTGGGATGAGCATAAAAAGCTCAGTAAGGGATATAAAAATATGGAAAGGAAACACGAGTTCATATATACATAAGAATGAAATCATAATTTACCCATAAAACATAGGCACTTTAACCTACCTCATCAAATCATGTATAAATCATAGAAATTATAAGACATAAAGGTAACATGAGGCATTCATAACATTCTTTCATAGGGAGTAACCCTCTTGGTTACGTTTGGAATACCCATCACAGTATATTCCCTAAAATCTCTTCGGAGAAACCTTAACGTTTCACTCCTTCGCGTTACCCAATGCATTGGAGAGCTATAACGGGCTCACCCGCCCTTAGTTTATCACGGAACCACCCGTTCTTCATAACAATGCCCAAGGACCATAACATAATCGTATCACATAAAACATGCATAAAGGAAACATAGTATTTCCACATTTCAATCACAATATAACATTTTAGTATATTGAAATAATTAATCCATTCAAAAAGAAACCATTTCCAAAACCATTTAAAACATTTAATAAAGAGATTTTTGAATCAAAGTGTCCCATACCACCTTGAAGCTTAAAAAATTTAAACCATTAATATCCATATAAATAAATCCTTAAAACCATTTTGAAAACATGGATATTAATAAGAATAAATAATTAAAACATTTAAAACGATATTTTGGTTAAAGGGGTTTTACCAAAATTAGAGACACTTGAATACAATAATTGAGGAATAACATTTAGTAAGAACTTTATAATATCATGAGAATAAATGGATTCATGATATAATACTCCAAAGGATATTATATACACCATATAAGAGTGAATTGGTGCATAACAACAATGAACCCTCAATAGAAATGTCAAATGTGATGAAATCCCTTATAAAGAAGGTATCTTTAAATTAAGGACAAATCAATCTCAAAAATATGTGTGACAAATATAATTTCACCCAATATAAGTTTATATTAATTGTAAAACAATAAAAGGTCATTCACACATATTCAATGGATGACATATTCAATGACTACATGTTGAACCCAAAGAAAACGAAATTGGGTTAAAAAGTTCCCTTGATAGCCTAACGGCATCACATCAAAATGAGTTGATGAGAGATAAAAAGTGTATCTCATCACTTGGACATAAAATTTACATCAATAAGGATATATGAGAACATATCCCAACATAACAATATGTAAATTAAAATACCCAACAAAAGAAGTCTTTTAAAAAAGAGGAGGGTGAAAGGTTCCCTTACCGACTTGGGTATCTTTCAAAACATACACCCCATGAAAGAAGGACAATAGATCATTGATGTAAATACTCATAAACGAAATTATATTACACAAAGAGTAGAATAATGGGCAGTACATACACCACTCAATGGAATTTGTGGCAAATGTATCATAAATCTCACGGGAATAAAAGTGAGATGAAAAATCCCTTACGAAAACTCGGCAGCCTAACGGCGCCACATAAAACTTCCGAATATGGATTGATGAGATCAAATAGTGTATCTCATCACATTAAAATAAAATTTACAGCAAGAGTAATATAAAATAACATCCCCCAACATTACAAAGAGGAGCCTAAAAGAAGTGACATAAAGGAGAGTACTTAAAAAGAAAGAGAGAGGTTAGATCTCTTACGAAAGTTCGGCAGCCTAACGGCGCCACTCAAAACTTCCAAAATGGATTGATGAGAGAGAATAGGGTCTCTCATCACATGAACATAAAAATTACAGTAGGAGTAATATAAAAGAACACCCCAATCATAAGAAAGATGAGCTTAAAAGAAATGACATAAAAGAGTGTACTTTAAAAGAAAGAGAGTTGTAGGATCCCTTACCTCGGGTCTGACTTGACTCGATCGTTCTTTAATCTCCTGAATAATAAACTTGAGTTAATTTCTACTTCCGTAAGAACATTTTTCAAGTTCATTGTTACTTTTATATCACTTATTACCATGTCATAAACATTATGTAATCATTTAAGTTAATAATATTTGTTTTGCCGATATTTGGTTCTTAAGTCGAAAGTGGACTTCTTACAATTACATGTTGTTCGTGTGGTCAAATGTTTATTATATCCAGAATTGTATTCATGATTTAGATATAATATATGTCATATATATCCAGTACATGCATGCATTTATAACATTACATAATCATTTAGAGGTAAGAAATGAAATGCACCGTTCATGGAGACGGTAAGCCGTACGTACGCATGAACGCTACTTTCATTTCTATTTCGTATTTTATAGAATTGAATAATAATGATATAAAGGTATATTATAATTCCAGTATAATATCATATATAATATCATAGTTCCATCCTTTATACGTCCCACATATGGTATTTAACGAATCAAATCACTTTGAGGGGGCGGTAGTCCGCACTTCCTTAAATGAAGATATCGCGTTTACCCATAATGGAAACCATAAAGGTATGACCAAAATGAAAAAAACAGAAGCTTAAGGAAAACATAAACATATTATATATCATATATAAAAATAGTGACATCATAATGGCCACCTTTGAAGGTGTTAAATGAGTATTGAACAATCATCGTTTCGGGAGGCAGAATTTCGCCATCCACAGAAACCGTATGTTCTTTAACCATTTGATGTAGTTGTGTGGGAGTGTAGCTCGAATAAATATTATAACAAAATCCTAGCATATTGAAGATACTGGTTTTGTTACAAAAGAAATAAATAAAAAGAGTTTAGGGGGTTGGAGAAGCAAAATAAAACAAATGAACATGAGAGAATGGATTACCTTTAAAAGTGTAACTCCTTTTGTTTTGAGCATAAAGGCTTCCTTTGAAAGGATTATGCCCAAAGGGAATCCTCTAGGATTAGGATAGGGATGTGGAGAGAGTAAATGGGCAGTGGTTGGCCGAGCCAAAGGCTTGATGAGTGTGTGTAAGGTGGTAGAGGTGGGGGCCTTTTATAAGAGGAGAGGAGGGGCACTTTTGGAAAGTAAAGAAATATTACTTTATTTGAAAATGTGTTTCGGTTTCAAAAGGTCCCACATTGATATAATTCGTGGATAAGGTGATAAGGCTTCGAAATCCACTCATCCAATAAGTTTTGGACATGTGTAGTTCATAGCTTTTACATTATCTTTCCATTTTATTTAAATCGTCAAATAATGATGTCATCGCTGCATCATTATTATGTCATAAATAATTTAATTTATTTAATGTCTAAAAATTATAAAAAAAATTACTATGATGTAGGAAATATTTTTCGATTTCCAATTACTATTTATAATCAAAATTTGGACTTGTATAACCCCACTTAAAAATTATTTTAGTAAAACAATTTATGTTAGTGTCATTTTCACTTTAACATTAAATAAAAATATATTAATGTCATTTTCCAACTAAAGTGGCTCCATGGGGTCCCCAAGTTGGCCCATGGCTTGTCTTGGTCGGCCATGACTCACCCAATAGGTGTAGGACAAGTGTCATGGTGTTTTCACATTCTTATAATATCATTTTTACCTTAAACTACACTAATTACCACTAATCGCGATTAAAAACTTAATAAGTTACTATTCACCAAAAAATTATTTTAATCTCATTGAACCACATTTTACTTCTTAATGAAAACCATGTATGTCGGATTTTTGAAAATCAAAACACAATTATGGCAAAATTTCATTTAAATGAAAAATCAGTTTTTATAAGTATCACTTAGTGGTTTCACTATTCATCAAAAATTGAAGTTTTTCAGAAAATTACCAAAAATTCACCCTAAGCTATATTTGATATTCCGAATTCAAAAAGGAATTCAATTTTACAAAATTCAAAACATATTAGTCACATTAATTAATTTAATAATTAATTCCCGCTGTCAGAGCAAATAGAGTGTTTTTATAAAACAATAAGTATCAAAAGATTGACACTAGTTTAAGTCTGATTTCAAAGTGAAATTAATTCCAATGACCACTATTGGATTTAATGGTAAAAATATTTTCTAATTTCACTTTAAAACCAATTCAAAATATTATCTAATCATATAAATAAATTAGATTAAAAAGTGGTTTTTAATTAAAACACAACATTCTATACTATTCATTAAAAAATGAACTTTATCGGAAAAATACCAAAAAATTACACAAAGTAAAATTTGATGTCCCGATTCTTAATAAGAGTTTTATTTGGTCCAAAAGAATGTATAAGAGTGATCAAAACTATATTTAATGACAGTTCTCCATTAAAAGGCGATAAGTGAACCTTTAGTGAAAACTAGGGCATATACACCTAAAATTTAATTCTTTCCGTATTTTAAGCCTTTAGATTTTATTGGATAAATGTAAAAACATTAAAAAACATATATAATCATATTTTAGTTATTTATATCCATTCCCGCCATTATAACGGATACATGTTAACTACCATTTAAAATAATATTATTTTATTATTAGAGTGCAACGTAAGATTCCCAAGAAACTCGTGGTTGTGTGTTGGGTACGCCATCGAGCATAGCGTCCCCTTTAAA
The DNA here is from genome assembly GCA_963277665.1 of Viscum album. Taxonomy (NCBI): domain Eukaryota; kingdom Viridiplantae; phylum Streptophyta; class Magnoliopsida; order Santalales; family Viscaceae; genus Viscum; species Viscum album. The sequence goes on from OY728121.1 coordinate 671,055,751, forward strand.
TTCATATTAATATTTTATTCACACATATGGATAAATATGAAAATGTCATATTCTTTATTTACCTGGGGTGTTACAATGACCCGAGTTATTTGGGTGGCGAGACCATCGGACATGGTCGCAGGGGCACGAGGTGTCAGAGATGTTGTAGCTTGGGAACTTATTTTGGTGATTACCGCTCGCCTAGAACTTTGGGTAGTGTGCACATAGAGAGACTCTGTGGTGAGGTGGTTTTGACCACTTGTGTGGGTAGAGACCCCCGTTAGTTGCGGTTTAGGTACTATTAGTTTGTGGGTGCTTTTCGTAGGAAGCCACGTGGAAGGTGAGGAGCCTTTAGGGGATAACATTGAGACTATCAGGTTGGGGGGTAGAGGCTTGCCGTGGTTTGAGGGAAGAAACTGTTGTCCCTTCAGTTACTGATTTGAGGGAAGATATCGTTGTCCCTCCGGTTACTTTATTGAGGGCAGACATCGCTGTTCCTCCGGTTACTTATTTGAGGACATACATCGTTGTTCATCTGAGTTACTATTTTTTAGGCGTGCCTTTAGGATGTCGGTACTCGAGACACGCGGTGTCAGGGGGCACATGGTGCTGGGTTACATGATGGAGATTTCGGCGTTGACCGAAACAGGTGACACTCCATGGTGGCTGTTGAGCACCAGTGGAGTTTGTGTTTATTTGTGCATCGTATTGTTTACTGTTTTCTTAATAAATGTATGTCTGCTTAAACACTTATATTAGGTACGCACCGTTGGGTGGTATCCTACTGAGATTTGTTTCACATCCTGCACGGGCCCTTCAGGACGCGTGTAGACTTTATGGATTCACGTGCAGGAAAGAGACCAGTTTTAGGAGTTGGACTGTTTTAGCTGTCGCATGGAGATGGTAGGGACCTTGAGGTATTGCCTAGCTGGAGTTTACTTTGTTTTTCTTTCTTTCCTGTACCAGCATGCTTACCTTGTTTATTGTAGTTACCGTTGGTTAGCCATTGACACCCTTTTATATATTGACTTGCTATGGATACATGTTTTGTCTATTTTAGTAGTTGTTACAAGTGGTTCAACATGCTGTTGTGTTTACATTCTGCTGCTGCTATTTATATTTATTGCTTTCGCTGTTTATATTTATTGCTTCTGCTGTTTATTGCTGCTGAATGTGCTTCCACTATGCGGGTCTGGTTCGAGTCTGCAGAGTCTTCTAATTTTATATTATGCTCGGACCAGTACCATTATTATCCTCCGAGAGGGTATAGTCTCCCCACTATACCTATAAGACCCTCGCTGCTAGTCGGCAGCCTTTGGTGTCTGGGGAGGTGCGCCTAAGGTAGTAACACCCGACATGTTTAGCACCGTTTGAGTGTCTTATCGGGTTCGAGACGTTACTGTAGGCCTCCATCCAATTGAGTTCTTGATTGAGCCAGTCCAAATGATCTTTAAGCACCTCGAGACACCCATAGATAGGAGGGTGATGCTTTCTGGATAAATGCTTTGTGGACCTACCAAGCGTTGGTGGGACATTCTAGAGCAAGATGAGCAACAAGAGCAGTTATCATGGAATGACTTTGAGGCAAAGTTTTTTGGAATCTTCTATCCCGAGACGTTGAGGGATGAGAAGACTCACGAGTTCATGTATCTGACACAAGAGGGATTTTCTGTGATGGACTATGCCAGATGCTTCACTGACCAACAATGATTTTCTCCATCCTTAGCAGCTGATGAGATCTCTAGGGTGAGATGTTTTTAGGATGAGCTTCACTATGAGATCAGGTCATAAGTGAATGTCTTTCAATTAAGAAGCCTTTTGGATGTGATGAATCAGACTCTCATCATGGAAGTGAATTTGAGAGAGGCCCCGAGCAATGATCGGATTGTTTCAACAAGGCGAACTTGGAGCTCTACTCCTAGTGGAAAGAAGCACCGCTGCGACAATTATCAACAAGGAAAAAGCGGGCAAAGTAGCCATGATAGTGGACAATCATCTCTGGACCATGTTCCGCTGCAGTGCTATTAGTGTGATAATTTTGGCCACATGCAACCTCAGTGTCCATACCCTTCTTTGGAGCATCATGCTTGCGGCAGGTTGAGCCACTTGTAGAGGGTTTTTAGGAACTTTCTGCAGTAGAATAGTGGTAGAGGATCATGACTTGAACTTGAGTCTTGAAGGGGCTTAACAACCCCTCAACTGATTGGTAGTTGGAGTTCCATTGGTCGTTCATGCCATGACAGGGGACATGGTACCCCAGTGTAGGAGAAGCCGAACCACTCAGAGGGAATAACATAGGGGAGTCACGCTGGATACTAGGGAAGAGGGGTTAGCTATCTGCATGCTATATAGTCTGCTCCGATCAGTTTGGATCCAGGACCTTATACCATCAAAGGTATGATTCTTATATCATTTACCTTATCTTGTGTTTTTTTTTGATACATGAGCATCATATTCCTTTCTATCTGTGTTTTTTGTAAACATTTTGGGTTTGGGTGTGAAATGTTTGGATGGTGTCTTGACCATTGACACACCATTGAGAGTGTGGTTTGAGAGTATCAAATGTTGAAAGACATGTTCTCTAGAAATTTGGTGGCTACCGTTTCTTTTGAGAATCGTTTGTGCAGGAAATGACCGGTTTCAATTTGATTATGGGTATGGATTGGTTCGTTCCATACCAAGCTCATATCAACTACTACTGGAGAAGAGTTACCTTTATATCTCTCGAAGGAGGCAGCTATTTTCACCGGGGTGAGTGGGATCTTCATGCTGTTCATGTAGACTAATCCAGTGCAGATTGGATTGTCTCATGGATCAGAGAGCTGACCTTGCTCTAGATGATGGTGACATGTAGCAGGATTCATTTCTTTCAGTGGTAGACCATTTTAAGTATGCCTTTCCTGATGAGTTCCACGACTTATCACCCGAGCGGGAGATCGAGTTGGTGCTGGGAGCAGAGCCAATTTCTATCCCATCTTACATGATTTCACCAGAAGAGATTTGAGAATTGAAAGTTCAGTTAGATTATTTGGAAGCTAAGGTTTTCATATGGCCTAGTATGTCGTCACAGAGTTCTCCAGTTCTTTTCGCTAAGACGGTTGATGGGACTTTTCACTTGTGTGTGGACTATCGGAGATTGAACCAGATGATTGTCAAGAACCGTTATCCCCTTCCACGCATCGATGATCTCTTCGACCAGCTGAGATGTTCTAAGATCTTCTCCAAGATCGATTTGAGACCAGGATACCACCAGTTGAGGGTGAGACCATCATACATACCTCAAATCGCTTTTATGAGCATGTATGTCTTGCATGAGTTTGCAGAGATGCCCTTTGTTTTGATGAACACACCAGAGGTATTCATGGTCTTGATGAATAAAATCTTTCATACTTTTCTGGATCAATTTTTAGTGGTTTTTGTGGATGATATCGTAGTGTACTCCCAGTATGATCATGCCCAACATCTTGACATCTTCTTGAGTACATTGAGAGAGCATCAGTTTTACGCCAAGCTAACCAAATGCAGTTTCTCGATGGATAAAGTGCACTTCTTAGGTCATGTCATCTCATAGGTTTGAGTGCCAATGAACCCAGAGAAGGCCGTAGTCATAATATTTTGGGAGAGATCTAAGAATGTCTTTGAGATTCAGATTTTTCTTGGTCTAGGTAGGTTATTACCAACATTTCATCCGAGAATGCTCCCATCTAGCATCACCGATATCTTTACTGACCTAGAAAGTGGTGAAGTTTTTTTTGGTTAGATTCTCACGATATAGATTTCCAAAAGTTTAAGAGCAGACTGAACTTAGCACCGATCCTCACCTTACCTATATCGGGTAAGGCATATATAGTGTATTACAACGCATCCAGAGTCAGACCCGGAGAAGTTTTGATGCAGGAGGATTGAGTGGTTTCTTATGGCTCTAGACAACTGAGACCGCATGAGAGTAATTATCGTACTCATTACCCGGAGTTAGCTATAATGGTACATGCCCTGAGATGCTAGAGACACTATCTTTTGGGCAAGAGGTTTGTGGTGTACACAGACCGCAAGAACCTCATATACATCTTTTCTCAGCGAGACCTGAACCTTTTCCAGAGGAGGTGGGACGAGTATTTGTATTTTTTTGACTTCGATTTAGATTATACATCGGTCAAGGGAAATGTCATTGCTGATGCCTTGAGCCGAAAGACGTAGACAGAGGTAGTGCAGGAGTCTTGCGATGAATGAAGGATTATAACGCTCTTTGCAGACATGCATCTAGATGTCCAGGAGTTTCGGGGATGAGTAGTTCCAACTTTGACATCTGTTATACTAGTACTTCTTGACCAGATCAAGAAAGAGCAGTTATCTGATCTGGAAGGCTTAGCATTGAAGGATATCTTATATGGAGGGGGGCTACTAGTAGGATGGTCTCTTGGAGGCAGTGGTGTTCTTCTTATCCATGACCGAGTATGAGTTCCTACTGTCTTGTGTGAGGATTTGATGATAGAGTTTTATGCTTCTATATGAACGGTACATCTAGGTTTGACAAAGATGTAACATGATCTCCGTAGACTGTATTGGTAGATAGGAATGAAGAAGGGGGTAGCGAGCTTCGTGGCGAGATGTTTCACTTGTCAGTAGGTGAAGACCGAGCATCAATGGCCTGCTAGGATATTGCAACCTATGCCAATTCTAGAGTGGAAATGAGATGATGTCGCTGTGTACTTCATAATGGGATTACCCAAGACACTTCACAAGAGTGATGTAGTATGGGTGATCATAGATTGACTGCCGAAGGTAGTCCACTTCTTTCCTATCAAGTAGACCTTCAATGTTGATGAACTGGGTAGTTTTTATATGCATGAGATAGTTCAACCACACAATGTTATGATGAGTATAGTTTCTGATAGAGATCCTTGTTTCATGTCTCAGTTCCGACAGGGTATTCAGAAGGCTCTAGGATCACAGGTTCTTCTGAGCATAGATTACCATCCTCAGACTGAAAACCAATTTGAACAAACTATTCATATTCTGGAGGATATGTTCTGAGCCTATGTTTTGGATTTCGGTGGTTCATGTGATAAAAATTTGACACTCATGGAGTTCGCCTACAATAACAACTTTCGGGCATCGATCCGAATGGAACCTTTTAAGCCTTTGTATGACAGACCATTCTGTTCACCTCTTTATTGGTTGGAGGTAGGTGAGTTAGCGCTTATTTGACCTAGTCTCATGCAAGATACATCTGAGCAAGTTTAGTTGATCAGGAGGCGGTTGGTGATCGTGCATAGCAGACAAAAATCTTATGCTGACCAATGGAGAAGAGCTCTGGAGTTTGAGGTTGGTCGTCGAGTTTTCCTTTGGGTGTTGCCTAGGTTGGGGAAACGTCGTATCAGGAATTAGGGAAGGCTATAGTTTAGGTTTGTCAGGTCGTTTGAGATAGCAAAAAGGGTCGGTCTAGTAGTGTACCAATTGGCCCTTCCTCAACACTACAATTCCATGAACAATGTGTTTCACGTATCACAACTTTGGAGATATCATCTCGACCCTTCTCATGTGGTAGATGTTCCTGACATCGAGTTTGGTGTAGACAGATCCTTTGAGGAGAATTCGATACGGACTGTAGACCGTAGTGAGAAGTATCTTTAGGGATAGACTATACCTATAGTTCAAGTGCAGTGGCATCATGAGCATGTTCAAGAGGATACTTGAGAGAGGGAATCAGATATGCACGCACAATGACCATATTTGTTCATTGAGACCCCACAATGATGCTTGAAGTATCTTGGGGACGAACTGTTATATGGTGGGGAGGTTGTAAGATCTCATCTTTTTCTAGGTACATCCCTCTTGAGTTTTGGTTGAACCTCTTTTAGCTGAGTTTTCTTTTCTTCTTTAAACCTTGGTGGTTGAGTTCCATTTGAGGATGAAGAGATTTTGCTAGGGAAAATGACCTAAAGTTCAGATATGTATGTATGTTTGAATTAATGGAGTCTTGGTATAAAGGGGTCAAAGGACTATGAGGGTTCTTCGTGGGTTTGAAAATCTTTGGAGGTAGTTCAGGGGTTTTCTGTAGAATATGGTTTTGATCTATCTATATGACAATTTCACATCATGAATGTGTTACACGGTGTGAACATGTTTCCAGGCACATGCTGTGAGCTGGTTCATAGTGTGAAAAAATTACAAGATGTGAAACCATTTCATGTCATAAAACAGTCTATTGGGGATATTTTAACCTAAGGCAATGCATTTTTTCAGCGTATCTTATAAATTAGGAAATTCACATCAGGAAATTCTCATCATGAAGGGATTCACGTTGTGAATATCTTGGGATCAGTGGTTTTAACCCATGTTGCACGTATTAATTAGTTTCATTCATGGTGCGACCTTCTCTCTTGAAGCCCAGGGCGAATCGAGACGATTTTTGAGGGATTCCTTCCTCTACGGACGTCTCGGTCTAGCGTTCAATCTCCAGTGAGTTCTTTGCTTTGGTTTTCTCCTTCCCTTTTCTTTTCTCTATATTGGCGGGGCGATCTCTTGACCGCAACTGAATTAGGTTTTGATCTTGATGTGTGATCTAGGTTTTCACTGTGATCTCCATTTCCTTCATTCTTCATTGGCATTTCCTGTTGAGAGCGTTGCTTTGATCGCAAGATTAAGGTGGGTGGTCTAAATCTTATTCCCTTTGTTTGATTTAATTATTCGTAGTATGTGAAATATGTGTGATCATCGTGCCGGCACGCCATGCACATAACCTAATCAACTGGATAAACCTTGCTAAATATTGATCCTTTATCCTTTTAGATCGTCCATTGGACCCCATTGGGTCTATAGGCGTGGATACTGAGTCCTGTAGCCACCTGATAGGCGTTCCATCCTTGGACCTTGTTGAGATTTGGTCAGTTGATATTAAAGCCCTGTGATATTTTGTGAAAATTGAATGATTGTTGGATTAATCTTATGAAACGACATAACATGTAAATTGTGTGATTGCTTAAGGTAGAATCACCTCATCTAGATTTGGTTAACTTATATGTTAATAACCTTAGGGTTAAATGATAAATGAAACAAGTTTGATATATTCATGAGGAGAATTGGAAATCTGGATTTATGAAACATAATTGTCTAGACAAATGATAATTTGATGAATCGATCATTATACATTGTGGTGATATATCTTGTATGTTTGATTTTGGCCTTACGAATTACCTGCTTAGATTTCGAGCTTATGTGACATAGATTGTGATCGATTCCTGAGGGTGGGATGCATATTGGCATGTTGAGTTCATCAGGATAAGACTCCTATTTTACGTTGACGCCCGAGGGCATGGTGCATGATTTTGTATTGCCTGAGGTCTAGGTGAACAAGTACTTGATGCCATAGGACATAGTTTGTGATTATGGGGTGTTTGAGAACTAGATGCACTGTCTCTGGATGGCCAAGGGAGAGATTATGGATAGCCTATGGGCAGAGCACATTTGCTAATGTGATGTTTGCGTGATTCATCATCAACCAGAGAATCTGCCCCTGACTGGGTGATCTGTCCTGATGCAGGAGGATTCACCTTTAGCCATAAATACCCGACAGGGTTCCGAAGAAGGTTTGGACGATGCCGGGTGTCAACCCGAAGCTTGGGTGATCAACGGGTTTACTTTATGTGTAGTATTAATTTATTAAATTAATACTCTGTTTATTATTATATTTAGTGCACTATATTTCTCAAATTGGATTGTTTTGGCAAGGTGGTGTCAACCTACTGAGTTGTACTCACACCCTAGGCGAACAACTGTTTGGTACCCGAATAGATCTTATGGATGAAAGTTTGGACAAGGGAAAGAGACCTGATTTGTGGCTTGCTGGATGGGTTGGAGGTTGGAGAAGGGACCGACATGGGGTTTGGGACTGGAGTCATTGGAGTCTTTATTTGAGTTTCCTTGTATTTTTTATATATGACCCACAACACATCATTTAGTTACACTCAGATTGTCATTACATTATACAATTTTAATTTGGATTTATTAAGTTGTCCTTTCTCATATTTGGTTTCCTGTTAAATTATTCATATTGTTTCTGCTATTTATTCTACTCTGCTATTATTTTTCTGATCTCATTGCAACTCTTTACTAGAGTGTATAGTCTCTCCACTAAATTCCTTACACTCTCGCTGCTAGTCACCAACCTCTAACATATGGGGAGGCACGCCTGAGGTCGCATAGATAACTGGATCAGTCACATGAGGGAGCACTGGGATGGGGACACTACATATGCTGCAGTACAAATTATAAATAAAAATGTGACATGCCTTTGGTGTGGTAGATTAGGCGTTGCACGGGTGTTATGCCAACATGCCTTTCCATTATTCTCATATCTCCATCATCTGTCTTATTAAGTGATACGTCTTAAAACTTCCACCGTCAAACTATTTCCTCAACATTACATGCATATACAACATATGGCCTAGAAAATGCACATTTATATTCATATGAATAATGTACAGGTAACAAATGATGTTATATATGTTAAATACATGTTCAGTGTTTTTTGTAAATATGTATGTTTTTCCATATTCGTATCCTATTATGTTAATTCTTATTAATATAATGAAATAAATACAACACCTTCAACCTATTAGTGTCTTTATGTTAATTCTCACGCTTATAGATATTCTTTAACACACACACAACATAAAATTTACATTGTTTACTATTATGCTGCAACTTATGTCTACGCTTTTACAAATACTATAATATTGTCAAATTTTCAAATACCATAACATACAAATACTGTATTAAGATTATGCAAATATACAACCATTTTCATGTTTTCCCATTTAATTTATGTTTTTTGGAATCAATGACAACATATTATATGAAATGTTTGAAGTAATGTCCTAAAATTATAATATTTATACTCTTACAACTTAGTTATAGGAATTTGTAAGTGTAATCAAGATTTAAATTTATCGTTTATGAGATATTGGTAACAAATCTTGATATGAATTTTAATTATTCATGTTGACTTAGAAAATTTGCAATTGTGAGTTATTATAGTCATTGTTAATGTATTCTTGAATATTAATTCAAAAACGTTCTATGTTCTATGGGACGATTCTTTCCATTTTTACCTATGTATATTTTATCAATATATTTTAATAGATGTTCGAACTTGTTTTCCTATGATTTTCCTACTTCGTGCATATCATTTTTTTCTTATAAATTAATGCACCTCTTTCATATTATACTTCTATTTTTTCTCATTCTAATATTTCTTAAAAAGGTTGAATTTCTTTGTTTCATATACTCAATGCCTTCATATGGAGGCCAACTTTATTGTAATTAATCGAACTTGTATATATGAAATATTTTTTTTGACATATTCAAACTTGTTTTCTTATGTTTTTCCTGCTTTGAGTATGTCAAACCCCCCCATAAATTATTCATCATATTTTCCCCATTATTCTCTTATTTTTCCCATTGAAATATATCATAGCAGAGTCATATTTCTTTGTTGGTTATGTGCGATGACTTCCTTTAGAGGTAAGAAGTGTTGAAATTAATTGATCTTTCATGTATTGTTTGGAAATTTATTAAAAATAATCAATCTTCCAACTTTCATAAGTTTTCCCATAAATCATTGATCCACTTTTCCTATTATTCTTCTATTTTTCCTATTCAAATCTATCGTAATAGGGTGTGATTTCCTTGTTGGTGCCATGCAATGAATTTTTTTAAAGGCAAGCTTTATTGAAATTAATTAAACTTGCCTATATTAGATTTTTTTTGATATTTATTGAAATTATTCAAACTTCTCTCATTTTTCATCCTTTTCATTCAACCTAATACCATTGGTTCATTCTTCAAAATTAGTTGGTGTTTTTCAGTCAGGTTCCTACACTGTCGGTCATTCAGAATTTCAGGGATGTGTATAGATTTAGTATCCTTACCAGGAAGGACGAACTATCACTAGGTCAATCTTCATCACCGAATTCTATGCCATCGTTGCATAGTATTATTATATTTTCTAAATCTTTATAGATTTTTTTGTTTAAATTCTCATCACTTGGTTAATATTTTTGAAAAATATTCACATAGATAGGAAATTAAATCAACTGTTGTATATAAAACAAAACCCATCTCTTATTTTCCAATGTATTCCCTTTCATTTCAATTTCTAATTTTACATTCGAAGGTTTCATGAACTAATTAACATGGATATATATATATTTTAATATTTATGATTTTGTATTAATCTACACTCTTTTTCTGTGTTATTATCTATTTTATGTGTTACTTATCTTTTATAAGGGGTTTTTTATATGATCAAGTTATTTTCTCTAAACATGTTTTCTTTTATGTGATGATGTCTCATTGTATGATCAATATTTTACTGATGAGGGTGTCATAACCTAGAATGTTCTTTTGGATCATTGTGGTTTTTCTTTCCTAGCATGATATTAATGATATATTTCACCACCGTTTATCAAATAAATGCTAAATAGATTTTTGGTTTCCCATCATATCACCCTCCAAACCGACGAACATAAATTCTCCCCTTTTCATTTATATATTTATTACCCTCATCACTATGATAACAATATTAATTATTAGTTATTATTAATACTCTAATAGTTATCAATCACAATAGATAGAGACATCTTACCACTAAAAGTAGATTATAGGTGTTTGCTCACCCCGCCTCCCATCATTCATGTTCCTAAATGCTCAATTTCTAGGATTATTTTCATAATATTTTAAAATTTTATTTATAATTTTTTAATTGTAACTTTCAAAATTTAATCATTTTTATTAAAATAAATAAGGAATGATACTTTCATAAATTACATGAAATAATATGATACTTAATGCACATTCTACTTTGATAATGTATATGGAACAATGATATAATTACAGAATTTTACATGGCCATAAAGTATCCATAATTGGATGTTGCTGCACCTATATGTTATTTTTACCTTTTTGAACTATAAGACCCAAAAACTATGATATATTCAGTTGTTTAGAGGTTCCTTAGGAATATCCTACACTATTATACTGCATGGTCAATACATTTTTAGGGACATTGATGGCATTGAATGTGAATTGGTAAGTTTTCATGTGTTAAATAATCATCTGAATAAAGAAAAGTGTTGTTATGGAAGATAAATGATCAGAATAAACTAAGGATGAAGAGAAAGACAACTTGGACGACAATTCCATTGATATAGATGCATGGATCTTTGATTATTCCATATAGGCTTGTTGTTTACATATGGGGTTTTCCATAATAATGAAGTTCACTCCTATTCCTTCTATTTTCCTTTATATGATTTTGACTTACTGAAACCAAGTAATCTCTTCCTTTCAATAAAAGATTATAACTTATATTTAAGAATATTCTTCTATATTATCAGTTTTTCTGAAGGATTGAAATGTTTTCTTGAGATTATTTCCTTTAAACTATTGTTTTATCTCCATGAAGAATGGATTATACATAATTCTATAGTATTTGATCAATCTAATTGGTGTGGAATTAAATTTATCAAGGCAGGGTGCTTATTTCATATTTTACCAGATGGATTAATTTCCTTATCCTAATAAGTAATGATTTCACCAAAATTTTAATATCTTTTTTTATTTGTACGTTCACTCTATGAATCTTCTTAAAAATTTTAGTGTGTTTTTTTACATATTAATACTCTAAATGATATATAATTTCCCATCTTGTTAGGTTAACTATATGTTGTAATATTTACTTATAATTTTTTTGTTGTATGTTTTCTGTTTTCATGTTTACTCTATTTTTTCAATGAATGAATTAATATCATACATTTTTTAATATCCCGTGGAGCTCCTCCTCTTTTCTCCTAGTTATGAAGAGATCTCCCTCATTCATTGTCATAATCAACCACGTTCGGTCTTGTTGGACGTGTACAGGTAAACTCCTCATTCCTCTAGCTCCATTCATAGTCTCTTCTCTTTTCATATGTGTTATCTTTGTTAAAGATAATTCACCCCATTTTTAGGTCATTCATACATTTCTTCAATTTCTCTTGAACTAGATTGAATCAAGCCTTGATATTGGGCGTATGGGTCATTCATGGAATATGGTAGGTGGTCCAACTTCTTTCCCTACGTTTCATCACTTTCTATATTGTGTGCTGTTGTACCGCACACCTTACTCTTCCAACAACACCCCCAAACTAATTAATTAATTAAATTAAATGGTTTTTTATTCTCTATATGGTCCTAGACAGCAGAGAATCACACCTATGGATTTTTCTCCTTGATGGGATCCACCCCATGGGTGTGCCCTTCTTTAATGGCTTAATTTTACCTTTTCCTTAATTTTTTTGCCACCATGAAGTGGATTACACTTGTAATAAATTCCTTAAACTAATTTGTTGAGTTAATATGAATGGTAGTCCATGAAAAAGGCCATTAATATTTATGACTTATGCTTTATGATTCATTCCCTTGCTTATGCTTTATGCTTAATGCCTCATACATTATTCCATAGTTGTTTGGATTGAAGTAAATGAATTATCCTGCTTGTTTAATATGTTGTACATGCAACGAATTGTTGATTATATGTGATCTTGATTGTTAAGACCTACTCTCTTAGGATTCAAGAGTGAACATAGGTCTCGAATTAAGCACCCCATGGGTGGGCTCACTATGCTTTAGATTTGTAACCGTTGGATGCACCAGGAGTGACACTTGTTTTTCCTTGAACGGGCTCTCTGGGAGGATTATATATACCCACGAGTGACATTGGTTCCCTAGGGTAGTCACCGTAGAGGTGCTCGTTGGAAATATGGTTATACCATGCCTCGAGTGATACTTTATCCCCTATGTGAGATACCTGGGATGGGCTAAGAGGTTCATACTTGCACCATGTTGAGATTGATACGAGGGAATCCTTTTACGGATCAACTTGGATGGGCTCTACGATATTGGGTATTTTGGGATCTCCTACAGCGACACTTGGGTTTCCTTTATGGATCACATTGTAATGGCTCAAGATTCTATACTAGATTCGATGGTTTCCTTGCATGGATTACATGTGACACCTTATTTTAATTTATGAGAATTCTTAACTGATGTCCTCAAGACACGTCCTCCATGCCAAATCACATGATTGGGGTCGGTCCACACCTGATGATTTATTTATGACGACACTTGCACATACCTTATCACATTGGTACATGTTCCTTGGTTCATAGACATCTGACTTAGGATAAAGCAAATAGTGGTGGTTGGATATCTAGGTGGAACTCGAACCATCATGTTTTTTTTATTTAATGCCTTATATTTACTATTATTGGAACACTTCTCAATTTATATTTCATAGAATGGATTGATCTAGACACCGTTGGTGGTGGCCTACAATGTATATCTCACACCTTGCTTGTGCCACCATTACATTGGGGTACCTGAGCAGATCTTCATGTTAGAAGGTCTAGGGATTATTGTTTGTGATATGCTTTGTACATGGGAGCTTAGGAGTATAAGACCGAACTAGAATTAGGATGCTCGTGAAGATCACCCTCAGGGATTTTTATTCTTTTCTTACTCATGTAGTATGATGTACTATCGGCTGTTTTCCCCTTTCTTATATTATGTATCCTCATCTGGATGTGCATGAATAGTTTTATATTTGGAATTTTCTACTTTAATTCAGTTATTATATTTATCTTCCACCACTTTTTGATTTATTATTATTGCTTCCACTATTTTCTATGATTATTTATATTTGATATACCATTGTGTTACTCTATTAAAAAGGGTATAGTCTCCCCATCGTACCACCATCAGACCCTTGCTGCTAGTCGGTAGCCTTTGGTGTATGAGGATGTGTGTTTGATGCCATGTGGTGACCGATTCGACCACTAGTTTCATAGTCAGTCAGGTTGAGATGTTACAAAGTTGTATCATAGCCTTTCATTTCCTTTGTCTTACTATTTTGATCCAATAGACAGTAGACTAGGAATGTGTCGGCCCTTGGAAAATAGCGATGCCTGAGAGTGATCAACCCACATATGAGGAAAAATTCATGTGGAAAGGGATGGGATATCTGTTCATGTAGTTCATTATTACAGTTGATTACAATTTCACCTTGAGTGATTAGAGTACCTTCTACTTCTTACTGGTTTATGAGATTTATATAATTTTACCCTTGTCCTGGTACGAAAAGGAAGTAGCATTATATTTATCATTATAGGCACATATAATTTCACATTCCATGCATATATCATGCCATGTAGATTGAATTTTTAGGATATTTGATATTTATTTATGTGCCTTGCATGTTTATTAGCCCTCTTATTATATACCATGGTAGAAATTTAGTGTCATGCTTAGTTTTATACTTTATTAGGTATTTTTTAGCATGTTTATGTGATTTAGGTGTTATGATTAGTATGTTAATTTGTGTTTCCTTACTTATGTAGTTGGATGCCCTATTTAACTGCCATGCCTTGTGATTTGTTTATAATGTTATATACTTACCATATTTGGGTGACTAATTAGTATGATTTTCTTATATTCCATACTTTTTTATGCTTATTTCCATGGTTATTTGTCATGTTTTGTGCTTATTTAGCATGTTTACCTATATTTGTTGCTATATTTAGAATGCCTAGTTATACTTTCAATATACAATGGGTTATTAAAGCAACAACATCAAGCTAAATGGTGTTTTCGCACATAGAATAATGATAACGCCTTAACTAACCAATCATGACATGTTTGAGCCACGAACCATCATTTTCATGGGCTGAAACATTTATGGTTGCAATTAAATGTGAGCCAATTTGCAATCTATAAAGTGTATGAGTGCTTTATAAATTGGGAAATGGTAACCCATATAATAAAACCATTATTTTTGAGCTCTATATACCTTGAGACTATTGTATTAATATCAATTCTATTAAATTTTGACCTTTAAAAGAATTGGTTTTCATTACAAGGGTTTGTACCTCTATCATTTGGGAATGATGAATCGTATGACCAAATTTCCTAAATGCACAATTGTACTAAAGTAGTAAAGTTGGGGCATGTTATTATAATATAGATTTTACTCACCTCATGTAGGTCTTTCATGGTGCTTAGTTCTTATGAGGTAAACCCATTAAAGGTATTTTAAAAATTTTAATGTTTTAAGTAACGTGGGGTTGCATTCAGATAAACCTAGAATGTTTTTATGGGACCCTCTTAGGTTACCTTTACTTTGATATGCCTAATAATAAACCCCATGGGGGTATACTTATTCAATGTAGTGATGTTCATTTAAACTGTCTGCATTTGATTATATGGTTTTACATATAAGCGCATAGTAGCACCCTACTTGACCAGTACCTCTTTAATTAATAACAGACCTGTTTCCCACTTTTTGATCTTTTTTATTTATGAGGATTTTCTTAATTAAAATGACACATTCAATCTAAAGGGTGTTTTCTCTATAGATTGACATTGAAATTTTATTTAACTAAGCCCAATTGTGATAATCCTTATGGATAAATAAAATGTTTAAAATGGAGTTTATGTGATAAATTTTCCAATATAACTGGTTATTAGTTAAATTAATAATTCTTGAAGGGAAGTTTGAAACAAATTTCCTATGTTTTCATGTGTACTTGGTTAAATAAAACACCTATCAATTTTACCTTATGACTGGTTCCTAATGATTTTAAAAATCAAGCCTTAAAAAAGTGTTTGAAGATTAAATGTAAATGATGTATCAACTTAAATAAAACCTGAAGGTGGAATTTTAGCTTAAACCATCATGTAAGGATAGTTTTGGTGTTCCTTGAGATTGCCTTAGAATGAGAGGGTGAGTGTTTGTAACGACCTGAACTTTTTAATTATATTTGTTTCCTAATTTTGTGTGTTATTTTATTTTATAATGAACAAAACTATTTCCATTAATTAATTAAGTGAGAATAATTAAAATGAGACCGTTGGGTTACGACTGTAATATGACCGTTGGTCAATATGACTGTTGGAAACTATAATCTTAACGTTGTCTTTTTATAAATACGGTTATCTTGGTTAATTAATATAGAAAGAAGATTGAATGGCCTCATCCAGTAGACTTGAGTCATATGAAGCCCATCTATCAGAGCTTGGGAAGGAGGTAGCATCACTGAGCTTTGCTCTGGACCAAGCCTAAGCCGAACTTCAACGTATGAAGCTTGAACGGAATCGCCTAAGGGAGAAGTTTAAGCTGATAGAAATCACCACTCGGACAATGTTGTCCGAGCCACCCCAAGATTCTATCACCATAGCACACCTTACACTTAGGTCTTATGCTGGTGTTATAAGGGGCTATGTAACGAGACCTTAGCTGCTTTATGTAATCCTTTTATATAAATAAAATTGTTATTTCTTATTATGGAAAAGTTTGTGAATTTCAAATATCCAGATAAATATAGGATGTGTATTGTTGTTGAATTTAGGAAAAAAGGGTATTTTAAAATATTTTTGTATGCATTAAATAATTAATAATGTGAAATGATTTTCAAAAAATGGTCTTCTACAGTTGTGATCAGTGAGAAATTTTGAGTCTAATAAGATCAACTTGGTAAAGTAGGAATAGTAACATACCCACATGAATAGTAATGAATAGTAATGAATATTAATGAATAGTAATTTGACAAAAAAATAGAAACTTCACCCATGAATGTATAAATACATTTTAGACATCTTAAAAGTGAAAAAACGATTATAGTTTAAGTTTTGGCATTTTTGTATGCCATAAATATTTTATTTACAATTTTATAATTAATTTAATAATTTAAAATGGAAGTTTATTTTCATAAAATTTAATCAAAAATTGTTACTTTATTGTCTTATGGGTATATGATATTTTTATGGGACCATGTTTACTTTTTTAAGGTGTTACAAAACGAGTTATAGTTTTAAAGTTGTATTTTTGGAATAAATAATGATTTTATTTAAAAATTAAATTAAAAATATTTAGAATATTATTTTCATAAAATGGACTTCATTTCTGAATTCAGAGCATCGATATTAGGTTAGGGTGATTTTTTTGGATTTTTCTGAAACAGTTGAATTATCAGTGAATAGTAAAAATGCTGTTTTGAGTTTCGAGTGTTTAATGACATCATTAATAATGTAATAATGATGTAAGCTTTATGGTCGACTTATGAATAGTGAGATATGCTATGAGGTGTCCCAAGTGTCAAATACCATGGGCAAGCCCATGGTTTTGCAAATACCACCGATGAGGTGTCCTTTGGAAATTAATAATTTATTCACTCACTTTCCCTATAAATACCAAGCCATTTCCCTCATTCATTTCATTCCAAAATCATCCTAAACGATGTTTTGGTCTCCTTACCTCCCAAGGAGTCCTCCCAAGGTTCCCTCAAGCCTCCCAAGGTCCCGACCTTCAAGCTTTCGAAGTTACTCTTCAAGGTAAGAGATCCTTTCACCCTCCTTTTTTAAGTCACGAATTCCTTTATGTTGTGTCTTCTAGTTTCCTTCTCTCTATGTTGAGGGTATGTTCTTATATGTTCTCATTTTTTTCCATTTCATGTCTAATTGTTGAGAGACCCTTTCCGCTCTCATCAATTTGTTTTCTGATTTTTTAAGTGACGCCATTAGGCTACCGAATTTCTCGTAAAAGAAACTGCATCTTCTCTTTTCTTTCCAGTTTTATTTTCTTGTGGTGTGTCATTAAAATATCCATACCATGTTCTTATCTCCATGTTATTCTATTTTTATATTGTAATAAGATTTATTTATGAGTGGGTTACCCTTGTACCCTCTCTTTTTATTATTTTCTAAAACCATGTTATATAGCCGTTATGCTGCAGAAATTTCATCTCAAAATTTCTATCTCCTTTTCTCAAGAAATTACCTTGTTTATTCATGTGAATACCCAGACCTATTTCATTTCTATGGGTGTTCATAAATATATAAAAAGGATATATTTTATTCTGTAATGGACATACATATAACCCTCATTCCCTTTCTATGGGTTATAAATGATATAATGATTTTATTTTTAAGAACTTTTTAAACGTCACGATTTTGAAATGAAACCCATTTCTGTTATTTTCTATGGGTTATTTATGAAATATTTGATTATGATATATGTGGCTCACATGAAAGGAAATACATATTAAGGGTGTGCCCTTATAGCGCTCCAATGCATTGGGTAAAGAATTAATCTCTAGAGATGACAAGTTTCACGATACCTTGGTGAATAACCTTGGTAATTTTTTGACACTTTGGGGATGGACCTTGGTGATATGTTCATGAATGTCTAAATGAAATTTTGTATCCACATATTCAAGTTATGATTCAAGTTTTTTTCATTATGATATTCCTATAATTCCATTTCTCATTTCTTTATGTTGTTATTGTTAAACAAGTAAACTGATTACCTTGTTTACCCTTACTAGGCCTTCTGCTCACCCTTTCCTTTGATGTATGTCTCCAGGATATGAGATGCAGTAGTTGTATGTAGGATGAACCAATTATGAAGCCTTACAAGTGGTTTATAAGAATGTTTTATGTTGTTTTCATGTATTGTGTTCCTGATTTCCAAGACACTAGACTTTAAAGATCTGATGTTTGTAAAATATAATGAAAATTTATGTAATAAAAAGACGGGATGTCATAGTTGGTATCAAAGGATAGTTTAGTTATTTATGGAAATTAAGCTATGAAATCTTTAGGAATAATTCTATAGAAAAGTTTAAATATAGGAAAACTTCCTGGTATTTTGGTGAGTATTAAGTAAGTGGTTTATCAAGCAAATACATCCCTGTATAGATACGAGCAGGTAAAGGCGGCTCTGGCACAGATGTACATAGGGGAAAAACCCGAAAAAACCACTTTGAGCTAGACTCGAACATGAACTAGTGCACGACAACAGGACTTGCTGCACTCTTGATTACGACACTCCCGGGGGATATGTTTGGTTAATCATAAGCTTTTTATGAATCATTATGAAGGATTTATAGAGAAATGTAATTGTTTAATGAAGTTTTAAGACATAAATCCTTTATAGTTAAAAGATTCGTAAATGAAATAAGTTTCTCACTAAGGTTTTATTCTTTTAGAAATGGCGGGCAACAGGAGGAACCGTGAAAATGGTGACCGCAATGGGCCATGCACTGACAACCCTCCGATGGAAGCCTGAATGGAAACATTCATGCGAATGATGAACCAAATGACTCAAGTTATGGGAAATAACTTGAATCAAGCTGAGAGAATGATATCACCACAAAGGGAACAACATTTTGTAGATTCCTTTATGTGTCAACGACCACCGACCTTCATTGGATCGACTGAACCATTGATTGCTAAGCAGTGGATCAGCTCTATCGAGAAGATCTTTTCTGTGCTCCGCTGTTCAGAGCAAGAGAAGGTCACCCTACCTGTCTATCTCTTAGAAGGAGAAGCTGATCATTGGTGGGAGATGATTAAAAACACAAGGCAATGAGTGGAGGTTGAATCTATGGAGTGAGAAGAGTTCAGAGGGATCTTCTCCTGTGAGTATTTCCCTCGTTCCATGAGAACAAGAATGGAGGAGTTTCTCGAGCTGAAGCAGAAGGAGAATGAATCTGTGTGAAGCTACGAGATGAACTTTACAAGGATTTCACGTTACACCTCTAGCTTTGTCATGGATCCGAATGACAAGGTTGATAGATTCTTCGGTGGACTGAGACCTCATCTATGGAAGAATCTAGCCAACAGAGATTATGACAGCTATGAGGAGATTATGCGAAGTGTGATGAAAGTCGAACTGGAGTTTGGTGAGATGCAGTGGTCTCATAAATCCAATGACAAAAAGAGATCAATGGAGCCAATATTAGGGAGGAGCTTTGATCAAGGAAGAGGAGTCAATCAAGTGAAACATCCCACATGTAATAAATGTGGGAAGAAGTATTCGGGAACTGCCTGCTCAGGAGCGAGAAATGCTACAAGTGTGGAAGAGATGACCATATTGTGAGGAATTGTCATAGTGAGGTGAAACCTCAACTTCCAAACACTAACGATAAGGGGAAGATGGTGCAGTCCCTACCTGATGTCCAATGCTTTAAGTGTGGACAATTGAGGCACTTTGCTAATCACTGTCCAAATTTGAGGGTAGTGGAGGGGAACTACCATCAGCCTCATCAAAGGCCAAGGGAGAAAGGTCATGCTTTTTCTATCACGAAAACTGAAGTTAAAGCTCCAAATGATGTGGTAGCAGGTACTCTTGTTGTTCTCTCAAAGCTAGCAAGTACTTTGTTTGATTCTGGTTCTACGTATTTCTTTATTTCCTCCAAGTTTGCAAAGAATTTAGAATCAACTCCCGACTTGCTAAAAGTAGAGTTATCAGTCAAGAATCCTGGTGGGATTATCCAAGCATCATCAGTGTTTAGAAACTCTTGTATTTACTTTTTTGAGCACAATCTTATCACAAATCTAGTAGTCATTCCCATGCTGGAATTCGACATTATACTAGGGATGGACTGGCTCTCAAAGTATAATGCTATGATCAAATGCAGATGCAAGGAAATCTCAGTAGTCTTGAATGGAAAACCTATAGTTATCTTCCAAGGAGAGATATCTCAACCTGATCTTTGTCTAGAAGAACCTCCTATATCCTTCTTTATGGAATTGATCGGTGAAGAAGAAGAAGGAAATGAGAGTTTGAGGATAGAAAATGTACCCATCATCCAAGAATACATTGATGTATTTCCTAAGGAGTTTCCTGGACCTCCCCTAGAAAGAGAGGAAGAGTTCTCTATTGAAATCGTACCTGGATCTCATCCAATATCAAAGACCCCATACAGGATGCAAATGTGGAGCTGGAAGAATTAAAGAAACAACTCCAAGATCTTTTGGAGAAGGGGTTTATCCGACCTAGTGTGTCTCCTTGGGGAGCACCTGTTCTCTTTGTGAAGAAGAAGGATGGATTGATGCGACTATGCATTGGTTATAGAGAACAGAACGGGATCACAGTAAAGAACAAATACCCTTTTCCAAGAATTGATGACTTATTTGACCAACTTTGTGGGGCTCAATTCTTCTCTAAGATTGATCTTTGATCTGGTTATCATCAATTGAGGTTGAAGAAAGAAGATATTCGAAAAAATTCCTTCCGATCAAGATATGGGCATTATGAGTTTGTTGTTATGCCTTTTGGACTGACTAATGCACCTGCTATTTTTATGGATTTGATGAATTGATTCATTAAATACTACCTTGATAACTTTTTGGTAGTTTTTATTGATGATATTCTGATATATTCCAAAAGTCACGAGGAGCATGAGGATCATCTAAGGGTTATTTTTCAAACTCTACGGAAGGAGAGACTTTTTGGAAAGTTTAGTAAATGTGAATTCTGGTTACAACAAGTTGCTTTCTTGGGGCACATTGTTACCAATGAAGGAATCACAGTTGACCCTACAAAGACAAAAGTTGTAGAGGAGTGGCCTCAGCCTACAAAAATAACTGAGATTCGTAGTTTCCTTGGATTAGTAGGATATTATAGGAGGTTTGTGAAAAAAATTTCACGACTTTCTAATCCATTAACCAAGTTAACTCGAAAAGGGGTCAAGTTCATCTGGACAAAGGAGTGTGAGGAAAGTTTCCAAGAGCTGAAGAAGAGATTGGTTACTGCACCTGTGTTAACTCTTCCCTCAAGTGGAGAAGGATTCGTTATTTTTAGCGATGCATCTCTAAAAGGTCTTGGGTGTGTCCTTATGCAAAATGAGAAGGTCATTGCTTATGCATCTCGACAGTTGAAGACTCATGAGCAGAATTATCCTACACACAATCTGGAGCTAGCTGCGGTCGTTTTTTCTCTGAAGATATGGAGGCACTATCTTTATGGGGAGAAATGTGATATATACACAGACCATCAAAGTTTGAAGTATATTTTCACACAAAAGGAATTTAACATGAGACAAAGGAGATGGTTGGAACTCCTTAAAGACTATGATTGTTCAATTCATTATCATCCCGGAAGAGAAAACAAAGTCGCTGATGCATTAAGCAGGAAAGACCCAGTTGTTCTGTCCATTATGAGGATTTAAAGAGATCCTTTGATCAATGACCTAGTAAAACTGGACATGGGAATCATAAAGGAAGGGACATCATCAACCCTAACCTAAATGATTTCTCAACCCTCACTACTAGAGAAGATCAAGAAAGCTTAGAAAGAATATCCTTCGTCACAGAAGAAGTTTGAGGATGTAAAGGATGAGAAGTTTCCTGAGTTCAATACTGATCAAGAAGGTGTACTGAAATTTCGTACAAAACTATGTGTTCCATATATTCTAGAAATAAAGAAGGAGATGATGGATGAAGCTCATATCTCTACTTTCTCTATACATCCTGGTAGAACGAAAATGTATAGGTACCTTTGTGATCATTATTGGTGGGATAATATGAAAAGGGAGATTGCTGACTACACTTCAAGGTGCCTAGTATGTCAACAAGTGAAGGCATAGAAACAACTTCCTAAAGGGGTATTGCAACCACTACCAATACCAGCATGGAAGTGAGACAATATCACTATGGACTTCGTCTCTGGTCTCCTAAGAGCTTCCAAAGGAAATAATACGATATGGGTTATTGTGGACCGTCTCACCAAGACTGCCCATTTTATCTCTATTCGGGAAGATTTCTCTCTTGATCAACTTGCCAGGATTTGAATGAAGGAAGTGGTAAGGCTATATGGAGTTCCACTTTCTATCGTATTTGATCGTGATCCAAGGTTCACATCAAAATTCTGGAGAAGTCTTCAACAAGCTATGAACACTGAATTGAATTTCAGTACGCCCTATCACCCCTTAACTGATGGCCAATCTGAAAGGACTATTCAAACACTTGAGGACATGCTGAGAACGGGCTCAATGGAATTTAAGGGTGGATGGGATCAACATCTCTCTTTAGTTGAGTTCTCTTACAACAACAACTTCCACTCGAGCATTCAAATGACACCCTATGATGCTCTATATGGGAAGCAATGTAGAACTCCTACTTGTTGGGATGAAGCTGGTGAGAGAAAGCTTCTTGGGCCTGATCTTGTGAAAGATATGATAGAAAAGGTCCATGCCATCTAACAACACATTAAGGCTGCTCAGAGTCGGCAAAAGAGCTATGCTGATGACCGTCGAAGGGACTTGGAGTTTGATGTTGGTGACAAAGTCTTTCTTCGGATTTCACCTTGGAAGAGAGTCATGAGGTTTGGAAATAAAGGGAAGCTCAGACCTAGGTACATTGGCCCCTGTGAAATCCTTGATCGCGTGGGAGTAGTGGCCTATTGGCTTGCACTTCCTCCAAATCTAGCAAAAGTTCATGATGTATTCTACGTATCCCTCTTTAGGAAGTACATACCTGGCCCTTCACATGTACTAAATCTAGAGTTGATACAACTGGAACATGACCTCTCTTATGAGGAGCAACCGGTGGAGATCTTGGATCGTAGAGACAAGGTTCTACGAAACAAGACTACCCACCTTGTTAAGGTGTTGTGGAGGAACCAAAAATGTGAAGAAGCCACGTGGGAACTGGAGGAGTCCATGAGACAGAAGTACCCACACCTTTTCCATTAGAGGGTATGAAATAAAATTTCGGGGAAAAAATTCTTTAAGGGGGGAAGAATGTAACGACCCGAACTTTTTAATTATATTTTTTTCCTAATTTTGTGTGTTATTTTATTTTATAATGAACAAAACTATTTCCATTAATTAATGAAGTGGGAATAATTAAAATGAGACTGTTGGGTTACAACTGTTATATGACCGTTGGTTAATATGACCGTTGGAAACTATAATCTTAAGGTTTTGTTTTTATAAATACGATTATCTTGGTTAATTAATACAGAAAGAAGATTGAATGACCTCATCCATAGACTT
Organism: Viscum album; assembly: GCA_963277665.1. Taxonomy (NCBI): domain Eukaryota; kingdom Viridiplantae; phylum Streptophyta; class Magnoliopsida; order Santalales; family Viscaceae; genus Viscum; species Viscum album. Next base: position 671,079,606 of record OY728121.1, read on the forward strand.
GAGCCATATGAAGCCCATCTGTTAGAGCGTGGGAAGGAGGTAACATCACTGGGCTTTGCTCTGGACCAAGCCCAAGCCGAACTTCAACGTATGAAGCTTGAACAGAATCGCTTAAGGGAGAAGTTTAAGCTGATTGAAATCACCACTCGAGCAATGTTGTCCGAGCCACCCCAAGATTCTCTCACCATAGCACACCTTACACTTAGGTCTTATGCTGGTGTTATAAGGGGCTATGTAACGAGACCTTAGTTGTTTTGTGTAATCCTTTTATATAAATAAAATTGTTATTTCTTATTATAGAAAAGTTTGTGAATTTCAAATATCCGGATAAATATAGGATGTGTATTATTGATGAATTTAGGAAAAAAGGGTATTTTAAAATATTTTTGTATTCATTAAATAATTAATAATGTAAAATGATTTTCAAAAAATAGTCTTCTATAGTTGTGATCAGTGAGAAATTTAGAGTCTAATAGGATCAACTTGGTAAAGTAGGAATAGTAATATACCCACATGAATAGTAATGAATAGTAATGAATAATAATTTGACAAAAAAAATAGAAACTTCACCCATGAATGTATAAATACATTTTAGACATCTTAAAAGTGAAAAAACGATCATAGTTTAAGTTTTGTTATTTTTGTATGCCATAAATATTTTATTTACAATTTTATAATTAATTTTATAATTTAAAATGGAAATTTATTTTCATAAAATTTAATCATAAATTGTTACTTTATTGTATTATGGGTATACGATATTTTTATGGGACCTTGTTTACTTTTTTATGGTGTTACAAAATGAGTTATAGTTTTAAAGTTGTATTTTTTGGAATAAATAATGATTTTAATTAAATATTAAATTAAAAATATTTAGAAGATTATTTTCATAAAATTTACTTCATTTCTAAATTCAGAGCATCAATATTAGGTTAGGGTGAATTTTTGGGATTTTTCTGAAACAGTTGAATTATCAGTGATTAGTAAAAATGCTGTTTTGAGTTTCAGGTGTTTAATGACATCATTAATAATGTAATAATGATGTAAGATTTCTGGTCGACTTATGAATAGTGATATATTCTATGAGGTGTCCCAAGTGGCCAATACCATGGGCAAGCCCATGGTTTTGCAAATACCACCGATGAAGTGTCCCTTGAAAATTAATAATTTATTCACTCACTTTCCCTATAAATACCATGCCATTTCACTCATTAATTTCATTCCAAAATCATCCTCAATGAAGTTATGGTCTGCTTACCTCCCAAGGAGTCCTTCCAAGGCCCCCTCAAGCCTCCCAAGGTCTCGACCTTCAAGCTTTCGAAGTTACTCTTCAAGGTCAGGGATCCTTTCACCCTCCTCTTTTAAGTCATGAATTCCTTTATGTTGTGTCTTCTAGTTTCCATTTCTTTATGTTGAGGTTATGTTCTTATATGTTCTCATTTCTGTCCATTTCATGTCTAATTGTTGAGAGACCCTTTCCGCTCTCATCAATTTGATTTCTGAATTTTTAAGTGACGCCGTTAGGCTGCCGAATTTCTCGTAAAAGAAATCACATCTTCTCTTTTCTTTCAAGTTTCCTTTTCTTGTGGTATGTCATTAAAATATCCATACCATGTTCTTATCTCCATGTTATTCTGTATTTATATTTTAATATGAGTTATTTATGAGTGGGTTACCCTTGTACCCTTTCTTTTTATTATTTTCTAAAACCATGTTATATAGCCGTTATGCTGCAGAAATTTCATCTCAAATTTTCCATCTCTTTTTCTCAAGAAATTACCTTGTTTATTCATGTAAATACACATACATATTTCGTTTCTATGGGTGTTCCTAAGTATATAAAAATGATATATTTTATTCTGGAATGGACATACATATAACCCTCATTCCCTTTCCATGGGTTATAAATGATATAATGATTTTATTTTTAAGAACTTTTTAAACATCACAATTTTGAAATGAAACCCATTTCTTTTATTCTCTATGAGTTATTTATGAAATTTTTGATTATGATATATGTGTCTCACATGAAATTAAAGACATATTAATGGTGTGCCCTGATAGCGCTCTAATGCATTGGGTAAAGAATTAATCTCTAGAGATGACAAGTTTCACGATACTTTGGTGAATAACCTTGGTAAATTTTTAACACCTTGGGGATGGACCTTGGTGATATGTTCATGAATGTCTAAATGAAATGTTGTAGCCACATATTGAAGTTATGATTCAATTTCTTTTTATTATGATATTCCTATACTTCCATTGCTCATGTCTTTATGTTGTTATTGTTAAACAAGTAAACTGATTCCCTTGTTTACCTTTACTGGGCCTTCTGCTCACCCTTTCCTTTGATGTATGTCTCCAGGATATGAGATGAAGTAGTTGTATGTTGGATGAACCAATGATGAAGCCTTATGAGTAGTTTATAAGAATTGTTTATGTTGTTTTCATGTATTATGTTCCTGATTTCCAAAACACTAGACTTTAAAAATCATATGTTTGTAAAATATAATGAAAAGTTTTGTAATAAAAAGGAGAGATGTCATAGTGTTACTCGTAGGCCTCTTCTTATATAGCTTGAACCTAAAATATAGGATGTGGATCCTAGTGACCTTTTTCAGTGTGAACTAGCTATAGGGTCGACGCCTTCTACTTTGATAAGGGGATTGACTGTGTCAGATAGTGCCCTTGGAACCTTATGTACCTTACTCAATGCTTGTGAATATTTTCAAGCATGTGGTACCGTTCGAGTGCTATAGTCCCATGTAGGACTCTTAGTTTCTAAAATGAAACCTTTGACTGGACTTGTGGTTATGCGGTAGTTTAACCCTTTCTCTGGCCATAAGTATCATGTAATGCTCAGTTTAATCTGGTTAGACATGCCTAGGGCATGGTTGATTGTTTATTGGTTTGTGTGACCCTATTCTTCTTTCTTAGTGATGGATGATTCGGTACATAAACAACCAAGATAATGGTCATAGAATGAAATACAAATCAGGGTTAAAAATATTATATGGGCCATTAGATATTGTAATGCATTGGGTGGTAAGCCTGTGGATAATATCAAGGATGTGTTGTTTTGCTGTAATATTGGGGTAGTATGCATTAGTATGTGTGGAACCCATCGAGTTACTAAAAAGGTGTAACTGAACATTTGAGTTTGGTGGAAATTTTTAATCATTGAGCTGTTACGCTATGTTTTTAGGTAATCTTCGAGTATAGTGAATCGAGTGTTAAAGGAAATCAAAATTCACCCCAATGCTCAGGATGGAGTTCTAAGATGATAAATTTTTTTGACATGCTCATAATTTGTTTTGGATTTTACACCTAATGTAATGAAGCATGTGGATGTAACTTAGGATGATTGTCACATATACTCCCAAATTAAATATGAACCTAGTGTACTGGTAAGTGGCTAGGATACCCCCTTATTTGGGTATAACTCTTGCTAAATCATGTCAATCACCTCTAGGACCAATAGTTAGTGGTCAATGGAGCATGTACTATAGGATGAGATTCTGTTTCTAGTAAATCTGATGATAAGGGCACTCATATGGTAGGGAGATTCATGTCAATTCTGGTTAAACATGCCCATTTAAATAGAAGGGACAACCAAAGCCCTTTTGGAAATGGTTAGACTCACTTAAAATTACCTTGTGGTTGGTAATATTTCTTACATCGGTGCTTGTGAGGTAGTACGATGATGGCATGGTTGGCTGTGTATGCAACCTTTGAAGACACCGTTAGTCATGGATGGACTCTAGTGGTTGTTCTTGAGTAATCGTGGGATTCCTCGGTGGTAAGGGCATCATGGTTAGTTAATGGCGACATGTTAGTAGGTGAATCCAAGATTTTGCTAAAATAAGTCACCCAATAATGGTTCGACATCTCTTACTTTCCATTGCTAGTTTATGGTTGGTCTGTAATCGTACTGATCACTTCTCCTTGAGGTAGCAGGAGTGTCCTAGATCCTTTTTATAGTTTTTTTAATCCTCTTAGTGTACTCTTCTTTTGTATATGAGCATGTACCTTATCTTGACATCATCTAGGTACACTGAAAGAGTGTTAGTTATATGCCACACTAAATTTAAAATCCATTGGGAATTGTAACACCCCAACCACATAAGCCTGAAGCTGGTGCATTATTTTAATACATTGGTATGATTATAAGGAATCAAGTCCTGAAGGACTGACCAGTTTAGCAGTCTTGGAAAATAGATTACATACATGAATGTTACATTACAATTTCTAACATAAAATACAGTATAGATAATCCTTTGAGGATGAAATTATTCCCCTAGCTTAACCCTACATATCAATCATAATTCACTTCTTGGAATCCTGGGAAAATAAAACATAAGAAAGGGGTGAGCTCAAATGCGTAGTAAGGATAAACAATATAACAAAAGCTATTATAAATAATCATACACTTTTATGGAAAGGTATAAAATTGAAACAAAATCCCTTTAAAGATAAAATTCAGCATAATATGGCAAAGATAAATAAAATAATTGCATTTACTTATTCACATGGATATTCTACTAGTCAAATAATCACATGTAACATCAATAACTAATCTCATAATGATGGAATACATGATGCTGGACATCTTAACCACAAAGTCAAGACATCGTGCCAAGACCCTAAATATAAATTTTTTCAAAGCCTTGTGCCAAGACACTAGTTTGTCTCATGAGACCCACCGATGCATCAAGAAGCTATAACGGGCCCCGCGGGTCACTTACTAAGTCTAATTCATTCCTCACATGAAAAGGGTGAAACCTAACATAATCATTCATATTAAAACTAGCATATGAAATGTCAATACCTTAACCATAAACCATGAATGGTATAAAAACAGTATATCCACAGTCAAAAATATCATAACTCATTCAATACAATATGTAATATTGTATTATAATAAATCAACCTCAATCAAGAATAATATCCAGTAAAGGATGTTGACATAGTTGAAAATGATCAGTAAAACTCTTTGAGAGAAATATCTATTTTCATGAAATCATTTAAAAGTCACACAATATATAAAGGAAGTAATTTAAAATATATTTTTGAATCAAAGTTTCCCATACCAATTTGAAACTTTTGAAAGGAATTAACATTTTAAAACAATCATGTCCATATAAATAAATCCTTAAAATCATTCTGAAAATATGGACATTAATTAAATAGATTTAGAAAAATAAATCTTTAAAACATTTAAAATGATGATCTAGTTAAAGAAACCCTTCTATAAAACCTTAAAAGATTCCTTAAAAAAACATTTTTATGAAACATGTACATGGATGATAAATATTTCCCAATAAATACTTACACATAAACAATCTCGGATAATAATGATATTGAGGAATTAACCCTTACCTTGTGCTTTCTTTTAGTCAAGGGTATGTTTAACATCCTTTATAATGACCATAATATCTTATTAAATTATACCAGAACCATATTTATATTTATGATATCATAAATGATTAATTTATGACTTTATACTACCCATTTAATAATAATTTCCATGTTAAAGTAACATTTCGGGTAATAATCCCTTTCTTTATCGTATGTGTTTTGACTTGTTATTATTGATTGTATCACTTAAATCATGATTTACATACTTCAAGAATATAAAACATGATTTATATATCATATATATTCAGAATATAAATATGTATAATAGATAGATATATGAAATGGAAACACCGTTCATGGAGATGGTAGTCCGTACGTATGCATGAACGTTGTTTCCGTTCTCTTATCGTATAGTATGGAAGTAAGTAAATGACATATATTTAACTACCTAAATATATATTATTACAGTAGCATTATTATTTCATATATATCATAATTAATCAATATATATATATATTTATAAATATTATTGAATGGTGATCGTTGAAGATGATTCTCATCACGTCGTAGAGACAATAAGCCGTATGTACGCACAAGCGACAATATCATTCTATTGATGGTGAGATAATATGTAATTGGATGGTATATTATATATAAATAATAATAAACATGTTATATTTATTATTTACATCAATTATACTCATTATTATATCCATCCAAATAATGAAGTGTTGAATAACAAACTACACCACGACGTGGAGACGGTAAGCCGTACGTACGCACGTATGGTGACTTTGTCATTCATAGGATGGATAGAATAATGAATATGGTTTTAACATATTTATAATAATATCTAAGTATGTAGAAGTTAATGGATTTATTATTTTAGTATGGAAACAAAAAATAAATAGGAAGTAGAAGAAGAAAATAACTTTGAAAGAGGTGATGAAATAATTACCTCTTTTTTGGGTTCTTCCTTTTGATTTGAACAAAAGGGCTCCCTAGATTGGCTTTATGATCAAAGTAAGGCCTCTAGGATGAAGTGAGGGTAGTTGGGAGGAGTTTGGGGCATGGTTTGGTCAAGAAAAATGGATTTAGAGGTATGAATTAAAATAAAAGGATGTGCCCTTTTATAAGAGAGGTGAGGGGAACTTTAGGAAAATCTTGAAATATTAATTTAGAATAGAATGTTTTTCAGTTTCTAATAGATCAAAATGGATTTATTTATATTCTAAGGTGGGTATGGGTAGAAATAATCTCAACCAATAGGTTTTATACATGTTTAGGTCACCATATTAACCTCATAGTTTAGACTTAACCTTTAGTTAAATAGTTTAACTTTTACCATGTCTTCTTGTATTTTTATACTACATGGTTAATATAGTTACTATAAAATGACAAAAGAATCTAAAGTGGTTTATTAATGACATATATAACATTATATAATTCATTTGTCCGAATATTATATTTTTAGGACTATTATATCATTTAATAAAATAGTATTTTTTTTAAAAACTCATTTATGTCAATTTATACACTATTTAGTATTTGGTTTTTTTAAAAGTCATAACATGTTCATTCCTTCAAAAAATATACATTGAATCAACCCTAATAGGTTATATTCACCTAAAAAATTCGTGGATGGCATCAAAAGTTTCAATTTACATTTATTTTAATATTTATAATATCAATTATTTTAATCTTTCATTAATAAAGTAATTACTGCATCATCATTGTATCATAAATAAATTTAATTATTTAATGTATAAAAATTATAAATAAAATACTATGATGTAGGAAATATTTTTAGATTTTTAATGAATATTTATAGTTGAATTTATCTTTTATATAACCCTATTTTAAAAATGGTTTAGTTATTAAAATTTGAATTTAACTCTTTTAACTCTTCTTTAAATAAAATATAATAAATGTCATAATCTTACCCAAATGGATCAGAAAGGATCTTATTTTTGTCTAAGGTTGATTTTGGTAGCAATAAACTTATCCAATAGAATAATAACATGTGTTGGGGTAATTTTATATTATTATAATATTATTTTTACCTTTAATTACCCCATTTACTTTTAACTGTGGTAAATAAAATTCAAAATTTACTATTAACCAAAAATTATTTTCATCATATTGAACCACATTTTACTTAATGATGATAACTATGACTTTTATATTTTTGAAATTCAATTCACAGAAGCAGTAAAATTACGTTTTATGCAAATTTTCAAATGTGCCTAGAAGGTGGGTAAAAGACATTAAAAAGTTCAATAAAATTTTATATTTCTAATCTTCTTATAAAAGGACTCAAATGAATTACATTGGAATAATATATGTATTATGTATCTATTTTTACTTTAAGATAAATTTTAATTAAAAATAATTATTTAAATGAAAAAGTCGGTTTTTATGTACTATGAAATATTTTTCACTATTCATCAAAAATTGAATGTTTTTAGAAAAATACCAAAAATTCACCCTAAGATAATTTTGATATTAAGAATTCAAAAATGAAGTCTATTTTACCAAATTAAATTTTTAGGAGTGTCTAAAATTAATTTTATTATTGTTCACAAAAAGACATAAAAAGTAGTTCTTTTAAGAAAATAGTTTTTCTAAATATATAACTATTTTAACAAAACTTATACATTTCATTATAAATATGTTTTATTTATGTGAAAACATTATAAATAACATTTAAAATTTATTTTTTACTATTCATATTACAATATTTAATTGATAAATAAATATATCATTTAAATAATTATAAAACTAATGTGTTTTGTAGAAACTCAATCTTACGTATAACGCAAGCCAAGTCGGTGTTGCGTAAAATATAAGCTATTAAAATAATTTAAAGAGATAACATACTTTGAAATCTCGGGGTGTTATATTCTCCCCTCCTTCAATAAATTGTGTCCTCGCAATTTGAAATTGTTCTTCAAAAATAAAAGTTTGAAAAATAGAAAATACCTTTGTGGAAAACCCACATCAGAAATAGGGTTAATAAAATTTAGTCTTAATAAGAGGGAAAAGGGAAATGAAAAAGTCACCACCAAATTAGGATTTTGAATAGGTGAACATTAGTGGCAATTATAGACACATAATTTGAAGAAAAACGTAAATATTTATAGGGAGTGATTGAGGTCATCAATCACAAAAAAGTGAACAATAAATGGAAAATTGAGGGCCTCAAAGCCATAAATATACGATGATTTAAAATATCATCGGTTCAAAAAAACATAAGGCATTGGGATGTCACATTTTTTTATATACATTTTATTTGAAGAGGGATTAATTTACTATCAAGATAAGAACTCAAGAAAACATACTTGATTTCATTAATTGTCATAATCATAATCTCATCATTTTTTTGTGCTTCGATCTATTTTCACTTCATCCATTACACTAGGAAATGAAGTTGAATTTTTCATTCATGAAATGTCGGAATATCATGATATCCATAAATATAATTATAGGTCATTCCATTTCTCTCACCAAAAGTGTTAGAACAAGTTATCACATATGCATAAGTCCACTTATAGAGAGATAATACATTAATCTAACAAACTTAAACTGGAGTATAACTTATACTATCCAATAATAGATAACCTTACAATCCTTAAAATAACTGAAAATATACAACTTTAGAAAGAGGTGAACCAAACCGGCTTAGCATTTATCTCCCATATCTCATAGGGAAGTTCTTGGTTGCCACATTCCAAACATGTGAACACCTTCATCTTGTATTCTCTTGAGTCACAGTAGCAACCTGAATTATTAGATATCCTTATTGAAAACATGCATGTTTCCTTGTTCCAAAACATAGTGGATTATTCCTTAAGTCCCAAACAATTGTACACTTCATCCATGATAGCATAAACCTCTTATCGAAAAATCGAAAATCAGTTCTCAAGAAACTTGCATCATTCAATTTACTTATTCAAACATAACATTATTATCTTAACATAAGGAACATATTAAAGGTTATCTTTACCTTAATCATCTGTTCTCCAAATATAATCTTACCCTTAAATCAATTTTCTTGTCCTTTATAACAATTCAACATATTCTTAAAAAACCTTAGCCAAAAACATAAACTGAATACTCCTTATATAATTCACTTATTCATAATTCTTGGATCCAAATACATAAATACTTCAATCCTTACAATTTAATGGTTGGAATGGAACAAGTCCTTCCTTAGTTTAGAGGTAGATTCTTATGTCTAGGCATTGAGTTGGGTAATTCCCATGATTTTCATAGATGATACATTGAACTCCATAACAATTGGTCACTCTATGACCCTTTTTCCCGCAGAGAGCATATTCCCCTCCATTTGAGGTATTCCTCAAGGTTCTTCTTCCCTTCCTCTTGACATTTAGGAAAGAAAATATTCTTTCCTCTATTCTTCTTAAAATTTGAACATTTATAAACGTTCATCTTCCTCTTATGCAATGCTTTAGTAATGTCATCAAATATTACACCGTTAATCATATATCGTGATAACTGATTCAGAGTAATCACAATATATTTATCTCCAGTCATTATCCAATTTTGTTGCTCAAAATCACCATATTTTCCATGAAAATCAATGTTAATCAAATTCCTTCTAGTTTCCTACATTAACTAAGACCAAAAAGCACAAGGTGAGAAACAAATATCATTGAAGAAAACCACATAATCAAGGGAAGTTATTTTCAATTTATAACATCTTAGGTTTAATCCTAGGTTATCCATGATCATTACCAAAATTCTAGGGGAGTTCTTCTATACTTATCCTCAAAGTCAATCATAGGGTTATGATCCCTAATCTAAGTTTTCCAAATATATTTCCAAGGTTGTTTCTAAACTTCCTCTGATAACAACTATAAGGCCCCGACCCCAGAATCCCAGAGCTGGTGCATTATTTTAATACATTGACATGATTACATGGAATCAAGTCCTGAATGATCGATCGGTTTAGCAGTCTTGGAAAATAGATTACATACATGAATGTTACATTACAATTTATAACATAAAATACACCATAGATAATACTTTTAGGATGAATTTATTCCCCTAGCTTAACCCTGCATATCAATCATAATTCACTTCTTGGTATCCTGGGAAAATAAAACATAAGAAAGGGGTGAGCTTGAATGCTCATTAAGGATAGACAATATAGCAGAAGCTATCATAAATAATCATAAACCTTTATGAAAAGGTATAAAATTGAAACAAAATCCCTTTAAACATAAACTTCAGCCTAATATGGCAAAGATAAATCAAATAATTCCATTTACTTATTCACATGGATATTTTACTAGTCAAATAATCACATGTAACATCAATAACTAATCTCATAATGATGGAATGCATAATGCCAGACATCTTAACCACAAAGTCAAGGCCTCGTGCCAAGAACCTAAATATAAATTTTGTCAAGGCCTTATTCCAAGACACTAGTTTGTCTCATGAGACCTACCGATTCATCATAGGGCTATAGAGGGCCCCACCTGTCACTTATTAATTCCAATGCATTCCTCTTACGAAAAGGGTGAAACATAACATAATCATTCGTATTAAAACTAACATACGAAATGTCAATACCTTAACCATAAACCATGAATGGTATAAAAATAGTACATATACAATAAAAAATATCATAACTCATTCAATACAATATGGAATATTGTATTATAATAAATCAAGCTCAATCAAGAATAATATCCAGTAAAGTATGTTGACATAGTTGAAAATGACCAGTAAAACTCTTTGAGAGAAATATCTATTTTCATGAAATCATTTAAAAGTCACAAAATATATAAAGGAAGTCATTTAAAAGATATTTTTGAATCAAAGTGTCCTATATCACTTTGAAACTTTTGAAAGGAATCAACATTTTAAAATAATCATGTCCGTATAAATAAATCCTTAATATCATTATGAAAACATGGACATTAATTAAATAGATTTAGAAAAATAAATATTTAAAACATTTAAAATGATGATATAGTTAAATATAACCTTCCATAAAACCTTAAAATATTCCTTAAGAAACTTTTTTATGAAACATGGACATGAATGATAAATATGTCCCAATAAATACTTACACACAAACAATCTCAGATAATAGTGATATTGGGGAATTAACCCTTACCTTGTGCTTTCCTTTAGTCGATGGTACGTTTAACCTCCTGTATAATGACCAAAATATGTTATTATATTATACCAGAACCATATTCATATTTATGATATCATACATGATTAATTTATTACTTTATACTACCCATTTAATAATAGTTTCCATGTTAAAGTAACATTTCAGGTAATAATCGCTTTCTTTATCGTATGTGTTTTGACTTGTTATTCTTGATTGTTTCACTTGGATCATGATTTAAATACTTCCAGAATATATAAAATGATTTATATATCATATATATTCAAAATATAAATATGCATAATAGATAGATATATGAAATGGAAACACCGTTCATGGAGACGGTAGTCCATACGTACGCATGAACGTTGTTTCTATTCTCTTATCGCATAATATGGAAGTAAATGACATATATTTAAATAAATAAATATATATTATTCCAGTAGAATTATTATTTCATATATCTCATAATTAATCAATATATATATTTTTATAAATATTCTTGAATGGTGATCATTGAAGATGAATCTCATCGCATCGTGGAGACGATAAGCCGTACGTACAAGCGACAATATCATTCTATTGATGGTGAAATTGTATATAATTGGATGGTATATTATATATAAAGAATAATTAACATGTTATATTTATTATTGAAATCAATTATACTCATTATTATACCTATCTAAATAATTAAGTGTTGAATAACAAACTACACCACGACGTGGAGGCGGTAAGCCGTACCTACGCACGTATGGTGACTTTGTCATTCATAGGATGGATAGAATAACGAATATGGTTGTACCATATTTATAATAACATATATGTATGTAGAATTTATTGGAATTATTATTTTAGTATGGAAACAAAAAATAAAGAGGAAGTAGAAGAAGAAAATAACTTTGAAAGAGGTGATGAAATAATTACCTCTTCTTTGGGTGCTTCCTTTTGATTTGAAAAAAGGGATCTTTGGGTTGGATTTCTGATAAAAGTAAGGCCTATAGGAATAATTGAGGGTATTTGGGAGGATATTTGAGTATGGGTTGGCAGAGAAAAATGGATTTGTAGGTGTGACTTAAAAGAAAGGGAGGTGCCTTTTTATAAGAGAGGTGAGAGGAACTTTAGGAAAAGCTCGAAATATTAATTTATTATAAAATTATTTTTGGTTTCTAATAGATCCAAATGGATTCATTTAGATTCTAAGGTGGGGATGGGTCTAAATCATCTCAACCAATAGGTTTTAGACATGTTTAGGTCACCATATTAACCTTATCTTTTAGACTTAACCCTTAGTTAAATAGTTTAACTTTTACCACGTCTTCTTATATTTTTATATTACATGGTTAATATAGTCACTATAAAATGACAAGAGAACATAAAGTGGTTAATTAATGAAATATATAACATTATCTAAGTCATTTGTCCGAATCTTATATTTTTAGGACTATTATATCATTTAATAAAATAGTATTTGTTTTAAAAACTCATTTATATCAATTTTGACACTATTTAGTATTTGGTTTCTGTGAAAGTCATAACAAGTTTATTACATCGAAAAAAATATATTTAATCAACCCTAACATGTCATATGAACCTAAAAAATTTGTGGATGGAATCAAAAGTTTCAATTTACATTTATTTTAATATTTATAATATCAATTATTTTAATCTTTCTTTAATAAGGTAATTACTACACCATCATTTTGTCATAAATAAATTTAATTATTTAATGTCTAAAAATTATAAATAAAATACTATGATGTAGGAAATATTTTTATATTTATAATTAATATTTATAGTAGAATTTTTCCTATGTATAGCCCTATATTAAATATGGTTTATTTATTAAAATTTGAATTTAACACTTTTAACTCTTCTTTAAATAAAATATAATAAATGTCCTAATCTAACCCAAATGGATAAAAAAGGATCTTATTTTTGTATAAGGTTGATTTTGGTATAAATAAACTTATCCAATAGAATTAGGACATGTGTTGGGGTAATTTTATATTATTATAATATTAATTTTACCTTTAATTACCTTATTTACTTTTAACCGTGGTAAATAAAATTCAAAAGCTACTATTCACCAAAAATTATTTTCATCACATTGAACCAGATTTTAATTACTGATGATAACCGTGTCTATCATATTTTTTAAATTCAATTCATAGAAGTGGTAAAATTATGTTTTATGAAAATTTGGAAATGTGCCTAGAAGGTGGGTAAAAGACGTTAAAAAGTTCAATAAAATTTTATATATCTAATCTTATTATAAAATGACTCAAATGACTTAAATTGGACTAATATATGTATTATGTATCTATTTTTACTTTAATATAAATTTTAATTAAAAACAATTATTTAAATGAAAAAGTCGGTTTTTATGTACTATGCAGTATTTTTCACTATTCATTAAAAATTGATTTTTTTCAGAAAAATACAAAAAATTTACCCTAAGCTAATTTTGATATTCCAAATTCAAAAATGAAGTATATTTTACCAAATTCAATTTTTAGGAGTGTCTAAAATTAATTTTATTTTTGTTTACAAAAAGTCATAAAAAGCAGTTCTTTTAAGAAAATAGTTTTTCTAAATATATAACTATTTTAACAAAATGTATACATTTCATTATAAATATGTTTTATTAATGTGAAAAAATTATAAATAACATTTAAAATTTATTTTTTACTATTCATATTACAATATTTAATTGATAAATAAATATATCGTTTAAATAATTATAATATTAATGTGTTGTTTCACATATACTCAATCTTGTGTATAACGCAAGCCAAGTTGGTGTTGGGTGAAATATAAGATATTAAAATACATTAAAGAGACAACTTACTATGAAATATTGGGGTGTTATAGGCATGATAAGTGGTCTCTATCATAGTTATGTGTTGGGAGTGTGGTTGATGTCAAAACACAATTTTCCTAAGTAACATTGGGGTTCCCAAGTAGGAATGACTTGGATAGACTCATGGAACCTAGCTATTTCCATTTTTCTTGATTGTAATTGGGCTCAATCAGAGTTTTGATGTGTGAAATATAATCTATGTACCAACATCTCACCTATAAACATCAAAATATGGGATACCTCAAATAAGCTCCTCGGATCCCAATTAATGAATATGAGGTTACCCCGGACTTTTAATTTGGATCTAATAAGATGTTATAAGGGGAGATGATCCAAGTGTGATGAACCATGTTTTCACCCATGTTCGTGATGGGGCATGAAAACATAACATATGTTTTAGATTGAGATGTCACTGGGAGTTAGGGACAAGCTTCAATGGGAATGTTCGAAGAAAACACAATATTCCTTATAGGAAGATGTCATGTTTTAGGTTGTTTTCATCGATTTTCTAAGCTGATATTTTTTGAGAATAGTTATTTGGGAGTGTATCAACTTTTTATCCTCTGGTTTCATTCAATTCGGTCAGTAAGGAAATGTTTAGGGCACACTATTAGGTTATGATGTGTGTGAGGTAAATGTCGACCGAGACATTTCATGGAATGGCCAACTCGACCGGGTTACATGAGGTAATTTTGGAATCAACCCTTTAGCCACCTTGGGTGTTGTGTTTCAAGCATTGTTGGAATGATATAGGCACTATTAAATGGAAAATTCTGATTGTGGACACACCATGACTTGAAATTGGTCCTTTAGATGCTATAACCTATGGTGGGGAGGCGCTATAGGCCAATTGATGAAAGAGTTTATGGTGGGATCATGTCTCAAGTTAGATGTGATCCGGTAAGTTTTGTCTCAATGTTTCAAGTTTAGAGAGTGAGAATTAGATCACATTTTAATGGCTTATGTTCTATATGTTTAAATTGATTCTTGGAGGTGTGTTGGACATTTGGAAACAAATCATGACTACTTGAACAAGACTTCATAACTCGAGTAGGTCAGGTGATGTTTTCATTATTTCCCCAAGGCTTCTCATGGATGATAAGTTTTAAGGTGGGGAGATTGTAGTGTCATGTATTTTTGGACCAGATGAAATTCCAAAGGAACTTGAATTTTTCCTTTTGGTGGATGGAACATTTTGTAAACCGATATTCAAAATTTATATACAAGTTTTGGAATGCTTAAATTCAATTTTTTAGTCATGATTGAAGGTTTTAGAGGTGTCATGGGTGTTCCATTGTGTTTTGGGAGCATCAAGACTAGAAAACTCAAGTCTAGAAGGACTGGTAAGGATGCATAGTTTTTTCTGAAATCGTGCAGCCCACCAGAGGTAACCATGTGGCATATTCAGGAGGGTTAAGGGTGTCACACAGTTTTTTTAACCGTGCACACCAGGCCACATGACCATGTGCATATCTGCAGGTTTTTGGATAGTGGGAAATTCATGGTTTGCACATGGTTTCCCAAATTGTGTGCATGAACCATATAACTACCCACCTTAAGTAGTGTCATGAGAACGATTGGCACATGATTTGGCCAACCATGTGGCCAAACCATGCAACTCATTAAAGGGGATAAAATTACCTTTTATCCCTTTTTTCCTTTAAACTTCTTCCTCCTCTTTTCTTTCCCAGACACGAGCATAACCTCCCACCTTACATGGAGCTCCTCTTCTCTTATTATAGGCATGAAAATATCTTCCTCATTCATTTTTGGAATCAACCTCCATTGGTCTCATTGGATACATACTGGTAAGCTCCTCATTCCTCTATCTACTTTTGTGGTCTCTCCTCTTCTTATCTGCACTATCTTTTTGTGATATAATTCTCCATATTTTTAGGACGTTTGTCAATTTCTTCGATTTCTATTGAACCAAACTAAATCAAGACTCGATATTGGAAGTGTGGGTCTTCTATGGAACATGGTAGGTGGTCTATCTTTTTCCCCTAAGTTTTGTCAGTTTCTATATTGTGCGCTATTGTATCGTGTACTAGACTCTTTTGGAGACACCCCCATGATAATTAATTAATTAAATTAAATGTTTTACTATACTCTATATGGTCCTAGTTAGTGAGAATCATAAATTTGGGTTGTTCTCCTTGACGGGAGCCACCCTATGGGTGTTCTCTTCTTTAGAGGCCTAATTGCCCTTATTCCTTGAATTGTTAAACTGCCATGAGGTGGATTTCACTTGTAATAAATTCTATAAAAAAATGTCTTCTGTTAAGATGAATGGTAGGCCATGAGTGAGGCCCTTAATCTTTATGCCTTATGATTTATGCTTCATTCCATTGCTTATGCCTTATGCTTAATGCCTCATGACTTATTCCATAATTGTTTGGCTTGAAGTATATGAATTAGCCTACTTGTTTAATATGTTGTACATGAAATGCCTTGAATATGATAAGTGATCTTGATTCCTAAGACTTAGCTACTTAGAAGATGTGAGTGAACATGGGTCCCGATTTAAGGATGCCATGGATGGTCTCACCATGCTTTGGATTTGGAACTATTGGATGCTCTAAGAGTGACACTTGGCTTGCCTTGGTAGGGCTCTCCAGATGGATTATATATACCCATGAGTGACACGGTTCCCTTGGGGAGTCACTGTAGATAGGATTGATGGAAATATGATTATACCATGCCTTGAGTGAGAATCGGTTCTCTATGTGAGATACTTGGGATAGGAAAGGATGTTTATACATGCACCATGCCGAGAGTGATATGAGGGACTCCCTTTACGGATCGACTTGGATAGGATCTACGATACTAGGTATTTCAGGAGATCCTACAATGACACTTGGGATTCCTATATAGATCACCTTGTACAGGATTCAGATGCCATACATGATTTGATGGTTTACTTTCCTGGATTACATGTGATTCTTTATTTTAATTTATGAGAATGCTTAACTGATGTCCTTGGGACACATCCACCAATCCAAATCCAATGCTTGGGGTCGGTCCACACTGGATGCTTTATTTATGATGACCCTTGTGCATGTTTTATCGCATTGGAACAAGTTACTTAGTTTAGATACATCCATAATATCCCAAAGCAGGTATCCATGGCCAGGTTTCCTGGCGGAACATGAACTGTCATGTTTTATTTATTTAATACCTTGCATTTACTATTATTGGAACGCTGCTCATTTTATATTTCACAGATTGTATTGATCTAGACACCATTGATGGAAGAATAATGAGTATATCTCACACCCTACTCAGGTCTCCATTTCACCGGGGTACCTGATTAGATCTTCATGTTAGCAAGTATATGGATTATTTCTCGTGATGTGCTTTGTATATGGGAGCTTAGGAGCACATGACCAAGATAGTACTCAGGATGATCATGGAAAGTGAACTCAAGGTTTTTTATTCTTTTCTTACTCATGTATTGTGATGTACTTTATACAAAATTTCCCTTGATTGTCTTATATATCCTCATCTGGACATTCATTCATAGTTGTATATTTGGTGTTGGACACTTGTATTCAGTTATTATATTTATCTTCCACTGATTTTTAATTTATTATTACTACTTAAACTATTTATTGTGATTATTTGTATCTAATATACCGATGTGATACTTAGAAAAAGAGGGTATCATCTCCGCACCGTATCATCATCAGACCCTCACTGCTATTCAGCATCCTTTGGCATATGAGGAGGCACACTTGGGGCCATGTGACAATCGGTCTGGCTACTGGTTTCATAATCAGACGGATTGAGACGTTACACATCTAGTGATTTTGTGACACCACATAACATGACTATAAAATTTATGTTCCCTTACCTTCATTTAAAGGAAATCTTCATAAAATTATCCTCATTTACCCTTAACCGGTGATTCCTAGACCACAGATCGATCTTAGAAAACCAACTAGGTCCCCTAAAATGACCACAAAGATAATTAATCCTTGGGATGGGGTATCAATTCTTGATTATCACCTAATTCAACCTTTGTTATTCTATACAAAACCTTAGACTATCTTCCATATTCTTGGAACAAAACATTGGAGCACCCCATGATGACACACCAGGCTAGATAAAAACCTTCTACATCAGATCATCTATTTGAATCCTTAACTCCCACAACTAAAAGGGTTTTATCCGATAAGGATCCTTAAATATTGGAGAAACACTATGCTAAAATTCTATCCCAAATTCAACATCACGTCAAGGGGGTAGCATCACAACCTTTTTGAAAAAACATCCAAAAAATCCTTGAAAAATATGGGAGCTTCTTATATCCCAGTGTCTACTAATTTCATACAAAACTCAACCATCAAAGAGACGAGGGGTTCCAAACATATACTACCTAACCAAAAACTATGCTCACCAACAAAAACCACACACTGACCATCCACATTTGAAAACTCGAATCTCATCCGAAATAATTTGATAACAGAATGCACAAAATAGAACTAGTTTATGCCAATAATGACATGATATGACTACATATTAAGTATAAATAGATCCTCACATGATTGATGTGGCCCTATCATCAGTCTATACCCTCAAAACATATCAAAGAAGCTGTCATGTCCTTAAACTGACATGGTTAACACCAGGGGCATGCAAATCCTCATAATTTCTAGTCCTAGAGAATGAAATATAGTGGGTGAAATAAAGGAGTTTAAATCTTCTGAATAAAACAAATCACATATAAGGGTAGATGATAAAATGATTGTACCTATGATAATATCCGACCCCTCTAGTGTTTCTATCTCCACCGCATGAAACTGAACATGCCCAGGTCCTCTACCTATATGATAATGAACACCTCCACGACCATTATCAATCCATGGTCCCTGAACATGAGGAACATACTAATGCTGGTCTCTATCCACTCTATTTTCTCTTATAAGAGCATAAGTCTTCAAACCATATTGCTGAAATATCCTTTCTATAAAAAGTTGATGAAACTGGAACTAAACCTGACCACCTATACCAAACTAATCTTGGAGAACCATTAGGAACCAATCTTGATGATGAACTCAGACTTTATAGACAAAACAATCTGGCCTAAATCCCCTAGAAAGAGAATGAATGACCCCAAAAGGATGGAAGGGAAGCTTCTGAGGTTGACTCCCTACTGGTTGAAACTTTGAAGGACCCAGTTCATGAAACCTACTACCAAAAACCCTACTCCTCAAGGAAACCTACTAGTTCTCCTATTGTAGTAAAATTCCTCATAACTGTATCCTATAAATCACCTCCACCTTTTTTAAACCTCCAAATACATTGGAAAAATAAAAGGAGTAACCTCATATTGGATTGAAGGATGGAGTTCCTCTTAAAGACGTATTGTATGGGACTTCTCATCTGGAATAAGATCTTAGAAAAAATGAAACATTTCCTTGAACTGGATCCCCAAATCTCACACCTATATACTCCCCTTCTAAAGAGTGAGTAGCTCCTGCCTCTTTACTACCTTCAAGGTTACTGAAAGGAACTCTTCCCAAAACTCTTTCTAAAATTTAACCCACAAAACACCTTCCACCTCCTGCTTACCAATGTATAACTTCCACTTATGACGCACAAATCATTGCATCTAAAAAACTACCAAAGGGACCCAGTAATCTGTTAGTCCCTGGATAAAACTGAAAGCAATCTTGATATCCTACAACTATCTCTCTATCTCTAAATTAGATACACTTCCATCTTACTTCCCCAAATCCTATCATTGAAACATACACGATTTTTTCTACCACTGATCCACCTCCTCAATTGGATCAACCCTTTGATGATCGATCAAATCATCCTGATGAACCTCCACTGCCTGAACCATATACGGATAATAACTAGGATCCATAACTGAAAGGGAAATAAATATTTACAAATCCTAGAAGTATGGAATTTTATTAAGATTCATTTAAGTCATTTTAATTCATTTTAACATCCTCAAAAAACCCAATTAAAATAATAACAATAGTAAACCATGATGCATGTACCTATTCAAGGTCTATAACATACAAGAGGAACCACCTAACTTGGTCATTTGGTGGGCTTAGATTCCTTGCATCAGATCCTGGGGGACCCTAAAATACCATGTTCTAGATAGTCTTCCCTGAACTGTGTCACACACCAATATCAACTGACACCATTCCTTTACCATCTCATGTAACACTCACTATTCTTAACTCCAAACTCCATCCCATCCCAAAAAATTTCCTTTGATAACACTCTTTCACAACCCCCTCCCTCTAAAAGGAACCCCCTGGGAAAATAATAAAGAGAGATAATGACCCCTCAAGTTAAACTTCCTGTAGGCCCAAAGTTGGAGACTAGCACCGAGGGTATAAAAATATCAATATGGGAGGAATTACCCTTTAAAACATTTGTAGGATGGAGAGATAGGATATAAATGATCAATCAAATTTATGAAAAAATATAAAATAAAATAACCAAAAACCATCCCATACTGTATGAATAAGGTATAAAAACACAATAATATCCAAATTAAATACCAAAAAATAAAGCTAAGCTAGTAACACAACAATAGTTCAAAGGTATGAGATAGAAATTTCTAGCACAATTCAAATATTCCTCATAGAAAACAAGAATTTTTTTACATACATGGGGTGATCATATAGGTATACTCCATAGGAAAACTGAAGTCTCTCATGAACATGTGAAATAAGCATAATAATGCACCAATGAGTAAAAAAAAAACAAAACCTGAATTGGTCGACTAACAATCCCATATCACTGAATATCACTCACCAAATAATACATCCAAGTATAATGATATAATATAAAGAATATCAATGATAGGGTACGCTAAATTTCTTTCCCACTGATTTTCCACTCTCACGCCCCAACATTGTATGTCCTGACCCTCCCACATCTTCCGCATAACACAACATAACATCACATCTCACCCAAATACACCTAGGTCATCATATCACATCACAACTCATGTAATAAATAAGTTAGTAGGGTATCATGAAAATGAAGGAAATTAACCTCATGCCCTCCTCATACCATGCATAACCCCACTATAATCTATCTCATCAGATATCATCTGAACACATCTCTCCTGAACACACTTGGGTCATCATAGCACATCACATCACATCTCAAAAACACACTTTTGGCTTTTGGATGTCATAGATTATGCATTTCATCATCACCTGGAAGAAGGAACGGGGAAGAGCTGGTATCCAACCATCCATTCTCACCATCAGGATATTGGGAAAACACCCTCAAAACATTTGTTTTTCATCACAAGGTGCTTGACATGGGTGGGGTACATATAGAAATAACAAGGAAATACAATTTATATAATATAATTGCACAAAAGAACAACCTATGGGTTCACATCAGGGCACTAACCAACTCATAACATTACCACCAATCTTCTCAACATTTCCTCTTTCACAACCAACACTAAATGCGCAACACCACAGAACAAGCTATAAGACACAAGTCACTTTTTATCTTTTTTCTTAATTTTTTATAATTTCAAGATTTAATAACCAAATACATTTAAACATCCCATTAATTTCATATTTCCAGACCACTTATTTCACATTAAGCAACAACCATTTAATATATACTTCTCTTTTTTTATTTATTCATTATCTATTTACATCATATTAACCAAACCAACCCATGTCATTTAAATTTCAACATTATCATTTATTTCCTATACTTCCTGAGTAACTACCACAACACAACACAATGAAAAAAAGAAACCACCCTATCCTAAAAATCCCACATCATCACCATTACACAACCATGACCAATTCTCACATAATAACTATTTCCCACATGTTACTTCCACTTCTCATCACATAACCACCCCACATCACAACTGCACATCACTTCCCCACCATAAGACAACACCATGATCGCGTTGTCAAGCACATCAAATTAGTTCTTTAATTTTGACTAGAATTTCTACAGTATTACAACAACCCTAAGTAGTATCTCGATGGAGACTTAGATCATTAATTTAAAAAGAGGATTTTTATTATGAATGTAGAATGTGAATGAGGTTTTGTAAAACTTGGGGGTTTTATGATTAAAGACTAAAATAGTAAATGAAAGCGATAAAACAATGTAGGGATTAACAGAATTAATTAAGCGTGATCAACCCGGGGTACTCTCATTATGTTTATCCTTAATCGCTTCATGATATAGGGTTATGATCTTTTAATCCATGGTTTATAACACCTAGAACCAGAATGTTACTGAGTCTATACTAGGATATCTCCTAGGGTTCATTTGAAAACACACAATGATTCACCGGACACCACCGATGATTGAGTGATTTGTGTTTGACTTCATAACCAAAACTCACCAACGCAACACACGAAGAACTCGATGAACTATCCAGTTTTGTATGATATTTATTTGTGATACCATGAAATAAATGTACATGTCCTTTACAGTGCTTATGTGAGTTCAATTGACCAATATTAACCACACAAACACCGTAACATAAAAGGGGAAAAGGAAGTGGTGAACGGTGTGTGAAACATCACATGAATGGGTACCTCAAACATGATCATATGAGTTGAGTATGACATACCAGTAAATAAATCATTAAAATTAAAATAGATGATTAATAAAAACAACATACAACTTGTAATTAAAAAGATCATTCAATATAATACAAAAATGAAGCTTGGGATTACATTATGTTCCTCCCCGGGTGATCACAAGGGGTTTAGAAACCCATGGGAGAGGAGGAAGAGAAAGATGTTGGGGTAGAACTTCCCATAGCCTCCAGAACTTCTAGGTATGTTGAGAAGACTCCTTGGGGAATCCAAAATGGCAGAACCTTGCCTCATGGCCGAACTCCCAAATGGGGAGGGAAATGTGCCATTTTATAGAAAAATTGGAAAGTGGTTTGAGGCACACAGATTTATTCAATCCACTTGTACCACGCGTTTCGACCAATAGACACATGAATATCCCTTTTGAAAAAACTGTAAAGTTGTAGCCCCACTTTCTGACTATCTCCATGAAAATTTTGGCATCAATTGGATAAGTGGATCCGGAGATATGGACAGATTACAGAATACCGCATTTGACATTGTGCAGAATTGATTCCTTGAACAGATCAGTTCGGTTGGGCCCCTTGATGGATGAATTGGGCTTGGATTCCTTGATAAGAGTTGTATCCCATTATATATTGTACCAGTACACAAAATATGATCCCATTTGGATGCACGAAAGTTTCTATACAAGCACAACAGTGGACAGGTCTTCATGGATCCATGCAATTTTGTCCCTTTTTTCTTCCACTTCATCAAGGGGCCTCCAAATCATCTCCTCCTACATTGAAATAATAAAAACAAGTAACATTGACCATTATAATATTGATTAAAATTAATTTATTTATTCAAAAATAAACTTAAATTTATTATTATATTTGGAATATTCGTTACAAAACTAGTTTAAAACAGCGGTGTAAAGGTGGAATAAAACAGTGAATTGTGGTACGATCACACCCCCACACCTAAAAATTTTCACTCCTATGAAAAGTCAAATATCCAAATAAAATTATGCACATATATATTCCCAAAATCATGAAGATTTAACATTTTAGGAAATTTTAATTAAATTAACGTGATCAATGCACGAACCACACTAAGGAGTTCTTCCTAGTGAAAATAGAAAAAGATGTCTCATAAATCATATCATAGTGAAATTCAAAAAGATTCATGATACCAAATTGAGCAAGGAATTCATAAGTCAACCATAACACTAACTCTCCATGTGTGTGTGTGAAAACCATTCCATGCTATTCTTTCCACTTGCTATCCAATAAATATATGTTATTTTAACATTTTTCAGCTTAAATGATTTTGTACACCAAACCTACCCTACATCCTTTGCAATCATATTCCAATACCCACTCACTTAAGAATTCCCAGAAGTCAAACCATAAGCTCCCGACCTAGATATCCCCATATGTTGCACATTCCATCACTCCCCTCATTTATTTATTTTTTATAAGTTGCATTTGGAACAAATCTCACACTCATCTCTCAACCCTTGTTTGATCTCCTCACGACACTAATTGCAATAGTTATAACAAGATCAAAAGTTGAGGAGGAGTGGTTTTTGACCTACCAAAGACACAACCAATTCTTTTTTTTAGGGCGTACAACATTCGGACATTAGGTACACACACATAGGTCAATCTGGTATAGTAATGAAACAGATTGGATAAGGAAAAAATGTATGGAAATATCATTTAAAGATGAAAAATATTAACCTAACATATATTTACCTTATATTAAGTAGGAAATATTCACACTTTTTGGTTTGGTGAAAAAATTTATGGAGATATTAGTGACACAGTTTTCCCAAAAACTACTCACACAAGGGGCATCAGTCATCTCAAAGGTTTCACATAGATACGACCATTTATACCATTGACAGAAAACCAATTCACTAAAAAAATGAAAATCACTCCATGATATTAAATTCATACAAATATTCTTTTTAGCCTTCATTATGGTATTTTTACTTTCCCCCCTTTATGGTCACCAAATCATCAAACTTCGAAATTGTTGATGGGGAAAAATGAAAATACCATAAAGAAGGCTAAAAAGAGAAGAAAGGAGAAAACGATGAAAATTACTAACTAACCCAGGAATGTATCCACCCCCACACCTATAATGTGCAGTGTCCTCACTGAAATAATTGATAATGTGATAAGGAAGGATAAAACATGGTGTGTTTTATTGGTATGATGCATCGAGAAGGTGGATTTCCTCCACCAGATTCTTCGGAAAATCCTCATAGAAGTGTTTAAGTCGCTGCCCATTGACGGTAAGACATCGTCCACTCTGCTCATGAAAAATCTGTATTGCACCAAAAGGGTAAACATTAGTAACAATATAAGGACCGAGCCATCGGGAACGAATCTTACCTGGGTGGAGCTTAAGCCTGGAATTATACATGAGGACCTTCTCAACAATATGGAACTTCTGCTGGTGAATCATGCTATCATGAATAGCCTTTGTCTTCTCTTTATAGATCCGGGAGTTCTCATATACATCACGTAGAATTTCTTCCAACTCTTGAATCTGTAGATTTCTTTTCTCACCTGCATCTGAAAGGTTCATATTATATTGTTTAACTGCCCAATATTCATGGTTTTCTACCTTCACTAGGAGGTGACAAGCCTTTCCAAACACAATTCTGTATGGTGACATTCCTATTGGGGTTTTAAAAGCTGTACGGTATGCCCAAAGTGCATCATCCAAGAACAAACTCCAATCTTTCCTATTGGGTTGTACCATTTTTTCCAAGATTCGTTTAACTTCCCGATTTCATATTTCTTCTTGTCCATTAGTTTGGGGGTGATATGAAGTGGAGACTTTATGATCAACCCCATAGTTATGATGCAAATTTTTCATGTTGTGATTGCAAAAATGTGAACCCTAATCACTAATGATGAATCTTGGTAAACAAAACCTAATGAAAATTTGGGACCTCATAAAATCAACAACCACTCGAGAGTCATCGGTCCTAGTGGTATTTTATTCCATGAATTTAGATACATAGTCAACAACTAATAAGATGTACACAAATCCAAATGAATTTGGAAAAGGCCCCATGAATTCAATGCCCCTTGCATCAAAGATCTCACAAAATAACATGAGATGTTGGGGCATTTCATTCCTCTTAGAGATATTCCCTATGAATTGACAACGACTACATGAATTGCAAAATATATGGGCATCCCTATATAGAGTTGGATAATAAAATCATGAGTCAAGGACCTTTAGAGCTGTATGTTGAGAGCCAAAGTGGCCCCCAAAGGCCAAAGTGTGGAAGAAGGTCAAAACAGAGGTGAACTCATGGTCAGGGACACACCGACGAACTACTTGGTCACTACAAATTCTCCACAAGTATGGGTCATCCCAAATGTACCAACGAGCCTAATGCTTAAGTCTCTGGGATTGTGCAATGCTGAAATCAGTGGGGACCCTAGATGTTGCTAGAAAATTCACAATGTCCGTATACCAGGGGGTAAGGTCCACAACATCACAAAGGTTCTCATGAGGGAACAATTCTACAATGGGTAGGGGTGAGTCAACATGATGGTCTAATGGTGGGGAAATCCTACTAATGTGGCCAACTACCACATTCTCCACTCCTCTCTTATTTCTGATCTCAAGGTCAAACTCTTGTAGGAGGATCATCCACCGAATAAGGCGGGGCTTGGCTTCAGGTTTCTTTAGGAGGAAACGAAGGGCGACATAATCAGAGAAGACGATGATTTTTGACCTGAGAAGATATGAACAGAATTATTCCAAGGAAAACACAATAGAAAAGAGTTCTTTTTCAGTGGTTGTGTAGTTTACCTGGGAAGGGTCAAGGGTACACGAGGCATACACAATGACATGATGAGCCTTCTCAACCCTTTGTGATAAAACCGCCCCAACTACAAAGTTAGAGGCATCACACATAAGTTCGAAGGGGAGATCCCACATTGGTGGTTGGATGATGGGAGGTGATTTGAGACTCTTTTTTAGTGAATTGAATGCATCCTCACAATTTTTATCAAACACAAACTCATAATCTTTTTGCAATAATTGTGACAATAGAAATGAAATCTTACTAAAGTCTTTAATGAATCAGCGGTAAAAACCATCATGACCCAAGAAATATCGCACCTCAAAAACACATTTTGTATATGGAAGGGTTAAAATTAATTCAATTTTAGATTTATCAACTTGAATTCCCTTATTTGAAATGACATTCCCAAGAACTATCCCCCACATAACCCTAAAATGAAATTTCTCATAATTTAAAACAAGGTCTTTTTCAATGCAGCGACGGAGGACAGAACCTAGGTGTTCCAAAAAATCATCAAAAGAAGATCCATATATCGTGAAATCATCCATAAAGACTTCCATACAACTCTCAAGGTACTCAGAAAAAATACTCAACATACATCGCTGAAAAGTACCAGGAGTATTACATAGACAGAATGACATCCTTATGTATGAAAATGTGCCGAATGGACAGGTAAATGTTGTCTTTTCTTGGTCCTCAGGGGCTATATGGATTTGTAAATAACCCGAATATCCATCAAGGAAACAATAATGGGACTTAATAGCCAATCGTTCTAACATTTGGTCAATGAAACGTAATGGAAAGTGGTCCTTCCGCGTGGTTTGATTCAGTCGACGGTAGTCAATACAGACTCGCCAACTATTTTTCACACGTGTTGGAACCAATTCTTTCCTTTCATTTGACACAACTATTATTCCTGTTTTGTTAGGAACAATTTTTACTAGGCTAACCCATTTACTATCAGATATAGGATAAATGATCCCCGCAACAAGTAATTTACTGACTTCCAATTTTACCACTTCAAGGAGAGTGGGATTAAACCAGCATTGATATTGTCTTATGGGTTTAGCCTCATCATCCAAAAGTATATGGTGCATACAAATAGATGGGCTAATCCCAGGAATATCAGTCAATTCCCATCATATTTCCTTTTTTCGATCCCTCAAAAGTTTGAGCAGTTTTGATTCCTATTGTGGAGAGAGGTTATTGGAAATAATGATGGTAAATTGGTCAATACCCTCAAGATATGCATATTTTAAATTAGAAGGAAGTTGTTTAAGTTACAACACTAGTGGTTTCTGGATTGAGGGAGGGGATTTAGGGGGAGTGAGGTTCATTAAACTGTCTATCTTCTCATGTTTATTCTCTAAAGATAGAGAATCTATAGAAATGAGATTTGCAGAATCATTGAAGATCATGGGTACCTCAGAATGAACACAATCATCAATTAAAGCAAAAAATTTACATTTTTTAGAACCCAAACAACACTCAAAACATGAATCAAAACTGAAATCATCTAAGGGTTAATAAAACAAAAATTATTCAGAGTTTGGGTTGAGGAGAGAATTGTGTGTGTGTGCTTCGTTTGAGACCACTTCCATCGAATAGACAGGAAGAGTGGAGTGCTCTTCAATGGGGTGTTTCATAGCCTTAAGGATGTTAAGACTTACCTTTTCTCCTCTGAATTCTAGGGAAAGTGTACCATTTTGAATGTTGATGATCGTCTTTGCTATTTTGAGGAATGACCTCCCAAGTATGAGAGGAGCGTTTCCTTGGGTTTAGGTATCTTCCATCTCAAGAATGTAAAAATCAGCGGGGAAGATGGGATTCTTCACTCTAACAAGGACATCCTCAACCACTCCTTTTGGATGCGTTGTACTCCGGTTGGCAAGTTGTACGACAATGCCTGTTGGTTGAAGCTCTCCAACCTGTAGAGAAGTATACATAGAGTGAGGAATTACATTAATTGAAGAACCTAAATCTAGCATAGCATCAGAAAAGAAGGTCTCCCCAATGGTACACGGTATCGTGAATGTGCCCGGATCCTTGCATTTGGTTGGAATTACGGGTTGAATTATGGCCGAGACATTCCTACCCAAGTTGACTCTCTCATTCCCCTTCATCCTTCATCTATGGGTGCAAAGTTCTTTAAGAAATTTGGCATAATGGGGAATTTTCTTGACTGTATCCGATAAAGGAATATTAACTTGAACTTTTTAAAATGTATCCATTATCTCATTATCAATATCATTATCAGAATTTTTCTTAGATTTAGAGAGTCTTTGTAGGAAAGGAAGAGGAATGGATTGTTCATTTGAATCATCAATGATAATTTGATTTCCCTTTTTATTTTGTTTTTCATTACATGAAATCTTTGAGGGTTGGGAAGGAGTGTTTTCAAGAGGGAGACATACCTGTTGCATAGAATCAGTAGAAGGAGAAACTTATTTACCACTACGAAGTGTAATTTCACATACATTACCTTTGTCCTTCATATTGGCAATGGTCTGGGATGGTAGTTTTCTAGACCCTTGCATATTAATCTCACCAATGGTGTTCGCCAATTGTCCCACTTGAGTTCGTAGGTCTTGAATTGCCGATTGTGTGGTTTGTTGGAACTAGAGGTTCTGGGTTTCCATTTTCTTCAACATATCCTCGAGGCTTGGTTCAGATTTGGGAGGAGGAGGATTGTTTTGAGATGTTGATGGATAAGAAGGTTTCATACCTTGTCCTTGTTGATACCAATTTTGCTTGAGGTATCTTGAGTTTCCTCCTTGTCGGCACTGGGGTTGTGCTTGCCACCCGGGGTTTGGATTTGGCCTGAATTGTTCTTGCTTGAAGGGAGGTGCTTGTTGGAATGGACGCCCTGGGAACACAGCTGCACAAGACTCAGATGAATCTTGAAGTTGTGGGGACTAGTCAAAAAATGAGTGTTGTCAGAACAAATACAACAATGTAATGGAATATAAGTAGAGTGCGAGTTACCTTGTTCTTGAGCTAATTGCCTTAGAAGGGTATGCATCTCATCAGGTTTAGTATCTACCTTTTGTTCTAGGGCTGAATGACTTACCTCATTAACTCCTCGGGTTGGTGCAATTGCTCGTGTACCAAATTGTTGTGTATTTTGAGCCATGATGACTATTAAGTCACGAGCGGTGGAAGGAGTTTTATCAACTAGGTCACCACCAGCTGCAACATCAATCATTCCATGATCCATGGGAACAATTCCCTCATAGAAGTATTGGATTAATATTTGTTCACTAATCTGGTGGTGGGGTCAGCTTGAGCAAAGTCTTTTGAATCTCTCCCAATATTCATGAAGGGTCTCTCCTTGTGATTACCTAATTACACATATTTCTTTCCTAATTGAAGCTGTTCGGGAGGCAGGGAAGAACTTCTCCATAAAGAGTCTTTTTAGGTCATTCTAGGCCTCAATTGTGGTAGTAAAATAGTATAGCCAATCTTTGGCTACACCATCAAGGGAGAAAGGGAAGGCCCTAAATTTAATTAGGTCCTCAGACACATTTTAGGGTTTCATGGTGGAGAAGACTATATGAAACTCTTTGAGATGTTTGTGAGGGTCCTCACCGGGAAGACCGTGGAATTTAGGAAGAAGGTGGATGAGACCTGATCTCGGATCAAAGTTGGCTGCTTCCTCAGGATATTGGATGTACGCAGGATGATACTCCACATCAGGGGTGGTCAGTTCTTTTAAAGTTTGATCATTTTCAGCCATGTTTTCTTGAGTTTTATTGGGTTAAATTTTGGATTGGTTTAGGAACACTTGAGGTTCTAAAAGGGGTTCCTCAATGTTACTTGATTGACCTTATCTAGATGCCTTGATTTGCGTGTGAAGTGACTTTTCAATTTCAGGGTCAAATTCAAGTAGTGTTTCTTTACCATATCGGGTCATGCAAATAATTTGTGAAGTTTGTTTTTTTTGAATATGGATAAAATCACTTAAGAAGGGTGAAAAGAGAATATAATGTTATAATACAGAATTATAGAGAGGGAGATGGAGAAGAATAAGAGAGAGAGAGAGAGAGAGAGAAAGAACACACCAAAAACAACCAAAAATAAAGACAAAACCAAAACAAAAAACAATAAAATTGGGGTGGGGTATTTAAAGGAGTAATAATTAAGAAGTAAAATAAATAAATAAAATGAAATAAAGAAAAAAAAAGATCTTGTATCCCTGGAAACAGCGCCAAAATTTTATCGCGTTGTCGAGCGCGTCAAATTAGTTGTTTAATTTTGACTAGAATTTCTGCAGTATAGTAGCAACCCTAAGTCGTCTCTCGACGGAGCCTTAGATCATTAATTTAAAAAGTGGGTTTTTATTATGAAAGTGGAAGGTGAATTAGGTTTTGTAAAACTTGGGGGTTTGATGATTAAAGATGAAAATATAAAATGAAAGCGATAAAACAATGTAGAGATTAACAGAATTAATTAAGCGTGATCAACCTGGGGTACTCTCATTATGTTTATCCTTCATCGCTTCGTGATATAGGGTTATGATATTTTAATCCATGGTTTATAACACCTAGAACCATAATGTTACTGATTTTATACTAGGATACCTCTTAGGGTTCAGTCGAAAACACACAATGATTCACCGGACACCGCCGATGATTGGGTGATTTGTGTTTGACTTCATAACCGAAACTCACCAAGGAAACTCACGAAGAACTCGATGTGCTATCCAGGTTTGTATTTTATTTCTTTGTTATACCATGACATAAACTTACATGTACTTTACAGTGCTTATGTGAGTTCAATTGACCAATATGAACCACACAAACACCGCAACATAAAGGGGAAAAGGAAGTGGTGGACGGTGTGTGAAACATCACATGAATGAGTACCCCCAAACACGATCATATGAGTTGAGCATTACATACCAGTACATAACTCAATAAAATTAAAATTTATGATGAATAAAAACAACATATGACCTGGAATTAAAAATATCATTCAATATAATACAAAAATGAAGCTCGGGATTACATCATGTTCCTCCTCGGGTGATCACAAGGGGTTTAGAAACCCATGGGAGAGGAGGAAGAGAAAGATGTTGGGGGTAGAACTTACCATAGCCTCTAGAACATATATGGATGTTGAGAAGACTAATTGGGGACTCCAAAATGGAATCACCTTGCCTCCTGGCCGAACTCCCAACTGGGGAGGCCAAGGTGCCATTTTATAGAAAAATTGGAAGGTGGTTTGAGGCACACAGATTTCTTCAATCCACTTGTACCATGAATTTCGACCAATAGAACCCAGAATCTCTCTCTTGACAAAACTGGAAAGTTGTATCCCCACTTCCTTAATATCTCCACTGAAAGTTTTGAATCAATTGGACAAGTAGATTCAGAGATATGGACATATTACAGAACACCGCATTTGACATTGTGCAGAATTGATTCCTTGTACATATCAATTTAGTTGGGCCCCTTGACGGCCTAATTGGGCTTGGATTCCTTAATAAGAGTTGTATCCCATTATATTTTATACTAGTACACAAAATATGACACCATTTGGATTCACATAATTTTCTATACAAGCACAACAATGGACATATATTCATGGATCCATGCAATTTTGGCCCATTTTTCTTCCACTTCATCAAGGGGCCTCCAAATCATCTCCTCCTACATTGAAATAATAAAAACAAGTAACATTGAAAATTCTAATATTGATTAAAATTAATTAATTTATTCAAACATAAAGTTAAATTTATTATTATATTTGGAATATTCATTACAAAACTAGTTTAAAACAGCGGTGTAAGGGTGGAATAAAACAGTGAATTGTGGTACAATCACACCACAACAAAAATTCAAATACCATGACACTTTTCACACCATCACACAAATTTTTTCAAATTTATCAAGGGGATTTTACTCAATTCCATTTATTTATCTTTGGGGAATTATCACACAAGCCATATATCTAGTTGAAATCAATTAATTAGCTGAGAATAAGCGATTATAATTTTTTCCAAGTGGTGTTACAATAATAACAAATCAAGATATTAAAAAAACTATAAAATAATCACAAAAAAGTCTCCTAATAGCCATGATTTTTAGTGGTATAGAGAGCATGAACAATCATAATATCACAATATCAAAAAGCTGTAAAAAATGTAAATCATTCCCTTCCCCTTAAATTTCAATTAACAAATTCCTTATATTTATTAGACTATTTAAAACCATCTTAACATAGATAAACATGAGTAATATCCCTCTCATATGATACACAATATGAGAGATGGTGGATCCCCTACCTTAAATGGAGATTTTTGATTCGCTTCCCAAGGGTGAAGCAAACAGAAGGCCACCACCGAGCACCATAATGAGGAAGAGAACCCATACTATCCTAGAACACATCAACCAAATACTCCCCTTATCAAAACCACAAAAAACTCACAATTACGCAACAATATCCCCTCCTAGGTGAAGAAATAAGAAGAAACTAGGAGAAAACAAAATAAAATAGGGGAAAAGGCAAGGGGGGGACTCATTGAAACCACTATGGATCGTTCCTCCAATTCCATAGTTGAAATACACTGAATAATGGATGAATTTGATCCTTATGACACACTTGGGTAACCCATGAAATGAAAGAAACATTGGAAAAGTGGTATGGTCTAAGGGGCTCTGGGAATTATACTTAGGCTGAAAAACACAGGACCACAACATAGCCACGAGGACTATACTATAGTCTTCTTAAAAATCAAAGAAGCCATACCACATCACCCATCACTATGACATAACCTCTCTGGTCAATCAGAATTTGGGATTTTTAACTATTCATGTGCCTCAGATCCTATAAAAGGGTAGGAAGACCAAAGTGCAGCCAAAGGAACTACATCGTAGATCCCTATCAACCAAAAAGGGCTACACTACCGCCCCTGCTGCACGGTGTAGTGGTTCCAAAATTGGTAGAACTACTAAAACACTGATCGCTAGGAATCCACACTGTAGTTGGGTTCTCCATGTCATAACTTCCACTTGCTGAGAGGGGCTACACCAAGACCAAGAATCCACATTGTAGGTACCACCAAATTAGAAGTAGCATCGAAAAGGCTCCACTCAAGCCACCATGTTGTAGCCTACCACCTTATGTCACAACCATTCCATTATAGAATAAAATTTAGGCTCCATGATTTATCCTTTCCAAAAATGATAGTGGCACCCCCTTTTCCTCCTAAACACCTCCAAACACCTTGGAACCTCCTCCGGACATCACCACTACCAGGATTACCATAAATTAATGGGACAAAAGGTTTAGACCATTAAAACCTTCCATTAAATAATATTAATTGGTTATTTATGTTAGTTTGTATGTATATGAGACCAATATAAATAACATCATGTGATATTCTTTTGAAAAAATTTCTATTAAAATATTTCATGTGTAGTAAGCCTTTGGTGCTATGCAAGTTTAACTGTTTGAATTATGTTAGTTTTTATGAATACAATGACTTGAAATTGAAATATTACATTTTTATTAATGTGTGAAATAGGGTAGTTGGTTTTCATATCCAAGAATTTAAGTTATTATTTAATATAAAATCAATGAAATTATTTTTATTTATCCATTTTTTTATTAGTAAGAGAAATTTGATTCCATATTTTAATTTGGAAGATGATATTGATGTGCTGAACAACACATCACAATCACATTCAAAACTTTTCTATCAAAGAGTAATCTTATAGATAATTTCCTCACCCTAATATGGGAAAAATAATGACTAAAAAACATTACAAAGGTTTAACTTTACAACTTTTAATTATATTATCAAAATTTGTATTGTACAATCATAATTTCGATTATATTTTTTGTGGTTATGTCCAGAGTTTTCTCATTTTTCTAGTTCTTAAAATTTTTGTTTTGTAGATTCCCGATGATAAGTGAAGTGGGTGTTCAATGTCCTCTATTACAGTGGGTGTTTGGTGTCCTCTATTTTATTCATGCGCAGTGGTTGTTTGATGTCCTCTAGTGGTAGAATTTTCATTTCAATGGATGCTGAGTGATGTTTGATGATTCTATTTGTGGGGGTTCTCCTTTATTGCTTGAATTTTACTATTTTTCTGATGTTTGTTGACTACATATTTCCAATTCCTTTTGTGATGTTTGATGACTACATTTTTTCATCTTAATTCCATTTATGTGTTTATTGGTGTTTTTTCATTATATTAGTTCATTATAATGTCAACCATTAGGCGTGCATACGTATGTTTACACAGGTGGAAAACCAGCTTATATAATTAACCATAATTACATTTACAATAATATTTATATTTATATTAATAAATAATTTATATATTTATATTTATATATTTATATTTATAAATGATTTATATTTTTATATTAATAAATAATTTATAAATTTATATTAATAAATAATTTTTATATTTTTATAAATAAATAATTTATATATTTATATTAATAAATAATTTTTATTTTTATATTAATAAATAATTTATATATCAATATATATTAATAATTAATTTATGTACTTATAAATATATAATTTTTATATTTATATTTATAAATTATATATATATTGATACTATAAGATGGAGTTCTCCCAATAACGTGACAATGAAAATTCAAATATGACTAACCAATCACAGATCAATTGATCTGAGAGTAGGTGGAGACACCAAGAATGGATAATAATATATTTTTTAAAGGTGTCTCCTTTGTAGAGGTCTTGAGCAAGAAGGCATCACAGGAGGGAACATCTACAGAGTTAGGACAACATGAGTCTCATATTACTAGAACTAAGTATGGGAAGATATATATTACTGTTAACCATGGGGATCTAAAGGAGACACTATATTTTTAAAGTTATTTCTCTCATATGTAGACCAATCATTTGGAAAGGTTATAAAACACAAAATACTGAGGAGTTAAAGTTAAAGTTTAATTGAATCTATAGTTTTGAAAGCTAGAAGATCATCCCAATTAGGAAGGGATATTTTTATTTAGTATTTAAATATAAATAATAGAGATATTCAACCTATGATTCTAGTATCTAAAACTGAAATATGATAATTTTATGAATTTTGGAATGGGATATCGGTTTTAACCCCCACCATAAAAAACACACAAATTCTCAAATCTTGGTGAGGATCCATGGTCTTAGCTGTGTGTTTTGGAACCCAAAAATCATGAAAGATATTGTATCCTATATTGGATCACCTCTCAATATGGATGAGAAAAAATTGAAGTTAGGTTTGGTTACTATGCTATGGTCCTGGTAGATGTAGATCTCTTGAACCCTCTGTGTAACATCCCAACCTGAATGCCACTTAATCAGTGATCTGAGCCAATTTACCAAAAGGCCTCAAGCACACCTCTATATACATCGGAGGATTGTAACCAGTTGTGAGGGACTAAGGTGTGTTCATGGAGAGTCTATGCCCTCATATTAGAGTAACCACAATAAAAATAACCAAATATAATCCAAAGTAATAAATAAATAGAGTACAAAATCAATAAATATTTTAAATAAAAGTATGCTGTAATAATAAATGAAATGCTGTAAAATATCGAACAACCTTATCATACATAAAACACTGATCACCCAGTTGAATGATAACATATATAGAATCATATAAAATAAAATGAAATAAATTTACAAGGATCTCCTAATAATGTAGATCCATACCATATACCTAGTCTCAAAGACATTTCCTAGCTGCTTCATCCCGATCAAAAGAAACCCACATGAGTAGATCTACTTGATCATGCAACCTTAGTCCTCAACCCTATCCACCATACCATTTTTTCTCAACATAAAAAGTATTAATAAGGTCTTCATGCACACCGAGGTGCATGTATTGGGGTGAGAAATAATATCACTAAGACACCCCAATGATGAACCTATCAATCTGCTGTCATAAGTGTAGGCTCATGCAATATGCTTAGCCTAGTCGAGAATCAACTAAAAATGATAAATAAAATAAATAACATGAAACCACAGTCAATCCCTAGGTCTATGATCCCAGTTAACAGTGCAATGTGTCTTCATGTATATATATATTTATATGTGTATATATATATTCCCATAAATAAATATATATACATAAATATGTATATACCTGAGTAAGGTGAAAAATAACATAATCAATAGCAGTCGATCCTTAAGTCTGTAACCTCAATCATCTAGACATCCTGTGAAAAGGAATTGAGCTGGATGTGGTACCACTAAATCCATGTATAATTAAGTCTATCCTTGGGTATATAATCCTGATCGACAATACATGATTCAGCTAGCATGAGAAATGTATCTGAGCAAGCTACATCACCAAAGGGGGATACATGTCCTAACCCCTGGTTCACTCACCCTTGCCTCTAATCACTATAATAAGGATGTCATATACCAATGTAAAATCCTATAAATGGTAATTGATATGGATTCCATACCACTCAATCCATGTAAATTTAATCCAATGTATGAATCCTAGGTCCCAGTACATAGGAAATCACAACATTGGGACTCAGATAATCTCTATGGGGGATGAGTCTTAGGCAATGTGTAAAGAGAAAACATTGTGGAACTACATATCCAATAACCATAGCCATAAGGGTATAGAGTGTCATGTCCAAAAAAACCTAACCATGGGGGTGTGAAGCATCACATTCAACAATGCATTCTAAGGGGTGTGGAGTTCCATGTCTAACAACCCAATCTTAAGTGTGGAATTTCATGTCCACTAATGAGGAACGCCATGTCCAATTTCATTCAAAAGGGATGTGGAACACCATGTACAACATCCCAGTCAAGTAGTCAATTGGGGAGAGTGTGATAAATCCCTGAGAATATAAAAAATTAATGATGAGGAGAACCATATCCAACACTGTGATCAAGTAATTGATCATG
Organism: Viscum album; assembly: GCA_963277665.1. NCBI lineage: Eukaryota > Viridiplantae > Streptophyta > Magnoliopsida > Santalales > Viscaceae > Viscum > Viscum album. The sequence goes on from OY728121.1 coordinate 671,117,265, forward strand.
GAGAGTGTAATCATCCCCATCACTTGAGTATCATAATATATAGGGATGCCATGACCGAATTTCATAATCAATAAGGATAAAAATCTAGATCCTAAGAAGTAAAAATGAGCATTAAAATAATAATATAATAATCAAATAAAAAGACTCAGAAGTTGGATCCTAGGAAATACATCTAGGCATCCAAATAAATAAAATCACATCACATTAGGCTCATTAGCCAAAAAATAGGAAGCACCTATGGTAATAATTGCTTCATCGATAATAAATAGATGAATGAATAAATAAAAAGTGAGGGTGGGAAAATGATTAATCCCACCAATACTGATATAGCCTCATGAATTACACATTCAGCACAGGTTCTAAGGTGACACCCACTAACATCACTACCCAAATCCCTGATGCACTAGCTCAGGGTCGATCAAATTCCAGTGCATCCATTGGGTCCCTCAGGTCAAAAAACTAGAGAGGCATCCTACTTGGGACCCTTGAGGTCTAACATAATTGAAGGAATCCAACTTAGGATCCTCAACAGTGAATGTAAAAGGAGGAATCCTGTATGGGATACTTAATGGTAAGTAAATAGAGTCATCCTACATGAGATCCTCAAAATGTTACATAGGAAGATGCATCCTACATGGGACCCTAAATAATAGTGTACGCAGGTAGAGGAATCATACATGGGATCCCCAGAAAGAGTAAATAGGTATAGGGATCCTACAAGGGATTCCCCTAGACAGCATGTAAGCAATGACATCCCACAAGGGACCCTCAATAATAGTAACATGATAGAGGCATCCTACATGGGATGCTCTAGGTCAAAACGTAAGCAGAGAAATTATACAGGGGATCATTGGAAATAATTAATCTCACCTACTCCTAAGCTCAAAGGGAACATCTCACAAGGGTGAAATACTCAAAGGAAGAGCTACAAAATCATTTTTCAAGAGAGATAAATCATTTCTTGTATCAGATCAAAGGATCTCACTCTCAGGAGATTACTGGGTTCAATTACTAAAGGAAAAGCCTATTCGTTTAGGAAAAAGCCTAAAATGACTTATAGGAGTCATTAGATCACCTTAAGGGTTTCAAAACCACAATATATGTAGAAAGATACTCAAAATGTACTAATCATGTGTCCAATTTTTACTCCTGAGCATAAAGACATGAAAAACCCTCAAAAGGGTAGCAAGGGAGGAGTACAAGGTGTGTATACCCAGTAAATGATGTATACCCTCAAATATACACCTGGGTGTGTCCTCTAGATGGAATTGGCATATAAACCCAAAGTACATGGTGTGTCAGTTAGGTACACAGTGTGTGCCCTACATGGGGTACCCACCCAAGTACCTCACATGGCTTGACTATATACTTTACCTGGCTATGTACCTCTACACGACATGCGACCCACATGGGGTTTGGCTATGTCATCTACATAGCCATGTGGCCCAAAATGGGCTATCTGGATGGGTAATAAACTATATATTTGAGTTTTAGTACATGAAATGTATACCACATACATGGTGTGTACTTAAAAAAATTTAATCTTACCCAAATAGAAAAAATGGCATGTGTTTGTGAACCACACACTGTGTGATCAGGATTTCTCAATGTGAAACCCCTCAAATCGGCCATAAACCCCATTATTCTCTCTGAAAGCTATAAATAGACCCTAAAGGGGTCCAAATCATTGATAAAAATGGTTTAAAACATGAAAGTGGTAATTATTCATGGATTTACAAAAAAACATAGAAATGAACTACCTTTGGGAGGAATCTGCCAAATCTTCACCTGTATCTGGGTTCTGCGACTGCCACGCGATGATTTGGATCCTCCCAAGATCTATGGAAGAACCTCCCTTATTCTACCTCTCTCTCTATTGATATGAAAATGATGGGAGTCACAGTGACAGAAAAGGTATTCAAATGAAGAAAAGATATAATAAATAAACACACATGAAACAAAGGTTTACATGGTTTAGGAAATGATCCCTACGTTCATAGAGAGGTAGAATAACTTCACTAAGAAATCTGGGAGCACAAATACAAGGAGATATTTTTAGAGTTTCTAACCATGTAAACCCTAGCCCAAAATGGGATAAAAAAGGAGGAAGATGATCCACTATTCCAACAACTGCATAGGAAGTATGCATCGTTATAGTGTTATGGCCACCCAATTAAAAAGTGCTACAATGGATAGTGACTGGAATTCCAAGGAGATAATGTACTACTGACTCCAAAGTTCACACTGTTACAGTGTCCTATCGGTGTCGGCCAGTCTGTTCTGCTACAATAGTCAGAGTTTCTAAAGTGAACCAAAAATTTGGGCTGGGGTCCTTCACCCCTAGACCCCCAGATAATGGGTGCACTGCCCCCCTTCAACCCACAATGAGATCACCATAGAGCTCAACCCTCAAAGGTTGTGGCCTGGTATGCAGTACGGGCCACAACCATTCCTCCTAAACATCATCCAAAATGGATTGGGCTATACTAATCCAACATATATCTTCCCATCCCTTTATCTCTTGGCCGCATTAAATAGGAAGCACATAGGTGGAATATGTGAGAAGCCAAGGGGAGGATAAAAAAAACAAAAGAGGAAAATAAATGGAAGAAAAGAAAAGAAAAAGAAAGGGGGTACTGGGCCTGGGACTGAAACCCAAAATGAGTTTATGCCCCACTTAGTAAACATCCCTACTAAGGACTCAAAAACAGAGACAAAATATAAATTCAACACTTTATTAAAAAAATATTATCTAAAAAAACGTGTGAGAATAAATTAATATTTAATTAAATATATATTAAATATTAATTATTCTGCATAAAATAGAATGGTTCCAAATTCCATCAATCTCATGTCCTAGGGTAAAAACCACACCTTGAGACCAATGGAGTGGTCATAAAAATTATCCAAGATCATTTTATATGGGAAAATGACCATTTAAACCTTATAATCATCTGGAAGAAAAAATTAAAATTTCTGGTCAAATTTCTAGTCTAGAAAAACAAGGGTCCTTATATTCTCCCCACCATAACCCTTCTCATCCCCAAGAAGTGTTCATGGTAAAACTAGTAGTCATGATCTCATCCCAAGAATCTAGGAAATTACACTATCTCGAGTATCCAATGACCAATCTCATAACATCAACAACTCTCATACATGGGAGACACTTAACTGTGACTGATCTAGTACTCCCCACTATAAGAGAATATTTATCATTGCCTAAAAAATTAGACACCAAGAACAATATCCTATGCTCTTTCCATCACCTAATTCAACTAAAAATGATGTTCCCCACCCTAAAAAAACAATGGTTCACTCCCCACCATATGGATTACCTTATACTTTTCCTTGAGCGCAACCTCAATAGGTTTCTTCATCAAAACAGTAAAGATATTTAAAAATAAAACAATCTTAGTGTAGTTCTGATGCTCTCTCAGTGAACTCAGGATGATGTCAAGATATATAATGATCATATATAACCTAGAGTACACTAAGATTCCATAAAAATACATGTATATCTCTCTCTAATATACACTCACATCCAACATGCTGGCTTTCCTTTAACCAATCCCTGACACCATGTCTCCTAACAATGTGTGTCCAGGTCCAAACATGGGTCAACCATCTTGTGGTACCCAATTCACTCTCGATTTCTCCTATACCATAGAGGGTTATTTATCATTTTACTGCAAAACCTAAGTAACCATGCCTGTAGTGTTTCTTTAAGACCATTGATCCTTGACTCTCACACAACCACACACCGATCTAAGATTTAAATATTACCATATAAAGTCAAAATGTACATTTATCACCCAAATCATAATCTAGTGAGTCATATGATACTAAAACCAAGATGACCATGCTATAGGACATGTCAGTCCAAACATGACAGAAGATCCCTTGGAACTCTTCTTTAAAACTGGGAACCTTATTCATGCTACAATTTATTCCATGGACACCTGTTACCTGACATCATTCCAGTAACGAGCATATACCCATTCTCTCACTACATGAAAAAAAATGCAAACACTTTTCAATAGGGCCAGAAACTCAAATAGTATGCCCATTGAAGCCAATCTTCATACCAAAGAACCCTTGGTGCTTCATCAAAATCGAAAGGCATAAACATGCCTATATCAAAAAAACTGATCATTAGCCGTGCATCAGCATCAAACAATCATATAAACTATCTTCCTAACTAAAACGATATCTATAAACTCGGTCCGACCATACCCATAGGTTTCACTTTATTAGAAAAAATTTCAACCTAAAAGGGTCCAAGTAAAAAATAAGGTTCTCTAGGTATCCCACCCAGCCCTATTGATCAAGTCTCGATGAGGGTAACTAGGTTTAACCACCTGGACCCATAGTTAATCCTATCCAAGGGAAGTACATATAACATCAAATTATGAGGGAAAAAATATCAAAAAATCCTAAAAGGGATAGATCCTATTTGAGCATCCCCATAAGGAACTACGCCCTAGAGGTCATGATAACAACATTGAAGAGATACTGAACTTAAAATCACCGATATTCCACATACAGTAATACCCCCTTGAGGTCTAGTTTACGAGAAACATCATGGAACATATCAAAATCATACTAAGAAATCCAACTAGACAACAAAAATAAAGGTTGGTTAAGTAAAATTTTCTTCCAAGATATGTAGGAAAACGTTTTATAGTTTGTTATTGACACTTTAAATAATATAACTTATGAAAAAACACCCTAAAAGGGGTCCATCACATGGGAATCGTGCCCTATTAACCTATTAGGTTCTCTTAACCTCTCATTAATGAGGACTAAGTAATCAATATCATCATAAAAAATCTCACCACATATCCACATACCCTTCCATCATAGGGAAATATATACAAGTAGGGTCAATTGTGTAGAATGGCACCAAGAACATATATGGGAAAACACTATTTAGTTTGTTTTTTACACTTAATTAGCTTCTATCTTTAGTAATAATCACACAACAGTATGGCAATAGCATGTGAATACTATGTTCCAAATATGATGCATGCGGCACCTCTTGCCTTGTCCAGTAAAGGCAAAATCCATCACTAGATTCTTTCCAATGAGAAAATATCCATTATTCCATAATAAATCATAACATACACACAACATGTGAATCACTAAAAGTGAAAATCTTATCTAACTGTAACATCACAAATCATAGCACCAATCCCATATCCCTATCTACCAGGACATATTACCAGAATAAGTGTTATCGACACACTAATCCGATATACACTACAGGTTTTAACATATTCCTAATACTTCTATATACCATATCCTAAATAGTAATACAAAAGGAAAATGAAACCTATGATACTAATTTGTAATGTATCAGCTCAGATTCCAATAAAACGGTACTCTAAGCTAGTTCACTATAAGTCCTCAAGCATGCCTCTCCATATGCCAGAGGCTACCGACCATTAGCAAGAGCCTAAGATGTGTTCGTGGAGATAATATGACCTCATATTAGAGTAAATAAGTAAATAAAAAGAGTTTAAAAATAAGAAATGTATAACATTAAAGAATTCTATAATAATAAATTAAATGTTGTAAAAGCCTGAATAGCCATATCATACATGCAACACTGATCGCCCAATGGGATGATCACATATATAGGAGTACATAAAAGAAACTAAAATAAAAGTATAGGTCTCTCCTACTAACTCAGATCCAGACCACATACCTGATCACCAAGTCACTGCTGAGCTGCTCTAGCCCGATCAAAATAAATCCACATGAGTGGCTCCACTCGATCATGCAATAATAGGCCTCAACCTTATCCACCATGAAATCTATACTAAACCAAGAAAGCAGACATAAGGCCTGCATTCACATCAAGGTTCACATATAGGGTTAAGAAATAATCCTAGTAGGCCACCCCATTGATGAACCTATCAATATGCTATCATAAGTGTATGATCATGAAATATTCTCATACTATTTGAGACATAACTGTAAATGATAAATAAAATAAATAATTTTAATCCATAGTCGATCCCTAAGCTCATAATCCCAATCAAATGGGTAATATGCTATCATGTATATATATAAATATATGTGTATATAAATATTTCCACAAATATATATATATATATATGTATATATATATATGTATATACTTGAGTAAGGTGATGCATAACATAATCAACAACATTTGATCCTTGGGTTCGTAATCCCAATCATCTAGACATACTATGAAAATGCATTGATATGGATGTTTTACCACTCAAGCTAGGTATAATTAAGTCAATCCCTAGGTCTAAAATCTCGATCAATAATAACTACTTCTACCAACATAGGAAATGTCTATGAGCAAGCTACATCACCACAGGGGGATACATGTCCTAAACCTAGGTTCAATCATCCTCACCTCTAATCACTATAATGGGGATTCCTTATGATGATGGAGAATCCTATAAATGGTCACTAATCTAGATGCCATACCACTCAAGACATGAGAATATAGTCTGATTTCTGAATCCTAGGTCCTAGTCCATAGGCAATCCTAACACTATGACTTGAATAACCCCTAAGGTGGATGAACCTTAGGCAATGTTTAAAGATAACTCTTTGTGGAACGCCATGCCAATAACCATATCCATAGGGGTGTGAAGCATCTTTTCCAACAATCCTAACCATAGGGGTGTAAAGTTCCATGTTAAAAAACCTAGTCCATGGGGTGTTGAGTTCCATGTACAAAAACCTAATCAAAGCTATGGAACACCATGTCTACTAATGAGGAACTCCATGTCCAATTGCATTCAAAAGGTATGAGAAACACCATGTCCAACATCCCAGTCAAGTAGTCAACCTGGGAGAGTGAAATAGATCCCTATGAATATAAAAAATCAATAATTAGGACCACCATGTACAATAACATAGTCAAGTAATTGATCAAGGAGAGCATAATCATCCCCATCACTAGAGAATCATAGTCAATAGGGAAACCATTCTCAAACATCATAATTATAGGGACACCATGCTTGAATATCATGATCAATAAGTCTCAAAATCTAGATCCTAGGAAGTAAAATTGAACATACCAATAAAAATATAACAATCAAATAAAAATACTCAGAAGATGGATCCCATGAAATACATCTAGGAATCCAAATAAAGAAAATTTCATCACATTAGGCTCATCAGCCAAAAAACATGAAGCACCTCAGGTAATCATCACTACATCATTAGTAAACAGGTGAATTCATAAATAAAAAGTGAGGGTGTCCAAATTCCTAAACCCGATACTACGCCAAAACCTTACAAATTAAACATTTGGAACAGGTTCTAAGGTGAAACCCTCTACCATAACTACCCAAAACCCCAACGCATTAGCTCAGGGTTGGTCAAACTCTAGTGCACCCATTAGGTCCCTTAGGTCAAAACATTGGAGAGGTATCTTACTTGGGATCCTTGAGGTCTAAACATAAGCTAAGGCATCCCACTTGGGATACTAAAAAATAAAATTAAAAGGAGGAATCCTATATGGGATCCTTGATAATAAGTAAAAAAAGGCATCCCACATGGGATCCCTAGAATGATACATAGGTAGAGGCATCCAACAGGGGACCTTCAATAACAGTGTACATAAGCAGAGGCATCATATATGGGATCCTTGTAATGAGTAAATAGGTATAGGGATCTTATAAGGTATTACCTAGACCAGAATTTAAGAAAAGGTATCCCATAGGGGAAGCTTCATAATAGTAATAAGATAGAGGCATCCAAAATGGGATCCTTTAGGGAAAAACATAAGAAGAGGAATCCTATAGGGGATCCTTAGAAATAACTAATATCACGACCTCCTAGGCTAGAAGGAAACATCTCGCAAGGGATACGTCTTCAATAGAATATCTACGAAAGAATCATTTAAGATAGATAACTCATGGATCATCTCAGATCAAAGGGACACACTCTCATCAGACAGCTGGATTCAATTACTGGAGGAAGAATCTATCCGTTTAGGAAAAATCCCGAAATACCTCCTAGGATTCCTCAGATCACCTTAAGGGTTTCACCATTATGATAGATACATAAAGACTATAAAAATAGACTAATAATGTATAAAATTATGACTCCTGGTGAAAATGTATGAAAAACCCTCAAAAGGGTAGCAAGGTAGGAGTACAAGACATGTATACATGGTACACAGAGTGTAGCTTCAAAGATCCACTGGGGCGTGTACCACAATTAGATTTTTCATGTAAAACCCAAGTATATGGAGTGTATGTATGGTAAAAATCATGTAACCTAAATGTGGTACATACCCATGCACCTCACATGGCTTGGACATGTACTATGCCTGGTCTTGTACCTCTACATGGCATGCAACCCACATGGGGTTTGGTCATGTACTCTACATGTCCATGTTCCCCTGCACGAGCTGTCTGGTTGGGTACTCACGTATATGGACAAGTCCTAGTAGATAGTTTGTGTACCCCATAAACGATGTCTACTTTCTAAAAGGATATCTTCCCTAAATGGTAAGAACACATGACAAGTGTTCCTAAACCACATGTTGTGTGATCAAGATTTCCAAATGGGAAACTCCTAAAATATGATCAAAACCCCATTCTTCTCCACAAAAGATATAGATCGACCCTCATGGGGTACTAATAAGTTATAAAAATATTTTAAAACTAGAATGAGTTAAATCTATGTGTATTTATGGAAAAACCTAAAAACAGACTAGCTTTGGGAAGAATTTTCCGAGGCTTCACCCATATCTGGGTTCTGTTCCTACTACATGACGACTCGAATCCTCCTAAAATCCATGAAGACTCCTCCCTTATTCTCCCCTATCTATATACCTCTCCCTTAAAATCTTGTTCACATGAAGGAGGAAGTCCATAGGGGGCGTACACAAGAATCCAAGGTGATGAAAGAAAATAAAAGAGGAAAAGAAAAAGAAGTAAAGAAAAGAAAAATAAAAAGGGTCCCAAGCCCGACCCCAACACCCAAAATGAGTTTATTCATAAACTAGGAATAACCCCCCATATGATACTTAATGAAGGAGAAAAAATTTCAATACGATGATCTGTTCAAAATATATATCCAAATGAAAGTGTGTGAATAAATTAATATTTAATTAAATATATATTAAATATTAATTATTCCACATAAAATCAAACGGTTCATAATTCCACGAAAATCATGTCCAAGGGTAAAAATAAAATTCCAAGACCAAAATAGTGGTCATAAAAATTATATGAGACCATATTCTAGGGTAAAATGACCATTTTACCCCTAATAAGCATCTGAAATAAAAAATTCAAATTTCTTCTCAAATTTCCCATTTGGAAAAAATGGGTCCTTACATTAATATTGATAATGGTGACCAGATTCAAAATGATTTTGAATATATTTTTATTCCTTCCTTTTTTAATTTCTGTAAGCTTATAGTCCATGTGGTTACTAATTACAGGAAATTTTAGAAGCTATAACTTAAGAAACCATCTAATTTTAAGGAAACAAGGAAGATGATGACTATTATGGATGAAGATTACTTAAATCCTAATGAAATATTAGAAAAAAGATGAAGGCATATGAAGGAACCTATAGAAAAGAGGGTGATGTTACATTCTCAAATTTGAATGGAGACACCACTTTTTCTAGAACATCTCACAATGGGAAAGAGGTGACTACAGATGATAAAGAGTCTGCTACTTAGACTAAGGTGTGGGTAGGAAGGGAAGATGGTTTAGTGAATGGTGGATCTATTTTCTCACATACCACTTCAATTAATGTAAACCTACTTTCAAGAGATGAAGATTTTTTTGGGTACGGAGTGTGGTAAACTCACTGAGTAGGAGGAGCTTCCACCCTTATCTGGTGAGAAAATTCCCTCCATAAGAGTATATGAACTCATAGGCCAGGATGTCTTTATTAAAAAGGTGTACAAGGATCCCAATGAAGAGGGTAGAATATAGATAAAGGAAACATAAAACCTCTAGGTGGATATGGTTCCATAAAATAGTGAACATTATTCTAAAATGATTCCATTTGAAGAAGGAAATGTAGTCCAGTCACAACCTGAAGAAAATGTGTAGACTTCCCCTAAGGAGATGGATCCCATGGGTAATGCTCTTGGAAATATGGAAAGGTTTGGAGCTAAAATTTTTGTTATTCAAAGAGTATTATTCTATCTCACCATTTAAGAAATATGCCAAAAATATTACACATTCAACTCTATATAAAATGGAAAAGTGGAGAATAAATAAAATATCAAATAATAAGAAGTCACATTTGGGTGGCTAGAAATCAAAATCTAGACATGGTAAAATATGATTTTTCTCTACTAAGATTTTCAGGGGATAAATAATTCTGATATAGCTAGTACCCTCAAATATATTATCGTAAAACACTATCCATTGATGATGGGGATAACTGAATATATGAATAATCTCAATTATTTTAATGGAATCATTTTCAAGGATTTGGGATATAACACTATTGAGATTAACCTTCATAATACTTTGGTGGAAAATATTTGGGTTTTGTATTTAATCAAGATGTCTAATCTAGTTATATTAAATATCCATAAAAATATGGTCACATACAACTTCACCTTTGATGGTAAAACTCTCTATTGTTCCATTGTTTATGCCCTCAATAATTATTAAGAAAGTAGAAAACTGTGGGTTGAAATTGGGAATATTAAATCTCAAATACATGGTCCCTAGATTATTTTTAGATAATTTAATGTCATAATTCACATGCATAAAAAAGTGGGAGAGCTTGATTTAGATATAGAAAAAAGGTAATTTTGGATGTGTTTGGATAATAATAAGCATGATGAAGTTTCCTTTAATGGTGATAAATTCACTTCATATATATAATATTTTTATAAAGTGGTTTCTATAAAACATTACAGGAGCGTCATTAACTTTCATACTCTTGATGAGTAGGATGATGTTCATTCCAAAACTCTCTTGAAAATTAATTTCGACCATCATCCTATCCTTATTCACAAGGAGAGGGATAAGGGTCCTTTTTATTTTTAGTTTTAATAATTCTTGGATTAAAAACCATAATTATAGAGAAAATTTATAGGAGGTTTGGTCTACCACTTGATACACTAGTGAACCATATACCTGTATTCAAAAAACAAGGACTCTAAATAGAAGGCTGAGAGTATGGAGTAAGGAAGTATTCAGTTTAATTGATAAAGAAGTGGATATTATGGAAAAGGAGCTTGAAGAGATTAAAAATTTTCATGATGATATTTTTTATATCCCTTATTTTAATAAAGAATATTATTTGAATGGTAAATCAAATCATAAAATCAGTATTAAATAATCCTATCTCAAAGAAATTTCAAGGCTATATGGCTCAAGGGAGGGGATGAAAACATATATTTTGTAATAATCTTTAAAAAGTTAGAAAGGATAATTCAACCATTTATACCATGTGGAATTGTAATGATATCCTTACTGATAAGAAAGACATCAAGGAGCACACTATTTATTACTTCAAAGACCTATTCAATAGTGTCCCTAATATAAACACAATGAATATTAAGAATGTCATTTCTATGGTTATTGATTCCACTAATAATATAATTATTACTAAATTGACTAATTTGAATGAGATGAAATCTATTTTATTTTACCTCAATCCAAAAAAGTGATCCTAGTTCATATGTGTTCACTAACATGATTTTTTAGGAATTTTGGAGCATATTTCATCAAGACCTCTTAAACATGGTGCGCATATTCTTCAAGAATGGAATTATTCCTTGAGGTATTAATGAACATTTAATTTTCATCCTTCACAAGACTAAATCTACTTATTGTATTCATTAATTTAGACTAATTTATTTAGCTAACATTGTTTAGAAAATAATTATTAAAATCCATGCCTGTAGACTCTGAAATATTATTGGAAAAGTTGTCTCTCTCAATAAATTTGGATTTGTTAATGGTAGAAAAATTAAAGACTTCTTGTTCACTACTTATGAGTGCATCAATGTGCTCTGTAAATCTGCTAGGATTTGAAGTATTTCTCTTAAGTTAGATATTAGTAAATAATTTGACACCATTAGTTATAATTTTATCTTTGAATTCCTTTATATATTTGGTTTAAATGAAACTTTTATTCGCTAGTTGAGAGTCTTCTTTATCACTACTTTCCTTTTAGTTCCTTTTAATGGAATTCCTAAGGGTTATTTTTCTAGCACCCATGGTGCAAGGAAAGGGGATACTATGTTTTATATTCTATTAATAATGTCTAAATACTATTTGTAACACCCTAAAAATTTAGTTTAAAAAGTATACTAAGCATGATATCTTTCTTAACTCACAACACTGAGATTTAAGATAACTTCAATATACTATAAAAATAATATTATTTAAATGTGACAATTATAACCTAACCGTTAAATTAGTAGGTATGGATAATAATAACCACATTATAAAAAATATTAATAAATTTTTTAAATAATGAAAATTTATTTATTGATTCATAATAAATAAGTACTTAATTTATAGTAAATTCATTTTATGATTCAAAAATATGCTTTCTTTAAAAATGATTTTTATTGCATTTTGAGAATGGGAATTATAATTAATTTATATTTTTTTAGAAATTTTATTTGAGGAAATTAATATAATTTTTGAAATAATCATTTCAAAATTATATTAAGGTTATTTGTTTGGATTTTTCTAAAAATATTTATTTTTTAGTGAATAGTAAAAATAACAACTTTTGTAAAACTATTATTTATTTTCATTAAATAAAGTAATTTAAAATTCCCATTATGATTTTAATTTGATTATAAAGTAACATAAGTCTCATTTAATTATAAATAATCTAATTAATTACATAGGAATCTATATTATACTTGATTTTGGTATAAGTTCATTTTTGGGCTTAAAAACACATTTTTCTAAAATATATTTTTCATGTACACAATGTGTTTTTATCTAAATTAAGTAAATAATTAATTATTGCCTAAATTTTTAATTAAATTTATATATTATATATTAAATAAAACATTTTGACTTATTTTGATAGTTTTTACTTGGCATAGGGTGGAATTACATTTAGATTTATGCTTAAAAATTCCTTTTTCTAAAGAACATTTTTCATTGTGTTCTGCACACATATTTCAAAGTTAATTTTCACCACTTATAGAAAATTAATTTGATAAAATGGATTCCAATTTTTTAATCTGAATAATTAATATAATTTAATATATTCAACTTAATTTTTTTTCATAAATAATAGTAAAAAAAATAATATTTTTTACCAAAGTTAAGGTTAAAGCCGGTTTACTAGGGGGAGTTAAACTAAGAGATAAGGGTAACAATTCAACATAAAATTATATTATTCTTATTTTTTAATATATTTGGACCTTATATTATCCTATATTTTAATTATTGTCCATTGTTATCCACTTTCACTTGAAAGTGACCTTATATTATTAAAATATTTTAAGTAATTCCTTGTGTGTCCTTCCCCTCACTTATAAAAGGGAACCTATTCTCCTCCTTTATTCACACAATTTGTGCCTTATATAATAAAAAAGAAATAAAACAAAAAACTTCCTACATTACTTAACTTTGTACTATATCCTGTTTTCTTTTCCTAATACTAATATTTCAAGGTTTAAGGTGTATGCCAAAGGAGGTCTCTCAAAGAAGAGTTATAAATCTAAACCAAGAACTTTCAATTTTATTTCTTATTACATATCCTTTAAACTTTTTTTATTTATAATAATATGATGAATCTATTATAATAAATATAATTAAATTTTATTATGATGATAGAATAACCATTTCCCCCTATTCTCCATCAAATAAGAAATAAAAGTATCTCTCATGCGTACGTGTGGACTACCGCATCCACATAGCGATATGATTCATTTTCAATCACCATCTTTCCTATTTTGTAATTATGATGGATTAAATGTTTATATATTATTTTAATGAAATAATTATTCTTCTGGAATAATAATAAATTATCTACCTTTTTACCACCCCATCCATTGGATAATGATAACATCACTTGTGCGTACGTGTGGACTCGCTACCACCTCCATTAAGTAATGTGACTAATTTTTCATTTATGATTCACATGGATGAAAATAAATAAATAATTAATGAATATATATGATATTTGTGATATATTAATGATTATATTTTGTCAAATTATTTTTTTCCTTTCTTTCATTCCTTACATCTAAAAGTAGAAACATTACTCTTGTAGATGTACAAACTATCATCTCCAAGAAGTGTTGTAATTAATTTTTCATCACCAAATTATATGAAATGTTATATAAGTTTATATAATTATTAAATATTATAATTATTACATCATTAAAATTATGTAATCATGATCAAAGTGTAAGGACCATAACCGCTGAACCGTTACATACATGAAAAATAAAAAAGTAATCACTTGAAAATGAGGATTTCAAAAAAGAGTTATTAAAAACGAGTGCCAAAATGTTATAATTGGATAATATATGATATTATTTGTGTAATTAGGTTTTTTATAGAATTATAATAAATATAAATTTATTATATTGGAGGTGAGATAACTTATTAATAAAGTCGGATATAATTTAAGGGTTATTCATCTCAATATTGTTTCATTTAGACATGTTTGAAGTTATGAACCTATTTAGGTTTATGAGATGTATATATTTTCCCTTTGACATATTATATCATCTATGATACTTAATTTATATTATTTTAACTTAAAATTAAAATTATTTCATCCAAGGGGTTTTGATTATAAATTTACCAATGTTTTAATGGCGTACTATCTCAAATTGTCTTCATTGGGATATATACTATGTTATAAACCTATATTATTTTATGAGGTGTATATAATTACCATTTGATATGTTATATAATTAATATAATTATGTTCATTGTATTTGAATTTTAATTTTATGTTATTTCTTTCATGTGAATTTCAACTCAAAAGTTATCAAAGCAATAAGGTTTTATGTTACAATCTCACTTTTTAATGGGATTGTCTATACATAAATTTTTTATGATGAAATTATATAATATATCTCTAAAAAATATTATAAATTTTATTCTTCTCTAGTTATTTCTATAAATTATAATTTTTCATTTCATTTTTCTCTCTCTATGTACTCAAAATTTTGAAAAATCATTTTAAGTAAAATAGACCTTATTTATCTCTTTAGTCAAGAATATTTTCTTAAATATTAATATTTTATTTAAAATGTTTTAAAGAATGTTTTTAATAATCTAAAAAGGTTTGATAAATACATTTTCACCCATTTTTTACTATATATAATTTTTTTAAAAGGAATCTTCTTGTCTTTTTCTAAACGTGGTACTTTTTTACTGAATGTGTGAATGAAATTTTTGTTTTAACATACACCACCTGAATAGTTTTTCACACCATCATAAATACTATTTACATTGAAGATTTATTTACAAGTTTACATGGTTATTTTAAAAGAAAATTTTATCCCTAATATTTTTGTAAATTTTTAGACTTTAAATAATTTATTTGAAAATGAAAAGGGTATTTTACTCAAGAAATATTCTAGTGTTATTTGAAAGGTATTTTAATATATGAAATAACCATTGATGTTACTTATTATTCACTAATTATATGATCCATGGTACTATATTTATTCATTATTTTAATCGTTTATTATTATTATGATGATATATTGATAAAATCTATTTTCTTTTACATAGGTTATGCTATAAAAAATGATAATTTTTTCCGTGATCTTATAGAATAAATGTGAATGGATTATATAATGAGTGTGTCCATTATATACCTCTAATGCATTGGGTAAAAAATAATGTTTTATAATCTAAAATAGGGTACATGGGAGGTTACCTGATCTCAATAAAGGTACACAAGAGGCTATTCTAATCCCAAATAAGGTACACAGTGTTAGCTCAATACTAACATGTGATCAATGTATTGGTGGGTTCCTTTACATAATATTTCTATGACTATGATTATGAAACACTTTATGCCATTTTTTTATTACATGATATTATATAAATGTTATTCTCTCATGGTTTATGTTCTTTTATTATTTTATGATTCATGTCTTATAAATTGCCAATATTTATGCCATCACTCAAAATTATGATATAGGAATTACTTGATATGATTTTAAAATGTTAATCTTAAGTTCTCATAAACTTTATAAGATCCCAAGTTTTATTATGAGGTGAATATATTTTTAATTTTAGTTTAAATCCTTGGTTTTGACCTAATGTGATTTCCTAATGAGATAAATAGAGTTTCAGGGGGAGTTCTAGGCTTGTTTGAAGCCTGAAACATGACTTTTGGTGAAAAATAGTTGGGCTACACAGTTAGGAGAAACCGTGTGGGGATGGACAGAGGGGCGAGGGAGTCCACACGATTTGAGGAAACCATTCTACCTGGGGTACATACTAGTGTTGGAGATATGTAGTTTTTAATAGAGTCTTAGCGCATGGTTGGAACATGGTTTTTCTAACTGTGTTCCATGACTGTGCGGGGTCCCCCTTGAGACAGAGAAGGGTGCACAATTGGTGCACAGTTTGGCCAACCATGTGGCCAAGTAATGAAACCCAATTAAAAAGTGTGGAATTTATATTTTTAACCTAGATCCTTAATAACTCAAACCTCATTCTATTATTTCCTCCAGTGGACATCCTTGAGGCTTGGGATCTCCCTTTTAAAGCCAAATCATAGGCTTGGCCACTGTTTGTCTATCCAGAATCAGATTTGAACACTGTTTGTCTCATTGGATCTAAAACGGTGAGTTCTTCATTTATCTTGTGTCATTTTTTATTTTTCTTCATATCTATAGAGTTATTTTAACACAAGATAATATTCTATATTTTTAGGATTTTTGTATATTCTTCATTTCTCTTCTGATCTGGACCAAATCATAGGTCGATACTGGATGAGTACTCTATTACAGACCTATGGTAGGTGGTCTATTATTTTCCATCAATGTGTGGTGTTTTATAATCCTTTTTTACATTATTCCACACACTAATATTTCTGAAGTTACTTCTAAATTTTAATAAATGTATTGAATAAATTATTTGGAAGCTATTTAGGTTTCCCAATAGTACCTTTGAGATTGTTGGAGGTTGTTATCCCTAACCTAGGCCACCCATTGGGTGTGTCCTTTCATATAATATATTTTATACCACCCACTAGGTATGTATGAGCTCACCGCTAGTTTTGGGATCCCTAATAAATTTAATAAGAATTAAATGAACATTTAGGAGAATTTTATTCCTCCTTTTCCATAGGGTTAAATGATGTGAATTGATTTAATTGTTTAAATAAAAAATTTTATATGAGTTGGATGAACTCATGGAATGTGAATGGTTATGAAACAATGACTGAAATGATTGATGAATTGAATTATGGTAGTGGATTCCCTAGAAAAGATCCTTGGATCCTGATTCCATAAGATTCCATGGACATTTCTAATCTATGGGTCATGTTTATGGT
Organism: Viscum album; assembly: GCA_963277665.1. NCBI lineage: Eukaryota > Viridiplantae > Streptophyta > Magnoliopsida > Santalales > Viscaceae > Viscum > Viscum album. The sequence goes on from OY728121.1 coordinate 671,134,755, forward strand.
AGTTTATTCCTTAGACATGTTTCCTTCTTGGATCCCAATTTCATAGGATGCCATAGGCCTTTCTACCCATTAGATCCGTCTTTCTTGGAATCATGTTGGACATGCTTTGTTGACATGTTCCTTGGACTCCACTAAAGTATTTATAGAGTTTTCATCGAGATGCTCCTGGGACCTGATGAGGATGCATTGGTCTTCTATACCATGGATCCACTACTTCATGGTCTAACACTGGATTACACAGTGAGTCCATTTTGGATGTTACAATTTATTACACGGTGTGGCCGATGTGTATATTTTCACTATGCTTTATAGATAGCCCCAATATGGGTACTGGGCCACAGTTGTTAGACTATAGAGTATCAAACCTAATTTACTTATGCTTTACAACTGTCCTTGTTTATGGTATCTTGACTTTTATAAGGATACACATTTTTCTAGATAGTATAACACCTTACTTTCATTTTTGTTATACCTATGATATACCGCAAACTACTTTTGTTTATATTACATAGACTGGACTTGTTATAGACAATGTTGGTGGTGGCCTACTGAGTGTTATCTCACACCTTGTTTGGGCCAATATTGGGTACCCGAGAAGACTTTATGGATGTAGGTAGGGATTGGGGAAAGCACATACTATACAATTCTTGATTATTATATGCATAAAATAAAAGGAGAACATGACCGATCTATAATCATGATGCTAGCTGTGATAATTCATTTTTTGGTATTTTTATACCTTTTGATACATGTATTGTATTGGATGCATGTATACCTATTTGAATTCTTTATAGATACATGACATGATCATCATATTGTATATGATTGTTTTTGTATTATTGATTATTATAGTCTTCAGGATGTTTATCTTCTATGAGTGATTTATTTTATGATTCCTCTATTGATTGATATCATTATTCCACTATGATACACTATGATTATGAGGGTATAGTCTCCCCAATGTACCACCATAGACCCTCACTACTAGTCGATGGCCTCTGGTGCCTGGCGAGGCATGCTTGAGGACATGTTACCCATTGGCTCAGGGCACCGTTCAGTGGCTCCTAGGTTGGGACATTATAAAGTTATATCATAGATTTTTTTCTTATTTTATGGATTAACTATTTTGAGATAATAGACAGGGATTAGGAATTTAATGGAATTTGGTAATGAGTTGTGCCTAGGAGTAGCTTTCCCATGTATACGAAAAATCCAGATTACCTAAAACAAAACTTGTTTTTATGGATTTTGATTATTATAGTTGATTTGATTCCACTATTTGGTGGCACACTTGATATGTGATATTCCTTATGATTATGTAGTCTTTTATTTCCCAATGAGGTGAGGGTATGACATCTCATGCATCATTTTTGGCACCTATATAATTCAAATTCCATGCATTATACCATGCCATTTAGAATGAATTTATTGAATTCATGATATTATTATGTGTTCCTTGAGTGATATACCTGTTTTTTGATAGATGATTCATATAGGGAATTAAGAAACATAGTTGGTAATTAGAGTGACTACCGTAACCTAAATAGAATTTTTCTATTTAGGATTCAATAAACACCCTAATCATTCAACTATGGAACATTGATTCATAGACCATTGGTTTCATGGACTGGAATGTGTTATAGTTTGGATTAAGTAGACACCACACTTCAGTTCATGAGGTCTATGAGAACTTATAAATCAGAAGTGGTGAACCATTTGGTTGATCCATTTAAAAGATAATTGTGAATAAAAATGAGTTTAAATTTAATTTAATTGTGAAACAGAGAACTTGAAAAAGACCCAACTTTAGAGTAGGTAGTAGGTAGGGTCTTTGGTACTTTTTATGGCTATTCATTTTAACCCAGGTTGGGCTCTAGGAGTAGGAAGAGGGGTGTGAATTGTTTATAGGATTTTTTTGACCTATCCTACACTTTTTTATCTATGATATTATTTTTATAAATCTTTTTTGATATGTGTGTTTGGAATTGTATATACATGCCGCCATGATGAACTCTAGTCATATGCCAAGAGGGTAGTGATGACCATGCTTCGGAGGTGGTGGGACCTGGGATACTAGAAAATCCTCCCATAGTGCCAGCTAAGGCACTGGAAGTCATACCAAATATGGGTGCTGAGGCATAATTATGAGAGAGTTTCATGAACTTTATGTAGACTATATAGGGAACCATACAAACTACCTCATTTATAGAAGAGACGATGTATGTGTTCCACTAGTAGCATCCACCCACTTTTTTTGGGGATGGAGGTCCATAGGCTACTGAGCTATGGATTGAGACTATCTTTTCTATCTTTGAACATCTCGAGACACTTCTTGAGAGGACAGTGAATCTCACAACATATATTGTTTGGGGAGCAGCTAAGCGCTGGTGGGATGTTTTGAACTGGGCTGATACACTATGAAATATATTTTGGAGGGATTTCCAATCCAGGTTTTATGATTAATTCTTTCCTAAGACCCTGAGATATAAAAGGGATAGTGAGTTTATGATTCTGGAGTAGGTCAGGATGAACATCATGGATCATTCAACATACTTTACAATGCTTTATATTTTTGCACCGAATTACCTTGTTGATGATGCATAGAGGGTGAGACACATTGAGGAAGGTCTCATAGATTCCATTCGATCATAGGTAAATGTGTTTCATCTGACTACTATTAAAGAGATAGTGAATCAAGCACTTATTAATGAACATAAACCAAGGGAAGATGGGGGAGAAGAGTAGGGGAGTTCAGTATCTTGACCTAGTGGTTCAACTTATAGTGGAAAGAAGTTCTATTTTGAGGCTTCTCATGATGGGAATACTAGCCAGGCTATTAGTGATATCAGTGATATCTTTTGTTATCAGTGTAGAAGATGGGGACAAATGAGTAACTAGTGTGATAGAGACCCAATCGAGTGTTGATCATATGGAAATATGGGACATGTATAACATTTATATAGAACCTTCCCTCCAATATTCAATAGAAGAGGATCAAATCCAAGTTCAGGTTTAGGAGCGGTATTCATAGCCCCACATCAGGCAGGGAGTTGGATCAGTACTGGTCATTTAGGTTGATGTGGTTGTTGTGGCTGAGGCTACTAGGTTCTAGTTGTACCTAGGAAGAAAATTGGGCCTACTCCAGGTAGTGAGGTTGTTTCACAAGGCTATGGTCTAGGATAGATATACTCTGTATAGCCTTCACTTGAGGAGTAGATCACCGATCCATCTATGGCGAGAGGTACGATATTAGTATCCTCTACTTTGGTATCTTCTCTTTTTGTTATAGGTGCATAAAATAGCTTCATATCTATACCTATTATGGAGATCCTTGGGATTGTTGTTCAGTTTTCAAAAGGCATTATGAATTTGGATACTCTGTTAGGGATAAGATAAGAGAGTTCTCACTAGTGTAGGGAGTGAACCCTTTAGATTGGTGGGTGTCACTTCGTATTGGATATTTTTTTCCTTAAGATGATAGGGTTTGAAATCATACTTAGAATGGAATGGCTAGTTACTTATCAATCCCATGGTGATTTCTATCACTGAAGGGTGACCTTAACTTCACCAAAGGGAAGAGTTTTTATTCAAAAGGGTGAATAGGATGTCTAGGAAGGTAGAAATGGACCTAACCATATGGGGTTGTGATGGATGAAGGAAAAAATTTCTAGTTTATATTTGGATGACTAGGGAATGCGCTAGGCATATTTCCCTCCAGTGGTTGATCATTTCCGGATCATTTTCCTAGAAAAATTTTCTTATGTACCTCCTAAGAGGGAGGCTGAGTTTTCCATCAAGCTAGTGCCATGATCTGTACCGGTACCCATTCCTCCTTACAGAATGGATAATATGGAGTTGCAGGAGATCAAGAGGCAACTAGAGGATTTGTATACAAAGGGGTTTATACAACCCATTACTTCTTCATGGGGTTCACCAGTACTTTTTGTGAAAAAGGTGGATGAAACCCTTAGGCTATGTGTAGATTACTGAAAATTATACCAGTTGATGGTTAAGAATCACTATCCACTTACATGGATAGATAATCTTTTTGTCCAGATTTGAGGATCTCTTGTTTTCTAAAATATTTATTTGAGGTATAGTTATCATTAGGTATGTGTTAGACCTACATAAATACCTTGTAAAACTTTTCATAACAGGTATGGTCTATATGATTATCTGGCTATGTCATTCGGTTTCATGAATGCACCAATAGTTTTTATGGAAATGGTGAATTGAGCTTTCCATTCTTATTTGGATTTATTTATAGTGGTATGCTTGGATGATATCTTTGTGTATTCTCATAATAGATACGAACATTCCAAACATCTTGAGATCATTTGAATACATTGAGAGAGAATCATTTATATAAAAATATCACAAAGTGATACTTATGGATGGATTAGATTCACTTATTGGGTCATATTATCTCATATACAAGAGTATTAGTTGACCTAGAGAAGGTTAGAGTTGTACTTATCTGGGAGAAACCCAAGAACATATTTGACATATAGAGTTTCTTGGGGCTAGCTGGTTATTACAAGAATTTCATACAGGACTTATCACACATAGTAGTTCATCTTATGGTCCTGACTAAGAAGGGTGTAAAGTATGTGTGGTCAGATACCTATGAGACAACCTTTCAAGAGATGAAAGGGAGACTGAATTCAGTTCCGGTTCTGATTTTTAAAGAGCCAGAAAGAATATATATACTATATTGCGATGCATCAAGTATCAGTCCAGGAGTAGTTTTGATATAGGGAGATTGAGTCACTATGTATAAGTCTCATTAGTTGAGGCCACATGAGAGGAATTTCTTGACGCATGATCTCGAGTTAGCCACTATTGTTCATGCCTTGTGTTTTTGAGGAATTATTTAATGATAGAGAATTTTGTTGTGTACACAAACCACAAAAGCCTCAAGTATATATTTACATAGTGTGAATTGAATTTGAGGCGATGAATGTGGGTTGAATACCTATAGTCCTTTGATTTTGATATTAATCATATAACCAGAAAGGGAAATTTAGTAGCCAATGCACTGAGAAGGAGGACTCATATATAGGAAATTAAGGAGGCAAGTAGCGAGCGAAAGCTTATGGAATTATTCATAGAGATGCACTTGGGGGTGTAGGATGATCATGGGAATAGTTTTCTCTCATCTTTAGTAGTGGAATCCAATCTTCTAGATAGAGTGTGTAATGACCCAAACATTTATCAATAATATTTTCCCTTATTATAATTATGGTATATAGTATAAAACACATAAATCACATATAGAACCTAATAAAAACATCATTAAGAATTAAATAAGTGGTATTTATATAAATTAAGGAACCTTTACCAAAGGAATAGTAACTTGACCTTTGGAATAATAATATGACCATTAAGAATAGTAACATAGTAAATAGAATAGTAACATCACCTATGAAAGTATAAATAAATTTAGGCATATTATAAATGAAAATATAATATATTTATATCATGTAATAATTAAATAAATGTTTAAAAATGATAAATTAAGTATTGATATTTTTATAAAATATAAATATTTATTTACAATTTTATAATTAATGTAATTATTTAAAAGAAAATTTATTTTCATAAAATATATTTATAAATTAATATTTTGTTTTATTATGATTATAATAAAATTTTACGAGTCCTTAATTAATTTTTCAAAGTGATATAAAATCAGTTATAATTTTAAAATTGGTATTTTTCAAATAAATAAGGATTTTAATTAAAAATTAAATTTATCAAATTTAGAATTTTATTTTCATAAAATGGAGTCTATATTTTAATTCTACACATCAAAAAATGGTTAGGGTGATTTTTTTGATTTTTTCTAAAAGAGTTGATTTTTTGGTGAATAGTGAAATACATTAATTTATGGTATAAGCTAAATACATGAATTATTGAGTCATGGATGATGTATGAATGATATAAGCACCATTAATTTGAACTAACATTCACTAGTCACTATACTTAGTCACAATAATTGACACTATTGATAGTATTGATCCAAAATAATAAACTACTTAATAAAATAATAAAAAAAACACCCCTCTCCTCCACTATAAATAACACCCATCACCACCTCTTCTCCTCACACCTCAAAATCCTTGAATCTTGTCTAAATTATACCCAATACTCTTTAAATGTATCTTACACATGTCCAGGATCCTTTGGTCTTAATTAAAGACCAAAATCAAGGGCCTCAAAGAGGTTCCCAAGGAGAAGGAATTCAAGAGGTAAAATCCTTATTCATTTTCATTTATTCTCTTTTCATTTTATTTTATTTTACTATCCTCACATAACCTTATTCAAGTGATATGATAACTCTAGTATATTTTATATACTGGAATTTTATTTTGTTTATGGAACAACCCATCATAAATTCTCTTCCCCTCTCCTTTTTTTTCTAAAAATGAAAACATCATCCGTAACGTGTTGATTTATAACATTCAAGGACGATAAGATTTTAATTTCCATTAAAATATTAAAGGATGGTCATAAAAAAATTTTATGGTTAAAATATATTATAATATATGTATTAAAACTTATTTAATGTTCTTAAACTAGTATATATACATAATATTAACTAATAAAACAAAACCAGTTCATGATGATAAAAAAACGCCAAAATAATCTAAATGGTTATCATTAATGTTTTATCTAATGAATCATCCTCACATATGAAAAAATGTTATATAAGAACATTTAATATTTTTTAATTTCATTAATAATATACAATTTCAATTCTATATAACTATTCTCATTTTACATTATTTTCCATACATGTATACAAGTAAACCGATCATGAAAACCAAAGAAACAAACACTCTCGAATGAAGAAATTGAATCTTATAACTCATCAAAAAAGGACATAAATGAACTTAATAAAATTATATTAAATAAAATACATGTTTAATAGGTTCTTAATGAAATTAATAATAAATAAAATTACATTATCTAGGACATTAAGTTCAAGTGCAGAACACTTTTAGACATAAGGTAAGAGATTCTCTTCGAACCCCCATTTTCCCTTCAGGTTACGCTTTCTCTCTATTTAACCCAAAGTAATTATTAATTATTATTATTTAATATTACTATTTTATATATTTATGTTTCAAAAATATGTTCCTAGACTAATTATTCTTTGTTTTATGGGGAAATACATGTTTTATAATGTTCCCTTATCAATTCCTCTCAATAAGCAAGCTCGATTAAAGGGAACTTCATGATTTCTTACCCATTTTCAAGTCCACTCCATAATCTATTTTAATCCCCCATTATTTTTCTAAAATAAATAATTTTATAATGAAAAAGTATCTTAGTTAATTTGTAGTTTCATACAATTTTTTTTCCTTTTCCGTTCTAAAGAATCATTAAAACTTTCTCTTAAGCCGCACTAAAGTGGATCATTTATAAAGTTTCATAAACACTATTTTTATATGATTTAATTTTTTAGTTTCACATAAATTATCATATTTTATGACAATTTTTCCTTATTAATGTCTATATATTATTTAAATCCATTCTTTCATGGACACCTTTATGATACACCCATTTGTTATGCCTTACGACATGATTAGGATACCAATATCTTTCCATGGGCAACCCTTTTGTTTATTCCTTATGTATGATTATTCATGTGGAAAACATATGCATGAACATGTTATGATGTGTTCACCCAAATATAACTCTAATTTATTGGGTAATGTTTAATCTCATGAGACGTCACATTGGGATATGGAGTAAACTTGATTCCTTTAGGGGACTTGGTCTGCCATGTGCAATGGTCTTGGAAGTTAGCCTTGACTCAGGTTTATCCATGTGAAATGGTCTTGGTAGTTAGAATTGAATTATACTAAACCATGTGAAATGGTCTTGGTAGTTATCCTTGACTCATGCTTATGTCATTTTTTATGTTTTTTCCACATCCCTATGATTCCATGATTACATGATCCCATGTTCTACATGTTATTCTTCCTTATGTTTATTCATGTTCTATGATTTTTTATGTCATCATGTTATGCCTTCTAACCCATGTGCTATGATTTATTCCTATGTTCGTTCCCTTACTGGTATTTTCATCTCATCCCTTATGTCTATGTATTCCCCAGGTTATCCTATGCATATGTAAGAGATCAAATGAAGTTAGAAGATGACTATGGATGATTAATATAAATATGTTTTATTCTAGTTATATGTTTTTAGTTTTATGTACCTAATCATCCAAATATACTATAATTTACAATACTTGGATTTTAATTGATGGTTAATTATGATTAAAATAATTTAATAATATGTGTAAATGGATAGGGTTTTTATAGAGTGAGGATGAGACAATTATCTAATTCAGAGGGCTTAGTCCTACGAGAGAGTGTGGTAGGTGATGACCTACCTTCCAGTAGGGCCATGGGTAATGATGAAATTTTGTGTATTCATGTTCATGTTTGGGTTCCAAAAGAAATATGTGAGGAGCTGATGTGATAGTTTCATGCCTCAGTTTGGGCAGTACATCCTAGATTTACTAAGATGTATTGGGATTTACATCACCATTATTGGTGGCTGAGGATGAAATGTGAGATAGTTAGTTTTTTCACATCATGTTCCACCTGTCAGCAGGTGAAGGTAGAACATTAGAATCTATCTAGGATTTTATAGAAGTTACCCATTCTCGAGTGGAAATGGAAAGATGATATGATGGATTTTGTGACTAGGTTTCCGAGGTCGCCTCGAGGTAGTGATGTAATTTGGGTTGTTATGGATAGGATCACAAAGGTTTCTCATTTCCTGCCGATTAGGGAGACCTTATCAGTAGATGTGCTTTGGATCTTATATATCCATGAGATAGTGTGAATTCATAGGGTTACTTAGACCATTGTATTAGAGAAGTATTCCTAGTTTAATTCTCGATTCTGGCAGAGTTTGTAGAGGGTGTTGAGTACACAGGTGCTTCTGAGAACAACATACCACCCTCAGAATAATAGATAGTTAGAGTGTACAATTCAGGTTCTTGAGGACATTATTAGAACATGTGTCCTTTATTTTAGGGGAACTTGGGTAAGTAATATACCCCTAGTTGAGTTATCCTATAAAAATAACAATCAAGAGACTATACCGATGGAACATTATAAGGCTTTGTATGGTAGGCCATGACAATATCCTCCGTGCTAGTTAGAGGTAGGAGATGAAGCTTTACTCAGACTACGTCTCGTATATAAGACTTTAGATTTGGTCTAGTTCATCAGGAAGTGGATGGATACTACATAGTTTAGTTAGAAATCCTATACTAGTCTCTATCTATGACCTCTAGAGTTAGAGGCTTGGGATTAGATATTTTTTCATATCTCACTGATTCTAGGACACAGACAAATTAAAAGATAGGGTAATATTTCATTTAGATATGTCGGTCCATTTAGGATTCTAGATAGAGTCGGGCTAGTAGCCTATTGGTTGTAGTTTCCTTAGAGGTACCGAGCCATGCATGATTCTTCCATGTATCTCAGCCATGCCATTATCACTCAAACCCTCTCACACTTTGCATCTGGATGAGGTTAAGTTATGGGTAGATTCATACTTTGTGGAGAATCCTGTTCATATTTTTGATAGGATCACGAAGGTTCTCAGAGTACAGTAATTTCTACTAGTATGGGTTCTATTGAATCACGACCATTTATAGGATGAGACTTGGGATCCAGAGTCCGATGTACATGCTCAATGGATGAAGTTATTCTTAAGAGTTTCTTAACCACCCTTGTAAGGGAAATCTAGGAATAAATTGATTTAAGGGGGGAATATTGTAATATTCTGGGTTGTCTTATGAGGTATGAATCTTTTTAATTCCAGTTTAACTCCTTATTTTTTACCTAATGTAATTTTCTAATGAGATCACATGAGTTTTGAGGGTTTCTGGGTCTTGTTCGGAGCCTGAAGCCTTAATTTTTGAGAAAAAAGCTGAAAATCATGGTTTATAGAAATCATGATACCCAAGAATCATGGCTAGGAGTAACCATGTGAGGTTGGAAAGAGGGATGAGGGAGGCCATGCAGTTTGAGGAAACCATGTCACCTGGTGCGCATGCTTGTGTGGGTGATCTATAGTTTTTAATAGAGGCTTAACACATAGTCAGCACATGGTTTTTCTAACCATGCTCCATGACCGCGAGAGCCGCCCCTTGAGGTAGATAAGGGTATAATATTGGTTAATAGTTTGAAAACCATGAAACCAAACCTTACAAACTAGTTAAAAAGTGGGAAATGTCTATTCCCCCTAGCTCCTTAATAACTGAAACCCCCTTTTATTTCCTATAGCAGATAGCCTTGAGGCTTGGGAGCTCCCTTTTGAATCTAAATCATAGGATTGACCACCATTTATCCATATAGACCCAGATTCAAACACCATTTATGTTTTTAAATTTGTGCCAGTGAGTTCTTCATTCCTCTTGTACCACTATTCATTTGTATTTGAATCAACTGAGTTATTTCTATTCATGTTAATATTCCCTATATCCAAGATTTTTGTTTGTTTTTAGTTTTGTTCTAATATTGACCAAATCAGAGGTCGATACTGGATGATTTCTATAATAATTACCTATGGTAGGTGTTATATACTTTTCCGTCAAGGTTTGGTGTTTTATAAGACTTTTTTCAGTTGTTCTACATGTTGGGATTTCTAGCGTTGCCGCTAAAATTTAATAAATATCTTGAATAAATTATTTGAAACCTATTTAGGTTTCCCATTTGTACCTTTGAGATTTTTGGAGGTTGTTATCCCCAACTTAGGCCACTCATGGGATGCGTCCTTTCATATTTTCCTATTTTATACCACCCAATGGGTGAACGTGAGCTCACCATCAATTTTAGGATCCATGATAAATTGAATAAGAATTAAATAAATGTTTAGAAGTTGGTTATTCTTCCTTTCCATGTGATTACATGGTGTGAATTGATTTAATTGTTTAAATAGACAATCTTATATGATTTTTATGAACTCATGGAATGTGAATGGTTGTGAAATGATGAATGAAATGATTAATGAATTGAATTATGGTAGTGGATGCCTTGGATGAGCTACTTGGATCATAATTATATAGGATTCCATGGAAATTTCTACTCCATGTGTCATGTTTCTGGTAGTGGATGACTTGGGACTATTTCCTCCCTGGATCTTGATTCTATAGGATTACACAGGCCTTAATACCCCTTGGATATTACTTCCTTGGACTCACATTGGACATTCTCTATTGACATGATCATTGGACCCCAACCAAATCATTAAAAAGTTTCCATTGATATGCTCACAGATCTCTATGAGGATGCCTTGGTATTCTATACCTTGGATATGACCTTTCATGGTCTGAAACTATATTACACGATGAAGCTATTCTGGATGTGACATTGGATTACATGACAAGGCCATTGGGATGTTATAATGGATTACATGGTGATGCCATTGTGGATGTTACAATTCATTACACAATATGATAGATTTGGATATTTTCAGTATGATTTATAGAGAGATGGTATGGGTATAAAATCACATTTTTTAGACTAGATAGTATCACAACTGCTTTACTTATTCTTTACAGTTGTCCTTGTTTATGAGAGTTTAAATTTTTTTTATAGGGAGTCACATTTGTCTAGATAGGATCACACTTTAATTTCATTATTGTTATACCTATGATATACTGCACACTAATTTTGTTTATATTACATAGATTAGACTTATTATTGTCACCATTGGTGGTTACCTAATGAGTGTTATCTCACACCTTTTTCAGGACACCATTGGGTACCTAGACAAACATCATGGATGTAGTTAGAGACCAGGGTAATCTCCCACTATACAATGCTTAAAAATTCTATGCTTAGGAGAAGGGGACCATAGGACCGAGCTATGCTCATGATTCTAGGTGGGAAATTTATTTTTTGGTCTTTTTTTACCTTTGGATACATGTATTTTATTGGATGCCTATATAACAATTTTTCTGATTTATAAATACATGAAATGATCATCATATTGTATATGATTGTTTTTGGCTTATTGATTATTATAGTCTTCTAGATGTTTATCCTATGTTAGTGATTTATTTTATGTTTCCACTATTGATTGATATCATTATTCTACTGTGATATACTCTGATTATGAGGGTATAGTCTCCCCACTGTACCACCATAGACCCTTGCTTCTAGTCGGTAGCCTCTGATGTTTAGGGATTTATGCTTAAGGCTATGCGACCCACTAGCTCAGGGCACTATTTAGTGGCTCCTGGGTTGGGACATTACACCCTTATTCTAATTTTATAATTAATAATTATAATTGATTCATATATCCATTTTTTACCCTTATTGATCATCCTAGATCACTATTTATTATGTTTCCTTTTCCCTTGGATATGAAGAAAGGTTTTAAGTATGATATGTTTAAGAAGGGTTCTAGTCGTGACGAACATAGTGGGAGGTGATATGGATCTTTTATATACAAGTTGTTTATGTATAAATGTTTCCAAATAAACTAAAACTTTATGAATTTTTCATCTATCTTAATGATATATAATGAATATTCATTTAATAATATGTGATATATATGTATGTTAAGTTTGGGTTATCTCAGTTGTTATTAGAACAAGGATTATTTAATTTTTGAAACCAGGATGTGAAAAATTTAGTGAGATCCCATAGGATAAGCTAAATTATATGAGAACATCTTAATTTATGGTATATAAATGATTATAGTTTTTCAATTAAAAGCATAATTTTCTAGATTCTATCAAGTGGATATGACTGTGGCACAAATGCACCTTGGGGTAATAACTCTAAATGAGGAAGATTAGATATTAAATTGATTGTCATTGGTGCATGATGAGTGAAATTAATATTGATCACCTGGTTATGCACTCCTGGGAGATATTTAGCATGAGGTTTTCATTTTTGTTAACTTATTCAATAATTTTCCCTTTAAAAATATAGTACAATGGTGAGCATGGGGTTTCCCCATGAGGATGTTGCAGACCAAGGTGTCACTTTGTTAATTTGTTTTTTTAAATGTTAGAATTAGAAATGGGAATTCAAATGAGTTAAATAAAGTTAAATTAAAGAAATTATATTACAATAAGAAATCTATGTTAGTGATTAAAAATAATAAGCAAACCAATCTGAAAAAACAAACTAAAGAAGGCAGCGGTGGAAAAACTTTGATCTTCATACACTACATTTATCATTGTCTAAATGAATTATTAAATTTTATTTCTTAGTGTATACCTCAATAACTCAATTTATACACATAAATTTCCTATAAAAAATATTTATACCTCAAACATGGGTGCCTATCCTCTCATGAATGTGGTCCTATTAACCGAAGAACTCCAAACAATCAAAATAGAGTACAATCACTATGCTTAATAGGGAGACCTCAACCAAATAAATTTAAACAATAAGAATAACCAATTTACACTCATAAGTTGAAAAAATATATAGAATAATTTAGTGTAAATTTAATTCAAAAAATAAAATGACCCTCTTTATTGAAGAAAAAATAGTTACCAGAGAAATACAAAGGAAAACAAAGAAAAGAAAAAACTAAAAAGAGAAGTGTCCTCAGATCTCTGCTGCCCACCACCACATATATCCTAAACATTCATGGATTTATTATATTCAATTTAACTCCTATTAACTATAATATCTTCATCATTATAACACCCTCCATCAATACATACCTCATTTGAAAATTAAATGGAGATGGAAATATAAAGGCAAAGGTGTTGGAAAATATTCCGTCCATAATCCATCCTTCTAATGTTAGATCGATTTTGGTCCTCTTCTTGGTAGAGTATCCATAAATTCCCTTCATAAATGTTTTTTTTTTGAACACATTGTATATTTATGCCTAAACATTTTGGCCTCCTGTTGACACGTGGTAGAAAAGGTATAGCCTAAATACTTAATAAACATTTTCTAGATGAAGTCACTATTCGACTTTCTCTATTTTCACACACCCAATGACTTTCTTAATAAACCCTTTTAATCTTGGTATTTTATGGATAGATTAAAATTTTATTCCTATATCTTTTAAAGGTGAAATATCTTCCTTTCTACATCTTTGTGCCATGTCATGCGTCATTTATTGAAGGAGTATCAATTCTCCAAAAAATGATTTTCCAATTTGAATAATTTTTTTGGGCCTCTAAATGGTCGATTCAGATTTTTTACCAATTTGATAATATCAATACCATGATAAAATGATTCATAAAAAAAGGATTTTGAAAATTAGATCAGTTTTGAAAAATTTATTCTAAAAAACCAAAGTGATGAAAAACTATTAAAATTCCAAAATTAGGAAATTTTAACAATTTATCTCAAAACACTTCAAAATTCCAAAAATGATGAAATTTAAAATAGAATGAAAAATTTATGGGACATAAATTATTGAAATAAAAATAAAAAATATCTAAAATATCATCTCTAGATGTATGATTTAGTTAATTATCATTTTCTTTTTGAACTATTATGATGGATTTCAATAGATGATTACTATAGATAAACTAGGTTAAACCTAAAGTTTCATAAATTGAAAAGAATTTGTCATAATTTAGACATCCTAGGAATTATTTTTCACAATCATATGATTAATCACTATGATTATTAATTCTATAACTATTATTTTTGGTTTTAGTTAATAGTTGGGACCAGTAGGAACCATGTTAATGCATAATGTGATTGATGATGAAATTATTTTCCTAATGAGGAAACAAATGAAATAATGAAAAATATTGTGATTATACCTAAATAGTTATCTTTATATATGACTAAAAACATAAACATAGGTGAGTTTTTGAACGAACCAAATAAGAGAAAAATGGAGTTTCATGAATTCCACATATGAATGAAGATTATACTTCCAAAATATTGGGAAAGTGGGAAGAAGAACCTAAGGAAATGTCTTAAAGGAATGTGAAGATGTTTTATATGTGAAAAATGACATAAATCAATTAATTTCCATGAAAAAATGAAGAGTTCAATGGATGTAAATAAATTACATCC
Organism: Viscum album; assembly: GCA_963277665.1. Classification (NCBI taxonomy): domain Eukaryota; kingdom Viridiplantae; phylum Streptophyta; class Magnoliopsida; order Santalales; family Viscaceae; genus Viscum; species Viscum album. The sequence goes on from OY728121.1 coordinate 671,149,802, forward strand.
AAAGGTACAATTTATAGTTCAATGTATTATGTGTGTGGAACTTGATAATTATCCAATCCAATTCCCCAATCCAAGGGATAAATCCTAGAATAAGGAAGGGCCTATGCTATTCTAATAATTTAAGCGGAATTATTTAAGTGTTTATGTGTTTGGATTTTAGAATTATGTTTTATAAGTGTTTTATTAAGGATATTATGGTTATAAGAATCACAAAATATCAAAGTATTTTTCTGCAATAGCTCTTCTTTAAGGATTTTCAAGAACATGTTGAATGTTACTAATAACCTAGAAAACTGAATTATTAGCAAGGTGATATTTTTATAAAACAGATGATTTAGGGATGCATAACCCTTAATATAATCCTGATGTTGAGATAATAATGTTTAGTTAGTATAAAGTGATGATTGATATTGAAAATTTTAATTAGATAGTAATAGTGACCTTGAAATTAACTATTTATTTGATGATAATGTGATTTATGTTATTTTTTATGATGTTTATTGAATTATTGGATTTATGGAATATATCGGGTAGTCTGTGATTTTATTTTAGGAATAAGTATAGAGTTAATTTTTGGAATCATATATGTTTTGATTTTTTTTATAGTGATTTAGGTTATTATCATGTTTTAGGAGAATATATGATCAAGGAATTCACATGTTTGGTATGTAACATTAAGAGTTACCTTTTTTTTCTTTGGGATTAAAGTTAAGTTGATTTTAGAAAATTACTAACCACTTTTCTAAATTTTTGGGTTTCAAATTTATTCATACATTTCTTGGAGGAGTCATAGGGTTAAATATTTATGGAATGATTTAAGTTGAACTTTAAGTGTTATTATTTAGGTTTTAGAGATTAATTTATTATTTCATCACATGAAGGCTTATTCATATTGGATAAAATGTTCTAACCATTTTTGGTTTTGATAAATATATAGAGAAAGGAGGAATGAACTTTCATTCTTTAATGGATCTTATGATCCATTAAAAGTTAATTTTAATGATTTAGGCATTAAAAAATCATCTTGAATATTCATTTACTGGAGTAAGAGATGTGATAGAAGTGGAAATTAATCAAATTATAACTAGAGGATGAAATGGTGCATATGAAATGGAAAGAAATCCAGAAAGTATATTTTCTCATCTTCTCTATCAATATAGTAAAATAATCCCTCAAATCTATGAAAATAATCTTGGAATAAAAATCTGTTAGTTTACTTTCAAATTATATGGATTGGCGCTATTCTTCACCCCTTACTTATTTATGGTTTTTTGTGCATTAAATTTCTCCTTCTCATGTTCTCTATCACTATATATTATTCCTAGGATGTTATTTTTCTCCTCCATATCCATATTTTCAATTCCAAATAATTTTGTTAATGACAACACAATATTTTAGAATATACTTCTCTTTAAATAAATTTGATTTCTTTGATAGATTTCATTACACAAAACACCGAGTTTAAATGAACTATGATATACAATTGAAATATTGTTATTTAAATATGACTGTTATAACTATAACACCCCGATATTTTAAAATAGGAACATCATATTTGAAAGCATATATTACACACAATACAAATATTAGATGATAATGTAACACCCAAGATATTACAATATTTTTTAAATAAATTCAATATCTTTAATTTCATGCAATGCACCCAACACTAGTTTTAAATGAAATATAATACTCTATCAAAATATTATTTTGACCTTTATAACCTAGCTATTAATTTAGAATGTATGAATATTAATAACTAAATTATGAAAATTATAGGTTTACACATGTATAAAATAAATTCAATGGTTATCTATTGATTAAAAATAACATAAGAACCAATTGAAAGAAAAAGAAATGTTTTATGAAAAACTGCATTTTTTCTAAAAGGCGTGTTGGGCCTAGTAATTTCATTTGTTTTAAATTCTATGTTAGTATTTTTTTGGAATGTTTGGATGAAGTGGTGATACTCGGGGAATTTCTATAGATTCATATTATTGGATGTCATGCTTGAGAAATTATCCATGTTTAAGTTTGGTGATTCTTTGTACTGATCCTCAATGTTTAAAAACACATGATAAGGAGTTTTCATCTCAAATTCATCAAGTGATGGCCATGAAAAAACTAATTTCATGAATAATAATTAAATATGACCATGGAAAAAGGAATTTATTTTAAGGTCATGCAATATTTACTTTAGGAAGTGAAGAAGATAAAGAGATAAAGAGTTGGGCATAAAAATTTGTTGAAGACCATGCAAAATATTATTTTGAATATGAAGAAAGTATTGGTTGGTAATTTAATAGAGGATGAATTATTATTGTCTTCTAAGTATTATTTGGTGGCCTTATTAAAAAAATATGGCCAGCCCAAAAGCCTACCTAGGCTAGGCTCGACCAAGGGATCATGTGGGACTAAATTCAACCACACCCAAGGGAACCACCCAGTCAAGCCTACATTAATAAAATGTGTGGGATGATGTTATAAGTCCTATAGGAGGGTTTCCAAAATGAGTGCATGAGAGGATAGGAAACACTACCGTGTAGGGAGGCACGATATTAGTGGGAGCTGGAACATGGTGGTGCTAGAAGGGTTTCAATATTTCTGATGAGATGATGGAATGAGTTGACTATTATACCACAACACCAACATATGAAATAAACAATATGGGATGGAGACGTGTAGGGTATTGTTCCTTCATCATTAAAATTTAAGGATAAATTTTTTTCTGCACAATATGGCTGATCTATACTATATAATTGATTGAGGGTGATGTTATTCAACTCCCTCATTCGAGGCTTCTATGTACAATGGTTTTTTATCCATTGATGAGAAATAAAACTCTTTCCCACATCCACTGTGATTCAAAAAATGACCATTAACACCATAAAGGAGTCCGCATTGAAATCCTATTATCTAAGAGAGTCCAAGATATGTGATGTACAAGTTTTAAATGCTTAAACCATGCATTAATTGAAATCACTAAGAATTTTTGTTTCTTGATGATAGAAAATTCCTAGACAAAGTAAATTCCATGTTTAAAGCATATGTACGATTGAAATGTGGCATTCATGCATCTATACATTACATGAATGAAAATAAAATAAAGGTTTTGAGAGAATGAGGAGTTGTATAATGTTTTTTATCAGCAGAATGAAGATAAATAGAGAACCTGATCCTCAGGTTAAAATGATAATGAGATGCATTGCATATTCTAAAATTAATACACCATTAAAGGAAAAAGGAAATCCTCAGTCTTTAGGAATTTATATACATACATGTAGAAAGAGGGAGACAAGGGTGATCCTGATTTCTAAGTGAATAATAAAGGAACTCAATATTATTTGGGTATTATATTTTGAGGAGATTCATGAATTCATGCATGCAGGGTGGCAGTGGGTGTGAATAGAATGAAGAAACACCAAATTCCTTTGGGTGTTTAAATATGGAATTTATAATGTGAAAATAATGGGAACCCCACATGGAGAATAATGAACCCGAGTCTCTCGGTGATTGAGATCACATGAGATTGATTTTCATGAATGCATGCATGCATGCATGTATGGTGATCCATGAAAGAAAATTCCACATAAAGAAGACATAAGACTCTTATGAGTTTCATGAAAAAAGGATACCCAAAATTTATGGGGTATTTATAATGAGTTAAATATTACCCATAGTCATTGGTGTATTTAAATGATTAATATAAATACCTAAGAACCATTATTGTATTTATACTTTTAAGAACAATAATTAATGTGTTTATTTATTAACACATTTAATTAAAGATTTAAATGTGATAATTTCAATCATGGGATTATTGAGACCCCATGAACCAAACTATTTTTTATAAATATGTACATGTAGGTGATGAGAAATAGATATATAATTGCAAGATAATTTTGATACACCTTTCATCCATTATGAAATAAGAATTTTTAAAGTGATCCAAATTTAGGTAATTATTTATGTAGGTGATTTCATATACCCTAGAATTTGAAGAAGAGAATACATATTTAAATAAATATAGAAGGAGTCTTGAGACTTGAATTAATGAAGTTCTTGAGGTTGTACACTATAAAGTCAGATCCTATAAGATCATAGGGGGTGATCAAAGATGAAACTATAGTGGATAAAATCATTTAACAAAGGTGAATCCTTATAGTTGGTGTCAAGATTAGTTGAAGTCTTCTAGTTATAGATAAGAGCAAAAGGATCCTCTCAGTTAGAGATGGAGTTAGAATTTTTTTGGGTTGGTACTAAAAGAAAATGGAGTATCTCAATTGGAGATGGAGAAGAAACCTTTTATTTAGAGATGGGAGGAATTGTATTCAATTGTTTGATAGTGAACAATCCATGTTGGGTCATCTAACCAACATAGTAAGGAGTATTCCTTTCATTTCCGAACCTTGTAAATATAGTGTTATACCCTCTCTTATTTTATTAGTGCACATAAAGTGAGATTTAGAGATAATTTTAAATTTGATTGAGAACCATAAAAAATTCAAAAGGGTTTAATTTTTAAATAAAAATAATTTTTAAAAAATAAACCACTGATTCAACCCCTCCCCTCTCTGTGTTAAATTCAACCTGGGGATCTATAAGTGGTATTAGAGGATGGGTTCCCTCTAAAGATCCAAGATGTTTTGAAAATGGAATCTAATTAATATTATAATGATATCATTGACCTTGTTTTAAGCAATTTTAAAAAGGTTAAAATAAAAAATTAAGGAAAACATTTTCCTAAGAAGAACTCGATGAGTGGAGATGAAATCAATCTCATCGACTTTCAAGAAAGAAAAATGAAGAAGAAGACATCCCATAAGTTGTGCTCTCCAATCGAGGTAAAATATAAACCTAGTGTTATTTTTTATTCTAACCTACTAGTGGAGAAATGATGTACTATTTTAGACTCTCATATAAAACTGAAAAATAAATGTGGTTTTGGAGATGAAGAGAAAACAATAACAAATTGTTATTCCAGTGAATTTTCAAGGAATAACAAAGAATATTAATATATAATCATGCATGTAGTTTATTATTTAATGGTATAATATTTTATCTTATAAAATAAAAAATTGGGGAGAGAAGAAGTGGCCCTGAATCTCAAACCAAGATGAATGAGAAAAGTGATATGATAGAAGATCTTTCCCAAGAGATTATAAAGAAAATTTCCATTGAAAAAAGTTGAATTTTAGCATCAGATCTCTAAAAAAACATAAATATAGGATAAAATCATGTATCAATGTTTCTTTAATGGTTTATTAGTTAATAAATAAATATATGAAAATGAGATATATCGAGGAGAATATGAACACCACTAAAGGAAAAATAAATATTCCTCCAAAAGAAATATCAAAATGTGTATCAATAAAGAGAAACCTCAATATGAAATTTAGAAGTAAGGTATTGAACCATGAAAAATCTAGAATTTTGATTCCATAAATGTTGAAAGAACCAATGTTTTTTTATTGTGGACGATGTGGGAATATCATAAGTAATTTTTTTGTAATAAATAAACCCTAAAATATTATAAGAACTCTAGAAATTCCAACATATCAAACAAAGTGATATGAAATAAGGAATGAATTTCATGTTAATATGAATTGAAATTATAGAAATTAATGAAAGGGTAATGAATCCATATGGAGACACTACACTCCTATTAATTACCAAAATCATGATTATCTTGGTAAAAGGCCTATTAAGATGGAAAATAGGCTTAATGTTTTGGAGAATTAAAATTATCCACAATAATGAGTGTATCAAGATAAAAAATCCATGTATTCACATTAACTCTCTTGGTGGAAAAGAAAAAAAAATTGGAAATAGGTTGTTACAACTATGAAGGGGAGTGAAATAATATATTACAAAAAAAGAATAATTCCATGGGAATATAATAGGTTCACAATATACAAATCATGTCAATAAGAAAGAAATCACACCCTATAATAAAATTATAAGTAATATAAAAGAATGGATGAGAGAAAACACTCACCTTGAATGTTTCTTCTAAAAAAATAAGAGTTTCATCCTTATTCACCATTATTTTATGTGTTATAAGATAACATGTAGGGAATTTAAGGATAAATTTTTGTTCATCATGAGATTAATCATTTTACATGACAAGGAAGATGAGTACATCCCTTTATGGGGAGCATTATTGAGATAAAGATCTTAAATCTTAACTATATAGTGAATGTGTAATTTTTTATTATCTTGATGAAAGTGGAAGTTAAGGTATTCCCATAAAACTTTCAAACTTTATTCTTAATTGTATTAATTATACCAATTAATGGGCAGTTATTTGTTGATTATAAAACGAGACAAAGGTGGAGCTATATCTTTTGTACATGAAAATTCTGATGTGTTTGTTGAAGTATGTGCGAGATTTTGTATTTTTATTGATAAATATGATTTCTTGAAACACCTCATATGAGAATTGATAATTTCTAAGCATGATTTCATATACATGGTAATTTATGGATAGATTAGAAAACCTTGCTTTTATCTCTCTTGTTTTTTCACACTAGGTTAGCGCACAGAGACTTAGAGTTGACTAACTAAAGGATCTTTGATAAGATAACCATGTGATATCATACCTCTCTTTGAAGTAATCAAGAAATTTTCTTTTAAGGGAGAATATCATGTTTTTTTAGAAAAATATGAGATGATAAGACAACCACTTATCCTTTTCATTTGATTGTAAAAGGGGGAGGTAGTTTTAAGAACACATATTGATTTTGTTAATGTGTAAAGATATATTGATAACAAAATATAACGTGGGAGATTTTTATGCCAAATGATTGTATTTTTTTCAATGATATTTCAATATGTGTTTGGTTATTTTGGATGAAGTGGAGAGGCAAGGAGAATTTTTATGGATTCATAGCATTGGATGTCACACCTAAGAAATTCTCTTTGTTTATGTTTGATGATTGTTTGTACTAATATTTAATGTTTAAATACACATGCTAAGGATTTTTAAAATTCAAAACATCATGAAAATTCCATGAAAAAATTAATTTCATGATGAATAATTGAAGATGACCATGAAAAAGGAATTCATTTTAAGGTCATGAAATATATTATTTCATGATGTGAAAAAGATAAATAGATAAAGATTTGGGCTTATAGATTTATTAAATACCATGGAAAATATTATTTTTCATATAAAGAAAGGATTGTTTGGTATTTAAATTGATTATGGATTATTATTATATGATAAATATTATTTGGTGGCCTTATTTTAAAAAGATGGCTAGCCCACACGCCTACCTATGCCAGGATCGACCAGGGGCTCATGTGGGACCAAAGTAAACCACACCCAAGGGATCCATCTCAAGGAATCCTATTTGTGAAAGAGGTGAGGGACCATGTTATAATTCCCATAAGAGGGATTAAACAAGGAGTTAATTGGAGAAGATACAACCCCACTATGTGGGGAGGCACGATGGTAGTAGGCGCCAACACGAGGCGATTCTAGTGGGGATTTGGGATTTCTGATGAACTGATGACAAGGGTTGATTATTGTTCCACGATCCAAAAATACAAAATAACTAACGTGGGATGGAGATGCATGGGGTACTATTAAATCATCATTTAAAGTTACAGGTAAAACGTTGGACACATGATATAGCTGATCTAAACTGTATGATCAGTTTTGGGCGATCATCTTCAACCTCCCTTGTTTGAGGATTCTATGTGAAGTAGGTTTTATGCCATTAATAAGCATCATAACTCTTTCCCATGTCCACTATGATTCAAAAGAAGTCCCTGAACACTTGAAAGGAGGTGGTATTGAAATACTATGATCTAGGTGAGTCTAAGATGAATGATGTACATGTTTTCTATGTATTGACCATACACTAATTGAAATAACCAAGCGGTGATGTTGCATGATTATACCGAATGCTTGTACGAAGTAAATTACATGTTTAAAGCATATGTATGATCAAAATGAGGTATTCTTATAGCTCTGTATTTTATTCATGAAAATCAAATGATGATATCGAGTGAATGAGAATCCACATGATGTTTTTTATAAACAGAATGAAAAGAAACTAAGATCCTGATCCTCAGGTTAAAATTATAATGAGATACATTAGGAATTCTAAAATGAATACACCTATGAAATAAAAAGAAAATCTCGAGTCATTGTGAATTTATATGCATACATGTAGACAGAGAATCCATGGGTGATCTTGATTAATGAGTGAAGAATAAAAGAACCTGATATTCTTTGGGTATTATATTTTGAGGAGCTTCATGAGTTCATGCATGCAGGGTGACAATGGATGTTCACAAAAATAAGGAACACTCGTGTCCTTTGAGTGTTTAAAGATAGAATCTATACTTCCAAAATAATGGGAAACCCACATGAAGAAGAATGATCCTGAGTATCTCAGGTGATTGAGATATCATGATAATGATTTACATGTATTTATGCATGCATGCATGTATAGTGAGCCATGAAGGCTAATTCCATGTGAATAAGAAGGAAGACTCTTATGAGTTGGATGAATAAAGGATACCCCCGATTTAGGGGGTATTCATAATGAGTGAAATAATACCCACAATAATTGGGGTATTTAAATGAGTAATATAAATACCTAAGAATCATTTGGGTATTTATATTTTGAAGAATAAGAATTATTGTGTTTATTTATTAATGCATTTAATTGAATATTTAAATGAGAGAATTTAAATCATGGAACTATTGAGACCCCATGCACCACATTGTTTTTTGATAAATATGTGAATGAATGTGATAAGAAATAGATATATAATGGAAAGATAATTTTTTGAAACCTCACATACATTATGAAAGAAGAAGTTCGAGAGTGAGCCAAAGCTAGGTAATTCTTAAAGAAGGTGATTGCATGTACCCGAGCATTTTAAGAAGAGAATTTAGATTTCACCAAATCTGGAAGGAGTATTGAGACCAACATTGCTAAAGTTCTTGAGGTTGTACACAAGAAATTTATATGCTAAAAGATTATAGAGGAAGATCAAAGATCAACATGTAGTGTATCAAATACTTCAACAAAGGTGAAGCCTTCTAGTTGTTGTTAGGATCAGTTGAAGTCTTCTGGTTGGAGTTAGGTGCAAAATGAGTCTCTTGATTAGACCTAGTGCAAGATGTATTTTGGTTAGATCCTAAAGAAAATAGAGTTTTTTTGTTGGATTTAGAGGAGAAGTATTTTAGTTATAGCCAAGATGAAATGCATCCACTTGTTTTATATTGAATAATCCATGTTGGGGTGTCTACCAACATGGAAAGGAGTAGGCCTTTCATTACCAAACCTTATAAATACTACATACTACCCTCTTTTATTCTATTATTGCATGTGAACTGATATTGAGAGATAATTATATATTGTATCAAAAAAATTAAAAAGTTTAATAGGTTTAATTTGGAAATAAAATAAATTCATAAAAAAGAAACCACTGATTCACCCCTCCCCTCTTAGTGGTAAACCCAACCTGGGGCTCTACAAAGTGGTCTAACCGCCCTTTGCGCACATAATTTAAAATTATTTTTTTACAAATTTCAAAAAAATTATTTTTCAAAATAAAATTAATTTTTTAAATATACATTTCAAAATTATATTTGGGTGATTTTGTTGGTATTTTTTTTGAAAATATTTATTTTTTGACAAATAATGAAAAATACTGATTTTTATAGAAAACTTCATTTTCATTTAAATTATTTACAAAGATAAATTATATTTTAAATTTGGTTTAAAGTAAAATTAGTTAAATTATATTACAATTTAACTAATTTAGGTAATTATAATCAATTTCATATTGAATTTTTATATTAAAACATTCTATACTTATGAGAATTTTCTCTTTGGAAAACCGCTCTTTTGTTGCGTCTGTGGTTTAATTTTAAAACAAATTATGTCTCTTCAATGAATTTAATTTATAAAAATAGATTCCATATTTGAAATAAGAATATTTTATATTTTATAATAAGGTCAATTTAATTTTTTACCATAAGGAATAGTGAAAATATTAAAAAATTAATTACTACAATAACGGTAAAAATGGGTTTACTAGGGGGTTAAACTAAAAAGATAGGGGTTAAAAATGATCTAAAACTTTCCCAACATACATTGTATGTCCATATTTAAACCTTATCACCTCTAAGGGTTTATGATGACCATTTTTGAGACTTTTTTTATGAGAAATATGTGGGTATCACTTTATCTTTTCAAACATTCTATGTGTGTCCTCTCCCCCACTTATAAAAGGCCATCCCTCTCCTACACACATTATACTTACAAAACAATTTTTTCTAGACAATATTTACCCAAATACCTTCCTTAATTTAATTCCCATATCCTACATTACTTATTTTTATTATTAATCCCTCCTAGTAAGGCTTTAGGTATAAACCTAAAGAGGCTCTCCAAAGAAGAGGTAAAATATTTAGACGCGCGTATTTGATTTATTTCTTCTTCCACATCCTTAAAAATTTATTAAAATATGATAATATAATAAAAAAGTATCTAATATATATTTATATGTTATTATTTTTAAGTAATAACTCTGATTCATCTATATTTCCATCAAATGAGAAACAAAATCATCGATCGTGTGTACGGTGGACTACCGCCTCACGAACTAATGTAATTCATTTTCCATCATCAACTTCTAGGTCTAAATATAATTATGGATTTAACATATTTATATTATATTTTTTACATTATTATAATTATATAATTATGATATATAATATAACTTTTTTACTTTCCATTCCATGGGGGATATTATAACATTGCTCGTGTGTACGTCAGACTACCGTCTCGTGAAGTGATATGATTCATTTTTCACTTATGCTTTAAATGAAAGGTATTAAGGTTAATTTTAATGAATATATGTTATAATTATGATCTAAAAATAATTTTATAAATATAATATCACATATAACTTCTTACCTTCCAATCCATTGTAAAACAATAACGATTCTCGTGCGTATGTGTGGACTACCACCTCCACACAGTGATGTGAAATTCTATTCATTTTGTTTTTACATGGATTGTAATAAGGATGAATTTGATTAATATACATGATATATATATATATATAAAATAATAATTATTATGAAAATATTAATTAAAATTTATTTTCATTTCATTCCATCCTTTTGAGAAAAATGGAAATAGAGTTCATGCATACGTATGACCTACCGTCTCCATGAATGGTCTAATCCATTTTCCATATCTAACTTTAATAGATTAATTTAAATAAGTATGTAATTAATAAATATTATATTTATATAATGGATAAAATTATTTATATTATTTAACCATGATCAAATTAAAAGGACCAAAACTACCAAACTAAAACATACATGAAAAACAAAGCTACTATCAGCCAAAATAGCGATTTTAACAAAGAATTGATATTAAAAGGGTGATAAAAGGCTATAAGAAAATAATATATGATATGATATATTTGAGTATGTTTCTTTAATATATTTATAATAAACCTATATTTATTATGCATGAGTTTTGGAAACATATGATGAAAATCAAACATGAGGTAAGGGTTTCTCATCTCACTTTTACTTCCGTGAGACATATTTTATATTCACCATTTATTATTTTTTTTGGTTTATATACTAATTTTTTTTATATTTTATATCATAAAACTATTTATATTTATGGTATTTAAAGTTTAATTTTATGATTACATATTTTATGTGGCTTACGATTCAGAAGTTGCCAGAGTGGTAAGAGTTTATTTCAAAATCTCATCATTATTTAGAATTGTTTTTGTTTAAGTCTCCCTAGGGGGAATTATTTTATACTTATATCTTAAAATAAATGTATTTTCCTCTACCCAGATTATTCATGAACTTTTTAAATTAATCATACCATTTTTTCACCCTTTGGAGCATAAATTTTTTGAGAAAATGTTTTTAAGAAAATTTGACTTTATTTCTCTCTTCGATAAAAGACCCCTTTTCATCAAAATTTGTGTTTTCAAAAATTCTTTCCAAAAATGTTCGTAAAATTCTTAAAATTATTTATCAAATACATTTTTACCCATTTTTTATTTTTTATTTTTTTTGAAATGAATATTCATGTCATTTTCCAAATAATGCTCATTTTTCTTTTACTAAAAATGTGAAAACAATATTTGTTTTAACATGTATGACATGAATAGAATTTTCCAATATCATGAGAAATCAATGTTTTATGGTTTATTTTACAAGTTTTCTTAGGTTATTTTAAAAAAATATTTTCAAAAATTTTTGTGAACTTTTTTTAAAAGGTGATTTTCAATGTGCAAAGTATATTTTCCATAAGAATGTTTTTAATGACATTTTTATGGCATTTATATTTATCAACAACATAAAACCTTTATTGTTTTTATGATACACTGGGTATATGTTGTATTTATATTATCCTTATTCTTTATTTGGATATTTTATGGTTATTTTGACTGAGGATGTACAATTTTATTACCATTCACCATATTATTCTGAATGCTTTATAATTATATTTATTTGATTGGGGAAAGTATTAACATTTAATATGTTATTTTTTTAATATAAATGTTTATGCTGATTATGTTTCAAAAATTTAATATGATTAATGAATGATACTTAGTAAGTTATGGGTGAGTCCCAATTATAGGTTACCCCTCAATGCATTGATAGGTCTCACGAGACAAATCTATTTTCCAAATTAGATGGGTTTCTAACCAAAAATTTAAACTGTCTTGTGAAAGGTCTTGATAGTTTTAGATGTTTGATATTATGAATTAAATAATTATGAGGTTAGTTATTGATTAAAATGTGATTATTATATTAGTTATAATATCTATGGATTAGATTCAAGATCTTGTGATTATTTATGTGGATTTATTTGATCATTATTTATTTCTTCTATATTATGCTCTGTTTATTGATTAAATGAAATGTGATTTAGTTATTTACCTTACCATATTGATTATGATTATTTATTAATGATATATTCTACTATAAACATACCCTTACTAAGCATCTGATCTCACCCCTTTCTTATGTTTTATTTCCTCCTGGATACCAGGAAGTGTTTTGTGATTGATATACAGGGATATGATGGTGAGTAATGGAATTCACAATGAAAATACTTTATGTATTTTATTTTTAAAATGTAATATGAATTTCAAGAATGTATATAGTCTATAAAAACTAATAAACTTTTCCGTACTTTGGTATGTGATTCCTTATATCTACTGGTAATGTAATAAAGTAGACACTGGCTTCAGGTTATTGGATTTAGGGTTGTTATAGTTGGTATTAAAGGAAGTTTAGTGCAAACCATGAGAACTAGATTTAAGAAAACATAAATTAGATAACATAAACATATGATAAACATCGATTATAAGTATATAAGAACATCCTAAAGATTTGGTAAGGTAGAGATTATGTGGTTTTTCTTAAAAATTCATCCCTATTTGATACTAAAAGTGGACGTGGTTCTGGGATAGATGTGTCTAGAGGTAAAATGCAGAAAAAGGCATTTCTAGCTTGACTCAAGTGTTACCTATTACATGAAAACAGGCCTTACTTTACACCAGGTTTGAAACTTCTAGGGAATATACTTATTCATATTTTCATTACAAACCATTATAAAGGGTTTGAAAATATTTTTATAATTTGGAAACTTTCTCAAATAAATAATTTTTATGATTATGGGATAATCCATGCATAATTTTTTCAATTTATTTTAAGTTTTTCACTAGTTTTTGGATAATAAATTATGATAAATAATGTTAAGATCTAATCTAGTGTATTCCATTTTCTAGAAATAACACCTAGAAGAATTAATGGGAACTATATCAATTCATGTAATCCAAAGAGTAATAATGATAATTTATTTTATGGGATCAAGAAAATATTTTAAAGGGAACTAGTCTCCAAAAAAGTTTTATTATATGAGGAAATAGTATAATATTCTCTCTCAAAAAAAGAAAAAATTATCTATATATTATGGCTTTTAAGGTAAAAAAGAGAAGAAGAGGACAACAAATAAAAAATGGATAAAGGGAAGAAGGAAAATAAGGGCTTTCCTACATGTGGTATTTGTGGAAAGAAACAACCTGGTTCTTTCTTTATGGGAATGAGATTTTGATTAATGTGTGGAGATAAATTCCAATAGGAGTGTGAATTAAAGGGTAATAAAGAAACCTTTTATTTTTAGTGTTTCAAATATAATAATATGGGTCACTATGCAAATGAATTTCCAAAGTGTTAAGGGAATGTACCTAAGAATAAACTAAGGTATCAAGGTCAAGTTTATAGTATTACTATATATGAAATGTAGTGATTAAAGTTATTGTGTATTTAGATTCAAGAATTATTTTATAAGAGTATTTTATTAAATAAATTTTGGTTATAAGAATTATGAAATGTGTAAGGATTGTATTGTAATACTTTTTATTTAAGGATTTGAGAGCATATGTTGAATAGTACTAATAACTAAGAATAGTGATTCAGTGGAAAGTTGAAATTCTTAAAAAACATGATTGAGGGAAGATAACCATTAATATGTGATATATGTTGAGATAATAATGATTATTAGATGTTTATGGGATCGTGTTAGTGAAATTGAAATTGGTTTGTGATTTGATGTTTTTTGCTATTTTTTTAGATTTTACTGCATATTTAGATTTACAGAATATATTCAACAATTTGATATTTTATTTTTTGGAAGCATTCATTTTTTTATTAATGTTTTATGGTGATTCAGGTATTCACATTTTTGGAATGTGAAATTAAGAGCCACATTATATTATTTGGGGAATATAATATGGATATAGTAAGATTCCTTCTAAATTTGGTCTGATACATTTTAAATGAGCCTTAAGGTTAAATATTTATGGAATAGATTATGTTGAACTTTAGGTGTGATTGGATAAATGTTTCTAACCATTTTAGTTTTATTAACTATAGGAGGAATAGCTTGTTACACTTTTATGGATCTTATGATTCGTTAGAAGTTAATTTTTGTGCTCCAGGCATAAAAAATCTTATTGGATATTCATTTCTTGGAGTAAGAGATGAAGTAGAAATTGATAAAATAAAAAAATGAAAATGTGCCTATAAAATATAAATATATAAAGTAAGCATATTTTCATATGTTCTTAGTCTAGATGGTTAAAGATTTCTTAACTCTAATAAAAGGATATTGAAATAAAAATGTTATCCTAGTACCTTTGTTTATAATGAATAAAATTTAAAAATCCCTAGTTTTTAAAAGGAAATACTATGTTAAATAGCATACAAGGTATGAAACACTGATTTTAAATGAACAAATAATTATTATTATTTAAATGTTATCGTTATAACATACCCGTTAGAATGACATGTATGATCAAGATTAACTGAATTATGAAAATATGGTTTATACATGTATATGTATATTAATGAAATATATATAATATATTTAATATAATGTTTAACATTCATCCTATGTGTTTTCTAGACATGACATTAAAAAAATAAATCCACAACTATGCATAGAAAGTTTCTTGTTTCTAAAAGACAGTTTTGCTGCTTTTAATGGAAGACTTGTTTTAATACTAAAATTTGACAGTTCTATAAATTTTATTTGAAAACATAATGCTCTTATATGAAATTTTATTATAAAAATTTAATTTGGTTTAATATTTGGTATTTTTATGATAAGTCTCATTTTTTGAAGAATAATGAAAAATACTGCATTTTAATTGAAAATTGACTTTTCATCTAAATAATTTATAATGTTAAATTATATTTTAAATTAGTTTAATAAAAAAATTAGATCAATAATAAATCTATTAATACAATTAAGTTCATTTTAATCTTTTTTATATTGAATTTAGATATATAAACATTTCAAATTTTTGAATATTTTTACTTAAAAAACCCGCTTTCAAGCCCCGTTTATACGATTAATTTTAGCCAATTCTGTGTTTTTAATTTTTTAAAAATGTATTCCATATTTTTAATTAGAAGATTAAAATTTATTAAATGAATCCCTTTTATTTTTGGACTATATTAATAGTAAACTTGATAAATTTTATTACCATGGTTAAGGGTAAATCAAGTAATTAAGGGAAAAAATAATATTATAAATATTATAAAATTACCCTAATACTTTCCCAAAATTTATTGTATTAGTATTTTTCATCTATAACCATTAAAGTATCTTTTATGTGACCATTTATGGCCATTTTTTTGAGAATATAACCTCTATAATATTTTATTCAAAGAAAATTCAAACTTGTCATAATTTTATTTTTATAAAGTGAAATATTTTTAATATGAGGGTATATAGTGGATATGTTTGAATATAAATATTTTTTTGAAATATAAAATATTTATCTTCATCATGGTAATTTATTTTTAATTTTTAGGGAATAAATAATTATTTTAAAGGCCTGTATAATGATGATACAATAATTGTTTGATTCATGGAAATATGAAACAAATGATAATAAAAATATTAGAATAAATATAATTTGTGATACTTAATGTAATAAAAGAATTTAATAGATTATGTTGACATATTAGGTATGTACTAAAATATTTTTTTGGAATATATCATGTTTTATTGATATTTTTAAAAGTCAAAGCATTGAATAGTGTTAAAATAGACATTAATGATATTTTAAAATAAATAATATTTTATGAAATGATATAAAATTATTAAAAAATATAAATTCATAAAAATTATTTTTATAAGGTTAAAAATTTAATCAATAACCCATTTATAATTCCTTTTTAATTTTATAGTAACTATATTAACCCTCGAAAGTTAAAAATAAATGTTGTCACGGTAAGAGTCAAAGGGGTTAAATAAGGGTTAAAACCAAAAGATAAGGGTATAACGCTGACCTAAAATTGTAAAAAAATTATTGGATGAATATTATTAGACCCTTGTCGCCTTAAGATCTAATTTTAGTTGTTTAATAGACACTTTTACACGAAAATAACTTATATATTATTTAAATAAAAGATAGTAACAAAATGTCACTCTCTTTGTATTTAATATATTTTATGTGTTTACATAGGGAAAAAATCAAGATAACAATGAACCTAAATGTATATTTTTATATTAATGAAGTTATTTGCATTATAAAAATTTATATTTAATTTTTAGAAATAATATAATTACCTTAAATGTTTTTAAAATGCTAATACAATATTTATTTAATTAATAGAAAAATAAAAAAATTGATTTTAAAAGTTTTAGTTTTGATATATTTGGGATGAGTTAATGCATATAATGATTTTTAGATATATAATATATATTATAGATGTGTGAAATAATTATATTTTAATTACCATTTTTTTGATGTATTTGAAGTCAATTTAAATGAATAATATCAAATTTGAAAATAATGATATTTTATTGAATTAATATTTTATTAAATCATTTAAAAATAATAAAATGTTAAATAATCTTAAAGGGGATATGATATGGTAGAAAAAGTATTTCTATATTCATTTATAGTCCATTTTTAAATCGTTGTTTTTAGAATATCCTGATGATATTCTAATACTTTACAGATTTCCAAAAGTGCTCCTCACTTCAATTATAAAAGGGCACCTCCTCCCTGACTTCTTTACACCACTTTGATCCATATATCTTGAAAAACTCTACCCATTTATCTTCTAAACATCATTTTTAAGTTCTAGAGGTTATTTTCCTTCCAAAATATCAAACCTAGATCCCTTAATAAGATATTAAAAGAAGTATTATAAATAAGATGAGGTTAAAACACATTCAACTAAAAGAAAGTGCAAGGTAAGAGATTTTCATCTAACTTTTATTTCTATGGGATACATGCCTTATTCACCACTGATTTATTTTTTTGGTGTATATAATTACCATTTAATATAATATCTTGAATCTCCCCATCTTCATGGTATTTAAAGTTTCATTTGAAGTTATGGGGCACATTATTAAACTGATTATAAAGAGGCAAGGGTTTATTTCATAATCTCATCACTATTCAAGATTGTTTATGTTTATTTTTTTACTGGGAAATATTTATCTTCCATGTTTATTTTTTCAAGAAAAAAATTCAAAAGGTTTTTAATATTATAATGCAATTAGTTAAAGTCATTTTTACCCATGTTTGACTTTTTACAAAATGTTTTGAAAGGAATCTTCTTATCATTCTCAAAATAATGCATGTTTGGATTTTATTAAAAAAGTGAAAGGAATATTTGTTTTAATGTGCATGGAATGAATATAATTTATATCCTTAATGACCAATAAAATATTTTAAAAGATCTTATATTTGTTACAAATTTTATATTTAGTGAAATGTATTTTCAAAATGTTTTGTAAAATTTTAGTGAATTTTAATGTGAACAATGATATTTTCCTCAAATAATGGTTTTAACGATATTTATATTCATCAATGACATCAAAAATTTAATTTAATTATGATACCCTATGGATATTTGGTATTAATATAATCTTTATTCTTTATTTGAATGGTTTATGATTAGTTTGACTCTGGATGTGCTATTTTGATACCATTCACCTTATAACTCTGAATGGTTTCTGATTATGTTTATTGATGGGGGAAAGTATTCACATTTCATATGATAGTTTTTCAATACAAATTTTAATTTTGATTATGTTTTACTCCTGTCATGTGTGGAATGCATTAAACATAGTAAGTGAAGGGTGGAGCCCGCTATAGCCCCTTGATGCATTGGTTGGTCTTATGAGACATACTAGATCATGTTTTTGCTGAGGCCTTACCCATTTATGTATACCTCTTGGATGATCCCTTGATAGTATGTTTTAGACATTTGAAATTATGTATTCCATAATTATGAGATTAGTTATTGATATTCCGTGTGACTATTCGACTAGTATAATATTCATTGTTAAGTTTCATTCTCATGTGATTATTTATATGTCATTATTTTATCACGTTTTATTCCTTCCATATTATAATAAACTTATTGATTAAATGGAAAGTGTTTATGCTAATTACTTTTCAAAAATCATTTATGTTTATTTATTATAGCTTCCGTTATATGTATACCATTACGGAGCATCTAATCTCACCCCTTTCTTATGTTTCTATTTTCCCCAGGATATGAGGAAGTGTTTTCTAATTGATATGAAAGGGGAATAATGGGATTCTAAAAGAAATTACTTATGTATTTTATTTTTAAAATGTAATATTAGTTTCAATTATGTATCTATTTTATCAAGACTACTAAACTATTTGGTCCTTTGGGATGTGATTCCTTGTATCTTATGCCAATGTAATAAAGTAAGGCACTAGATCCAGGCTACTAGGGTTGGGGTCTTTATAGTTGGTATAATATAAAGTTTATTAGAAAACTTTAGAACTATATTTATGAAAACATAGATTAGATAATAAAACCCTATGACCAGATTTGTAAATATAACCAAATAAACTAATCTTATGATTTAGAGATTATTAATTTTTAAATTTTCAATTTAGGTTACGTGATTCACTAGTTTTAAGATTATACATCATGTTTCATAATGTTATGGTCTAATATAGTGTATTATATTTTTTTGAAATGAGACCTAGTGTAAGGAATGGAAACCCTAACAATTTATATAGAGATTTTCCTCCTAGGAAAGATAATGAAGTTGGAGATGGAGTTGCAACTTGAGATGAACAAATTATAACTATATGGGGATATTTAACTCTAGTTATGATTAATAACCTTGATAGTATGGATAATCCTACTAATACACAATGTGGTTTAACAATGTTAGACCACTTTATGCGTCAGAAAACTCCATCATTAAATGGAACTATGAATCCATGTGTGGATGATAAATGGATAAGTTCCCTAGAGAAGATATTTATCACTTTAGGATGTAATGAAAGGGAGAAGGCTGTCATGGAATTTTATCATCTATCAGGGTATGCAGATCAATGTCATTGATTCAAAACACTAAGGATGCAGAAGAAATAAAAAGTATGGAATGGAAGGATTTTAAGAAAATTTTCTTGAAAAATATTTTCCTCAGGAACAATGAGAATATATAAAGAGGAAATTCTTGAGTTTGAGACAAAAAGAGGGTGAGAATGTTGCTAAGTATGAATCCAACTTTACAAGGTTAGTAAGGCATGTAGTAGACTATGTATGTAATCCAAAGAGAAAGATTAACCATTTATTCGATGGGAATAAGCCAATTATTTTAAGGGAACTAGCCTTTCATACTTTCTCATAATATGAGGATATATTATCATGTTCTATAAAGACATAGAAAGAATTATTCAAGTATTATTATGTCAAAAGTAAGTAAGAGAAGAAGAGTAAAATAGAAAAAAATATAGATAAAGGGAATAAAGGAAAGAAGTATTTTCACATATGTGATAATTGTGGAAGGAAACACCCTGGTACTTGATTTAATGGAATGAGAGTTTTCTACAAGTGTAGAGAGAAAGACCACTGGACTAGTGATTTAAAGGGAAAGAAAAATACATCCAATGCTTAAACTATAAGGATATGCAGAACTATAGGAACTAATGCCCCAAAATTCAAGGGAATATAGCTTAGAAGAAGAAAATAGATGAAGGTAAAGTATATGTTATTACTATAGTAGAAGTGTAATAATTAAAGTATTTGTGTTTTTTTATTCAAAAATTATGTTTTAAATTTATTTTATAAATTATTTTCTAGTTATAAGAATCATAAGGTATATAAGTATTGTACTACAATAATTATTATCTAAGGATTTGGAAGAATTCATGTTTTCACTAAGGTATAAAGTTCATCAAGGTATTCATATATTTGGTATCGGAAAATAAGAGCTATATTATTTTTTTTAGGGAAAATATCATATTAAGTTTATTTTGAAAATTTAGTGACCTTTCTTATAAATATTTTATCTTTGAATTTGGATATACATTTTTTGGATGAGTCCTAAGATTAACTACTTATGGAATGTATTAAGTTTATCTTTGGATACTATTTTTTTCGATAGCATGTGCTAACCATTTTGATTTTAGTAAGAATTTAAAGGCTAAAAGAATGAATTTTGAATCTTATAATTAATTAAAGTTCTTCAGGAATGAAAGATTCATCTTGAAAATTAATTTCCTGGCATAAGAGATGAAGTTAAAATAGATCTAATCACAACCAAAGGATGAGAATATTCTTATAACATGGAAATAAATCAAGTTTATTTTCTCACATTCTTATCAAGAGAGGAAAAAAATCCCTCAACTTTAGGAAAATGATTTTGGAAGAAAAATTTTATGTATTTTATTTTCTTATAGATAAATAAATGGTCATTTAACCCATCACAAATTTATGGTTTTTTGATCGTTAACTTTCTAATGATCGTGTTCTCTATTACTCTCCATCAGAACACGATAGTTAGATTTTTCTTTTATATTTTTACTTTCTTCTAATGTTCTCCTATTCAAAAGACCAATTTTATGGTGACCTTAACATTTATCTTTCCTTATTATTAATATGAAATTTTATTAACCCTATTTATGATGTGGGTTTACCATAAAGGAATTTTCAAATATCAAACTTTGATTTTCAGAGTAAAATTTCAAATTTTGATGATGTAATTTATTGAAGCAGGGGAGAATGAAACATCCTAAGTTTTTAAAAGG
Organism: Viscum album; assembly: GCA_963277665.1. Classification (NCBI taxonomy): domain Eukaryota; kingdom Viridiplantae; phylum Streptophyta; class Magnoliopsida; order Santalales; family Viscaceae; genus Viscum; species Viscum album. The sequence continues at coordinate 671,171,432 of OY728121.1, forward strand.
AAAGACTATTTTTGATATCATATAAGATATGAAACAACAAGCTTAAATGAATATCTAAATATTATTATTTAAATGTTGTAGTTATAACCTAGCTATTAGAATAACGAGTATGAATATGATTAACTGAATTATAAAAATATAGTTTACAAATTTATATGTATATTAATGAAATAAATCCACTTCTACACATAAATGCTATATTTTTCTGAAAGGTAGTTTTTCCGCCTTTTAACAACACACTTGTTTTAATACTAAATTTTATCACTTATAAATTTTATTTTACAAAATAATGTTCCTATATGAAATAATAATATAAAAACTTACTTTGGTTTAATATTTTTTATTTTTCTAATAAGTTTTATTTTTTAATGAATTGTGAAAAATACTGCATTTTAATAGGAAACAGACTTTTCATCTAAACAATTTATAATGTTAAATTATATTTTAAATTATGTTTAAAGTAAAAGTAGATAAGTTATAAATATATTAATCCAATTAAGGTAATTAAAGTATTTTTTTATATTTAATTTGGATATAAAAACATTTCAAACATTGGAACATTTTCACTTTAAAAACCCGCTTTCACACCCCGTCTATGGGATTAATTTTGAATTATTTTTAGAAAATTCTATGTATTGAATTTTTAAAACTAGATTAAATATTTTTAATAATAAGGTAAAAATTTAATAAATATCTCACTTTTATTTTTAGATAATATGAATAGTAAACTTAATAATTTTTATTACCATGGTTAAGGGTAAATCAGGTAATTAAGGGTAAAAATAATTTTATAAATATTAGAAAATGACCCTAATACTTTCGCCAATTTTATTGGATGAGTATTTTTCGTCTATAATAATTAAAATATTGGTTATTTTATCAGTTATGTCTATTTGGATGAGAATAGAACCTTTATAATATTTTATTCAAAGAAAAGTCAAACTTGTCATACTTTTGTTTTTAACTAGTGAAATATTTTTAGTATGGAATTATCTAACGGATATATTAAACTATAAATAGTTTTTTTGAAAGATAAAATAGATATCTTCATCATGGTATTTTATTTTTAATTTTTATGGAAAAATAATCACCTTAAGGGCTTGGAAAATGATGATGTAGTAATTGTTTAATTAATGGAAATATCAAATAAATAATATTAAAAATATTAAAATAAATATAATTTTAGCTAATTAATCTCATCCACTAATTTTATAGATGAAATTTTACATGTTATGGATACATTAAAAGTGTTGTTTCTAAGATATATAGTTTTATTAATTTTTTAAAAGTCAAAGTAATAAATAGTGTCAAGATAGACATTAATGATATTTTAAAATAAATAATATTTTATTAAATGATATAAAATTCCTAAAAATATTAAATTTGGAAAAATTATTGGTATAAGATTAAAAATTTCATCAATGATCAATTTATTATTTTTTTGTCATTTTATAGTAACTATATTAACTCTCAAAGAGTAGAAATCCATGTTGTCATGGTAAGATTCAAATAGGTTAAATATGGGTTAAAACCAAAAGATAAGGGTATAACCATGACCTAAAATTATCCAAAAATTATTGAATTAAGAGTATTAGACCATTATCACCTCAATATATATATTTATTTGTTTAATATACATTGTTTCAAGAAAATAACTTATATATTATTTAAATCAATGATAGTTACAAAATGTTACTCTCTTTGTATTTAATATCTTTTATATGCCCACATAGGGAAAAAATTAAGATATGAATGAAACTAAATTTATATTTTGATATTAATGAAGTTATTTTCATTTTATAAGTTTATATTTAATTTTTATAAATTATAAAACTAGATTAAATTCTTTTGTAATGATAATACAATATTTATTTAATTAAGAGAAAAATAAAATAATTGATCTTAAAAGTATTAATTTTGATATATTTTGGATTCTTTAATGTGTCTAAAAAATTTTATATTACTATAAGATATATTATAGATGTTGTAAATTATTATATTTGAATTACCACTTTTTGTTGATGTATTTGAAGTCAAATTACATAAATAGTATCAAATTTGATAATAATGATATTTTATTGAATGAATAATTTATTAAATTATTTAAAAATAAAAAAAAAATGAATAATAATAAAAAAGGGGATAATATATGGTCAAAAATTTATAGCCCTATTTATTTATAAGACATTTTTAAGTCTTTGTCTCAAGAATAGCCTTATTTTATTTTAATATTTTGAGGATTTCTAAAAGTGCCCCTCACCTCAATTATAAATGGGCACCTACTCCCTCACTTATTTACACCATTTAAAGCCATCTAGATCAACCAATATTTTCCCATTTATCTTCTAAAAATACTCAGTTAAGTTATATAGGTTATGGTTCTTCTAAAATATCAAACCTAGATCCATTATGAAGAGATTAAAGGGAGTCCACTAAAGATTTAGAGGTTAAAGAACATTCAACTAAAGGAAAGTGCATGGTAAGATATTTTCTTCTCACTTTTATTTATATGGGATATATGAATTATTCACCAATTTATTATGGTGTATATACTGACCCTTTAATATAATATCATGAATCTCTCTATCTTTATGGTAATTAAAATTTCATTTGATTTTTTGGGGTATACGATTCAACTCATTACAAAGTGGTAAGAGTTTATTTCAAAATCTCATCACTATTCAGGATTATTTATGTTTAAGTCTCCACTAGGGAATATTTAACTTCCTTATTTATGTTTTCTAAAAAAAATTTAAAAAAGTTTTTAATATTATCCTACAATTGGTTAAAGTCATTTTACCCATGTTTGACTTTTTAAAAAATGTTTTGAAAGGAATCTTCATGTTGTTCTCAAAAACAATGCCCATTTGGATTTTTTTGAAAAAGTGAAAGATATATTTGTTTTTACATGTATGGCATGAGTGGAATTTCTAGCCTTCATGGCCACTCAAAATTTTTAAAGGATCTTATATTTTCTTATAAAGTTTATTTTCAATAAATGTATTTTCAAAATGTTTTGTAAAATTTTAGTGAATTTTAAAGATAAATATGATATTTTCCTCAAATAATGATTTTAAGATATTTTTATTAATCAATGATATAAAAACTTTAATTTAATTATTAAACCTAGGGATATTTTGTATTAATATCATCCTTATTCTTTGTTTGGATGGTTTATGATTAGTTTGACTATGGATGTGCTATTTTGATACCATTCACCTTATTACTCTGAATGGTTTATGATTATGTTTATTGATTGGGGGAAAGTATTAAAATTTTGCATGATATTTTCTCAATAAAAATATTTATGTTGATTATGTTTTACCCCTGTAATGTGTGGAATTAATTGTACATAGTAAGTAATGGGTGGGGCCCACTATAACCCCTCGATGTACTGGTAGGTCTCACGAGACAAACTAGACTGGGTTTTTAGTGAGTACTTACCCATTTATGAAGAATTATTGGACGAGGCCTTAATAGTATGTTTTAGACATTTAGAATTATAAATTCCATCATTATGATATTAGTTATTGATATTCCATGTGACTATTCATATAGTGGAATATCCATGGTTAAGTTTCATTATCACGTGATTATTTATATGGTATTATTTGATCATCTTTTATTCCTACCACATTATGATAAAGTTATTGATTAAATGGCATGTGTTTTAGTTAATTAAATTTACACAATCATTTATGATTATTAATGATATATTCCTTTATATGTATACCCTTACTGATCTTTTTGAGCACACCCATTTCTTCTGTTTCACTTTTTCCAAGGATATGAGGAAGTGTTGTTTGATTGATATGAAGGGGGAATAATGGGATTATCAAAGAATTTATTTTTGTATTTTATGTTTAAAATGTAATATGAATTTTAAGTATGTATCTATTTTACCAAGACTACTAAACTATTCAGTCCTTTAGGATGTGATTCCTTATATATTATGCCAATGTAATAAAGTAAGGTACTAGCTCCTAGATATTGGGATTAAGGTGTTTACAAAAGTGTTCACATAACCCATTGTAGATTCATGGTTATATGGTTGATGAATTTTTCTTGATAATTCAATTTCTTGTGATCAATTACCTCTATCACCCTCCATAATTATTTGGGCATTACGTTTTTCTTCTATGTTCATATCTTCACTTCCCACCCATGTTCTCCTACTTGTAAAATTAGTTATGTGACTATTACAAATGAACTTCATACTTACATTTCTCTCTTATCAAGGGGATTTCCTTTGTTAACACTTTTCATGATGTGGCATTTCAAGAAATTTATTTTCAAATGTCAAACCCTTGATTACCAATATCAAGATTAAATTGCTAGAATGCAATTTTTTTAAGGGGGTAGAATGTATCACCCCAAGATTTCAAAATTTGAACATTATATTTGAGAGTGTATATGAGATGAAAAACATAGAATACATGAAAATGTAACAAAACTAGAATTTATTATTTATTTATTTTTAAATGAATTCAATATTTTTCATCGTTTATAATGCATGCAACACCAAGTTTAAACAAAATACGATACTCTATTAAAATATTATTATGACCATTATAACCTACCCGTTAAGTTGGAAGGTATGAATTATACTAAATAAATTGTGAAACTTATATGGTTTATACATGTATAAAATAAATTCAATGGTTATATATTTATTAGAAATAAAATAAGAACCATTTGATAGAAAAATAAATGTTTTTTGAAAAAATATATTTTTTATAAAAGGTGGTCTAGTCGTTCTTTGCACACCAAATTTGATTTTTTTACTAATTTTAGAAAATTTATTTGTAAAAATAAACTTTAATTTTGAAATATATATTTCTAAATTATCTTTGGGTGATTTGTTTTTTTCAAAAAATATTAATTTTTTTAATGAATAGTAAAACATACCGAATTTTATTGAAAACAACCTTTTCCTTTAAATTATTTGCAAAGTTAAATTACATTTTAAATTGGGTTTAAAGTAAAATTAGTTAAATTATATTACAATTTAACTAATTTATATCATTTGAATCAATTTAATATTTAAATTTGATATTAAAACTTTCTATACTTATGAGAATTTTCTTTTTGGTGAACTTTCTTTCATCACGTCTGTATTTTAATTTTAAATAGAATTATACCACTAAAGTGAATTGAATTTGGAAAAATAGATTCCATATTTTGAATCAGAATAATTTATATTATCTAATATGTTTAACTTAATATTTTACCATAATGAGTAGTGAAAATAGTAAAAAATTAATTACTATGGTTAAGGTAAAAATGAGTTTACCGGGGGGTTAAACTAAGAAAAAATGGTTAAAAATTCCTAAAACTTGTAAAACACCAATTTTATGAAAATATTTCGAATTTATAACCTCTAAGGTTTGATAATAAACCATTTTTAGGATTTTTTCATGAGAAAAACATGTGTATCACTTTATCATATCAAATATTCCACGTGTGTCCTCTCCCCCACTTATAAAAGGACACCCCCTCTCCTCCCCTCTTCACACTAACATAATTTTTTTATTGAGAAACCCATGAATAAACACCATAATTACTTTACTATACACATTATATATGTATTATTATAATTGTTAATCCCTCATAATATTTCTTTTAGGAAAAACCTAGAGAGGATCTTAGAAAAATAGGTAAAATTATTAAACATGCATATTTGTTTAACTCATTCTTCCACCTCCTTAAAAAATTCTTAAAATATGATAATATAATAACAACAGTATATCATATATACTTATATGTTTTTAGGTTAATGTAATAACACATATCCATCTTCAATTCCATCAAATGGGAAACACAACCGTCGATCGTGTGTACGACGGATCACCGCCATGCGAACCGATGTAATTCATTTTTCATCACCAACTTTAAAGGGTGGATTTAATGATGGATTTAAAATATTTATATGAAATTTAAGATATTATTATATTTATTTAATTATTATATCACATATACCTTCTTAATTTCCATTCAGCAGGGGATACGATAATGTTACTTGCGTATACGACAAACTACTGCCTCACAAAGCGACATGGTTCATTTTTCGATTACACTATACATGAAACATTGTAAGGTTAAAGTTAGTAAATATATATTATATTTATGATATAAAAATAATTATAGAAATATAATATCAAATCTAACTTCTTATGTTCCAATCCTTTGGAAAATAACACTGTTGGTGATGTGTGCGTGTGAACTATCACCTCCACGTAGTGACGTGAAATGATTTTCATTTTATTTTTACTTGGATGGTAATAAGGATGTATTTGATTAATATAAATGATATATATGAAAGAATAATTATTCTATAAATACTAATTAATATTTATTTTCCTTTTATTCGATCTGTCAAGAAAAATGGAAATAGAGTTCATACGTACGTACGACCTACCGTCTCCATGAATGGTGTAATACTTTTTATACCTCTAGCTTTAATATATTAATATAAATACATAAATAATGAATATATATGATATATTTATCATTTTTAATTTCTGGAGATTATGTAAAAATGATCAAATTAAAATGACCAAAATTACCGAACTAAAACAGACATGAAAAACGAAGCAATTATCACCCGAAATAGTTATTTTAATAAAGAATTGTTAATAAATGGGTGATAAAAGAATAAATGTCAAGACCCATCCTAGTGGGGCTCATGATGTGACTCCCAAAGACCACATCCAATAGGTCAAGGGATAGTGACTAGCACTGAGTAGGCATATCACTAACATGAGATGTATTGCCTATGCACCTGTATACACACACACATCTCCAAGCCCACAAATAATGAAATGTAAAAACCACTAAGGAACAAATGAATGAATACACTATCCCAACCAACATAGTACACCAGAAAGTAAAGTGAAGTAATGTAAACTAAGCCAGAATATAAGCCCACCAAAATAAAGAGTCTATAAACTAAAAAGTCCAACCTGTAATCAAAATAGGTACTGGGACTGCTACTTGAAGCTGTAAGAACACCTCAGATTGTATGAACTCACAAAGATTTGTCCAGTCCTGGTCTGTCAAATAGCTACTCATCTATATAAGACACAAAATGTGTGGGAAAATACTGTACATGGGTGAGTATAACAATACTCAATAGGACACCCTGAAAACACAAAGAATTACACAAAGGAAGATACATTCATCTCTACACAGTATATGTCTACAGTACATACAACAAGAATATCCAGATATACTTGAACCAAGGAATGAATTCTAGAGGTAAGTCACAACTACCGCATGCCAACACTAGGGATTTAGTTCGAATATTCCACAAAGCACTCATCTGGGAGAACACACTCCTGAGTCTGACAACATTGACGATGTCCATCCAAGAAGTACTATTCATTTGAAACCATCATGAGAGAGATATACTAATAGATCAAAAGAGAGATATGACCCCACATATGAGGATCATAGCCAGGGCCATGGGGTGATACCAACAACTCCATCTAGATTAACCTACTAAGTAGATTATTGACACCTAGTGAAGTTGGTCACGTCAATACCAAGGAATCTATCTAGGACATGAATAATGAATAAAGGATATTAATCCAGGCCCCTCAGAGAGGATTCCAATGACTATATCAAGAAAGTCCTACTGAAGGGATCATACTCCTATGAGTTGGAAATGATACCCACCAACCTTTAGGGAAATGATCAAGGGAACAAACCCTAATGAATCTTGTCCAATTTATGGCAGAAAAGAGATTCAAGACATGTAGAAAGATATACACGACATGTAGTGGGGTCACACGCCATGTTCCTTGACCCTGGGTACTACCCGTGTACAATGGCCTTTGTGAGGACAACATGTAATGTAGAAGAGGAATACATAGTGTGTAGAAAGGTTCACACGCCATGTCCTACTATTCAGGGTCTTCTCTGTGTACACAGTCCATGTTCCAGCACAAGGCCTCAACCTATGTGTGCTTGTCCGTGTACCGGTACATAGAGTAGTCCGTGAGACCAGTTCCAGCCAAACTGTGTGGTGGAGTACATACTGTGTAGTCAGATTGTATACTCCACCCCGTGTCTTTGTATCTCTCGAGATACACACCGAGTCCTGTGGAAGGGCCCACATTCTGTGTGATAGGTGTCACATGCTGTGTGACACTTCACTGCTTCTCTAAACCTTAACTGCCACTCAGCAGGGTCTACACATCGTGTATTCAGAAATACAGGCCTTGTTCATCAAAATTTTCTAGAAACCTTGGTTCATGCTTTGTCATCTTCCCCATTGCTCCTGTCACCGATCCTAACTGTACCTCATTTGGAAACTCCAAATATAAGTTTGCATGGTCATTCCATCACTAAATCGTTAAAATTCAGGCCTTGAATCAACTTAGAAAACAAGATCCCCATCGATCTTCATTTCTAAAGAAGAACAAGAAATCGACACCCAACTTCATTTGATCTACTGCCACAACCACCATCACACCTCCATTGAGTCATACCAATGTCGTATCTTCAATCTCAGATCATTTCACTGTGAAACAAAGGTGTAATGATCGTTTGTTCATAAACCATGAAGAACACAAAGAATTAGAATAATATGAATAATTTCAGGGGAGAAATGTAAAAGGAAAATCCCAAGGAATGAACCTCGAATGTTGTTTGTTTCAGCATCAATCCATTCCATAGGAACAATTAAGAAAAACCAATTCAATTACAACAATCTAACCTCAACAATAAATACCACAAATAAAACACATCCCATAGGAACGATCCATCTGCAGGTCAACCTATTCATTGGTTGATCCGTGTTCATCATTAATTCTAAGAATGGAGAAATAGTAATCTAAAATAACAATGCCCCACTTGAGAAAGGATTGTTTTCTATCAAGGATTCATTACTGATGGAGATATGTTAATAATTATCTCAATCCACCATCCGGTCATTGTCCATCAAGAGATTTCTCCAAGGTTCTCTTTAGAGACTTAAGGGAATTATCTAGGGTTATGAATTCTAACCTTAGGTCCCCACAAATCTACTTATTAAAAAAAGATAATACACATTTCTGTGTAACATTAAAATAAAATAAATATTCAATTTATTTTATTCATTAAAACGTCTAAAAAATATTTTTCACAACCGACCCGCGCCAGCTGATATTAGGTCATGCCTAGGGTAAAATCATTGCTCTGAACACAACAGTTCCCTCATATTTATTATTTGGGCACCCGTTTATAATTTATTCCATGTTTTCAGTAAAACTATGCATGCATGTAATTTAATATATTTAATATATTTCAAACATTTATTCTGGGAACCTCAGGCCTAAGAATCACATGCTGTCTCAGCACCTGGTCTCAAAATAATTCTATATTATATTTAAAAATAATACATGGAAACATCCAGGATATTACATTCTTCCCACCTTAGGGCTTTATATCCCCGAAGATCCAAAAACAAAGGCTACTCTAAAAGATGTGGGTACTATGAATGAATTTTAGCCTCCCACTCCCATGTGCTCTCCTAGATATTACCGTGCTTCCATTGGACATGCACCAAGAGAATAGCTCACCCACATAGGATCCTCTTCTACTAATCCTTGATCTCCACTAGGTTATTAGAAAAAGTCACTCTATCATCAATGCCCAGCTCTCCCCAATCGATGACATGAGATGGATCATGCACGTACCTCCTCAACTGCGACATATGAAATACGTCATGTACCCGGTCTAACTACAGGGGTAGAGACAAGTGGTATGACACCTCGCCAAATCAATGAAATATCTAAAAAGGGCTGATAAATCTCAGAGATAAGTTTCCACCACAGCCAAATCTCCATAATCCTTATCAAGGTGAAACTCAAGAGAACACATAGTCTCCTTCCTTGAACTCTAAAGGCCTATGCTACCTACCAGTATAAGATTTGTGATTGATATGTGCAGTCTTAATCCACTCCTAGATGATCTTCACCTTTTTGGTAGTATCTCGCAGAAACTCCAGTCCCATGAGTGCTGAATCTCTTAGGCCAGTCCAACGAAGTTGTGACTGGAAGGGTCACTCGTAAGAAGCCTCAAATGGTTCCATACCAATGGAGGAATGGTAACTGTTGTTGTATGCAAAATCCACCAGGGGTAGGTGATCCTCCCTACTACGGTCGAAGTCTAACAAGTAATCTCATAGTATGTCCTCCATAACCTGAATGTTCCACTCCATTTGGCCATCTGTCTATGGGTGAAATGATGTGATCAAGCGTAACTGAGTCCCAAATGCCTCCTGAAATACCTTTGAAAATCAATATGTAAAGCGAGCATCATGATCAGAAACCATCATCGATGGGACTCCATGGATTCAAACTATCTCCTACACATAGAGGCATCCAAAGATCTCTACTAAACCCTACTATCGAATAGTTAAGAAGTGGGTAGACTTGGTGAGTTTCTCAATGATCACCCAGATGGAATCGTGTCCCCTAGACATACGTGGTAAACCCATCATGAAGTCCATAGATATCCTATACCACTTCAATTTTAGAACCTCAAGGGGTTGAAACCTGTTGGAACATGGTGCTCAAACTTCACCTACTGGCACATAAGGCATCGAGAAACAAACTCTGCCATTTCCTTCTTCATCCCTGACCACCAAAAATAATGTCAAAGGTCCTGGTACATTTTTTCCACACCAAGTTGTACTACCAAAGGGTATGTATGAAACTACTACAAAACCTCCTCCATTAACACCATTGGTACAAATGTGCATCCTATTAAAAGGACTACATGCTCCCCACCTTGTGAATATCCATCAGGCGCATGTCCTGTAGACATCTTAACATGTAGGGTCTCACAGTCAATATCCCCAAGCTATGCCTCTATGAATCTATATAAGAGTGAAGGGGTGAAAACCATCGACTAGAGGTAATATTCTCTATCTTCATCTATAAAGGATAATTATAATGAGTCCAACTACTCTGACGCCTCATTCAACAATTGTGAACTAGATCTCCTAATGAGAGAATCAGACACCACATTCCCTTTCCCAAGAGTATAGGTAATCTCAAAGTCATAGTCCTAGAGGAACTATAGACATTTCCTTTATATAAAGTTTAAATCCTTCTGAGAGAAGATATACTTGAGACTCTTATGATCAGAGTAGACGATAAACCAATCGCCCATCAGGTAGTGTCTCCACATCTTCAATGTGAAAACTAATGCTTCCAACTCAAGATACTGGGTTGTGTAGTTTTTCTCATGTGGTATCAACCAGCGTGAAACCTAGGAAATCACCACTTTCCTATGCATCATAAAACAACCAAGTCTGGCCCCTGATGCATAACAAAACATTACACACTAGACACCCTTCTCCAGAAATCTCAAGATTAGAGCATTTATCAAACTCTTCCTCAACTACTGAAAATCCTACTGACACTTATCTTTACACACGAAAGGCTACCCGTTTTGAGTCAAATATGTCATAGGTGCTGATATACTTGATAAATTATGTATGAATCTCTGGTAATATCCTACCAGCCCAAGGAAAATCTGCACTTCTATCAAGATTCTAGGTGGCTCCCATGCTAACACTGCCTCCACCTTGGCTGGGTCCACTGCCACTCCATCCACTGAGATAGAATTTCCTATAAAGTGGACCATCTGAATCCAGAACTGGCACTTCGAGAGATTCCCATATAGTTGGTGCTCTCGAAGTATGTCCAGAACCATTCTTAAGTGTTTCATGTGCTCCTCTTTATATTTTGAGTATATAAGGATATCATTGATGAAGACTACCATGAACTGGTCTAAGTAAGGATAAAAGATCTTTTTCATGAGTCCCATGAACACTATTGTGGAATTAATCCTAAAAAAGGGCATCACAAAACACTCATAGTGACCGTAGAGGTATCTAAAATCCATCTTCAGTAGATCCTCATCCCGTACTCGTAACTAGTGATAACATAATAAAAGGTTAATCTTTGAGAACCATCATGCCCCAATCAACTAATCGAAGAGGTCATCAATACTTGGTAGTGGATACCTGTTCTTCATAGTCACATGGTTCAAGTACCAATAGTCCACACACAAACTCAATCTCCCATCTTCCTTTTTGGAAAACAAAACTGGGGCCGCCTAGGGTGAAATACTGGGTCTCAAGAATCCCTTCCTCTGCAAGTCCTCCAACCGCACCCTCAGCTCACAAAGATCTATGGGAGACATAAAATATGTGGTGTAGATATTGGTTCCATCTTGGGGTGTAAGTCAATACAGAAGTTTTTCTCCCAGTGGGGAGGGAATCCTAGAACATCTTTAGGGAAGACTTCCTTATACTCTGCCACCACTATAGGAAACTGGAAGCTCATAACATCTGTTGCACCGAACGTCATGCTAGCCAACTTATGAGTAATCATATGCACCCTTATAACCATGAGTCCATCCGGTGCTACCCGAGTTTCCCTTTTTCCAACAAAGGAAAACCTAATTCCATCAGTACGAACAAACCACACCCTTATCCTAAAATAATCAACCTAGGCATGGACTGAAGATAACCAATCTATACTAAGAATGACATCATATGGCCTCGACTCTACCACCAAGAGGTTCCAACTAAAACTTTCACCTCCAAGGGCCAGTTCACACTGTTGGAATAGACGTGTGATCACTGAGTCTTCTCCAGTAGGTGTATCTAAGTGTAATGGTCAAGTCAATGGTTTAACCAGAATCTCTAGGTCTCGAGCAATATATGTGGAGAGAAAGGAATGAATAGAACCTATGTCTATGAGTACTACAAATAAAGTATAAAATATAGAGATAATACCTTGAATAATTCCTAGATCACCTGGGTTATATGGATCGACTGTATGTAGCTGTCCCCGCCCCTTTCCTCCAGATCCCTGAGCCTGGCGTAGATCTCCTAGGGGTGGTGGTGGTAACATTTCAAAATGTTGACCACCTCCTTCTAATCTCCTAATTTCTCTTACACATCCACTTCCCTGTAGATCTACCTTCTCTTGTCACTCTCTCTACCTCGGTGGTCCATCCACCATCTCCCTATTAGTATCACAATGAGTTGGAAAATATCTAGTGAGATGTCCCCTACCATCACACAAATAACACAACCCCTCCCTAGGCTAACCAACCCACCCTGTAAGACATGAAATATAGAACCTCTATCCTAAAATATCATCCTAAAACATATCCCATGTATGGATATCTGAGACTGAAGTCGACTCCTTTCTATCAATCCCTCTACGCCTTCTTATCCACTGCTAACAGTTATCAACTGTATCTACTCAGCCAAGAAGATTTTGAAGTTCTGAGCCCTAAAGTATTGATCTCTAACCATATTTATCGAGTACCTGGAAAGGTTGGTGAACCTCGATGAATAATCATCCACCGTCATGCTACCCTACTAGACCTGAAGAAGCTCCTGTATATGAAAAACTCTAAGTCTAACTAGTGAGAACTCCTCCCTAAATATATTCTTGAACTCTGTCCATGAAAGAGTTGCCTCATCGTGATTATGGATAGCTGAACTCCACCACTACCTTACCGAACCTTGAAGAAGGCTCACTATCAGGATCATCATCTTGTCCGCTGGTTTCCTGACTAGATGGAAAACTTTTTTCACCACCTCAAGCTAGTCCTTAGTTACCTAAGGGTTGGGATAGCCTTGGAACCTGAGGGGTCTCTGTCTTTAAAACTCATAGAGCACACTCATCATGTACTCCTCATATTCTGGTACTGCAGATACCACATGTTTCTCCAAAGGTGGCAGTATGGATGGTGCACCACCTGGAGGAAAAACGTAGGAAAATTCTCCCTATATCGAAGAATCATCATTGAGTGTATCATCTTATTGATCTAGATACTGAATCTTAGTTGGTATAGGTCTCAGGGGAATCCTGTAAGAAAACAAGATGTACCAAGATCAATGAGTATATTTGGAGAGTTGACTCAAGAAGGACATGGAATTACAACCCATTCCTATATGATGCATGTACCATTATTTTCCTTGCAACCAGTGTTATCATGTACCGAGTCAAAAAGGAGGTTATCGGAGTCTTAATGTATGGATACGTCGGCCTCCCACACCAACACTGGAGTCCCTGTCCTGAAATCTGAACATGAAACACTTAACCCTATTGCCCAAACCAATCTCATAGACTCTTGGTTCTAATGTAGAACTGAACACCTCTGACACCACTCTATCATGAAATATCCTAGTGGGGCCTATGATGTAACTCCCCAAGCCCGCCTCCAATAGGCGATGGGCTGGTCACTAGCATAGATTAGGAATATCACTAACATGGGAGACATTACCCATGCACCTGTACACACACATACATCTCTAAGCCCACAAATGATGAAATCTAAAAACCACTAAGGAATAAATACATTCATAACACTATCCCAACCAAAAAATTATGATATGAAGTAAAGTGTAGTAAAGTAAACTGGGCCAGAATACAAGGACACCAAAAGAAAGATTATGTAAACTACAAAGTCCAACTTGTAAATAGAATAGGTACTTGGACTACTACTCAAATCCATAGGAACTCCTTAGTCTGCCTAAACTCACAAAGCTCTGTCCTATATTTGTTTGTCAAAAGGTCACTCATCTGTACAAGACAAGACACATGCTGGAAAAGTCCGTGCATGGGCGAGTATAACAATACTCAGTAGGACACACGAAAACCACAAATCAATACACAAAGTAAGATATAGTCAGATCTACAAAGTAAATTTCGGAAACACATACAATAAGAATATCCAGACATACCCAAACCAAGACACAAAGTCTAGAGTTAAGTCACAACTACCACATGACAACACTAGGGATTCAGTTTGAAGATTCCACAAATCACTCGTCTGGGAGAACACACTCCTAGTTCTGATAGCAATGATGAGATCTGTTTGAGAAGTACTGTTCATTGGAAACCATCATGAGAGAGATATGCTGATAGATCTGAAGAGAGATATGATACCACAAATAAGGATCACAGCCAGGGCCATGGGGTGATACCAACAACTCCATCTATATTAAACTGATAATTAGAGGATCGACACCCGTTGAAGTTGGTCACATCAATACCAAGTAATCTACCTAGTGGTTCACCAAAATCATCATCATAATCATATTTTAGTTATTTGTTTCATCGTAAAACTTGCTACATGAAACTAGGGAAAACCCCATGGGATCGCTAGCATACTAGTACACGTCCACCCACCTAGATACCCGAGTGTTCCCTCTTGTGGTCAAACAAGTTCCACAAGCCATGAAATATAATTTTCAGATGAAAATACCACTTCCAAGTCACACACACACTAAACAGACCTCATGTATATCACACAAGTCACACAATCCCCTTTTTCATTCACATTCATTTTGAAATCATACTCACACCAAAACAGCCCACAACACTTTTTGCATATCTTTCACACTTCAAAAATCATTTAAAAATTTAATAAAACAATTACAAGATAGTGCAAATCACATAACAACTCATAGACATGTCACATAATACTCTTTTCACAAACAAAATTCATTTTTTACATAATACTCACACAATATAGCCAAAAAAATGTTCCATGCCTTTCTTACAATTTCAAAAAAAAACTTCATCAATTTATAAAACATTCTAAAAATGTTTGAAATCTTAAATCCCCGCTTTACCATAAAAAATACCATATTAGGAAAACACACTCACCAAAATAGTACATGCCCATCCTTTACCCACTTAGTTCATCTCAATAAATAATTTACAATTTTCATAAATCAATACAAAGGGGTATAACCATGTTTTGCACATAAAAACCATTTCAAAATCCTCTTTCGAGGCCAAAATCACACCAAATCATTACCAAACCAGAATTAGAATCCCCTTTCAACTTCTAATAAATCACATTAATATTTTATAAAACTAACACAAAAGATATCACATGAGTTACATTTGAAAAATACAAAACTTCAAAAAAAATGTAACTTTAATACAACATGCTTAACTAATGATACCAAAAATGTTTTTTTCACCACACACAACATATTAGGAACATGATAAATTAATAAATCAATCAATCTAACTCATAAATAATTGCTTACACCAGGAATCACCAACCTTTTGTGTCAATACCCCCAATTCAGTGTGTGAAACTTCAACCGCACCACCGCCGCAACATGAGGGAGTGAAATCCATCCTAAAACCCCAATATTTGACAAAAAAGACACCAAATAAAACCCTTGGTACGAACCCTGACTTATGGAAATTTTATAACATCATGAATGAGGGAGGAAACCCAAAATATAAGGACGTAAATGAAGATATAAACACTTACATGAAGAAATATTGAATTTTCCCCACCAAAAACCCATCAAAGATGGGTTCCATGGCAGCTTGAGGGATATTTGAGGCCTCCCATTGCTGCTAGGGTTGAATGGGGGAAGAATGGGGGAGATTAGGTTTATTTATGGGAGGGAAAATTGGAATTTCAAAAAAAAATTAATGACCTGGACACCTTGTACAGTTTGGATGCACAGTTTAGTAAACCATGCGGCCAAACTGTGGAGCATGATTTGGCCACCCAAAAAGTGATGTTTTTATATCAATTTCAAAGGGGTAAAAGGGGGAAACTAAGGGGGAAACCAAGGTGGAAAGATAGGCCAATGATAGGTGAGTAATATTCCCAGAAAAAGTACTCTTCTCATCCCAATACCCATCCAACTCATGGGTAGAAACCACCTGAAAAATGTACCCCACATGTAGTGCCACTAGAAGTGTCACTAATCCTACTCCAAAACACCACAACCAAAAACCATCCCTTTGACAAAATAAGAGGCCAATTACCATACAATACCACACAATACTAAGTTCATTGATCAAGATCACAAGAGACACCAAAATTTCAAACTCGGAAGACCTGAAAACCAAGATAATGCTAAGAAACAAAAGAGGATTTGAAACAAAGCATGGAATTGAAAATCTAGGTTGGAAAATTCTCCCCACCATAAATATTTTCACCCCCAAAAAGCCAAAACATGGCCCAAATAAAAACAAAAAACCAACCAATAAATTAATATGCACTCTTTTTCCAAGTTTCATCCACCCCCGAAAGGCCAAAAAAACTCCAATGATTAATTAAATAAGAAATACTCTCACACACAAAAACATAAACCAATTTACTAAAATGATCAATCACATTCAAACGTCATCCAAAACAGAAAACTCCTCAAACACTATCTGAGTTAATAATACGGGGGAGACACAAATGGGCTCCCCACCATAAGTGACAACTTAAATTTTCCTGATACAAAATTAGGACACTAACTGGGGAGGCCCAAACAGACCCCCCAGTACAAGGGGTATACATTCATTTGACCATTCCAAAATAACTTACATAAGAATTATAGTGGGTCTCCCCACCATATTTACCAACCACCTTAACTGACCAGCAAATACTGGCACAAAAAGACCCCCAAATTTAAAGAGTTGGCATGGCCACATGGTTTGTATGCAGGGTTTGGGAAACTATGAGCTAACTGTGCAGAGAATTATGTACAAAGGATAAACATCACATGGTTAAGTGGGCCTAGGCACATGGCCATGTGGAGACCATGCAGTAGCTGCTGATCCTATCACATAGTTTCCTAGGTTGTCACACAGTTACTACTAATTGTGTGCAAACCGTGCGCTTCATTCTGCCTAGCCTAAATTACATATTTTCTCCAAAAACTAAAAGAAAAAAATGGGGTAAAGCATGAAATTAGGCTACAACCTAGAAACGATTTCCTCCCCCACTGCCACCAAACAGGATCAACTAGAACAGGATGATGACACAAGAGGTTTAAACTATTCCTATCTTTCATACTGAGGACAGGATTTAAACCAAAGGTTTTAATGACCCCGGGATTTCCCTAACTACGCATTATCTTCACTCTGAGACCTATGGATGAAGCTCAAATGATTGAAGTATTTTTTTCCTTGAAGTTAGGATTTGGAAACCCCCTGAATGAATATTCTCCTTTAGGTTCCAAAAAAACCATATGCAACGTCCCTAAGCATCAGACAATTCCCTAGAGTGGCCATAACAGCCTCTTATGACCAGATTTTCTACGCTGGTAGTTTAACATGAACCCTTGATTCAAAGATACTACAAAGGACCTATTGGCCTTATTAGACACCATCCACACTAATAACCCCAGACTACTTCCACCTTCGACAAATCAGGTAACTTAAGTAACTAACATCTCTTTCAACCCTCCTTGAGAACTCTCCCACTACAAGTGGATCCACAAAAACAAGAATGTAAAAGGTGTATAATCAATCTAAAAAGCTTGAGAAAATATTCCTTATATTGATCAACTAGAGGATTTTTCAATGGAGAATCAATCTAGGATACACTTTAGTCATGCATTGAATCTTAGTGGGGGCATTCCTTACCCAATAAGAGAACACAAGGACTCAAACAAGCTATTTCCTTGGTCTAAAAGTTCCACAAACCAGATCCAAACACATTAAGGGAACCACCATAATGGCATACCGAAACATTTCTTAGAAGAGACCACTAACCATCCCTTCAACCCCAATTTCTAACCAAACACAATCCCAAAACACTATTCAAACAAGAGGGGTTCTTGGACTCAAAACATCCCACAACAACAACATTTAAAAAAAATAAGACACACCATCCCAAACTAGTCATCAAGACATCATGTTTTCCTTTAAAATCATATCTTTGAAAATAAATGGTTCAGTAGTTAGTGTACCCACCAATGGTACCCCGTGGCCTCACACATGCAAGTTTCTGTGCCTTACACATGCATGTTTTTGTGCCACACCGAGCACCCTCCTTATATCCATCCTGGTACACATCCAGCTATTCCATTAACCATCAATAATACCATATAACACCATGCATGTGATCTATCACAAAAATACCAAATATCAAAACAAAAATTCCTTCTACTTAAAAAAAATATTTAACCAATACATTATTTTCTCAAGACCGCTAACCCCGAAATCAAAATCCCAATTCCCATCTTAAATTTTTTTAGAAAGGCAAAATTAATAAAATGTAAACTCACTTTAAATCCATTCACATCAATTTAAATATATTTAATCCTATTTCAAAACACTCCCCAGCTCCACATGGCTTGCTAGGCCCTACGAGCTTACTGAGACCATTAACCAAACTCTCTTTTCATCTCACCTAATCATCATCAAACCAAGAAAACCAAAGGACTCAGATAAATCACGACTTCCACTATTGACTCAAATCCCATCATGAGGTGTGATAGCCAGGCACACTACCCATAACTATAATGTTAGGTCCCGACAATCCAAGTTCTAGACTAACATGATTCTTCCGCAGATAACATAACCCATAAAGAGAGAACCTCCTCTAATACCATTTTGTCATGAACTAAATCTGGCCGCCATCAAAATCAGCACCTGAAATGGCATGAAACATGAATCTAAGGGCTTTCCCAATCCCCACAGGCCGGCACAAGTGACCGGGTATCATATAATGAAAATTGGGAATGATTTACCTGAGATTGTAAACAATAAAACAATAAACAAGTCCAATACGGAAATCTAGATTTTTCAAAACAAACCATCTTTAAAAAACATAATTGAATTACGTAATATAAAAAATTCTCAAAGACTGTAAAAAATGAAGAAACCCAAAAAAATCCTAAGAACCTCAACATGGCAATAGGAACCACCCTCAATCCATCTTTGAAACACTGCATCATGAAGGACAGATAAAAACCTGAACCATTGGCACAAAAGTTGTACACAAACCTGCGAAAAAAATAACCAAGTCTACTTACACCCAAGAGTATAAGTAGGGTGTGATCAAAATCACAGTAGGATTCCACCACTAAAGGATTCCATGTAATAGACATTCAAATACAAAAAGCTTACAGGTTTTCATAAACATGAAATTCTAATAATAATTTTAAAGAGATGCAACTTTAAAGAAAAACAATTTTAAAGTGGGCTACTTTAAAGAATCAATACTTTTAGAAATAATGATAAAGATACTGAATTTTACATCCAAACATACCATATGCCTATAGAAATCATAAAGTATCTAATTCACACATGAAATGGAAAATAACCCCTTGGAACTAGCTCATTGTGGGTCCTAGGTACCTCGTATATCGGTGAAAGTAACCATCGCAATATATGTTCTCGTGCACACGATCCAATAGTAGGGATCATACCCATAACCTAGTGGTCCCCCAACATAATCATCATAATCATATTTTAATTAGTGTTTTCATCATCAATCTCTCTACATGATACTGGGGCTATACCCCACAGGATCACTTGCATACTAGTACATGTCTACCCACCTAGATACTCGGGTGTTCCCTCTTGTGCTCAAACAAGTTCCAAAAGCAATGAAATATAATTTTAACATGAAAATACCCCTTCCATGTCATAGAAACACAAAATATCCCTCATGTATATCACACAAGTCACATAATCATCTTTTTTATTCACATTCATTTTGAAATCATACTCACACCAAAACAGCCCACAACACTTTTTGCATATATTTCACACATCAACAAATCCATTAAATTTTTATAAAACCATTCCAAGATAGTGAAAATCACATAACAGCCCACTCACATGTCACATAATACTCCTTTCATGAACAAAATCCATTTTTCACATCATACTCACACAAAACAGCCCAAAAACGTGTTTTTCTCCTTTCTTGAAATTTTATAAAACACTTCAACAATTTATAAAACATTATAAAAATGTTTGACATTGTAAATCGCTGATTTACCTTTCAAAATCTCATTTTAGGTTAACACACTCACTAAAAAAATACATGTACATCCTTTACACTCTTTTTTCAACTCAATAAATCATTTTCAACTTTCATAAATTAGTCCCAAGGGGTATAACCAAGTTTTACATATAATACCGATTTCAAAATAATCTTTCAAGGAAAAAATGACACAAAATCATTACCAAAACAGAATTTAAATCCACTTTAAACATCTAATAAATCACTTTTATATTTGATAAAACTACCAAAAAATATATCAAATGAGTTCCATTTGAAAAATTAACAACTTCAAGCAAAAATTTAACTTTAATACTACATGCTTAACTAATACTACCAAAAAAGGTTTTATCACAATAAAAAACATATTAAGAACATTATAAATTAATAAATCAAGAAATATAACTCGTAAATAATTGA
The DNA here is from genome assembly GCA_963277665.1 of Viscum album. Classification (NCBI taxonomy): domain Eukaryota; kingdom Viridiplantae; phylum Streptophyta; class Magnoliopsida; order Santalales; family Viscaceae; genus Viscum; species Viscum album. The sequence continues at coordinate 671,192,639 of OY728121.1, forward strand.
TTACACATGGAATCGCCTTCCTTTTGTGTAAAAACCCCCAATTTGTTGTGCAACACTTCAACTGCACCATCACAGTACCACGATGGAGTGAAATCCAACCTAAACCCCCAATATTTAACAAAAAAGACACCAAATCAAACCCTAGGTACGAACCCTTACTTCTGTACATTGAAGAACTTCATAAAATAGGGAGGAAACCCAAATGAGAAGGATGAAAATTAATATAGAAACACTTACTTTAAGAAATCTTGAATTTTTCCCACCAAAAACACCATAAAAGATGGGTTCCATGGGTTCTTGAGGGATCTTGGAGGCCTCCCATGAAATCTAGGGTCTAATGGGTGAATAATGGGGTGAATTAGGTTTATTTCTGGGAGGGAAACATTGGAATTTCAAAAATATTTTTATTGATCTAGTCTCCTTGAATGGTTTGGCTACATAGTTTAGTAAATTGTGCGACCTAACCATGCGACCTATTCTGGCCACAAAAAAATTAATGTTTTGCCACCAATTTTAGGGGGTACAAGGGGGGAACAAAGGGGGAAATATTGGACAAGGATAGCGGAGAAAATTTCTCAAATCAATGTAATCTTCTCATCCCAAAACTCATCCAACTCAAGGGTACAAACCACCTCAAAAAATTACCCCACAAGTGGTTCCACTAGGAGTGTCACTAATCCAACTCCAAAACACCACAAACTCACACCATCCCTTTGAAAAAATAGGAGGACAATTACCATCCAATACCCCTAAGACAATGGTCATAGATCAAGAACCCAAGAGACACCAAAATTTCAAACTTGAAACACCCAGAAACCAAGATAATTCTAAAAACCAAAAGAGGATTTCAAACAAAGCATGGAATTGAAAATATAGGTGTGACATGATGTGGACATAACTGAATAAGTAATTAATTATTTCATTAACACTACAATAAATACCCCTTTTATCAGTGCTAAAAACACCCTTTAACAGCGCTAGAAAAGCACTGTTAAAGCCATCATAGATAGGGGGGTCCCCTTTATCAGCGCTCCAAAAAGCACTGATAAAGACCCCTTTTATCAGCTCTAAAAAAAGAGCTGATAAAAGGGGTCTTTTATCAGCGCTAAAACGAAGTGCTGATAAAAGGGTCCTTTATCAGCACTTTATTTTTAGCACTGATAAAAGTTAAAAAAATTAATTTTTTTTAAAAAAATCCCGACAATCACAGGGGGGCTTTTTACAGCACTTGAGCCCCCCCTTTATCAGCGCCTTCCCGCACCTCCAGCACCCCCACGCACCCCCTCCACCCTTTATAAGCACTACCCCCGTCCATTTATCAGCGCTACCTCCCATATTCCCCCATGCGCATGCGCCCCTGCCTCCACCAGGTTTTGAACTCGAGACCTCCCCCCCTGCGCGCCTAAGCCCTTACCACTCCTCTATTTTGATTTGTTTTCCATTTCATGATATCTCTATTTATATATATATATATATATATTTAGTTATATTTATTTGTATAGTAATATATATTTATATTAATATACATATAGTTATATTAATATATATATATAGTTATATTAATATATATTTATAGTGATATTAATATATATATATATTTATTTATTTATAGTTATATTAATATATATATGTAGTTATATTAATATATTTATATAGTTAGATTAATATATAGGTATATAAATATTCATATATTTGTATTTTAAATAAAATGGATATTAGTTATTATTTAGATAAAGCTAATATATTTTATATGTAAATATATTTTATTATTTATATTTATAATTAAATTTTTATGTGTGAATATATAAAAAATATGTATATATTGTTATATATTTGATTATAAATAGAAGTTAATTATAAAAAACAATAAAATTTCAAAGACATATATCAATATGAATGTAATACCTTGTAATAAATTCATTCCCTACCCAAAAAAGCCAATAATACCCCCTTAAACAAGGCTGAAAATCCACAAAATGTTAAAAAATCGGGGTATCCCAACTAAAAACTTAGTTTTGGAGGCCTTTTGAGCCTTTTTTGGCCTTGGAAAAACCTTGACCGAGGTACCCCTATGTCATAAGGGTGTAGAGCTCATCGCAGGCTTCGATTTGATATATGGTAGAGCTCAAACTGACACCCAGATCAAAAGTTATGGCCGTTTGAAGTTCGAGTTGCCTTTGCAACATATTTTGGATTTTTTTTGAATTTTTTTTATTTTTTTAGTCTTCAAATTGTTATTAAATGACTATTAATCCATAATAATTAGAAAATTATTAATTGAAAATATTTTTTTAATATTTTTATAATCCATTTTCACTAAATATATTATATATTAAGTGTAACTATATATTTATAATTATCTAAAATATATTTAAAATTATATTTAAAAAATATATATTATATTTATATCAATATAACTATATCTATATATTTAAATATTAATATATTTTTTTAATGATATTTTTTGGAAGTAGACCCTTTATCAGCGCTTTTAAAAAAAGCGTTGATAAAGGAGTACCCTTTAACAATGCTAAAAAAAAGCACTTTTAAAGGGGGTACCTTTATTAGCGCTAAAAAAGGGCTGATAAAGGGGTACGTTTAACAGTGCTAAAAAAGCACTTTTAAAGGGGGTACCTTTATCAGCGCTAAAAAAAGGGCTGATAAATGGGTACGTTTATCAGCGCTTTTTTTAGCACTGATAAAGGTACCCCCCTTTATCAGCGCTTTTTCGTTAGCGCTGATAAAGGGTGGTTCTAGCCTTGGCCTGTTTTGTGCTAGTGTAAAATAAATTTATTAAATAGTTTAATTATAATGTATTAAACCTATAAATTTAATTAATAAATTTTTTTGATATATTTTTATTATATAGAAGACATGGGACATATGTGTCATGTATGTACTTGAGGTAAGGAATTTCTCATCTCACTTTTACTTATGTGAACCAAATTCCGTATTCACAAATAAGTTATTTTGTGTGGTGTATATACATAATATTTTAATTTTTTATAATTAATTTCATATTCCTCATGGAATTTAATGTTTTGTTTTATGTCACTTCTTTCATTGGTTCATGATTCTGAAGTTACCAAAAGGGTAAGGGTTTAATTCCCAATATCATCATTATATGGGATTGTTTCTGTTTAAGAATCCCTTTTAGGATTTTTTTAATATTTCTATCATAAACCCAATATATTTTATTCTCTTATAGTAATTCATTTAAATTTCATGTAATTGTACCATTTCCACTCTTTGGAACATACATTTATTGAAAAAAATGTATTTATAAAAATCTGACATTATTTATATATTCATTCAAAAATCATTTTTCTTCTATATAAATGTTTTATAAATGTACAGCCCCACCACAGAAGCCATTGTATAGTGTCCCGGTATGGTAATCCACATGGATTCAAGTATGCATCCCTATATTCCATAGGCTTCTAACTAGTAGTGAGGGACTAGGGTGTGTACATCGGTAGAATATGCCCTCACGAGTTGGAGTTTAGAATAGTAGAATATAATAAAATAGAGGAAGAAGTAACATGTAAAAAAATGTAAATAATAATGATAAATCAACCAAGATAAATATATAGTTTGAAGAGGAATAAATAGTCGATGCAAAAATTATGATGATGATCATGTCATGTAGCTATACAAAAATAAATACATGATATACAAGGGATACAATCATATAACTCATGTAAACAAAATACAAAAATAGTCCAAAAACTACCACTACTAGGATCACGAACATGTGCTCAGTCCTCTACTCTGGCACTTCAACTGAGAACTAGAAATCAAGCATCAGAAGTCAGAATATTTCCCATATCTACACCTGAATTCATGATATATGATTAGTTATAAAGGGAATCCCAAGAAATATGTGAGATATAATTAGTAGGACACCACTAATGGTTTCTATATTAATCTAATATATGGATATAAAATGAGTAGTGTTCCAAAAAAATTCAAGAAATCAATAAATAAATAAATTAAAACATTGGACTGGGGAAATGGTACCACTCACATGGAGGTAAGGCCAACGTATGGTGAGCCTGACCTAGGAATACCCACTATCCCTCTCTATGAATATAATAACCATTTACAAATTCTAATTACAATGATTGATGAGCTCATCCAAGTCATCCCATATGGATCCAAGTATTTCTATCATCTTGGATTTGTGGTATGTCTTTCCTATTATAATTCTTATAGTTTAGCAAGTAATTTCAGTTGTAAAAATTTAAATTAAATGGATAATTAATTTATTTTGAAAAATTTGACTAGTAATATATAATTGGGCCTAACTCATGGCCAAACATCTTCTCAATTCATTTCACATTCCTTTATATTTACTACAAGGGAAACACACCTCAAAAAGTTGTCTAAAATAACCTAAGGAAAAAGGGTAAATAAGTCTCCAAGGAGGGATCACACATGGGGGTGGATAATGTCAAGGAAATCATACCATGGTGGTTACTCATCACTATCTAGGACTGTCATAAGCATGAAGAACCATTTAATTAAATTTACTAATCATTTTGGAGGAGTGATGGATATGTCATGTGTGCGGAATGATGGTGCATAATATAAATGCAATAAAACATGAGTGAAAAAACTAGATCACATACCTTATGTTCATATACAACCACCCATCCATTTTCGGAATTTGATTCGAGCTATTATAGGAGAAAACATCAATGTGGAAAAAAACCTTGAAAATAGGTCATATTAGCTCACACCAAAATAGTGAAATAGACAGGAAGAAAACCATGCATTATAAGGAATGTAGAGCTCACCAAGAGGAATAAAATGCACCCAACTATGGAGGAAATATAGTTCTAATAGAGGATAAATATAGAAATCTATCATATCCATTGGGATCTCCTCGCATATTTTTGCTTCTATGCGGGAAGGTATGAGGATTCTGTAAAAAATGATCCCCTTCCCATTTAAAAAAACTGTCTTGGAATTTGCATGGTGTGTAAGTACATAACAAGTCATTTAATGATCTTGATTTCCCTTAAAGTAAAAAGCCGCTCCACATCATGAAAGGGGTATGTCCAACCAAATACACATTTTTTATTTGATACATTTCATGTATTTAATTACATTCCGTGCATCTAGTCTGCATCTAGGTTCTAGACCACCTACTACCTTCTTTCTGAAAATGAACAAACCATCCCTTATGCATAGTTTCTAGGTTTAATCAAACTAAAATAAAAATTACCTAACTGTAAAACATGGACTTTACAACCTACACTCCAAAAAAATGTTTTCCCTAGATTCCCCTTTGAGGGTGGTAAAGCATTTCTTGTGCAATTTTTTGGCCACTGAGCACGTACATCAGCCTCTCTCTCCCTGGTAACATCATGTTCATGATTGTGCTTCCATAGTACCATACTAAGGGAACCGACCTTCCTCATCCTTCATGTTTCAATCAATGATACGTATCATGTGATCCTTAATGTATTCATCTACCTCCTTCCCAATATCCTAAGGATCAAATGAATGATATGAGTAATCATAATAGTGATGAAATGGTGATACGTGGAATACATCTTACAAGGCATGGTACCTCTGATATAACTATAACCAATGAGATCCTTTCCTGACTCTCCATGTGATCTCAAAAGGACCAACATTATGAAATAATAGTTTTCCCTATCTCAGAATCCATCAATGAACTAATCTATGTGAAACTTACAGAAATACCATGTTTCCCACCACAAATTCTAGAGGTATATGATGAAGATTGGTATAAGGATTCTTCTTAGACTGAGTTATATCCATACAATTCTGAATCAATTGTATTTACTCAAATGTCTCCTGAATCAGATGAGGTACCAGTAGTGTTTCCTCACATGCCTCTAACCAAAATATAGGAGAAAGGCATGGATTACTGTAAAGGGCCTTATAATGGGTCATATTAATGGTTTCTTGAAAGCTTTTATTGTAGTAAAACTCAATGAGAAGTATTTTTTTCTCATGAACCTCTAAAATCATGGATACATGCCTAGATCATGTCCTCCCACGCCTGTATAGTATGCTCAAACTGTCTGTTAGTATGAGGATTACATGTTTTAATAAATAGTACGTATGAACCTAGTACATTCTACAACCCCTAACAAAACCATGATAAAAAATTTGTGCCTTAGTTAGATATAATAGAATGGTGGAAATCATGAAGGTGAAAAATCTCTAGGATATAAAGCCTCCCTATTTCATCAACTTTGATGGTCTCCCGGATAGTTATGAAGTTTGAAACCTTCATCAACCTATTGATGATCAACCATACTACATCACTACCTATGGGGGATCTTGGAAAACCTGTCATGAAATAAATATTAATGTCATTCCATTCCCACATAGGAATAAATAGATTCTATAAAAGTCATAGAGGACACTGGTGGTCCTCCTTCACCTACTAACTGGTGGAACACCTCATGATGAAACTTGTAATTTGTCTCCCCATTCCTTGACGCCAATACTAATGATGTACATCTTAGTACATCTTTGTAAGAATAGGGTGAACCACACAAATAGAGGAATGAGATTCTCATATTAAATCCTCCCATATTTCTAAAGGAATCCAGTTACTTTAATATAAGTTCATGATCTCACTCTCATCAATAACCCAAACAGGTGGTGGGTTCTCACCTAATACTCTCCCTCAGGACAAGGCCCTCATGATCTTATACTTATCTCTTATGCATCCATTCCATAAGGGAAGAATTCACTGCTAAATCTGATAAAATAGGCTTCCCATGACATTATAAACCTCTAGGTTCATCTCAAAAAACAAGTCCATCAACTACCACTCACTACTAGCCTCCTATATGGCCTATGTTTGATTCATATGAAACATGGTATAAGTTATCACATTACCCTTTATAAGTGTATATTCAAACTCATATCCAAATGAATGTAGGTATTCTACCCACCTACATTTCCTCAGATTAAATTCATGTTGTGATGATACGTATTTGATAATTTTTTTATCCGTATAATCTGTGAACCACTCACCCAAAAGATAATGACTCAAATAGAAAAACTAATAGACTATGAAAGCTAGCTCAATGTCATGAATAGGGTAATTCTGATCATGAGGTCTCAGTTAGAGGGGATTTTACACTAAAACCCAATCTCCATACATTAGAACTACTCCCATCCCAATTCCAAAAGCATCATATTAAAAAATATATATTCTTCACAGATCTAGAAAAATAAATATCTACATTGAATTTAGTCTCTATTTCAACACCATAAAGTCTAACTCACAAGCTTAGAACAATTCAAATTTTACACCTATCATAGTCATGAATGCTAGAGGTTCTACTAAGTATTATAGATTTCAAAATAATTTCCTATAATAGCCAGCCATCCCCAATGAACAACCAATGTCATAGACATTCTTGGGTTTTTTTCTAGGAAACCATGGTGCTCACTTTATTTGGTATAATAAATACACCTACCTATAAAATTATATGACTCAATAATTAAACCTTACTAATCTAGAAGTGGAATTTTCTAATCATAGAATATAGATAATGCTCTCTCAGTTTATTCATAAAGATCTATAGATGGATGGCATGGGTGTGTCTAGTGAGATAATACACCAATATTTCATCTATAAAAACTAAAAAATATGAATCCAAGTATGGGTGAAAACCCCAACTCATCAAATCCATAAAGTATTTCCAAACATTCATAAGACTGAACAACATAACCAGGTACACATAAAATCCACAACTACTTTGAAACATTATTCAGGATATTTCTAATGGTATAACACACACCTGAAGGTATCCCAAACTAAAATCGATCATAGAGAAATCTTTTTCTCCCCAAAACTAGTTGAAGAGGTCATCTATATGAGGAAATGGATACCGATTATTAACTGTATGTTGGTTCGATCATATATCATCTATGAAAAACCTAAATGTTAGTTCTAACTTCATAGTGAAAAGGACAGGTGAACCCAATGGAAAAGTATTGGGTCATATAAAACCCCTTTCCTCTAATTATTCCATCTTCTTATTAAGATATTAGATATTTTAGGTTCCATCGTAGAGGGAGGAATGCACATTGGTTATGCACCAAGAACAAGCTCAATGGTGAACTATACCTCTCTCACATAAGGTAAACCAACTAAAGAATTATAGAAGACATAACTAAAGTGATACACCATAGGAGGTAATTATACATGTTTTATTCCCTGATCACTCATAAAGAGACTCCCCATTTGGGTTGTCACCCTGCCTAGTCCAGTACACTCAGGTCCATCTTGACTCACCTGGATATCCAATTCACCCTTATTAGTATGGTTGTTTCCCTTATGAGATATAAAGGACACCCACCAATGATAGAAATCCACATGGGCCTGAGAAGGTTCTAGACAGTTCATACTGATAATGATGTCGAAGCTAGTCATGTCGAGGATGAAGAAATTTCACAAGAAATGGTATCGGCCTATCTCAAGGGGAACTCCATTCACTGGAATAAACTATATGATTGGACACCTAATAGTGCATTGGAAGTCATAACACCATAGAACTGCTCCACTACTAAGCCCAAACATTCCATAGTTGAAGTATATATTAAGGAATTTTATTCACCCATATCAAACATGGTTGAAACTAAAGTAGAGACTACAAAAATTGTAGCTCATATAGTAAAAGGATTTATACTATGATCCTTAGGTATAAGATTAAATAAATAGATATGTCATAATATTCATCTATGAGATAAAACCAAACTAACTCTGAAGGTTTTCTGTACTGGTACTTAACCTCTCGGTTCTGACTGCCTCATCCATGACCACCACCATGGCTTGATTGGATAGTAGTTTAGTAGCTCCAAGCTTTGCATGGAGACACTAATCCAACACTTGATTGTGGAATCAGAATAGATCTTTTCATTATAGATATTGGTGGCAATGTTCAGAAGAAACACTACATGTGTCCCATCCCGCCACATTCTCAGCACTTGGTAGGGTTCCTCATACACTAGGACTTCTTGATTCCCTTTCCTGCCACACTGGTGACACACCACATAGTTTTTGGTCTACGTCATATGACTGGAACTGCCCCACATGCACCCTCTAAATGAGGCTTCATGTTGCTAGATATATTGTATCAATACATGGAATCTAAACCACCCAAGATCACATTTCCACCGTCCATTAGGTTTTAATTTATAAGGAGGGTCTAGTTCACTATCTCAAAAATGGTTGTCAACTGGAAAACATTCACCTAGAATCACATGTAGTACGGAATCCCATCCTCAAAATGTCTTGTAGTTTTCAGGTCGTCACCAGTATGAATTGGGGAAAAAATTGGATCTCGATGAAATGATTTGAGTACTCCATCACTAACATTCCATCCTAACATAGGTGAATACATTCATGAACATGATCAGCTCACAACTTTTAGGAAAATAAATAATCATAAAATTTTGTCTGGAAACCCACCCAAACTGTACCATGATGATGCCCGACCTAGGTAATCACATCCCAAAATTTTTTATAAGAATTGCATAGAAAGAATGTAGAGTGCCTAACCCTATGCTTTGAAGGTGTCTCTAATTGATCAAATAGAGAAAACATGGATTCTAGCCATGATCCAACATACTTAGGTTTGTCATCCCTTAAAAATTTAGGATGATGCTCCTGCTATAATTCTTTAGTCAAATATTCCATTGAATAGGAAGGTCACAAAACAATTTGTATGGATTCATAAAGTGTAAATTATATCACAAAATAGAGGATTGAAACACAGTGGAAGATTTGTAGGAGTTTTCTTAGGTGGCACTATTGGAAGTAGTACACATGGCTCAGGGACCACCACCTTTGGAACATGGTTGTTTCCACCCTCCTAATATATTATATGAGGGAATTGAGGCATAATAGATTTAAAATTTCAAATAACATGCCTCAAATAATATTTAAAGAAGATATATAACCTCGAAAATAGAAAAGGATGGGAAAAATTCTTCCTATAAATGGGTCTCACCTCTCTTACTACTCTTAAGGCTAGGTCTAGGTGATAAAAAGATACTGAAAGACCATAAGAGACATTGGCTACTTCCCAATATTATGTTCGGGTCAGGGATAAGGTCTCATATAACACTGAAGTGGTTTTGGTATGTGGAGTGTCAATTGCAAGGTATAGAGGAAAACCCCCTTTATTATGAAATTGGCATACCCATTTAGAAGTGACTATTTACTTTTCAAAACTTTTTCCTATTATAGTTCACTCAAATTTTTATAGATATAGATATCTCAATATAGTTAAAATTATCATCATTTCTAATCCTATAAAGGCCCATACTCTTTATAAATTTGAATTTGAAAATAATGTAACTGTATCCTAACCATTACATCTAGTATAAGGATGTAACAAGTCATGTATAGTTATTTGACTAAATGAACTACTATTCCCAATTTATAGAAGTACTCACTTTATAAATATAAATTATAATTAATTAATCAAATCAACTGAAATGTAATCTTGTACAATCAGTGATGCATTGATCAAATATGTCACAATTGATTAATTAAGGTTTCACCACCAATCTATCCAGTAACACACCATTTAGATTGATGTAGGCACTTTAATTAATCCAATTATGTTATCCCTATATAAAATTTTAGAACAATTCAATATATAACAATCAAGTAACTCTCAATAAGTACATGTAATAAAATACTTGCATGCAGAAATGTAAATATGGAACGTCAATATTTTGACATTTAAATACTAAGGGGCCTAGTATGATACATGAGTCTATAACCATTTTTCTTACCAGTCCATTGAAAAGAAAATCCTTAGTAATAATATATCAATATTAATATCCCAAAATATATGCATCTCCCAATGGTGAAATCAATAAAATTGTAACAAGAAAAAACTAGATTAGCAATAACCCATCCCAGGTAAGTTAGGTTTCCCCTATATATGGGTTAGTTACTCTTAAGAACTGGCTCATTACCAAATTCTAGTTAATCCTAGTCTCTTTTATAATTAACAAATAGTAATACAAAAGGAAAAAACATTTGATACCACTTTTTAGTGTCCCACCCTAGAGCACACTGTACAGTTCCCCAAGATGGTCAGCCACATAACCTCAAGTGCGCCTCCCCATTCACTAGAGGCTTCTGACTAGCAGCGAGGGACAATGGTGTGTCTTTAGGGAGAATATTCCCTCATGAGTTAGAGGGAAGTACAATAGTATATAATTAATGATAACCGTAGATGTAGTAACAAGAAATCACTAGTATAAATAATAATTATTAATCATAGATGATAAATAAACTAGCATAGGTTGAATAAATCATTGATACATAAATGATTATGACGATCATGTCATGTAGCTATACAAAAAGGAAGTGCACAAGATATGGGGGATAGAATAATATACCACATGATAACAAAATACAAAAAAAGAAAAAATACTACATCTAGTATAATCATGATCATATGCTTAGTCCTTTGATCTCGTACTCCAACCTATAACTGGAAATCAAGCCTTGGAAGCCAAATGATTCCCTCTATCTACACTTGTAATCAGGAAGACATACTGGGTACCAAGGGAGACCCAAACAGGGTGTGAGATAAACTTAGTAGGCCACCACCAATGTTTTCAATATCAATCCATTCTATGCATATAAAATGAGAAATGTTCTAATAATAATAAATTAAAGGAAATAAATAAATAAATAAATAAAAACATTAGACTAGGTTACTCATGGGATACCCAGCTGACTCTACCCGCTTCAGCATAAGCTAGATGTATCTGAGCCAAGGTGACCTATTAATGTATGATATAATTAATAAACAGGTCATAATAAATAATTTAGAAAACTTTTGTTTGTCACTAAGTATGTGATTTGGGTTGGAAGATACATCACTAGAATTTCAACTACACATTCTTAATCTTTAATTTAAAAGTCGTCTTTAGAATTTAAGAATATGAACATAGAGCACATCCAAGGTGATCTGTAAGGAATACCATGTATCAATCTAGGGGAACTATAAAATCCTAATACCATAAGATTCTATTCAAGGAAATATATAAATCGAATCCTAAGTATCAATCTCATCAAGGAGTGAAACAAACCATCTAATCCCATCCATGATATCTTGTGTAGGGGACCGAGTATCATTCATGACCTGGAATAATAATATTTCCGCTAATATTATCCATAGTGTATCCCCTAGGGAATTTTTATTTATCACATAGAGGTAAGGAATACAAATTTTTATCTCATCCCTAGAATACCAAGTATCTCTCTTCGTGTATTTAAAAAATATTTACAAATTTTAATTAAAAATCTCGAAGAGGCTGTCAAAGGAATCCTATAAGGATCCAAGTAATTATCTTGGATTTGATATGTGGTATGGATTAAAAATCACAGTTCAGACCATTTAGTAAGGAATTTCACTTATAAAAATTTAAATTATGTTGGCCAATTCACTTAGTTTAAACAAATCAACTATACATAGGGAATAGGGCCTAACACATGGCAAAACAACTTCTTATTAATTTCACATTCCAATATATTTATTACAAGGGAAACACACCTCAATATGTGTTTTAAAGAACCAAAGGAAAAAGGGGGAAATATGCCTCTTATGAAGCCACACACATGGGAGTGTCTCATGTCAAAGAAATCATCCCATGGTCATGATTCTCCACTAGATAGGACCATCATAAGCAATAAGAGCCATTTATTTTAATTTACATATCATTTTTGAGGCATATAAAAAGAAGTACGGTTCATGGAATGATGGATCATAATATAAATTCAACTAAAATTTAGGGAATGAAATAGACCCCCTACCTAAGGTTCGTATATCACTACACATCTATTTTCGGCTTTTGATTCAAGCTAGAAGGGGAGAAAATAGTAATGTGGAGAAAACTCAGAAAATAGGGAATATCATCTCCCACAAAATAAATCAATATATTGGAATAAAAATAAGGAATAAAATGTGGTGAAGTGTGGAGAATACTGAGAGGAATCCAATGCACCTCATGGTGGAGGTAATGAAGCTCAATCAGAGGAGGAATGGAGGAATATAGATTAGGCATGGGTTAATCTTCATGCATCTATTCTCCTATAGAGGAAAGGAGGAAGCTTCTATAAAAAACGATCCCTTGTCCATTAAAAAAAAACATTCTATGAAATTTACTATGAATGTAAGTTCATTACATGTCATGTAATTCTCAACCTTTCCCTCCTAGGGAAATGCATCTACACATCGTGAAAGGGTTTAGCAACCCAAATAATCATCATGTATTCAGTATGAATCATGTATTTAAATACACATTGCATATCTAGTATGCATCCAGGTTCTATCCCACCTGTTACCCCCTTTCCTAAAATGAACCAACTGTCCCGTATGTATAGTTTCTGTGTTTAATCAAACTAAAATAAAATGCACCTCACTGTAAATCCAGGATGTTACACTAAAACTATTTTCAAGACTATTCTTAAAATTCACTGAATGATTTATTAAATTCATTTTTACTCATTTTTTTACTTTTTAAAAAATGCTTTTAATGGAATATTCTTTTCATTTTCCATGTGACGTAGTTTTTAAAAAAATTATAATAGTATGAAAGGAGTGTTTTTTAAATTTTATAGCATGTATGAAATTACTTGGCATCATGAAAAATCAATTCATTGAAGATTCCTTTTTTAGGTTTTCATGATTCTTTTTAATGAAAAATATTTATATAATATTTTTTAAATTTTTAGATTTTGAATAAGTTTTTCCAATGTGAAAAGGGTAATTTCCGTAATAAATACTCTATGAAATCTTTTAAATACATCATCATCAATGAAGAAAACCTTTGATGTAATGTATTTATTATAAATTATATATATATATATATATTTCTATCACATATATCCATATATTATTCTCCCTTAATATGAGGGTTTAATATATTTCTTATATTCATCTCTCATATTTCTTTATTATAAAATTTCATTTTATTGTGATATGATACAAGATTATTCAAACCATTTACTTTCCAAGGTTAATTCTTATGTTTATGACTTATGGATGATTTACTTTTTTGTAGAACACATAAATAATTAACATGTTATGATTGGTTCACCCAAATAACACTATAATCAATTAGTAAAACATTAGTGTAATGAGTTATCATATATGGGAATAGGGAGGAAACCTAATCCATTATGTGACATTTTCCACCATGTGATTTTGTCTATGTAGTTACCCTTGGCACATTTTTATATAATGTTACATGTTTATGCCACATTACCTATGATTATATAATATTATTTTATGGCGTTTTTTATGTTATTCTCCCTTGTGATTACTCATGTACTTTCTCTTTCAAGATATAATGTCATAACTTTGACTTAATTGTTATGTTTCATTATCATGTTTTATCTATTACTATGATTTTAAATCATCCTTTTATTTTATGTAATTCCCCATGTAATCTCATGCTATTTTTGGAGCTTGAAATAATTTAGGGGCTCACTATGAGGAATAAAATAAAGAATTTTTATTTTAGTTACACTTAGATGTTTTATGAACCTAAATTCTAAAAACACTAGGCCTCATGATCTTTTGGTTGTCATTAAGATTTTTTTTATTAAATAAATCATTTAATAATACATGGAAAAGGATTCGGTCTATATAGTTCATATCATAGCAAGGTATTGTTATTTTTGGATATTAAGACTTGAATCCTGTATTGATAACCCTACATTCAAGTAAAAGGATAATAATATATATTGAAAAACATCTTAAATTTTTTGTGTAACTATAGAGAGAGTGGGTTCCACCAAAATTCATCCATATCTAGATACAACAAGTGGATTTGACTCTGGCAGAGTTGTACCTTGGGGTAATATCCCTGAAAAGGGTGCATTGATTTGGAATTGATTATCACCTTGTTTATAAAAATGTGCCATGATTCACACCTAGTCTGACACTTTCAGGGGATATGATTTAGAAATTCACAAAAAAATTACAAACCATTATTGTAAAGACCCGAGAAAACCATGTTTTGAGTTTTGACAAGTTTGCTTTACAATGTCACCCGTTAAGTGAACAAACAAACATCTTATAAGATGATAATAATAAAATAGCATCAAATGAATGAAAGCTCCTTTATTCAAATGGGTAACATCATGGTAGCTAAAACTCCCACTGACCGAACAAGAAGATAAGCTAACCAAAAATCCCAATTAAAAACCCAATTACAATAATTGGGAGACCGCTTAAAACTACCAGGACCCCAAGAAGGCGGTAAGGGTTTCTGATATCCATCAGAATGAACATGAGGATGGCCGAAGCCACTGCAACCATGTTGAGCACCAAGGGAATCACACGAACCATCTATTCCTTTCTACTTCAGTCACCTGGAGTGAGGGACACCCCGAGACCAGACCCTTTATAAGCACACTAATCCGACCGTTGAACCCAAACGACTATAAATATGACCGTTGGATTCCCCTATCCACTATGTTTTATTTTTGACCGTTGGAGATAATAATGACTTACCCCCCGAAAGGTTCGGAATGTTAATTATGTAATTTTCTTTAATATTTAAAGAATGACATCAGTGATAATTTAATTAATTAATTTCTTGTTTTCCCAAAAGTGCGAATTATATTTTAGGTTTCAAAATGGTGAAAATTGATATTTTATTTTTTCCACTATTCACTATACATATCTTCTTAATTTGAGAAATTAAAATTTTATGTTGTAATTATATTAAATCTGATGGGTTTTTACTTTGCCGAAGAAAATATGTACTCAAACTCTTGAGATATATATATATATATATATTGCATCAAATTAAATGAATTATTTTTATCTCTAAATTAAATATAAGTGATAATATTAATGCGAATGTCTATAATTTGAATTAACAGTTTTAAAAACTATATCAAAACATGATTTCATTTACTTATGTGTTTCGTAGTGGTAATGTTTATATCAACGCACTTCTATGTGTGATTGAATGTAGTTACGTTTAATGTTTTATTAATATTAATCTTTAATTAAGGAAATTAAGGTAATTAGCTAATAAAGGAAATTAAAACATATATAAATATATATATATGACATGTTTTGATTAAATAAATATATTTTTATTGAACAATGACTTTTTTTTAAAAAAAATAATAAAAGTTAGTTTAATAATTGAATTTTTTAATAATAAAAACAATGTTTTAATAAATTGATAAAAATATTAATAAAACAACTCTTTTTTTTAAAACCTGCTGAACTGCGTTTCATTAAACGCCGCAACAATCCAGACCGTCCGATATTCTCCCCTCCGATCGCAGTCGTCCATTCCTTTTAAAGACACATCACTTATGGCCGCATGATCTTCTCTGGTTTAATCCCGGACGTCCACTGTTTTCGTGTCTCACACTCTCCCCGCGACTTCTTCATCTTCGTCGCGGCGTTGAACCAGTAGGTTAGGGTGGATCGTTTTCTTCTCGTAGGCCGGCTAGTAGAACCAGCTGTCTCCTACTTTCCACGAGTCGGCACCGACCCCCCCTCGGATACCCTCCATGTAAGTGGGTCTTCGGTTTCTTTTTTTTCAAACCCTGGTTTGCACCGAAGGCTGGTGACGTTTTGCACCAATCTTCCTTGATCTATCCGACCACCGGACCAGTTTCACTTGCCTCGTCGCCGCCTCTTACTATCCTCCTCTCCGAGAAAAGGTAAGGGACAATTTCTGTTTTGGTTATTGTTTGAGCTTCGGTTTTTATATATATACATATATACGTGTTATATGCATATGTATATTTTCTATGTTTATACATCCGGTTTCACTTGCTCGTGGCTGCCCCTTGCTCACCTCCTCTCCAAGATAAGGTAAGGGGAAAGTTTCTTTTGGATCTGTATAAGTTTCGGTATATATATATATATATATATGTTATATATATATATATATATATATTCCCTGTATGAATGAACCCAGTGACAACACAGATTGTTAGGATCTCCCTTTCAGCAAGGAGAACCCAGTAGGAGTAAGAAGAAATCCTCTGCTCCGTTTTCATACATATTTTATAAGCTTTACTGATTTATACACACTTCTTATATAAACGTGTATAAGTATATACAAGACCATATAAACCTAGTAGCATTCGTTTTTTTCCCTTCCCAAAACCGAATCTGAATAGGGATCCCTTCCTGTTTAAAAAATTTATTTTGTTTGGAGAAAATACCAGGTTATATATATATATCCTTCATGAATGGGTATATATATACATAATTATATAAAGGAATAAGACCCACTCATATCAGCTTCCCACTTACTGCAAAAAAAACTGGGGTAAAAGAAGCTCTTGGGTATTATTTTACTTCAGTTTTGGGTGTTTGCGTATATATGAATACACTTTGTGTATATATATATATATGTATAAATATATACATATATATATAATACATTTTATGCATGTATACACATTCTGTTCATATGTATACAACCTATTCTTCACCCTGCCCTATGAAAATGGAGTTTGCGGGTAATTGTATAAATATATAAGATTATGAAAATATATAGAGCATATAGATATATATGTACATGTGATTATATAAGATGTACATATACATCTATGTGCGAATATGAGGACAAGCGTATTTATTTCTTTTAAAATTTACCGCTTTATCACATAAAGATTTCTTGCAAATCATATGTACCCCTTTAAGATTATTACTTCAAGAACAATAATCAAAACTATTGTTATACATGTTTATACGAATGATGAAGTTTAAGGGATAGTTTGATATCAAAATAATTCTTACAATTGAAAGATTTCATTATCACAATTCTTGATAAATCAGGATTTTTGTTTTGTGAAAATTGTTAGTATGAATTCCTTAAACTTATACAAGTGTATACATGTATTTATATATATGTACTCATGTTTATGGAATGACCTTGTTTTTAACGGGGTATTATGATGTCTTGGAATGTTAAGTGTTTATGTTAATTTCCTAAAAACCCATGTTTCAATTGTTAAGATAATTTCTTATGTGTACGGATTTTAGCATGCATGTCTCAGTTTATTTATGATTGAACTATCTTCAAGTTATGAATATGTATGTGAAAAGGGGGTTGATTAAGAATGTATGAAACCCTATGAATGAAAGACCATGTCAAGATATGTGAGGGATGTATTGGACTTACATGTGACAGGTGCGCCCAAAATTATATAGAGAAATATGAATGATGTTACAGGTGCGCCTGAAATTATACAGCGCTCCAATGCATTGGGTAAAGTATGAGTCTCATGAGACGTTATGTGCGACAGCCTTGGCAGTTAGCCTTGTATTGTGCTACCATGGAAACTAGATTGACAGTTAGCCTTGACCCATTAAATATGTTATACGGTCTTGACAAAAGGTCTTGACAAAGTCCGGAATTATACATTCCCGCTGCATGTGATGATAAATGGTCAACCAGGGGTTAGTTCAACTAGTAGGACATCCCCTAGTTGAAAATTCCCTTGACTATGAAAATGTAATTATGTGTCAAGAACTGAATTTCATGTGGTAAACTGTTAGAAGAATTGTATATGCTCATGAATCATGTTATGAATGTTTTCCCTGCTTAGTCACAGAATTATTTTTAGAATTTAAGTAACCTTGTTTGAATTTTAAGCATTGTCTATTCTTCATGTGTTGCGCTCTCTGATCATGTTTACTTTAAATCTTATTTCAAGTATGTACTTCTCTATGCAAGTGGTTTTCAAGAATGTTGGATTTCATGTTTTTAAGAAAAGATAATGCTTCGATTTTAAAGTATTTTATTCTTTTCAAAAGGACTGTTTTGAGAAAGAGTTTTCTTAAAACATTTTTTAAAAAACCCCTTACTGGGCATATTTGCTCACCCTACATTTTTGTTTAAAATTTTTCAGGAATGGTTGGTACTAATGAAGTTAATCAGAAGCAGCTAGTTTCCCAGAATCCCGAGCCTTGCGATCTTCTATAGTAATGGGACATGATATCTAATTTGTAAATGATGTAATGAAATGTTAGTATATCATGTCTCATTAGGCACCCTGGGTTTGGGGTTCGCTACAATTATGAAGTAATTGAGCAAATTGTTAGGTTAGAAAACCTAATAGGACCGATTACCATGGATAACCTCGATTTAAAACTTGAGACTCAAAATAAATAATGTTCTTATCATTAATATGTTATTACTTCATGGTCTATAAGTTTTCATTTTGTATGTTAATGTATTCTCATGTTTTTCTAGTTAATGGTAGTAATTATAGAAAGCATGTAAACAACCAATGTGATAGGAAATGTAATTATTACCCTAAATATATTACTAATGCAATGGGTATATATGTTAACCATATTTTGATCTTGAAAAATTGGTTATCTCAAATGATTAACAACTAGAACATTTTTGAATTTCAAAACACATAAAAGATGAGAAGGATGTTATGTAAATGATGTTCATTTGTTAAAGATGATATAGAAATGAATATTCAATTTTCTACACATTAAAATATGGGATGAGGAACCTTGGAAAATTCCATAATAGATCTGGAAGATGCTTTATGTGAGGAAAAAGGGAACATAAAACCACTAATAACCTATGGAAAATATAGAATATGGTAAGGAAGAAACTAGGATATAAAGTTTAACCTGAGGCGCCATTAACAATTCAATTTAATCAATTTGGAGAACATGGTCATAATCCCTATTAATTAACTAATAGCAGGATCGGTTCCTAAGTTCAGATGTTTTGAAAATCATTGATGTGTAATGATTGAATTGTTTAGGTGTTGGAACTCAAGAATCATGTTGTTGAAATATTTTTTTATTAGAGGTGTGTCGGTTATAAGAACCAGAAAACATCTAAGAATTTTTATAGAGAATATTTTCATTATGAAATTTTAGGATTATGTTGAATGATACTAATGACCTAGAAAATTGATTTAATGTTACAGTGATATTTCATAAAAAATAGAAGGTCAATGAAAATATAATCCTTGATATGTGATTGATGTTGAGGCAATTATATTCAATTCAAATTATTTTATGTTGTGGAAAATAAATAATATATAAACAATACTTTAGTTTTTTAAAATTATTTGAATATTAATGTTAATTTGAGTATGTTCATTATATTTTGGGGAATTTTATAAGAATTATTTTACTTTAGTTTTAGAAAACGGAAAACCAGAATGTCGAAAGACAACTCATCATATCAGGTATAAAAACATTGTTTGAACCCACAACTAAAAGGAGATAAGGGTTCAGTGCCTACCACTAGCCTAGATAATGTACTGGTTAGTATGAAATTGTTTCTATATAAATGATTTGACAGATAAACATAATAATTATTTTTGGAAACATATAATAGGATCAATTTCTTTGAATTTTTGGGATTTTGAGGAGATTTATGATATTTAGGGAAATTTTTCATTAGGTTGAGTTATATGAAATCCTTAGTTATAACATTTGGTTTTTCATGAAATATTATCTTGGAAAAACGTAATTAAAATTTTCAATTTTGAGATTATTTAGGATGTTGGTTTATGTAGTGATATAAGTTGAAATTTCAATTTATATATTAATATGAAGGCGTATTCATTTTGGAAATTATATTACCTTGTGATAACAATTTATAGTTTGAGTTTATATTTAAATACAAGAGGAATACCTTTATATCATTTAGTGGAATCATGTGATCCTTTAGAAGATAATTTTAGTTCGATAAGCATGAGAAATTCACATTGAATACTCATCGTATGTAGAAAAATATGATATTGTGGTGAAAAATTAAAAAAGGATGAAATTATAATTATTAAATAAGTATATTTTATTACCCACTTAGTATATATGGTAAAATGATCCATCCACATTAGGAAAAGGATCCTGAGAAAAAATGTTAATCATTTTTTTGATTAATTGATAGCCAATTTTCTCATAAAATAGATATAAAATTATTTTATAAATTTATCTTCTATCCAAATCCATGTAACAATATATCACAAATGTTCTAGTATATGGAAACCTAGTTAAGTGATTACCATATTATTTCCCTTTTCCACTTTTAAGGGGATTTTTTATTATCCCTTTTTATAATATAGTTTTTCCACAAAAATTTCTTCGAATGTGAAACCACAAATTTTTTAGAACATGTTAAAAATGTGAGGGTGAAATTTTTTAAGGTGTTTTAATGTAACAAAATATTATTTTAGAATAACAATATCTTTAACAGTTTATTCAACATACTACACATTGATTAAATTATCCTCGTTATACTATTAAAATATTATTATTTAAATGTGACCAATTTAATCTAGCCATCATATTGGAAGGTGTGAATAGTATTAAGTACTTTATAAAATATATAAAATGTTCCTAATGAATATAAATGTTCTGATAAATTCTTAATAAATATGCAGTCAACATTTAGTAATGATATTTTATGCTACAAAAAATATTTTTCATTCAAATATTATTTTTATTGTTGTTTACGATAAAATATTATAATTATTAGTTGAAACTTTTATAAAATTTATTTTATAAAATTAAAATAAAGTTTTAATTATCATATCAAAATTAACTTAGGGTTAAATTATGGATTTTTTTAAAACGTATGATTTTTCAGTGATTAGTGAAAAATATTGATTTCTCAAATAATATCATATATATTCTTTAAATCAACTAGTTTAAAATTTAAATTATATTTTACATTTCATCTTAAATTTCCATTTGAACTATTTGAATTATAATATTTTAATAAATTATATTTTAATCATAAATTTTCATGAATTTTAAATAAGTTTATTTTTATGATTAAAAATGCATTTTTTAATAAATCGTTTTTAAATGCATAAAGTATATTCATTTTAATTAATTAAAATTACCCTTGATGAATAATTATTTAATTTAAATTGTTTTATTATATGTATATATTTTAATTGAAATTAATATAATGTCAATTTCTAGTCATAATGTTAATATAAATTCATTTATTGCTTGAACAAAGCATTTCTTGAAATACTATTTTTGATACATTTTTTTGGTATGGTTTAAATTTAATTTTGAAAAAAATAGTGATTTTAAATTATAAAATTTATTAAATATTTTTAAAGAGAATAATTAATTTTAGGTAATAATTTAAACCAAAATTTTCTCATTATTAATATAAAAAAACTACTTACCGAGGTGAAAAACAAAAATGGTAAAAATGAGTGACCTTAGATGTTAAGGGAATAACATGTTTAAAACATTTTTATTTCTTAATTATGGATGTTCTTGTTGGACATATCACCCCTCCACTAAATTATTTATTTATTTATTTCATAACATTTTTTGATAGTGACTTCCCATTATTGAATAGTTTTGTGTATTTACAAAATTGTTAGTCCTCCCAAATTATGAAAAGAAACCCCCTCCACTCACTTCTTCACACCTATCAAGAAATTTGTATCAAAAAAATCTTCAAAAAATATATCCCCAAAATCCTTAGACAAAACATATAGCTTTTTCTATTCCCAAAAAACCAACATTGGGGTCCGTAATAAGAGATCCAAATGGGACTCTTTTAATAGAAGGTAATCATCATCACCAGGCTCCTTCTTTTTTACTTCTTCTTTTTAAAACATAAATTATATATTAAAAATTCCAATATAATTAAATAAGTATCTAATATATACTGATATTTTATTTTGTTTATTGAATAGTATTTATTCATCTCCTCTTTTATCAAATGTTAAACTAAACTATCTTTTGTGTGCATGGAGAAGTACTACCTCACGAACCGGTGAAATTCGTTTTCCATCATCACCTCTCATGGAAGTTCATGAATATTAATTTAATATTTATATATTATATTGATGAAATATTAATCAATATTAATATATAACATATCCTATAACTTTATAACAAACAATACATTGAAAATGGGTAACATCATTTGTGTGTACAACAGACTAATGCCTCACGAAGAAATGTGATTCGTTTTTTATTACAAAATCACATAGATGGTATATGTAAGTATATTTAAGAAATAATATTATCTTAATGATATAATTATAATTTTTTAATAAAAAATAAAACTTACCCTCTTTCTATTATGATTATTAAAAAATTTAAAAGTTACTCACATGTACGTATGACAAGCCATCTTTATGACTGTAACATATTTAATTTTTCATAATCATATTTATTCATTTGTTTTCAAAGAAAAATTGGTATATATAAAAATAATTTTTTCATGATTACTATTATGGATATTATGGATCAAATACCCCTTTAATCATAGTGAACACACCGATAATGTTTTTAAATTTTGATCTAATCGTCCTCAATACACCTGATGTGTATATAAGTGAATAAGTTATTAAATATGTCATTAAAAATAAATTAAGTAAATGGTTTTACTATAATGGATTAAACATGGGAAAGGTTTTTAATAAAATAAATAAATTATAATATTTTATTTTATTGGATATACAGTGCATTCTCAACATGTCTAGACTCAAGTTAATTGATTTCTCATCTCACTTTTACATTCATGTGATATATGCCATATTCACTAATTTTTAATTTTATGGTTTATATACTTACAGATTGAGTTTTCTATCATTAATATCATTATATTCATGTAATTTAATGATTAATTTTTCGTTAATTCATTCATTTGTGTTATTATTCTAAATATACCAAATTGGTAATGGTTAATATCACAATCTCACCATTATTCAATATTTTTTATGTTTAAGCCACCCATGGAAGAATTTTTTGCTATTTCTATCATAAAAACATTATATTTTAATATAAACTTATTATTATTGTACTTTTAATGTAATATTACCATTTAAATATATTTAGTACTTTAAATTATGGATATTTGTTTATGAAAAGTTGACCATATTTCTCTCTTCGGTCTAAAATACTTTTTCATCCATATCCATGTTTTCTTAAAATATTTTCATGAATTTTTATAAATTTATAAATATTATTTATTAATGAAATTTTTATCCCTGAATGAGTTTTTTGCAAAACAATTTGAAAGGAATATTCTTGTCATTTTCTAAATGAGATACTTTTTAACATTTTTAAAATGGTTTGAAATGAATGTTTTTTAACATATACAACATGTATGTAATTACCCTCCATTATGAACACTCAATGATTTAAACATTCCTTTATAAATGTCCATCATTATTTTTAAATAAAATGTAATATATAATATTTTGTAAATTTTTAGATTTTGAAGATTTGATTTCAAATTGAAATGGGTATTTTTTTCAAGAAATATTCGATGTAATATTTTAAATACATTTTCATCAATGAAAAAATCCATTGAAGTTATGGAGTGATTATAAATTATGTAAATATTTCTCTGTCATATATACATCTATTATTATCCATTTCATTGATTGGGTAATACATTCCATTTTTAAATCTCAAAAATACATTCATTGTAAAATTTCCTTGAATAATTATATAATACAGGATTATGAAACCCATTTTATTTTAATATGTAATTATTATGTTTAGACCTTATGATTGATTTCTGTTTTTTTCCACACATAAATCATGAACATGTTATGATGGGTGAACCCTGATAGCACTCCAATGCATTGGGTAAAGCTTTATCCACAAGAAGCATCATGTATGGAATTAATGAGTAAACCTAATCAATTATGGAACTTTCACCTATATGTGATATTGTCTAGGAAGTCATTATTGACTCATTTTTCTTCCATGTTTTATGTTTCTACTACATTTCATATGATATCATGATATTTTGGTTCCATGTTATATATGTTAACCTACAATGTGATTACTTAGGTACCTTCACTTCCATGATATCATGTTATACATTTGGATCACATGTTTTGTTTCCTTGACATTTTTATTCCCTTACAATATTTTTTATCTCACCCCTATCTATTATTTACATCCCCATGTTTTCCCTTACAGTTTTAGGATATTGAAAAAAATTAAGAGGTCAATATAGAGAATGAAATAAAAAAGTATTTTTTATAGTATAACATTGATGTATTATGAACCAAGTTTTTAAATGAAACCATTCCTCATTGTCATTGGGTTATAATTAATTGATGTTTATGTCAAATAAATCATGTAATAATATTTTTAAAAGGCTTGGTTCTCTATAAACCCCATAATCAAGTATGGTATTCATACAACTACAGATTTCACTTGAGTATTCATATGGAAATGTATGAAGACCTCTATCAAAATAAATTTTGAAATCTATCATGTTGTGATGATTTTGGATAAATAATGATATCGAGAGGTGATAAAGAAGATGAAATCATAGAGGAATTCAAAATCATTCAACATAACATCATGGAATCTTAATGTCAACTGAAAAGTTATGTTGATAACCTTCAGTGAGATGTGGAGATCAAAGTTGGTGAGATATTTTTTATACAAATTTATATATGGAATATAGATATAATATTTTAAAATAATGTAATGTTATCCCCTAGGTATTACAGTTTCTTTGAGATTATTGATCGAGTAGGGTTGGTATCTTATTACATGGTGCTTCCACTGAACCTCTCTCAAGTTAAGAAAGTGTTTCATTTATCTCTCCCAAGGATGTATATACCTGATCCATCACATGTACTGAACTTAATGGTCAAACAATTTGAGAATAATATTTCTCATGAAGAATAAGGACTAGAAATATTGGATCATACAGATTTTGTGGTATGGAGTAAGTGTACTCACCTGGTTAATGTTATCTAGAAGAATCCGAAATTTCAAGAAGATACTTTGGAACCTGGGGATGTAATGAAATAGATATATCCTCATTTTCTTATAAATGTAATGTAATTTCATAGGAAGAATTAATTTTAAGGTGGGTATAACATTGCATCATTATATATTATGATTTATTTCTTTTCAAATAAATTTAATTTCACTTATTACTTGTGATACATGTAGCTCTGAGTGTAAATAAACATTAATATAGTATACCATTATAACCTAACCTTTTAAATGGAGGATATTAATAGAAATATATAATATATAGAACATTTATTTTTTTTACACTTTTATAATATAAATTCATTGGTTATTAATTGATTAGAAATGAAAATGATAAACATTTTTATGTAAATGAGATGTTTTTATGAAAAAACTATTTTTTTGTGCAAAATATTATTATATATTAATAAATAAAATTATTCACTATTTGTAACAATTGAAGAAATTATAATATATTTATTTTATAATAACAATAATTTATTTTATAGCTTGTGATGCACTCAACACCAGGTTTAAATAAAACACGATACTCTATTAAAATATTATTTAACCATGATTAATTTAACACAATTTTTAAATTGACGGGTATGAATAAGAATAATTAAATTATTTAAAATATATATTTTACACATATAAATTTTTTATATATTTATTATAAATGAAAATAAGAATCATTTTGATGAAAAATAAATGTTTTTTGAAAAACTATATTTTTTTCTAAAAGGTTGTTTAGTCATGTTTTATGCACATGATATAAAATTATTTTTTACTAATTTTTAAAAATATATTTGATAATATCAAAATAATTTTTTAAATAAACATTTAAAAAGTATCTAGAGGAAATGTTTTTTTATTTTTATGAAATGATTCATTTTTCAACGAATAGTGAAAATATTGAATTTTAATTAAAAAATAACTTTTAGTTTAAATTATTTTAAAAGTTAAATTATATTTTGGATTTTTTAAAGTAAAATTAGTTAACTTATACATATATTAATCCAATTTAGTTCCTTTTAATCATTTTGATATGGATTTTGACCTAAAAACTTGGTAAACTTTGAACATTTTACTCCTTGAAAACTTGCTTTCTCATCGTGTCAACGAGATTAATTTTGAATTAAATTTTTATATTTATATTAATGGGACTTAAAAAAATGGATTCAATATTTTGAATAAAAATATTTTATATTATCTAATATGAAAAAATTAATATTTTCATAATAAATAGTAATAAAAGTAAAAATTATTTATTGGGGTTAAGGTAAAAATAGGTTTAATAAGGTTAAACTAAACAAATAATTGTTAAAATAACCTAAAAACTTGTATGAAATATATTGTATGTATATTAGTAAAAAATATAATTTCTAAGACTCGTTAATACACCAGTTTTTACATTTTTTAATGTGAAAAACGTGGGTACAAAATTTGTTTTCAAAAATTAAAGGTGTTTCACACACCACACTTATAAAAGGCCACCCACTCCCTTATCTTCTTGAAACCTTAAAATAAATTTTATTCAGACAATAATTCCAAAAGTAAAATAAAAAATTACATCCCCTCTCCATAAAAGAAGTATTTTGTACATAAATACAACCTAGTAAGGATTTTGGGGCAAACCTGAGGAGGTTACCTAAAGAAGAGGTAATGTTCTTCAACGAGCATTTTTTTGTTATTTCTTCATACCCGTCCCTAAATTTTTTTTAAATTGTGATTATATAATGACATTTGTATATTTAATATAAAAAATTATTTTATTTTAATGACCTAAAACCATCCCTGCTTTCATCAAATGGGTTCTAAAATCATTATTCGTGTGTACGGTGGTCTACCGCCTCGCGAAGTGATGTTATGATTTATCAATTACCACATCTCAAGGATGGGTATGATGAAAAATATAAATTACATATATATATAAATAATATATTTATAACATTATTATACTTCTATATTCATTATATCATATACACCCTTTTACTTTCAATTCCATAGGGGATACAATAACGTCACTCGTGTGTACAATGAGCTGCCCTCTCATGAAGCAATATGACTCATCTTTCACTAATACTTTAAATAAAAGGTAATAAGGATAAATTTATTGATTATATGTGATATAAATTACACATTTATGATATTAATGAAATATTTTTCATTAGTAAAACATAAAATATCATTCTATTATTTACCTTTTCACTCACTGAAAGATGATAACATCGATCGTGTACGTGTGGATTGTCGCCTTCACTAAGAGACGTGACTCTCTTTTTATAACCACAAAATATAGATGATATATATAAGTATATTTAAAGAATTAATATGGTATTTATGATGTAATTATAATTCTGTAAATATAACATATTACATACCTTCTTTCCATAATTATTGTTGAAAAATTGAATGGTTACTCTTGCATACATACAACATATCATCTTCGTAATCGTAACATACTTCATTTCTCAAAATAATATTTCATTATTAGTCTTAAAATTATTATTTTTATATAAATTTTATAATTATTTCATGATTATTATTCTCTATATTTTTAAATAATGACAACTTAGACCAATATTCAACCTAACAAAGTCATTTTGGATACATAATTCAAATATTGTAGAAGCACCTAATGTAAACATAATTGATTAAGTAATTTTATATAAAATGGTAATAAGTAAAATAAAAGTAATCATAAACATAAAAAAGTTTCATAATAAAGTAAATATTTTTATTATTCATGGAGATATAGAATGTACATGATGATTTGGGCTCAAGGTAAGGGACTTTGTCTCAATTTCACTTTATTGAGGAATATTGTAATGTTGTGCACTTGATTTCTTTTATATGGTGCATAAACTGTCCCTTATAAATGTATTATCATGATTCATTCAAAATTAATTTTATTTTAAGTTTCTATTTGAATTATTTCTTCCATTTTTATATAACATGAAATTTACAAAGTGGTAAAAGTTATTTTATTATATCACTTTATTTTTTAATTGTTAACTTTTTCATGAAACATACACTTTCTTATGACTATTTTATATTATCAATTAAATTTCTCTTAAATATCCATATTCTTGAATTATGTATATTCTCATTTCTTAAAACATATATCATTTTTATATATTCTGTATACTTAGAAATTGATTTGATTTACTGGGTAAATATTGATAAATTTGTATCCTTTACTCAATATATATAGTTGATGATAAGGAATAAGGATCCATGAATTAAACATATTATTTTATATATGAGGAATTATTTTTAAATTTATATATGGTTGGGTCCTGATTATACAAAACACCTTGATACATCGACGGTTCTAATTAGACAAATCAATTTGAAAAATGTGATGGGTTTTTACCCAATAGTTTAAAACTATCTTAAGGAAATATATTAATTGTAAAGGTATAACGATTCATGAGATTTTGAAATCTAATAATTAAGAATTACTTACTTGAGAATATGGTTATTATCATCATCCATGAGATTTTTTCTATGATATACTCTTTGAATTCATTTTATTCTTAGAACATTGTTTAAATGGTACGTGTGTTCAGTTATTTACCATTCCATATTGATGGTGCCATATCTTATCATGATAGTCAAGAAACCTAAATGCAATGTGTGTTAAATTATTTACCTTTCTATATTGATTATCATTATTGATTCATGATAACATACACTGTACGCAACCATTACTGAGCATTCTAAGCTCACCCTTATTTTTTTCTTTCCCCATGATATGAAGAAGAATTATTTGAATGAGTTTTAATGGATTTAGGTCATTTTATTTTTTAGGTATTATGTTTTATTATCCATTACCAATTTAAAATGGTTATAGTATATTTATCTAGTTCTCCAAAAATTCTCAATGTATTAGTCCTTTTTGATTTAACCCATCATATCTATGAAAATGTAATAAAGAAAGCACCGAATTTGGGTTACTGGGGCTGGGATCACTACAATTGGTATTAGAGTAAGTTTAATAGAAACCTTGGGAAATAGATTATGTAAGAAAATAGATTATAGAAGATAAGACAATGATAAAATCTGAGGATAATTATATAATAAAATCCTAATTTTTTGTTAAGGAATAGATTCAGTGGTTTTTTCCAGAATTACAACGATTTATGGATACTAAAAGTGGATGTGGTTCAGGAATAGAGGTACCTACGGGTAATAACTATGAAATGGTGCATTGGGCTTCATCAAGTCATCACCCAGGGTATGAAAATGGGCCTTAATATGCACTTGGTTTGACACTCTCAGGGGATATTCTTTGGATTATTCACATTTTTATTATAACCCATTATGAAGGATTTGAAAATAAAGATATCCTTAAGGAAACCAAGTTTATAATTATACGATTAACAAAGAATATATTTTAAATTTATGATAATTGTTACATCATATTTATAAATGTACATTATGATTTAAGATTCATAATTTTATGAGCTAATACAGTATATTCAATTTTGTAAAAATGTTTCCTGGATGAAAAAAGGGTATCAATACTCATCTCCAATCAAGATATTTATTTGATGAGAAGACAATATAAATGGTATTGGAATTAAGATAATTTTATCTATATTAGGGAATCATAATCGGTTTATGAAGAATAAATTTTTCCATATTGAACAACTAATTCAACAACAATATTATCCTATGCTGGATCTCTTTATGTGATACAACCCTCATCATTTAGTGGGACTACTAACCCAATGTTAATCAATTAATGGATTTAGTACCTAGAGAATATATTTATATAATTGGGATTCTGTGAAAATGGAAAGGTTACACATGCAGTGTATTTTCTCAAAAGATAGAATCTTAGTTAATCTTGTGAAGAAAAATCCAGTCATAGAATGGACTATGCCAGTAAACAAAATTGAGGTGAGAAATTTCATTAGTTTTCCTAGATACTATCCGCGATTCATTCATAATTTTTCATTATTGGAAAACCCATTAACATTGATTAAATATAATGTGGATAAGATTGTATTGAAAATGGAGTGTGAATAATGTTTTGATGAACTAAAGATAATATTGGTCAATTATCTAATTTTGAATCTACTATCTAGAAATGATAGGTTTTTGATATATAGTAATGTATCAAATATGGGTCTTGGTTGTGTACTAATGAAAAAATGACAAAGTTATTAAATATGTATCATGGTAATTGAAGAGTCATGAATTGAACTATCCAAATCATGATCTTGAGTTGGAATATATAATATTTGAATTGAAGATATGGATATGTTATCTCTGTAGTGAGAGATGTGAGATATAAACATATGAGAAGAGCCTAAAATATAAATTTAAAAAAATAGCTCAAAATGATTACAAGGTGATGGATTGATCTATACAAGGATTATGATTTATCAATACACTACCACCCAGGGAAAGAAAATAATGTAGAAGATGCATTGAGTAGTAAAGATCATCGAATTCTAACCCAAATGGGGATTGCGAGATAAAAAATGTTCGTGGATATACTAAATATTATATGGGAATTATTATGTAAATACATAACTCAATTTTAAAATTATTGTGATAGTATATTTATTATAAAATGATAAAAAAAATTAATCTGAATATGAGCACCATAAAATGAAAATTAATGTTGTGAATGGTGGGTAATTAATAAAAATAATTTATGAAGATGGTGTTATGAAATTTAGAAAGATATTATGTGTTTTATTTATACTTGAGATAATAATATAATTGTTGGATTATTCTTATATCTAAAATTTCCCCATAATCCAATGTATCTCAAGGATTTATATGGATTTGATGGAACATTTTTGTGGGATAACTTGAAAGATGATATTTTTTATTATGTGTCTAGATGTTTGGTTTTTTAACAAGATAAACTTGTGATATATCATTCTAAAGGATTCATGAAATCTCTTCCTATTACAATGTGTAAATGGGATTACATTACTATGGATATTTTCATAGGACTACCAAAGACTCCTCGAAAGAATGATGCAATATGGTTTATTTTTTATTACCTAACCAAATCTTCACATTTCTTTTCTATAATATAAGATTTACCTCTTGAGAGCCTTACACGAAAATATATTAATGGATTTTTAAGACTTAATGGTGCACCAATTTCAATTGTTTTTTATTTAGATCCCCATTTTGAATAAAAATTCTAGATAATCCCTTAGAAGGAACTTGATACTGATCTTCGTTTGAGCATCGCCTACCATCCTCAAACTGATGGATATTCTAAATGGAATACTCAGAAAATTTAATATATGTTATGGTCATGCTAACATGACTTTAAAAGTATGTGAGATTAATATTTTCTTTTGGTAGAGTTTTCCTATAAAAATTGTTCCACTTTAAGAATTCAAATAGATTTGTATGAAGCATTGTATGCAAAGAGATTTCATACTCCAACATGTTGGGATGAAATTAATGAAAGGAAACTCATAAGCCTATAAATCGTTGAAGAGTCAATGGAAAAGGTAATGTATATTCATTCTCACATTAATGCATCTCAAAGTAGTCAAAAGCTTTATGCTAAAAATTAAAGTAAATATTTGGTATTCAAAATGGGAGATCATGTCTTTTTGAATGTATTTCCAGGGAAGGGAGTTATAAGGGTTAGTTATAAATGGAAACTAAGCCCTAGGTTCAAAATATCCTTTTATATTTTTGAAATAATTTTAGTCTTTTCTTATAGTTTCAAAAATCAGCCAAATCTCTCAAAAGTACATGATGTGCTTCACATATCATTTCTACCGAAGTACATGCCAGAACCAATGAAATTTATCACCATTGTTGAAATATAATTGGAACTGTATCTATCTTATTATGAATAACCCATAAGGATTATTGATACTAAATATCAAGTATTGAGGAAACAAACAAATCAAGTGTTAAAGGTACATTGGATAAATGAAAAAAATAGAGGAAGAAAAATAGAAACTAACTGATATTATAAAGAAGAACTAATAAAATCTTTTTATAAGCTAATATACATGAAATTTTGAGGAATAAATTTTTGTATCATGGAAGAATGTAACACCCCGTGATTTTACAAAATATTTTTTTATAATAAATTTAGTTTCTTCAATAGCTTATGATGCACACAACACCTGGTTTAAACAAAATGTGATACTCTTTAAAATATTATTTAAACATGACCATTTTAACATAGTCATTAATTTTCAGGGTATGAATATGAAAAAATAAATTATTCAAAATATAAATTTTACACATATAAATTTTTTATGTATTTATTATAAATTAAAATTAAAATAATTTCGAAGAAAAACAAATTCTTTCTAAAAATTGTATTATTTCTAAAAGGCGGTTTATTCATGATTTGATCACATAATTTAAAAATAATTTTAACTGATTTTAGAAAAAAAAATTTACAAAAATATCTTAATTTTTTAAATAATCATATCAAAATTATATAATGGTGAATCTTTGGGATTTTTCTAAAATGTTTCACTTTTCTATGAATAGTGAAAAATATTGGATTTTAATTAAAAACCGCCTTTTAGTATAATTTTTTATAAAGTTAAATTTTATTTTAAATTTTATTTAACGTAAAAATAGTTTAGTTATATGTAAATTTACTGAAATTAGGTCACATGAATCATATTTATATTGAATTTGGATTTAAAAACATTAAAAACTTTTGAGCATTTTTCTCTTGGAAAAACCAATTTCTCATCGCGTATATGGGATTAATTTTAATATAGTTTTTTCCAATTATATGAATGAAATTTTTAAAAAAGGATTCCATATTTTCAATCATCATAATAAATATTTTTCAATAATTTCAACTTATTTTTTACCTTAGTGAATAGAAAAAATAGTAAAAAGTATTTACCATTGTTAAGATAAAAATAGGTTTACTGGGGATTAAACTAAAAACATGAGAGTTAAAATGACCTAAAAAATTGTCTAAAATATATTTTATGGCCATAATTAGAACTTATAATATCTAATTCTAGATAATATTTTATTTTTAACCCTATTTCATGTGACAAACTTGGGTACACCAATTTATTTTCAAAAATTAAAAATGTGACACTCACCATACTTATAAAAACATACAAAAATCCAAACCCTCATCTTATAATCTATATTTTTGGAAGAAATATAACCAAGGATGGATTTTGGTGTAAACCTAATGAGGTTACCCGAAGACGAGGTAACGTTCTTCAACGAGTGTTTTTTTGGTTTCTTCCATAGCCTCCATCAATTCATATTAAACTGTGATGATATAATAATATTATTATCATACATATAACTAGATTTTTTTTATGTTAAGATAATTTAGTAAAATCAACCCCACTTACATCAAATTGGTTCTTAAATCATCATTTGTGTGTACGGATGACTACCGCCTCATGAACTGATGTCATACGTTTTTCCATTACCACCTCCCACTGTTGAGTATAATGATAGATCTAATATATATATATATATATGATATTTATATCAATATTATACATTTTTAGTAATTATATCATATATGAATTTTTAATTTCCACTTCCTAGGAGATACGATAATGTCGCTCATGTGTACGATGAACTACCATATCTTGAAGCGATGTGATTAATCATTCAATAACGCATTAAATAGAAGGTTATAAGGATATATTTAATGATTAAATGTTATATAAATGAAGTAATTATGATATTAATTTCATATTTATCATTATGAAAATATAATATATCATTTTATTTTTTACCATCTCACTCATTGAAAGATAATAACATCGATCGTGTATGTGTGGAATACTGCCTTCACAAAGTGATGTGACTCTATTTTCATCACCACAACATGTGGATGATATATATAATTATATTTTAATAATTAACATGGTATTTTTAATATTATTATCATTCTATGATGATAAAATATTACTTACCTCTTTTCCACAATGATCGTTCAAAAATAGAAATGTTACTCATACATAATTACAACCTACCGTCTCCATGATCATAATATACTTAATTTCTCAAAAACATTTTTCATGATTTTAATTAATATTATGATTTTTTTATAAATATGGTAAATTTTTAATGATTTTTATTCTATATATATTGAAATAAAGACCTCTTAGACCAATAGTAAACTTACCGAATTCGTTTTTGACAAATTATCCAAACATCATTGTAACACCAAACACAATCATAATAGATTAAATAATTGCATATAATGTTTTAATAAGTAAAATTGAAATAATAATAAACGAAAAAAGTTTCTTAATAAAGTAAATAAGTAACATAAGTTTATTACTCAGGTATATAAAGAACGTATGTGAGGATTCTGACTCTAGGTAAGGGACTTCATCTTAATTTCCCTTTATTGAGGCATATTATAATTTTATGCATCTAATTTATTTTATATGGTTTATATACTACCCATTTTACTAGTAATTTCAGGATTAACATAAAATTCATGGTATTTTACGTTTCTATTGGAATTATTTCATCTAAGGGGATTCGGCTTGAAATTTATCCAGTGTTAAAAGTCAATTGTAGAATCTTACTTTCTTTTGTGATTGCTAACTTTCTCTTGAGATAGTCACTTTTATAAGATCATTTTCCATTTTAAAATAAATTTATCATAAATATCCATATTATTACAGGATGTATATTATTGTTTCGTAAACTATATACCATCTTTAAATATGTTTTATACTTTGAAAATTATTTGATAAGGTGGTGAAATAGAGATAAATCTATATCATATACTCAATAGAGATATTTGATGATAATGAATATTTATTAATGAATTAAATTGATTATTAATTAAATGATGAATTATTTTTACTTTCATACATTGGTGGGGATTGATTATCTATATCCCCTTGATGCATCGACATGTATCATGAGACAAATCAATGGGCCAAATCAGATGGGTTTTTACCTAGTTGTTTTAAACTGCCTAAAAGAAGGACTGTGATGGTAGAGGTATCATGATTATTGAGATCATAAAATATAATAATTAAAAATTTATTTCCTAGAAAAAATATTTATTATCATTATCCATGATATTTTATCTAGGATATTATATTGGGATGCATTTCATTCTCATATTATTTATTAAATGGCATGGGTGTTCATTTATTTAACATTGTATATTGAGTAGGGTTTATCTTATCATGATTGTAATGTTATTTAAATGGAATGTTATTTTAGTTATTTAAAATTCCATATGGACTATTCTTTTTTATTCATGATATATTTCTAGGTACACAACCCTTACTGAGAATTTGAGCTCACCTTTATTTTGTTTTTTTCCAAGATATGTGGGAGAATTATTAGAATGATTTTTCAAAGATGTAGTTCACTTTATTTTTTATGTATTACATTTTTTTTCTATTTCCAATATAATATATGTATTATATATGTATCTAGTACCCTAAAACTTCTATACTAATAAGTACTTTGTGATTTTACCCTTTTTATCTATACCAATGTAATAAAGTAGACACTGGCTCTAGGCTACTAGGGTCAGAGTCACTAAACTATTGGTGAATTATTTTAATAAAATTTAAATATTATATATTCAATAAGATGTTTTAGCATTCATCAGTTTTTTTTCTAGGAATGGGATTGGAATAAATCCCATATTATGGTTGAAATTGTATATTTATAAAAATAATTTTTATTAGGTTTCACGTACTTATATTAAAAAATTATTTCTACCACTTAATGAAATTGATTTGTAAAAAAAAGTATTTCATATTTGGAATATCAAAAATCAAAATTTTTAAATAGTATCCATTTATTTTTAGTCAATATGAATTATAAACATAGTAACATTTTGTCATCTCCATAAGGGTAAAATGGGTAAAAAGGGGTTATAACATTTGGATAAGGATATATAATTTATCAATAACATGAATTTATCCTATAGTATGAGTTGATTTTAGGCATTTCCATAAAATTATAAAATATATGGTCACTTGGTTCCATATTTATAGGATTATTACCTTTTGTTAATTTAAAAAAATAATAAATAGAAAGTGTTACTCTATTGAATTTAATAACTCTAAATTTTCTACATAATAATTTCAAGAGGATAATTTTGGTTCTAAATGATAATTTGAATGATAAATTAACTTTTTTATCTGGGTAATTAATTTAAAATTTTTATTAATTAAATATTTACCTTTAATTTCAATGCAACACCAATATAGTATTTATTTAATTAATTGAAAATTAAAATTAGTGATATTAAAAATATTAAAACTAATAAAATTTGGTTAATTATTTTTCCACTAGTTATTTAGAGAAATATAATATATTATTGATTTTAAAATAAGTATATTAAAATTCCATTTTTTTACTTTATTTCATTTAATTCAAATAAAATGAATATTTAGAAAATTGACAATAATGATATTTTATAGTAAATAATAAATTATTAAATGATTTGAAATTTATAAAAGACTTATCTTTATCGATGTGAATTAATTGTGGTTGAACATATCAATCATTTTTCACTTATACATCACCTATATATTTATGGTGACATTCATAACTCATTAATATTGACATATTTGTTATTGTAATTAAGGTTAGAAATGGTTATCTAGGAGTTTATTCAAAATTAAAAAGTTTTAAATGAAACCAAACCCCATATAAATTTCAATAGATGATTTAGATTCAACCCTGTCCTATTTTTCATTGAATTCATTTCCATTTGGACTTTTTCTTGAGAATTTATTTATTATATTTTATTCATTTGAAAATTCCAAGTGTGTACACTCCCTCCCTTATAATAGGACACCCATTTTCCTCACATTTATATCACATTGATCCTTCTAGATTGAAAAAATCATAAAAATATCATATCTAACCTCCTTGATACATTATAGAGGGGTTTTTGTAACACCCCAAATTTCCACGGTACACTTCTCTTTAAATAATGCAGTAGCGTGTGGTGTACGCAACTTCGAGTTCTAACACACCAAAACCAATCAAACTAGCCATTATGAATATTAATACCCACTTTTTTAAATTTTATAAATTTTATCTTTCAAAATGGACTTCATTTTCTGATTTGGAATATCAAAATTAGCTTAGGGTGAATTTTTGGTATTTTTCTGAAAACTTTCAATTTTTGATGAATACTGAAAAACACTAAGTTATAGTTTAAAACTGATTTTTTATTTAAATAATTATTTAATTTATTTAATTATATTTTAGGTCAAAATAGATACATAATACTTATATAAGTTCAATGTAATTCATTGAAGTCGGTTTATAATAATTTTAGATATATAAAAATTTTATTGAACTTTTCATCCTCTTTTACCCACCTCCTAGGAGAATTTGCAAATTCACATAGAAATTAATTTTACCGCTTATGTGAATGGAATTTAGAAAATCCGAGAGACACAGTTAATATCAATGAGTAAAATGTGGTTCAATAATATAAAAATATTTTTTGGTGAATAATAACTTTTTACTTTTATTTACCACGGTTAAAAGTAAATAGGGTAATTAAGGGTAAAATGATACTATTATTACCCTAACACATGTCCTAATTCTATTGGATAAGTATAATTCGACCAAAAAAACCTTAGGAATAAAATATGAACCTCTTTGGTCCACCTGGTTTATATTGGGACACTTATTATTATTTTATTTAAAGAAGAGTTAAAAGAGTTAACATCAACGTTTAATAACTAAATCATTTTTAATATAGGGTTATACATAAGATAAATTTGACTATAAATATTCATTAGAAATATAAATTTTTTTCCTACATAATGGTATTTTATTTATATTTTTTAGACATTAAATAATTTAATTTATTTATGACACAATGATGATGTATTAATTACCTAATTAATGAAATATTAAAATAATTGATATTATAAATGTCCAAATAAATGTAATTTGAGAATTTTTTTGAATTACACTGATTTTATAGGTTAATATGACATATCAGGGTTGGTTAAATGAATTTTTTTCGAAGTAATAATGCTGTTATGAATTTAGAAAAAACAAAATACCAAACAGTGTCAAAATTGACATAAAAGAGTTTTTAAAACAAATATTATATTATTAATTGATATTCTATTCCTAAAAATATAAGGTTAGGCCAAAGGACTTATATAATGATATTTTTATCATTAATTAACCACTTGGGGTTCTCTTGGAAGTATATAGTTTGTTTATTAACCATATAATATAAAAATACAAAGAGACATGGTAAATATCAAACTATTTAACTATGAGTTAAATCTAAAAGATAAGGGTAAAATAGTGACACAAACCTATTTAAAACCTATTGGTTGAGTGGTTTTCAACACATCCCAACCTTATACTTTAAATAGTCCATTTTAGATCCATTAGAAACCGAAAATGATTTTATTATAAAATAATATTTCTAGCTTTTCCTAAGGTGCCCCTCACCCCTCTTATAAAAGGGTACTCCCCCTTCTCTCTAATTCGCACATTCAAAGCCATTTGGCTTAGCCAAAACCTGACCAAATACCCTCTCAATTGTCCTACCTTCATCATATTGGCCTTCCTTTAGTTATAAATCCAACATAAATATCCCTTTTGATCAAATCAAAAGGAAGAACCCGAAGAAGAGGTAAATATTTCATCACCTCTTTCAAGTTCCTTTCTTCTTCCACTTACTTTTTATTTGTTGTTTCCATTATAAAATAATAACTCCAGTATCTTATATATACTATGATTTTATTATAAATATGGTATAACCAAATTCATTATTCTATCCATCCTTTGAATGGAAGGTCACCATATGTGCGTATGTACGGCTTACCGTCTCCACGTCGTGGTGTAATTGTTATTCAATACATTATTATTTGGATGGGTATAATAATGATGTGTAACTGATGTAAATAATAAATATAACATTATAATGATTCTGTATATATTATATACCATCCTATTATATATTATTTTAA
The DNA here is from genome assembly GCA_963277665.1 of Viscum album. Lineage (NCBI taxonomy): Eukaryota > Viridiplantae > Streptophyta > Magnoliopsida > Santalales > Viscaceae > Viscum > Viscum album. The sequence continues at coordinate 671,232,360 of OY728121.1, forward strand.
TATCAAAAGAATGATATTTTCGCTCGTGCGTATGTACGGATTACTGTTTCCACGAACGCGATGAGATTTATTCCCCATCGTATCCATTTAAGAATAATTTTCATTAGATGATTAAAATTAATGTTTATATACTTAATATCATTCTGTATATAAATAATATAAATCCCATCCATAAAATATATGACTCAAATAACAAATAATATAAAGGAAAATGAATTTGTTAACTCCCAAAATGACGATAATACTAAGATATTATTAACAAAGCAATATTAAAAGATAATATATGATATCATATTAATGTATATGATTCTTGTATAATTTAATATCAAGTATTTCACCATTATAAATTATTTTAACCTACCCTTGACCAAGTAAAATTACAAGTTAAGGGTTAATTCTACAATCTCTTCATTATCCGTGGTTGTTTATACGTAATTATCTAATGGGACATCTTTATCATCCACATCCATGTTTTTGAAAAATGTATTCCAGTTTTTTTTTACTATTTACTAAAATATGGGTTAAAGTCATTTATACCCTTGTTTTAATTTTTATAAAATGGTTTGAAATGAATCTTTCCATCGTTTTCCAAACAAGGTCCTTTTTAACCTTTTCGACAAAATTAATGTAAGAATGTTTTTTAACTTATACGGTGAGTGCAGCTATTTTCTGCAATTATAAAATCATTTAAGCTTCCCTTACAATATTATAAGAATATTTTCAAAGTAAATGTTTTATTTTTTAATTATGTGACTTTTAAATTATTTAAAAAAAGATATTTCTCTCAAATACTTTTTATTTCATCTATGTCAACATCCTTTGAGGGATTTTAAGATCATTTGAGGTTGATTTATTATGATACAAAACTTCCATATTGTATTTAAGGTTTTGTGATATGTTTGACTGTGGATGTGTAATTTTTATACCATTCATGGTTTATGGATAAAGTATTGAAATTTTGTATACTAGTTTTAATACGAATGTTTATGTTATGTTTAAACCTTTTCATATGAGGAATGCACTGGACTTAGTAATGGGTGGAGCCCGCTATAGATCCAAGATGCATCAGTAGGTCTCATGAGACAAACTTGTGTCTTGGAACAAGGCCCTGACAAAATATTAATTGCAGTCTTGGAACAAGGCCTTGACTATGTGGTTATGATAGTCTAGCATTATGAATTCCATCATTATGAAAGTGGTTATTGATATTGCATGTGGTTATTTGACTAGTAGAATATCCATGTGAATAAGTAAATGGAATTATTTCATTTTATCTTTCCCATATTATGATGAAGTTCAAGTTTAAAATGGATTTTTTTGTTATACATTACCTTAAATTTTTATGATTATCTATGAAAGTTTCCGCTATATTGTTATCCTAACTAAGCATCTGAGCTCATCCCTTTCTATGTTTTATTTTTCCCAGAATGTGAAGAAGTATTTTTTGACTGACCTGTAGGGATAGTTTGAGGGGATATGAGTGTGGACTATGGAGACTATGTTGTTGTATTTTTTCACTTTATCATGTAATGTAAGACTTATGAATGTATCTAGTGTTTCCAAGGCTACTAAACTAATCGGTCTTTCGAGACTTGATATTTTGTGATCATGACAATGTTATGTAATAATGCACTGACTCTGTGTAACTGGGGTTGAGGCGTTACAGTTGGTATCAGAGGAAGTTTAGTACTAACCTTGGAAGCTAGATTTAGAAAAACTCTGATTAGAGCACATAGCCCTAAGATAGACTTTGAGGATTAGTATAGAAGAACTTCCTAGAATTTTGGTATTGTAGAGATTTTGTGAGTTTTCCAAGCAATATATACCTATCTGGATACGAGCAGGTAGTGGTGACTCTATCACAGTTGAACCTAGGGGTAAAACCCAAAAACACCGCTTTGAGCTAGACTCGAACGGGAATAGGTGCACGACAATGGGCCTTGTTGCACTCTTGGTTACGACACTCCCAGGGGATATGATTAGGATAATTATAATTTTCTTTACAAACCATTATGAAGGTTTTATGAGTATATACTTCCTCAAAGAATTTTTTTATGATTATGGATTATATCTATAAATAGTTCAATTTATGTTAAGTGTTTTACAAGTTTTGAATTATGCATTTCGATTCATAAACTAATCTAGTTTATTCCATTGTTTAGAAATGGCGCATAGTAGAAGGAATGGAAGCCGTATCAATGCACGCACTCCATGTACTGATTTCACTCCTGCTCAAGATAATTATAGTCGAGTTGGTGATACAACTGGTGCTGATCAACTTATCACTATACTGGGACAACTCACACAGGTTATGAATAATAATATTACCTGTATGGAGCACCCTGATCCACAACGTGGGGGATCAATGTTAGACCTCTTCATGAGGAAACAACCACCAAGATTAAATGGGAGTACAAATCCATTAGTGGCTAATAAATGGATAAATTCCTCAAAGAAAATATTCCATGACTTGGGGAGTAGTGAAAGGGAAAAAGTTATCATGGCAGTTTACCACCTCACTGGAGATGCTGATCAATGGTGGTCATTGATTCAAAACACAAAGGAAGAAGATGAAGTATCAAATATAGAATTTAGGGAGTTTAAAGAGCTTTTCTTAGAAAAATACTTTCCTCGTGACCATCAAGCAGATATGGAAAGTCAATTTCTGAGTCTGAGGCAAAAGGAGGATGAGAAAGTCGCAAAGTATGAGGCTAAATTTACAAGATTAGCACGGCATGCTGCAGATTATATACATAACCCAATAAGTAAGATTGATAATTTCTTTTATAGGTTAAAACCATTTCTTTGTCGAGCATTAGTCTCATAATCCTTATCGTCATACAAAGACATTGTCTCACGTGCTATCAAGATAGAAAAATAATTCTCTAAGTCTTATGAATTTAAAGCAAAGCAAGAGAAGAAGAGATCTGTTGAACACTCTAGAAATGAAAATAAGGGGAATAAGGGAAAATTTGAATATCTATCCTGCAGTAAATGTGGGAAGAAACACCCTGGTACTTTCTTGAAGGGAATGTGAGTCTGTTACAAGTGTGGTGAAAAAGGCCACGAAGCTCGTGATTGAAAGGTGAGGAAAGAAGCTATCGATGTTCAATGATATAATTGTAGGGAGATGGGGAATTATGCAAATGAATGTCCTAAGCGTCAGGGGAAATTACCTCAGAAAAGGCCAAGGGATCAAGGCTAAGCTTATGCTATCACTACTGCTGAGGTCGAAGCTCCGAAATATGTAGTGGCAGGTAATTTAATGGTTTCCTCAATTTTAGAAAATTATTTATTTGATTCTGGATCATTTAATTGTTTCATATCTTTTCAGTTTGCTAAGAAAATTAGATATTTCCAATTTTATTTAACAAGGGTGTTTTCAGTCAAAACTCCTAAGGAAAGTATCATTGCAAAAAAAATTTGTGAATCAGTCCCCATTATGGCATATAAATGTTCTTTATCTGTTGATCTTATCATCATACCCATGATTAAATTTGATATAATCCTCGGTATGGAATGGATTTTGGACCATGATGCAAAAATTTATTGTAAGAAGAAGGAGGTTACTATTTTTGATGATGATGATAAAGAACACCTTATCTTTAGAGTAGAATCGTCACCACCTAATTCTTATCTAGATCCACCCCAGTAGCTTAACTAAATTCAATTATTGTGGAGGAAGATAATGAAATAACTATGGGTGAGGAAAATAATGTTCAAATATAGGATGTACCTATTGTGAAAGAATATGTTGATGTGTTTCCATAAGATTTACTTAGACATCCTCCAGAATGAGAAATTGAGTTTTCCATTGATTTAATTCTTGGATCAAGGCCTATATCGAAGACCCCTTATAGAATGGCCACTGTGGAATTAGTGAAACTAAAGAAACAACTAGAGGAATTGAGTAATAATGGATTTATTCACCCTGGTGTTTCTCTATGGGGAGCCCCTATCCTTTTTGTTAAGAAGAAAGATAGATCTATGAGGTTGTGCATTGACTACATGGAGATCAATACTATAACAATAAATAAAAAGTATCCCCTACCTCACATTGATGATTTATTTGACCAACTGTATGGATCTCAATACTTTTCAAATATTTAACTTCAATATGGATACCATCATTTGTGCGTGAAGAAGTAAGACATTCTGAAGACAACATTTTGAACCAGGTACAAGCATTATGAGTTTACAGTAATTCCTTTTAGATTGAGTAATACACCCTCTGTCTTCATGGATCTAATGAATAGAGTTTTCAAGGAATATCTTGATAAATTTGTAGTGGTATTTATTGATGATATCTTGGTATACTCCAAAATCTAAGAAGATCATGAAAATCACTTGCACATTATCTTGAAGACTCTGAGAAGACATGAATTATATGAGAAGTTTAGAAAGTGTGAATTCTGGATTTAGGAGATTTCTTTTCTCTGTCTATATTGTCTCTAAGGATGGAAACTTCGTTGATACTTTAAAGAACAAGGCAATCCAAGAATTTCCAGCACCGACGAGTATAACTGAGCTATGCAGTTTTATTGGTTTAACAGGTTATTATCGACATTTCGTCCCAAATTTTTCCCGGTTGGCTAACCCATTAACAAAGCTCACACGAAAAGGGGTTAAATTTTTTTAGAAAAAAGAGTGTGAATAATGTTTTGAAGAACTAAATAGAAGATTAGTCAATGCTCCTATATTGACTCTACCATCAAGTAATTATGGGTTTGTTATTTATAGTGATGCTTCAATGAAAGGACTTGGTTGTGTCCTTATGCAGAATGATAGGGTTGTTGCCTATGCATCACGACAGCTAAAAATTAATGAGAAAAACTATCCTACTCATGATCTTGAGTTAGCAGCTATAATCTTTGCTTTGAAGATATGGAGACATTATCTCTATGGTGAAAAATGTGAGATATATACTGATCACAAGAGTTTGAAGTATATTTTCTCAACGAAAGAACTCAACATGAGGCAAAGACGATGGCTTGAACTACTCAAGGATTATGATTGCACGATACACTACCACCCGAGGAAAGAAAATAAGGTGGAAGATGCTTTGAGTAGAAAGGATCATGGAGTTTTGAACATGATGAGAGTTGAAAAGGATCGTATATATATGGATCTAGTAAAGATGGATATGGGAATCACCATGGAAGGTGAAACATTAATACTTTTTCAAATGGTTTCCAAACCATCTTTACTAGAAAGGATAAATAATTCTCAGACTAGTGATGAAGAGTTTCAAAAGAATCTTAAAGCTGTGAATGATGGGAGATTGAGTGACTTTGTGTATGAAGATGGAATTTTGAAAGTTGGGAAGAGACTTTGTGTTCCCGATATACCTGATCTAAAAAGGGAATTGTTGGACGATGCTCATAGTTCCAATTTATCTATACACCCTGGGAGCACCAAAATGTATAGAGATTTGAAGGAACATTTTTGGTGGGACAACATGAAGAGGGAGATTGCTGATTTTGTGTCAAGATGTATGGTTTGTCAACAAGTGAAAGCTGGAAGGAAACAGCCTAGAGGAGTCGTGCAACCTCTTCCCATACCTGAGAGGAAACAACCTTGAGAAAATACATGCCTGACCCAATGTATGTACTCACCTATGAGGAATTAGAGCTGGAACCCGATCTGTCTTATTGTGAAGATCCTGTCAAAGTTCTTGATACCAGAGAACAAGTGTTGAGATACCGGATGACTTGTCTGGTAAAAGTTATATGGAGAAACCATAAGATGGAAGAGGCAACGTGGGAACCTGAGCAACTTATGATGAATAACCACTAGAGTCTTTTTATGCAGTAATATTATAGAAATTTCTAGGATGAAATTATTTGAAGGAGGGGAGAATGTAACACACCAAGCTTCCATGATACTCTTCTCTTTGAATAATACAATAGCGTGTGTTATACGCAACTTCGAGTTTAACAAACCACAACCAATCAAACTAGCCATTATGAATAGTAATACCCACTTTTTGAAATTTTATAAATTTTATCTTTCAAAATGGATTTCATTTTTGGATTCGGAATATCGGAATTAGCTAAGGGTGAATTTTTTCTATTTTTCCGAAAACTTTCAATTTTTGATGAATAGTGAAAAACACTAAGTTACAGTTTAAAACTGAATTTTTATTTAAATAATTATTTATTTTATTTAAATTTATTTTAGGTCAAAATAGATACATAATACCTATACAAGTTCAATGTAATTCATTGGAGTCAGTTTATAATAATTTTAGATATATAAAAATTTTATTGAACTTTTCACCATCCTTTACCCACCTCCTAGGAGAATTTACAAATTCACATAAAACTTAATTTTACCGCTTCTGTGAATGGAATTTTGAAAATTCAAGAGACATAGTTAATATCAAGAAGTAAAATGTGGTTCAATAAGATAAAAATAATTTTTTGTGAATAGTAACTTTTTACTTTTATTTACCACGGTTAAAAGTAAATAGGGTAATTAAGGGAAAAATAATGTTATTATTACCCTAAAACATGTCCTAATTTTATTGTATAAGTATAATTAGACTAAAAAAACCATAGGAATAAAATATAAATCTCTTTGGTCCACTTTGTTTAGATTATGACACTTATTATTATTTTATTTAAAGAAGAGTTAAAAGAGTTAAAATCCAAGTATAATAACTAAAACATTTTTAATATAGGGTTATACATAATATAAATTCAACTATAAATATTAATTATAAAGATAAAATTATTTCCTAAATAATGGTAATTTATTTATATTTTTTAGACATTAAATAATTTAATTTATTTATGACACAATGATGATGCAGTAATTACCTAATTAATGAAATATTAAAATAATTGATATTATAAATATCCAAATAAATGTAATTTGAGACTTTTTATGAATTAAACTAATTTTATAGGTTAATATGACATATTAGGGTTGGTTAAATGAATTTGGTTCGAAGTAATAATGCTGTTATGAATTTAGAAAAAACAGAATACCAAATAGTGTCAAAATTGACTTAAAAGAGTTTTTAAAACAGATATTATATTATTAATTGATATTATATTCCTAAAAATATAAAGTTCATCCAAAAGACTTATATAATGATAGGTGTATCATTAAAGAACCACTTGGGGTTTTCTTGGAAGTATATAGTAAGTTTATTAAGCATATAATAGAAAAATACAAAGAGACATGATAAATGTCTAACTATTTAACTAAGAGTTAAATATAAAAGATAAGGGTAAAATATTGACCCAAACCTGTATAAAACCTATTATTTGAGTGGTTTTAGACCCATCCCCACATTATCCTTTAAATAATCTATTTTTGATCCATTAGAAACCGAAAAAGATTTTATAATAAAATAATATTTCTAGCTTTTCCTGAGGTGCCCCTCACCCCTCTTATAAAAGGGCACTCCCCCTTATCTCTAATTAAAACCTTAAAAGCCATTTGGCTCGTCCAACCACTTCCCAAATATACTATAAACTGTACTACCTTCATCCTAGAGGCCTTCCTTTAGTCAAAAATCCAACCTAAGTATCCCTTTTGATCAAATCAAAAGAAAGAACCCGAAGAAGAGGTAAATATTTCATCACCTATTTCAAGTTCCTTTCTTCTTCCACTTCCTTTTTCTTTGTTGTTTCCATTATAAAATAATAAATCTAGTATATTATATATAATGTAATTTTATTATGAATATATTATAACCAAATTAATTATTCTATCCATCCTTTGAATGACATGTCACCATACGTGCGTACGTACATCTTACCGTCTCCACGTTGTGGTGTAATTGTTATTCAATACATTATTATTTGGATGGGTATAATAATGATGTGTAAATGATGTAAATAATAAATATAACATGATAATGATTCTTTATATATGATATACCATCCAATTATATATTATTTTAATATCAAAATAATGATATTGTTGCTCGTGCGTACGTAAGGATTACCTTCTCCACGAATGCGATGAGATTCATTCCCCATAGTATCCATTCAAGACTAATTTTCATTAAATGATTAAAAATAAGGTTTAAAGACTAGATATAATTATTTATATGAATAATATACATCCCATACATAATAGATATGACTCAAATAACAAATAATATAAAGGAAAATGAATCTGTTAATACTTAGATATTATTAACAAAGCAATGTTAAAAGATCATATATGATATCATATTAAGGTATATGATTCTTGTATAATTTAATAAAAATTATTTCACCATTATACAGGAGGTTAACCTACCCTTTAACAAGGAAAAGTACAAGGTTAGGGTTAATTCTATAATCTCTTCATTATCCGAGGTTGTTTATACGTAATTATCTACTGGGACCTCTTTATCATCCACATGCATGTTTCTTAAAAATGTATTCCAAAACATTTTTAATATTTACAAGAATATGGGTTAAAGTCATTTATACCCTTGTTTGACTTTTTATAAAATGGTTTGAAAGGAATTTTTCCGTCGTTTTCCAAATAAGGTCCTTTTAACCTTTTTGACAAAATTAAGGTAAGAATGCTTTTTTTAACTTATACGGCGGTTGCAGCTATTTTACGCCATTATAAAATCGTCGAAGCTTCCCTTAAAATATTATATGAATATTTTCAAAGTAAATGTTTTATTTTATAATTATGTGAATTTTAAAATATTTCAAAAAAAATATATTTCTCTCAAATAATTTTTATTTCATCTATGTCAACATCCTTTGAGGGATTTTAAGCTTATTTGAGGTTGATTTATTATGATAAAAAACTTCCATATTGTATTGAAGGTTTTTTGATATGTTTGACTATGGATGTGTAATTTTTAAACCATTCATGGTTTATGGATAAAGTTTTTACATTTTGTATGCTAGTTTTAATAAGAATGTTTATATTATGTTTAAACCTTTTCATATGAGGAATGCATTGGACTTAGTAAGTGACAGGTGGAGCTCACTATAGCTCCTCGATGTATCGGTAGGTCTCATGAGACAAACTAGTGTCTTGGCACAAGGCCTTGACAAAATATTATTTGTAGTCTTGACACAAGGCCTTGACTATGTGGTTATGATAATTTAGCATTATGAATTCCATCATTATGAAAGTGGTTATTGATATTGCATGTGATTATTTGACTATTAGAATATCCATGTGAATAAGTAAATGACATTATTTTATTTTATTTTTTTCCATATTATGTTGAATTTCAAGTTTAAAAGTATTTTGTTTTAGTTATACGTTGCCTTAAATGTTTAGGCTTATTTATCAAAGTTTCCGCTATATTGTTATCCTTACTGAGCATCTGAGCTCACCCCTTTCTATGTTTTATTTTTTCCAGGATGTGAAGAAGTATTTTATGACTAACCTACAGGGATTGTCTGAGGGGATATGAGTGTGGACTATGGAGACTATGTTGTTGTAGTTTTTCACTTTATCATGTAATGTAAGACTTATGAATGTATCTAGTGTTTCCAAGGCTACTAAACTAATCGGTATTTCAAAACTTTATATTTTTTGATCATTCCAATGTTATGTAATAATGAACTGACTCTAGGTAACTACAGTCAGGGAATTAGAGTTTTTCTACCCAAAATTCCAACCTTAAGGTCCTTAAGAGGATATGTAAATTAATTATTTCAAAAGAGATGTAATTTCCCAAATCAATCAATTTACTTCTTATATTAGATCCTCTAAATAAGTTGTATTTGTCATTAAAAAATATATTTAATATCCTAAATATATTTAAATGTTATTATTATTATGAAATCAACATTATCCAAAAACTTTACTATCAAATGATAAGTGAAATTATCACTAGTGAAAATGTACTGATTGTCGTCTATACGTAGCCATACAATTAATTTATAATAACCATTTTTATGGATGGATATTATGATTAATTTAATATATATATATATATTATATTTATGTGACATACCGAACCTAGGTACCATTTAGAGGTTCCCTGAGCCCAGTTGTCCACATGGTCTCAAGAACACATCTCCCTGAAATCTAGTGATTTCTGACTAGCAATGAGGTCTTAGGGTGTGTCTATAGGGAGACTATTCCCTCATTACCATAGTATAACACAATATATAATGGTAATAATAGGTAAAGAGAAGAAATTTTATGAAAATATGGAATATCATAAGAATATAGAAATAATGAAAAATGGGGTCAACTAATAATAATATACAATATATAATGATACATTTCACGTCTCTATAAAACTAGAATGCTTGGAAATATGGAATCAAAAAATAAAATATTTAAAAAATAAAAAAAATGAAAAAATATCCAACCATCCCAAGCACAAGCTCATTCATCATATACCAAGAACCATCCTAAGAAATCAATCGTTATCAGATGTCTATAGAAGGAAACCTTCCCATTCAATAGTTTCATACATGTAATCTACCCAAGTACCAATGGCGGCTTGGATAGGGTGTGACCTAAATCTCAGTAGGTAACCACCAATGTTGTCTTTAACATACATTCCATGTAATATAAACTAAAATATTGTGCAAGAATTCATATACAAATGTAAATAAGAACATCATTGTATAAAACCAAGTACCTACTTCATCTTTAGTTGGTGTCTGAACATGTAATTAATTATGTTTCAGTTTACATAAGTCACATATGGTATAACCATAACATACAACTGACATAATAATAATAATAATAAAGGATCCAAGATATAAGAAGGAATTATTTTATGATGATAGTAAATAAGAGGATCTAAATTAATAACCAAGGTCTCATTGACCTTAGGGACCGAGCCAACTCAGGTAGTAAACCAGAGCCAAGATAGAGGGGTAAAATTGTAATCCAAGTGGCATCAACTAAGTCATTCCAAAATAATGTAATTATAACTGATTCCAAGGAATAATCCAAGGTAAAATTGGAAAAGAAATGACTATTACCAAGGGTGTAACCAAGGAACCTCATTTATATAGATATCACACTATAACCAAGGAGTGTTTCTAACTCATACTATAAAAATGGAGAGATCCTATAGTGTCATATCGATGAATCACTAGTAGACAAGGATAGGGTTCCAAGGTGGGTATCATTCATGAAAACTGGTGTCCTTGATTTGAACTGGTGTTCATGAGTGCTCAAGGAATTACCTTGAGAATCCAAGGCTAGATCGAGTCTGACCATTTTTATAAATATATAAAGGTCCATATGAAATAGTCACCTTATAATCAATTCATTTAATTAATTAAGTCCATGTGATAATCATTATTTTATTAATCCATTTGGTTCATTCAATGCTTTTAATTAATGTGACAAGGATAAGGGACATGAAACTATTTATTAATTCATATAAGTAATATCAATTTATTAGTTTCACTCTACTTCCTTCCATCAAACATGGAAAGTTTTGCTACAAACCTGCAACCAAGTATTTCCATTACATTTAATTAGGCTAATTCATATACCCATATACATTCGAATTCCATTTCATATTTATTTATCAAGTTGAATAATTTAACTTATGAGTTTCAACTAATAAGAATAAATGTGATAGGAATTAATAATTCATTGATTTAACTAAATAGTTAACCTTAACAAGTTCAAGTCAAGTCACACCTGAAAGGTAGTGTAGGTCAGCATAACAAACTACTAAAAGAATAAATAAGGAAAATAACCTACATGGGTTGGTCATAGTTGAGGTCATAAACTCAAAAATTGGATAACATTTATGAAAAGGGTCTTAGAACATTGTTCTAATGACTATTATCAAAGCATATCAATTTAGAAGGCCACACATGATGAAATCAACGTACACACAATGGAAATTTTTAAAATAGTGAAACATAAGTGTTGAGTTATGGACCACCTACCTTAGGCTCACATTGATATCCTCATCCAGTATTATCCATTAATTTGGTATATATTGGAAGATATCTGAGGAATGAATCAATTCCCTATAATTAGAGCATATGATCCTACATCTAAAGATCATTATCAATAGAAAAAATAATTATGAATAGATAAAAAGGAATTGAGATCTTACCAATGAACATCCAACTTGATTAACGAGAATTGAATCAGAGTTCATATGGTGATACATGATTAAATACTATGAATAGCTTTTGAGTAGGTCAAATAGGGAGAAGAACACTTGATGTCCGCTGGAGAGAAAAAGAGAAGAAGGGTGAAATAAACATTTCATTAAGGTATTTTTCATCATTTCACCATAAAATAAGGGTCGCATGGTTTGGCCACATGGTTTTCCAAAATGTACGCCAACCATGAACCCTTTGCTGTAAAGAGGAAAACTTCACATGGTTAGGCCACACAGTTAGAGAAATCATGCACCAAAAATTACAAACACCTCTGCTAAAAACTACATACATTCTCTATGGGTCAGCAACCCCTAATGAACAAATAGAGAAAAATAATGTTCCCTGCTTCACCCCAATTTCCAGTCCCACACTGTTAGAAGAGACCATGTGTGCTGGGATACACCATTTATACGAACTCTGTGGCCCAATGATTTTCTTTACTAATTGGGTTCTGAGCTCCGAACCAGACTATGAAACCCAGAAAACATTTATAACCTCATTAGGCATCTGTATTAGGTCAAAAATAAATAATTATACCAAATTTAAATGGATATGTACATGAGATAAAAGCTCGTTTTTTATAGTATACCCCCTTAAAGGATCTTGTAACTGAGTTCACCTTCTAAGGATGACAAAAACACTTTCTGAGAACAAATTTGGCCACTGGGCACGTATGTCAGCCTCTCTCTCTTATGTCTCATCTTGTACACGTCTACGATATCATAACACTCATACTAAAGTGAAATACTATCCTTAGAGAGCCTTTTTTTCTTTGTTCAAAAATGTGTATAGGATAATCCTAAAATGAATCATTGGAATCTTACTCAACCTCCTCAGGACTAAAATTTTGAGATGGTTTGGCATGATACCAGTAAAGTTTTTAAACATGGAAGATGTTGTACATGGAATGGTACCTCTAAGGTAGTATAAACTAATATAATATCATCCCAAATCTATTAAAAATCTAAAACAACCCTATAAAACCAGGTGATAGATTCCCTTTCATATGTGTCCATCTATTCCCAAGCCTATGTGATACCCTTAGAAAAACAAGATCCCCATCCAAGAATTTTAGAGGTCATCGATAACGACCAGTATAAGATTTCTATCTAGATTGATATGTATACATACATATTCTAATTAGATGAACCTACTTTAATGTCTCCTATATGAGACGAGGACCTAGTAGATCTGCCTCTCCTACCTCTATCTAGTATAGGGGTGAATATAATGCCCTACCATACGTGGCCTCAAATGTAGACATCTAAATTTTCACCTCAAAGATATTATTATATGAGAAATCAATGAGGGGGATATGATTGTACCAATAACATCTTAAATCAAGGATTATTTCCTAGAGAATTTCATCTAAAACATGTATATTCTGTTTTGAAACACTATCAGTTTATGGGTGAAAGGTTGTGCTCATAAGCCCCTACGTACTCATAGCCTTCTTCCACCCCTTCCAGAACCATGATGTGAAACAAGAAACCCTATATAAAATGATTGTATGAGGGACCCCATGTAGTCATATGATATCATGGACATAAAATATTCTCATCTCATTAACTGAGAAAGTATCCAGGATAGGAATGAAGTGGTTTAATTCTATCAATTGGTCAATTTCTAACCATAAAATATCATTTCCTCGAGGCAACCTCAATAATCCAACTATAAAATCCATGGAAGCATCATTCCATTTTCATTCTAGGTCTAGAAGTGGACTTAACAAGCCTAAAGTTTATTGGTTCTCTACCTTCACCTACTGAATGGTGGAACACCTAGTGATAAAGCCTATTAACTAACATTTCATCCTGGGTCACCAATACTAGCATAGAATATCTTGATATATTTTAGAGATTCCTCAATGAACATCCCAATGAGAAGTGTGGGAATTCCACTTAAATTCCTCTCTTATATCTATTGGAAGCTGGAAAATCCCATGAATATATAGGATTTTGTCTCTATCTAATTACCAATCTAAAGGTTGTTCATCTTCTTAAATACTCTCACATAGAACCAAGCCATCTGAATCTGAAAAAATACATACTATTCACCTTCTCTAGGATGGAAGAGGTAACTGTAAAGGTTATGATAAATAATTCTCATGAAAATCATGAAAATATATATGCAGCTCAGAAAATAGGGTCATCAATTTCCATTCATCACTAGCTTCTCATATAGGCATGTGCCTAATTTTTCAGACTCAGCACATCAGCTATTGCATTTCCCTTTTTAGGAATATAGGCAATCTCAAAATCAAAGGAATGAAGATATTTGACCGATATTCATTGTCTAATATTCATATCAATCTATGTAAAGATATATTTGAGGATCTTATCGTCCATATACAAAAAAGTTCCCACCCATCAGATAGTGTCTCAAACAATGTGAGGCATGGACCACTACTGCCAGCTCAAGGTCGTGTGTTGAGTAATTCCTCTCATGAGGCCTAAACTATTGATATCCATACACAATCAATATATCCTCTTACATAAAAACTTATCCAAGTCAAATGTATTATGTATTACAGAACACTTTATAGCCTATGCTATGCTTTAGCAGTAGCAGAATTAGGGTTGGGACAATCCTTCCTATCGTCTCCTAAAATTATTTTTCGCACCCTTCTGACCGAAGGAACTTAAAAAGCTTATTTTTATAACTAGTAAGAGGTGAATAGAGGTGTGAGAAGTCCTGTGTTAAATTCCTATAATATCCATCCATCCTCAAGGAAATTTTTATATCAAACATGTTCTTGGGATTCTCCTAGGAAACTAAAGCAATCACCTTATCTAGGTCAAAATATACTCCTGATTCCGAGATAATATAATCCAAGAAATGAACTTTGTCAATCAAAAACTGGAACATAGAAATTTTTTCATAAATATGGTGTTGTATCAGTGTATTAAAAATGATCTCATGGTTCTTATCATGGTCTCTATGAGTGTGATAATTCACCAATATGTCTTCTGTAAAGACCATGAAAAAAGAATCAATATAGGGATAAAACACCCTATTCATCTTGAACATGAAACAAATGGCATGTTTGTAAGACAAAATGATATTATGAGATACTAAAATAGACCATACCTACGACTAAAAGTAGTATGATGTTTTTCTGAAGGTCTGACTTGCCCCTAATGATAGCTCGATCTTAGGTCAATCTTAGAAAACACCCAAGATCCCTAGATCTAGTCAAAGAGACCATATTTTCAAGGTATTTGATAACTGTTCTTGACTGTAAGATGGTTCAACCACCATTAATTCATTCATTGATGAAAGGAACCATCCGCCTTCTTAGAAAAAATCATAGGAAACCCATTAGAGGAAGTGTCAGGTTGTATAAAACCTTTGGCATCTTGTTCCTCCAACTATCTATTGAGATCCTGGAGATTAGTAAGCTCCAACATGTATGTAGGAATGGACACGTGAGATATTCATGGAAATAGTTAGACCATAAACCATGCCTCTCTCTCGGGAGGTAAGCTAGAAAAATCACCAGGAAAGACATCCCGGAAATGACATACTACTAGTGGGAATTCACCCTGATGTAAAACCTAGTCCTCCAGGAAGAAAGTATCAATCTAGTCTATCACTCCACCTAGCCCATGGTTCTCTCATCCAACACTTCTAGCCAATAAATCCCACAAACCCTTATATAAGAAACTTGTTTCCTATGGGGATGCAAAAGATACCCTACGATGATTGAAGTCTAAAAATGCATGATATTGGACCAACCAATTCATTTAAAGAATAACATCGACTCTAGTCATATCAAGAAAAAATAGTTCCCACAAGAATGAGTGACTTTATACCTTAAGGGGACAGTCCCAACATTGGTTTATGCCCTATTTTGATACTCTCAGTGGTGTATCTAGGGTCATTGCACCATAGTAATAATGAATTTGAAGCCCATTACATTCCACAAAAGATAAAGCGATGAAAGATTGTGAAGAACCTATATTAAATAAAGAAGAGACTATATTATAGGCTACTAGAATAGTACCTAGTACTTTAGATGGTCTTTCAATCTAATCCTCATGTATCAGCTGTAAATAATGCATCTGGACTAATCCAAGTCCCTATGCTATAGCTGGACTACCCTAAGTATAACCACTCTACTAGTTTTGATGATCTAGGGTCTTGGTACAATGGATTTGACCTCCTCTTTGGCCAGTCCTTCTACTGCTAATTCAACTCCCTGCTTGATGCAGCATAAAATAACCTACCTCGGAAGGTAGAGTTGGTGTGAATCTTATTCCACTAGAAGCTTATGTAAAGTTCTGAAATAATCTTTGAATACCTCCCAAATGGCCACAAGCACGATAATCTATTGGGTGTCTATCGTACTGTGGCATTATATTCACCTTTATTCCACACATATGGAATAAAACAGGACTTTCAGTGTGGTTACTTTAACTTCCAGTACTCTAACGTGAAACCTCTAGGGATCATTTCATACTACCAAAATAACTAATTTCCTTCCTTATAACTGATCCTCTATGTATGGTACTATTACCTTCCCATAGTTTGTGTTCATTGATAAGAGTAATATTGACAATCTCAGATAAAGTAGGTAGCCAAAATAAATTCACTAGAGTAGGGGTGGCATACTTAATCTCATCCTTAAAGTGTCTACCAAGAGAAATCTTATCACCAATTAGAAGTGGTGAAAGGAACTATAACTCAAAAAAGACATTGAATACTCCATGAATGACATAGTACTCTACTCTATATGAATGAACTCTCTAGATCAGTCAGCACTCAGTGTTTAAGAAAGTATGTGATCATAGAAATAAGTCTGTAAAATCATCATAGACTATTCCCTAATGGTGAATAGACAAGGTAATCACATCCCAATAGATCTTAGCTGAATCACAAAGCATATAGGTATAAATATTGACCCTCCTATCTAGAGTAATATGCATATGATCAAAGATATATTAGGTGGGATATATACAAGAATCAGTATCCTATAGGCCACCATCTTCTGAGAAGGTAGGAGAATTCTACTGATAGAACTCATAAGTTAAATCATCCATTGTAGCTGTAGGTCTTAGAGAACCCCACATAGACTACATCGGATTTAGGAAAATCTCATGTAGTTGAGCATCAGTTCCTAGATTAGGTTTAACAGGTGGTTCCTCAAGTGGCACTTATGACTGTAAGACTGGCTACTTAGGGCCTACCATGTATGGAGTATGGTCATTTCCACCCTCCTGCAACATGACATGAGGATGTCATGGTGGAATAGGTCAACAGATGCCTAGAACATTCCTCAAAACAATCTTGAGCATTTAAAAACCCAAGTGGAAGGAGAACATAAATATAAGGGCTCCCTACACAAGGTATACTACCCCAACTACCTGCTTAGAAGGACAGGTATTGGTAAGTGTTCATTTTTAAATTACCTGGGTTCCAGTAGATGAAGGGTCAATATCACCTTAATTAATAGTTTACTAATAACCATTTATTTAATTCTATATTTTACAGTTAAGATTTTATTTTAATATATGAACTTATATCTACTGTTGATTAAAATGGACTTTTAGGCCTAGTGAATCCAAGACAATACACTCTATCACAAAAATCAATGCCCATTTAATTTATGATTAATCTAGTCTATATTCTGTCTCAAAATGTAAGGTTATATATACAATATCTTAACATGGTACAATACCAATTCTAACCCATGATTTTCCATACACCTCATGAATTGAAATATTAAATCACACAATCACAACCAAAGAGCAGTACAAACATATTATAACAAGGCTCACTCAACAACCACAAGAAATATAGGAAAATGAAAGCAGTGAAATTCACATATATGGCATGTAATATGAATGGCATGTGAATTATAGGTGCCTATAATGATGAATGTAATAATAATCCTTTCCCTCATTCCATTAGTCCAAGGATGAAATCAAATCCTCAATCAGAATAATAATAATATTCATAACACGATATGTGCATCACCCAATGGTGAAATGATATCAACTGTGTTAGGAAAAAGTATAACAATAATAATTATTTATGAAACTCATCATTTAACCTGAACATGGGTTAGCTACTCCCAAGAAGTGCTTATAACCAAGTCCCAAAGCATTATAAATCTCTAATATATTGTCTCCAAATAGTAAATCAAGAAATTAAACCCAAGTTCCACTCAGAGGTGCTCTAACCCTAGTTGGACACGTGGCCTCATGTGTATCAACCCAAATTCTATAGGTTTTTTACTAGAAGCAGTGGCCCAGGGTGTTTCTATGGGGAGACTATGGCCGCATTAATTGATTAGAACATAGAAGATAAAGGTGATAATAATTAAATATCATAAATAGTATAAATAGATGGAACAACATAAGAAAACATGAATAATAAACAACATAAAAAACTTATAATAATATAAAAAATATGATGATACATTCCATATCATTAATAAAATAGAAAACATGGATACAAGGAATCAGGAAATACATGCTATAAAAAATAATCCAAAAGAAACCAAAAACTATCCAAGCATACCGAGCTCCAACTCAGTCATCTACGACTAAGCTACATCCTAAGCAAGAAAGCAGTATCAAGATTCCAAATCAATATGCTTATACATGTATTATTCCTAGGTACTAATGGTGGCCTATATACGGTGTGAGATAAATCTCATTAGGCCACTACCAAAAATATCTATAACATCCTTTATGTGTAATATAATCTAAAATAATTTGAAAGCATGCATTTAAAAAAGTAAATATGTACATTAATATAAAAACCCAAGTACCTACTTCATCCTCAACTGGTGTCTGAACATGTAACCATTTCATTAATTAATTATGTTCTAGTTTAGATAAATCACGTGAGGTATAACCAGCATTGCCATACAGATATGATAATAATAATAATAATGGATCCCAGATATAACAAGGAATCTTGTGATGATGATAGTAAAGAAGAGGATTCAAGGTAATAACCACGAAATCCATGACCTCAGGGGTCAATCCCACTCAGGTAGTGAACTATAGCCTAGCTAGAGGGGTAATAGTGTGGTCCAAGGGGCATCACCCAAGGAATTCCACAATAATGTAATTCTAACTAACTCTAAGGTATTATCCATGGTAAAATTGGATAAGAAATAACTAGGTCTGGGGGTGTACCCAAGGAACCTCATGTTCTTAGATTTCATTTTGGATCTAGGTAGTGTATCCAATGGATCGTATAATAAAAATGGAAGGATACTATGGTTTCATATCGATCATCCACTAGTAGACAAGTATCAGGTTCCATGTTGGGTATCAAACATGGAAACTGTAACGTCCCAGACCCAAATGTTACTCAACAGTGCTCTAGGCCCAGTTTTCCACATGGACTCAAGCACATATCCCCAAATTCTATATTCTTCTAACAAGAATTGAGGGCCTAGGTGTTCTAGTTGGGAGACTATTCCCTCAATACTAGAGAGAAAGATATAAGAAACAATATCATACAAGTAGTAGGAGTAATAAACCATAAAATCATATGTAAGCAGTGTATTATAGATAAATGACAACATTAGAATATGTATCATATACAAAATAATGCAACAAGTCATATGTCTCTAATAAAGCATGATAAATAAGAATACAAGGCAGATGTACTATCCATTTAACAAAAGTACAAAAACAATCCAAAGGGTATCCTAGTACTATCACAAGCCTCATCTTGGTCTCATGATCTCTTGTTCCTAAGAATCAAGTCAAGTACCTATAGTAGGGAACTTCCCCTTATCATTACCTATAATAATATAGTCTGTTTTGGTATAAAATGGTGACCCAAATAGGGTGTGAGATAAAATCCCAGTAAAAAACCACCCATGGTCCATGCCCAATAGTCAGTGAATATATATGATAGGCTGTGTGCAATGAGTAAAGAAGTAAACAAGGTGAACTCAAAAGTAAACATCCTTTATGTGTAGTTACTCATTTAATATCCATTTCATTTAGTCAATATCTTTTAATAATTAAATTTCACTTAATTTTTATATATCTCAATTTTCATTGTAAGCCCAGAATCCCTCATATAGTCATAATCACAGAAGATGCCTAAACAGTCTGTCTAAATTTGTATAAGTCAATAATGAATACAAGATTGTTCTTTGGCCTGGCAGATGCATCATAAGATCCATTTAATATATAATTAAATTCATAACATGACCCATTCCTTAACATTCCTAGTTTCTAATTCTAGCATCTCTCAATGTGAAATATCAACCAACACCATACAAGCTCGCCCCTGATGAACCTCTCACGAACCTAGTATCGCTATAGGTGAGGTATAATTTTCTATAAAATTGAGTCTATCCTTAACACTCC
Organism: Viscum album; assembly: GCA_963277665.1. Lineage (NCBI taxonomy): Eukaryota > Viridiplantae > Streptophyta > Magnoliopsida > Santalales > Viscaceae > Viscum > Viscum album. The sequence goes on from OY728121.1 coordinate 671,252,779, forward strand.
TCAACAGAATCCCTAGTATCACCCATGGAATAAATAGTAAAATTCACTTTGATTCCATCCATGGAATTATCATAATAATCTTTGTATCCCTCAGCATATAATTCTAGCCTCAATTAGTTCGTCCATAGAATCCCTCAGTTGGATCCATGCATCACCCAAGGATTAAGCAAGGCATATGACAATTGAGTCCTTCCATGGAATTCTAATATGAATCCACATTTTAACCAATGATCAAAACCATTTAATCATTTCAATATCATTTATTCAATTTCATTTATCATGAAAAAGTCAAAACCATTGACATCCATTTATATCTCACCTCAAGATGTGTCTCAAGGTTTTTCAAACTTCATAATTCTTGGCCTTTCAATTAATCACATGGTAATTTTCAATATTAGAATAACCACATGCATAACAAGCTAATACATGGCTTATATATCATTTAAATCTGATGGTAAAATCATTATAAAATGAAAATCATGCTTAATCAAGCAATTGCATCATATTTTCATTTCATAACTCACATTAGAAATCCATTTTAAGGAAATTAAAGCATGAATATATAGTTCAAGATTCAACAATATAAGGGTCAAGTTTCATGCTCACTCATCCCTTCCAATTAATTCATTTAAATAACCATTCAATAACATTGTAATTCCATTCCATGTTTTACATCCTAGGACATGGGGTATAAAGGAACACCTCAAGGGTGTCCCTGGCCAAAACCCATCGAAGGACAATTAAATAAGAAACAATCTAATGGGTGCTTCCAATTTAAGGTATTAAACCTATAACATACATTAAAAAGGATCATTAATCACTCAGAACATACCTAGAAATTATAGGGATTTAATTCTATTTGAAGCGATAATTGGAAATTGGGAATTTAGCACAATGACATACATTAAAGGCCCGACATTAAGAGAAATCAACAAGACCACATACCTTTGGTCTATGTTGGATAGATCATTCATTATTAGGTCTTGATTCGGCCTAGATAAAGATAAATCAGAAAAATAGATGAAGAACAACAAAATAGGGTATATGATCCTAAATCCAAATATCTCAACTGATAGCTAGAAAAATGGTGTAAGATTAAAAAATGAATTTAGATCTTACTATTATGGATCTGATGAGACAAATACCCTTCAAAACAGAGATCAGATGGAGAAGCCACCTTGAATCCAAGAATATCCAAGGTTGAGCTCTTAAGAGGGTTTTGGATTCAGGGTTCAAGAAATAAGAATGAAACATTAGTTTAAATTTATTTTAAATTTAATTAAAATTATTACAATTCCAAAAAAAATTGATCGTCGCACGGTTTACCAAACTATCCCCAAAACCATACATGTGTTCCTATAGGCTTGGGGAATATCACTTGGTTTACCTGCATGGTTTCCTAACCATGTGAAAACCATGTGAAGAACCACTCTCATGTCCTGCAAAACCTGCAGACCTAGCCGCACGACCATGCAACCCAACCCATATGATTTTCACTATCCGCGTGGCCTCCTCTTTTCAGTAAAAACTTGGGTTCTAAACTTCAGGACAGCCTTGGACATCCATGATCCCTCTATGACCTCATTTGGAATTCATATTAGGCCATATTTAAGCATTTAATCTATGAATTTATTGAAAAAGTAATCTATACCTCAATGAAAAACTAGGTTCTTACAAACTCCCCCTTTAAAATAATTCTTCCCCAAATTACCCTTCCAAGGGTGGTGAAGCAATATAGGAGAACAACTTCGGCCACTGCGATTGTACATTAGCTTCCCTCTCCTATGTATCATCTTGTACTTGGTTGTGCTTCCATAGCACCCATAATAAAGGAATAGACTGGCCTTAGAGAACCTTTATGCTATGATCTGAAATTCATATAATATGCTCCTCAAAGGATGCATCTACATGTAACTCAACATTTTTGGGATGAAAAGAATGATACAATTATAAATTTTAATGTTGCAGCTAATAAACATGGAAGAAAATTTTTCATAATCTAGTACCTCAGAGGAAACTACAACTAATAGGCTATCGGCCCGACTCTCTCCAGAATCTCAAATAACACAATGTACCATGGTGAAATCTTACCGTGTTTCCCAATCCATTTGTTTCCCAACCTCAATAAAACATGTAATAAAACATTATACCCACCCTCAAACTATATAGGTCATCTATGGAAATCAGGGTAAGATTTATAATGACACTACATAGTATTCATTCGCTTCCAAATCAACTAAACCTAATTTGTGGTCTCCTGAACTAGATGAGGTCCCAATATAGATGCCTCTCCTGCCTCTATCCAACATAGGGGTGATCAGCATGGACCATCGTACAAAGATTAATATATCAACATATAAATATTATCCTAAAAGATATTATTTTAGGATAATTCAACCATGGGTATATGTCTCTCCCATGATCCTCTGAAATCTAGGATGCATGCCCACATAATATCCTTAAGCACCTTAATCGTGCTCTATGACTGTCCATTTTTCTAGGGTGGTATGGTGTGGTCAGAAGCACCTATGTTCCCAATTACCTCTATATCCCATTCCAAATTCGAGAAGTAAACCGAGAATTCCTGTCTAAAATGATAGTATGTGGGACCCCGCGAAGTTGTACAATCTCAAGGATATACAATATTTGACATTCATCAACAATGAAGGTCCCCTTAATAGATAGGAAATAAGAAACCTTCATCGGTCTGTCAACAACAACCCATAAAACATCATTACCTTGAGGTGGCCTCGGTAAACCCGTCAGAAAATCCATTGTGATTCCATTACATTTCCACTCTAGAATAGGTAGCTATTGTAAAAGTCGATATGGTCCTTGGAGTTCCTCCTTCACCTACTGACAAGTGGAACACCTCATCAAAAAACCAGTTATATCTCTTTTCACACCCATCCACCCATTTTGATGATGTAAATCTAGATACATCTTGCTAACACACAGGTTTAATGATAATTATGGAGCATAAAAATCCAGCATCATCTCCTCATGTATGTCTTTTATGACCCATACATGACCATGTACTCAAAAGATTTCATCTTCTCATATGGTCCATCCAGGAGGAGAGTCCTCACCTTCCACACTCTCCCATAGAACTAGGTCTTCTAAGTTCGATAGCTACCTCTTCCTCACTCTATCTAGTAGGGTAGAGGTAATAGCTATAGATGAAAGGTATGTCTACCCCTGAGAGTCATGCACTACTAAGTTCATCTTAAAGAAAAAATCCATAAGCTTCCAATCATTATTGGCCTACTGCCCTCCAAGTATCTATTTCCTCATACCCAGTGCATCGACCACTACATTTCCATTACCAGGCATGTGATCCAGCTCAAAATAAAAACACTAAAGGTGGTCCACACTTCTTCACTACCTCTAATTCTTATCATGCTGTGTAAATATGTACTTAAGGATTTTGCGGTATGTGTACACCACAAAATTATCTCCTAATAAGTAATGTCTTCAATAACATAATGTGTGAATAACTGTAGATAACTCGAGATCGTGTATAGGGTAATTACTCTCATGTTGCCTTGATTTCCAATACACATACACAATAACTCTATCAACCTACAAAAAAACATCACCCAGTCAGATACTTGATGTGTCACAATAAACATTGTATCTCTTTCCTATCTATGGAAAAATAAATATCATAACTTAAGTCAATCTCCCTATCAACTCTTTAAAGGTTATCTCACAATAATATGTCCATACATACTTCACACCATTATTAGTCAATCCCATCAATGGTGATGCTAAGTGTGATAATTCCTTTACAAAGTTCCTATAATAAACCATATGGGCCTAAGAAACTCTGCAACTCAAAGAAATTATCGGTATGCTCCTGGGAAACTACCACTATCACCTTCCTTGGGACTACTGACACTCTTGTCTCTGAGATGATATGACCCAAGTAGTGAATCTTATCCATCCAGAAACAACACTTTGTGATCTTATCATATAACTAATACCATCTTAGAGTATTCAAAACAATATCAAGATGTTTGGAATGACTTTTAGAATGTTAGAATACACTAAGATATCATCAATGAAAACCACTACAAAATAATCAAGATAAAAATGGAACATTTGGTTCATTAGTTCCAATATAACCATTGGTGTGTTTGTGAGACCGAATGGCATAACCAAATACTCATACATACCATACCAACTCCAATTAGCTAAGAGACATGTGTATGATAGTCTAACATGAACCTTCTAACAACTGGATCTCAAATAAACCTTTGAGAAGACCCTATCTCCTCGATGTTATTCGAAGAGATCATATATCCATAGTAGAGGATACTAGTTTTTAACAGTTAGCTGGATAAATTTTTGGTAATCCACACTAGCCTGAGGGTACGATATGACTTCTTCAAAAAAATTATCATCAAACCCCATCATGAAGTACCAATTAGGATGAAACCCTTTGACACTAAATCCTCTAGATTCCTCTTTAACTGTTTCTACTCAGTTTTATCCATCCAGTAAGGAGGAATGGATACCAGTTCAACTCTTGGAAATATCTCGATAGAGAACTCTACCCCTCTCACCATAGGTATTCTGAAAAAGTTATCCGAGAAAACATCCCTAAAATTATCAACCATTATATGGAAATCATTCTTATGTGTTCCCTAATCATCTATATATAAACTATCAATCAGGGATATCATCCCACCTAGCAACGATTCTTAGGTCTTGCTTAATTAACCTAGAAATCCCATTCACCTTTTTGAAGAAACTTTCTACCCTCTAATGATGTGAAACTCACCCTAAGGAAATAAAAATAAACTTAAGCACAAAAAGGAACCAACCATTCCATCTAGAGAATGATATCAAATCTTGTCATCTCATGGAAAAAGATCTCCCATACGACGTGACACCCACCAACCTCAAGCAGTACTCCCTTCACTAATGCACATCTTACATTCTAATCCATAATGGGGTGTCTAGCATCATAATTCCATCCAGAGTACAAACACAGAGTGCAAGGATCCCCGTAATGGGAATAGATATAAAACTATGTGAATATATTATATTAAAAAGGGTGGAATATAAAATGGAGGGTACTATAATAGTACCTATAATAGTATATGGTCTGGGATCCTACTCCTCATAGTTCTATTTCACTATGTATGCCTAGAAAATAACACAGCCCTAGGACACTACCTAGCTACCCTGAGTTGATCCACCCTGTTATCCCTATAAAATCAGGGTCTGACTACCATGACCACAACCACCACCTCTGCCTAAACATCTGGTTATACCCTATATCCCTACTTGGTGAGAATTTTCTGACCCTACTCCTAAACATGGAGTTGGTGTAGACCCCCAATCACTGGCTGTTGGTAAAAACATTATACAGAAGTACTATAGATGAACCATATTTCCATAAGATCGACACTTGACTGGGTCCCTCGTACACTATGGAATCATATTTCCCAGACTTCCACACTGGTATCACATCACCTAAATACCTGAAGAGATTTTATTACTACTAATCTCATCAAGTGGAAGCTCTAGAAGACACTTCCTACTACTAGTAGATGTAGTTCTATGACTAGGTTTCTTACTTCCCTAGCTCGCACCACCAAATTCCCTCAGGTCGCGCTCTTTAATTAGTACTTAATTCACTATCCCAAATATATTAGTATGTCAGAATACATTTACCTATGATTGGATTTCATATTTGAGATCATCCTCAAATATCATGGCTTTCGATATCTCATCACCTATCATAATAGGTGGGAAGTGATGGAGCATAGTAAAACAGGTTGAGTAATCCATCACGGATAGTTCACCCCACTCTAAATGTTATAACTCTTGAGCTCTATCGACCCTCAGTGTCTCAGGATAGAAATAAACATATAATATCATGTGAAAATACTTCTAGGATGTATCTTGAGGAAGATCTATCTAAGTGATTACATCCCACAATCTCTGGGAAGAATCACATAGCGTATAAGTACCTAGATACACCCCCCTCTCAAGAAGCATCTCAATGTGCTCGAAGATAAACAACATGGCCTCAATCCATGACTCTAGAACCTATATTCATCCATACCCCAAAAACATGGGTGAATTCTTCAACTAAAACTCACACGTGGAAGCTCCAGATGAAACATCCTACTACCGGTCGATGTAGTTCTAGACCAAGGTATCTAACCTCCCTAGCTCGCACTTACAGATTCCCCCAAGTTGGACTCTGTGATTTGTACATGATTCACTATCCCAGATAAATTATTCAGTCTAAATACATTTATATATGATTGTACGTCATACCTGAGACCATCCTGAAATATCATGGCTTTCGATATCTCATCACCTATCAGAATAGGTGTGAAGTAATGGGGCTTAAAAAAACTAGACAAGTAATCCATCACAGATAGTGTCCCCCCACTCCAGATGTAAAAAATCCTAGGATATATTACCAATTAGTTTCTCAGGATATAAATAATCATACAAGTTCATGGGAAAATCATTCTAGGATATCTCTCGATGAAGATCTGTTTTGCTGATAACATTCCATAATCTCTTGTAATAATCACACTGCATATAAGTACTACGTTATACCATCCTCTCAAGAAGCATCTCTAAGTGCTCAAAGATAAACAACATGGACTCAAGCCATGAATCTAGATCCTATAGTTATCCATACCCCAAAAACATGGAAAAATGCTTCAACTAAAACTCACGCATCAGATCTTCCATAGTTGGGGAAGGTCACAGTGCTCCCTGTATAGTATTCATGAAATGTATGAACACATCATGAAACTTTACCTCATCACCTATGTTTGGTACAACTCCTAGTTCCATATTAGGTACAACTAGAAGAGGATCTACTAGTAGCCCATGGACTACCACCTCCGTAGTATGATTATTTCCACCCTCCTGGTGTACCACTGGAGGTCGTCATGGTGTAATGGATCTAAAATTCGAAACACACACCTTAGTTCATGATCATTATCAAATTTCACAGCTCCAAAGCACAATTATTTTAGTAGTATGAGTAAAATCCATACTATATAAGAACACACCCCAATGCCTTATTCATGAGTCAGGTCTGGGTGATGTAAAGATCAATTATAAGTAAGAGACGTTACCAAAAATATCAATAATAAGGCTAGGTCTATTCAAGTTCTCTACTACAAGTAACTCAAGTATACATTTCATTTTACTTGAATTTTTTTCAATTGTGTTTACATTTCCATTCTATTTTACCATTTTAATTCATGATTATTCATATTTATATCATAATTCAATTTATAAGGTTAAACCATTGTTCACCAAATTCTGATCTATGAGGGCCCGTACTCCCTAGAGACTAAAGATTCGCGTCCATCCAATCCATACCATAACATACCCCAATATACCTATCACAATAGTATGCATATCTATCATGGAATCTATCACAGAAACATGCAATAAGTAATCCTCTCTAAATGGAATGAAAAAAATGCATGGCTTGTGATTTATAAAGAGTACCAAATATGATGCATGAGATGGAACAAACTCTTCACTTTAGGTGGAAACAAAATATAACCCATAATCATATTATTAATAACAACATAATCAAGTGCATCACGCAATGCTGAAATCAAATAAACTATAATATCCAAAATCTAGAAAAAATAGAAATTTCATATGAGGTAATTTGGATTTTCCCTATACGTGGGTTAACTACGCCCAGGCACAGCTCATTACCAAATTCTTATTCATTTATACATCTTTCTGTTTTCAACAAATGGTAATGTAAAATATAAAAGACTGATCTAATACCACTTTTTAACATATTGGACCTGGATTCCACTTAACAGTGCTCCGATCCTAGTTAGCAACATTGCCTCAAGCATATCCCCCAAAATGCCAGAGGCTTCCAACTAGTAGCGAGGGCCTATGTGTATTATTGGGAAGACTATTCCCTAAATACCAGTGTGTAACACATCCGAAAAAATACAATACAAGTAGTGGAATAAATAAACCATAAAATTATATGTAAGAAGTAGAAGATTGATAAATGAAAATTAATGAATATGTCTCATATATGAAATGATGCTATAAGTGAAATATATCTAATAAAGAATCCAAAATAGGTGAACAAGTAAGATGTAAAATCCATATAAAAAATGTACCAAAATAATCCAAAAGTTATCCCAATGGCATCACAAGACTTATCTTGGTCTCATGCTTTCATGCTCCTAATCATCAATTCAAGTACCTGTAGTAGATCACTTTACCTTATCTTTACCTACAATCATATAGTTTTTTTGGTAAAAAAGGTGACCCCAATTGGGTGTGAGATAAAATACCAATAGGAAACAACACAACTTCCATTCCCAATAGTTATTGAATATATATGATATGCATTTTTCAATGATTAAAGCAGTAAATAAGGAGAACTCAAATGTAAAAATAATTTATGTGCACAGAATCATTTAATATCCATTTCATTTAATCAAAATATTTTTACAATTTAATTTCATTAAATGTATATATGTATTAAGATCCATCACAAGATAGGCATCCCCTGTAGATTAATAAGCCCAATATATTCCAAAATAGGACATCTAAACAAGTATAAGTCAAGACTAAATCCAAGCTTGTGCTTTGTCTTGGAAGACAAATAAAAAGAGTCATTTCATTTATAAATAAATTCATAACTTGAGCCCATACTTGATATTCTGAAGTTTTAATTCAAGTATTTCTCTAGGTTCAATATCAACTAACTCCCTACAATACCATCCCTATAGAACCTCTCAATAACCTGATATCATTCTAGGTGAGGTATAACATCCTTGCCAATTGAGTTTGTCCTCGGTGCACCTCAACAAAAGCCTGAGTATCACCCATGGAATAAATATTAAAATTCCCTTTGAGTTTGTCCATGAAATTATCATAAGAATCCATGTATAACTCAACATATAATTCTATCCTAAATGAGTCCATCCATGGAATCCATCAATTGGATCCATGCATTACCCATGGCTTAAGTAAGGCACATGAAAATTGAGTCTGTCTGTGGCATTCTAATTTGAATCCACATTTCACTTGATTCTCATAACCATCTAATCAATTCAATATCATTAATTCAATTTCATTAATCATTCCAAGTTTAAAATCATTGAAATACATTTATATCTCACCACAAGAAGTTTCTTAAGCTTTGACCAACCTCATAAGGCTTCACCTTCCAATTACTCACAAGGGAATTTTCAGTATAACAAGAATAGCATGAATAACAATCTAATACATGGCTTAGATAACATTAAACTAATGTGTGAAAATCATTATAAAGGCTAATTCTAGATTAATAAATCAATTACATCATATAGTCATTTCTTAACCCACATGGGCAATCAATTTTAATCTAATACAAGCATGAATATACAACTGCAGCTTACATAAGATAAGGTACAAAGTCCATTATCACTCATCCCATCCCATTAATTCATTTCAATTACAATTAATTCATATTTTAATTCAATTTCAAGTTTTACATCTCATGACATGGGGTAAAAAGGCACACCTCAAGGGTGTCTAAGGCCAAAATCCATTAAATTACAATTTAATAAGCAACAACCAAAGGGGTGATTTTAATTCAAGGTATTAAACCTATAACATACATTAAAACTTCCCTTTAATAACCTATAACATACCTATAAATTCTAGGGATTTAATTTCATTTCAAGTGACCCCTGAAAATTGGGTGTGTGGAAAAATGGAATATATAAATGGCCTGAATTTTGGAAAAAGGCATGAGACCACCTACCTTAGGTCAGTTAGGGATAGTTGATCCAATATTATGTCTTTATTGGTTAAATATTAGGATAAATCTGAATAACACACTTAGAATGATAAAATAAGGCATATGATCCTAAATCTAATCACCGTAGCCAATAGCCAGAAGAACAACATATGATTAAAAATGAATTTAAATCTTACTATTATGGATTTGATGAGACAAACTAGCTTTGAAACAGATATTGGATGGATAAACCACCTTTAATCCAAGAATACTAAAGGTTTAGCACTCACGAGGGGTTTTTCGATTATGAATATGAAATAAGAATGAAACATAGGTTAAAATTTATTTTTTATTTAATTAAAATTATTAAAATTCCAAAAAATATCAGGTTGCGTGATTTATGCACACGTTTTACCAAATCGTTCTCAAATCGTCACAGGTTCATATAGGCTTGGGGAATAACACACGGTTCACCTACACGTGAAGTGTTGAGATCAGTGTGAATCACTGAGAGGGAGAGGGGTGAATCAGGGATCCCTTTAAAACTATTTACTAATTGATTATTTTCAATTAATCCTATATGGATGGTTAAAGTCATGATACACTCTTCCTGTGTCTCTCATCCTTACCTCAAATGGTGTTATAAATGTAAATGCATAGGCGACAAGGATTTACAAGGTTTGGTTCAAAGACCTACTCCTTACTGTGTTGGTTATTCTCCCCAACACAGATTCTCCACTATAATTCGGTTAGTAATTACAATGGTCAATACAGAGTCACATTTTATCTCTCTTGAGTCATACAGGTGGTTATTTATACTCCTTCACATAGTGTTACTAGATTCCCACTGGCCTGCTTCAGAGTCCCACTGAAGACATATTCTCCTCCCTGAATCTCATAGGGTTCTTATAGATCTTGAGTCACATGAGCATCTTCCTTTATTAAGTTCTTTCTTTATTCACTATTAATGATCTTATCCTCTCTTCACACAGGCTTGAAAAATCACACTTGCTAATGAATCTCTTCAAGGATCTTCAACAACCTTTGATATGGTCTTTTGGCCTTGCTCAATATTTCTGATCACTTGAGTTGATCTGTTCTCATTCTCCACAATGCTCAGGAAATTCCATCATCTACTGATGACGACCTGGATTTACATGGATGTGTGACAATGGTGCACACAAATTCTTCAAGAATATAATATGAAATAATGATCAAGCACAATATTAGCACTATATTTCTTCTTAGATTCTCAAACATTGTAAACTCAGATGGAATATCTTCTTTAACTCTATCTAGCTTCATTCTCAGTTCTCATTCACTTCAATCATGGATTGCATGATATCCAATACCTCTTGTATTTGGATATTTCAGATTCTTAATTAGTGAAATAATAGAATTCAGTAAGAATTATCCTCATTTTCTTGGTAAGAATCACATACATTTATGTGATTATTTTAACACTAAAGATCAGATCCCTTGGAATCATCTGAATTTATTACGATTCATGCATGGGTTTCACGTAATTTCTTATTATTTTTTACACACGTTCCCTAAAAATCTTAATTCTTATTTTAAGTGTCTTCATGTGTGAATGTGCATGCATGCATTCATGCACAATCCCTTTTTTCATTGTGTGAATACCTCTAAGGATAAAACACTTTGAGAATAGACACACAATCTCTTCTCTTTCTCCTTTTTCTCTTCTTTTGAGTCTTATCATACACACACTTGTTCTTTTTAATTTGGGTTCAGAGGGTGTGTTTTATTTTTTTTCCTTCCTCCTTCTTCACATGTGCACACACACTTTGTTATTATGTTTTCATGTACATGAACTCCACCATGAATTCACCCTCCTTTTTCTTTAAGTAAAGTACATACAAAACCTGAATGGGTGTTACCCACCCTTTGGATTTTTCTGGTTTCTCAAATCATTCATATTCATGCATGAGAATCATGCATGAATTATCCTTCTTCTCTTTTTGGAAAAACCTGAATGGATGTGTGTGGGTTATTCTTCCTCTCCAAGGGTCGTGTATGTATACACTATACTTTTCTTATTCTCAAGCAAAGGGTGTGCAAGGGTTCCCTTCAGGAACTATGATGGTTCGCATACCTTCTCTTCACGAACTACAAATGGTACGAAACTTCTTTCACGAACAAAGGTGTTCACTCTTCTCCTCCGACAAGGGATTTTTGGGACTCCATCACAGAAGAGAATCATGAAATTATATTCTATACATAGAAAATGTCTATGCAGAATTCTCCTTCATGAACTAGGAATTGCTTCATGATTCATTCTTCACGAACTAGAGGGCTGCTCCACAGTAGCTCTATTTTCTTAGAGAAACGAGAGATATCTTCAATGTGAATGACAACAACCTCTTCACGGATTGGGCTCCTCCTTTTATAGGTTAGGAGAACGTTCAAAACTTTGGTGTTAAAATCTTTTAACAACCAAGATATATAATGTTTTAAAATCATCAAAAGCAGATAAAGACATGGCTGCAAGTCTAGGTTTTTTTTGTTCAACCTAACCTCCATATTTCTCGGTGCAATCCCCACGTGTATGCATTTTCGAACACATGAAAATATTCTCTTTGTATATAGAAATTCCAGTGAACCCTCAAAAACTTTTTTTCCCTCAGTATCCTTTAAATTTCATTATTTCGATGAATGCATGAAACGTTTAATGAATGCATGTGTTCGGTTCGTCTGGGTGATCACCATGAACTTATCTTGAGCTTAAACAGTGGTCGGGAACTCAATCTTGGTGGATTGACTTCATCTGTGGAGAGCAATGGGGTTGGGATGGCTAGAGGTTGAACATGACCTTAGGTTCTCTCCTCAGCGGTTGGATTAGCTTAGATCGACCACTGACATCCTTGATTAGAAGGTGTGGCTCGGATGCATCATGCAGTTGAGATCTAGCACGTGATCAGAAGGACAATGTGGATGTGTGGGATCAATCTCATGATTGATCAGATGGTAGACCATGTATCTTTGATGCATTGGACGGCTGAGATCATTTACATAGAATTTTCTTTAATCCCACATCGAAACAGGATGTAGTTTTCTCACTATTTAAGTATCAATTAGTGGTAGAACTCACTCAAAATTCTCCCCTCTCCCTCTACAGTACCGCCCCGTACCATGTTCTATGGGTGTACTCTTAACACCCACACTACACGGGTTCACCATCTTGTGGAACCTACGGAATTATACACTGCCCACATGCACCTCTTTCGGGCTGGCATTGAGGCCTTCCCCTTGGGTGAGGGCTTCAGCTGGCCTTCAATATTGGCCCTAATTTTTTGTTAAATGACACTGCTATATATTTGGTATAAAAACCAAGAATGAATTCATCCTTAAAATTCCAACCCATAATTCCTCATTCAAAGCCAAAGAATGCCTCCTTTCTTCTTCTTCAACTTCAAACATCATTCGTTCCATTCTTTTTAGATCATAAATTCCCAATTATTTTCAATATGTTGTTTTGATCTAGTCATGGATGATGCATGGATCATTTGTTAATTCCTCATGAATTAAGGAATAAATCATGGCCTTAATTATTTTAATGAGTGATGTGTTCTCTTTAAAACAAATGTATTCTTCTTTGAGGATCAGCACAGACAATTGTTTGATTTTATTCACAACCTTCATCCAATTAGGATTCATTGGATGGATCTACTTTCTCTTCATGCAATTGAGTATTGCATGGTCTTCTTCAATTTTTGTTACAATGTATCACCTTGATACAAGTCTTGGAACTTAAGAGCAGTTCTAAAATCATTATATTTGTATCCTCTTGGAGAATTCATCAAGTGTAGCATTCAATTCATTGAATCAACAACAATACTCTAAGGCTTCACCAACATTTTCATCAATACGTTTCATTCACATATAGACTTCTCATTGACAAAAAATGCAACTCTTATGAACTTCAATCCATATTGACCAAAAATGAAACTCTTATGCACTTCAATCTCCCCCTTTGACTTTTTTTCAATATCACTTAAGCACACATTGAATGGGTCAATATGTTTTCCAAACTTTTCTCCCCCTTATTGGAAACCAAATGCGAAGGTGTTAGTGGGGTCTCTTCAAAAACATGTCATCCTCCCTTTGAATAATATATTTTGGAATATTTCTGAGAGAGGGATGATGTCACATGGTTCAATTAGTAGATATCCTTTAGTAAATAAACTCTAAGTCTACTTTGGCTATCCCAGTGTAGAAAACTAGAGAGATATGACAATGGTTTTCAATGCTATCCATAAACAACCATACATGTGAAATCATGCTTACATTGTATCAACTCTTATTCCAGGGGTTGAAAAAAATTGGATTTATCAATGAAAATATAAATCTTGCACATACATCACCAAACATATTAAAAAGTTCAAGTGAAAAGATAAATATCCCCCTTTTATCCCATCTTTTAATGAATCAAGAACGCCCCCTTAATTAATATGATAAATACAATTAAGGACAAAGGATGAAAGTGTGATTGGAATACCTCGGTTTCAGCTTCTTAAGATGATATGAATTTCCATATTTGTCCTGAAATAATACTTGATATCAACTCCTTCATATTTTCTTCCCCTCAAGGGGTGAACTCCCTTTGAATTACCTTGGGGGAGAATATCATTAGATAATATTGAAGATATAAATGTTGATAATATTCCACTGTGGATCACTTTAAGTAATTATCAAATCATGAATAATGAGTTCAACTTGTAGTTCTCCACTTTGGTCATTCAACTATCATTTTAAGAATGAACTTCACCTTAAATTCCCTATAATGTAAGAACACATGTATAACAAAATTATAAGGGAATAATATGGAACACTTGTGAGATTCTTAATAGAAGCACTGGGGTTGAGGATTTTCTCTCAACCCAAGAACTCTTTTCCTTGCTTCTCTAAAGTGTCTAGTAATATTCATGCAGATGTCTCCTCTCCATTTGGAATTTTTATTTTCCATTTTTAGCATTTATTCTTTAATTCCATTCACCTTCAACTTGTGTGGATTGTTTTTCTTCACTTTTTCCAGTATTGAAGTAGTTTCCACTGGTGCATGTTCTTCAATTATCAACATCTCCATTTGGCCTGGTAATATAGTTATACATTTTTTTTCATGATCTCTAGCATGTTTTCACCTTCCAAACAATAATGGTGAGACACACGGGTTATCAAGTGCTGAAAACCTCTCATGAAATTTCAATCCTACTTTATGTGGAATGATCTTTTTTCCCTTTGACTTAGATTTAGCTAGTACTTAATCATCTTCTCTTCATAGTTATCTAGAAATTTTCAATTGATTAGGCTAGATAACTAAACACTCCATATTCAAATTTTTTGATTTAGAGCTTCCAAATTACTTTTTCATTGTCTTTAAGTTACCTTTTTTAGGAAACTTATGAAGATTATCTTCAAGAATGTCTTTAATCAATCCCATAGTCTTCTGGAATGATTCTCCTTTTATTTTCAGCTTGCTCCCATTCATTTCCATGGCTTGTTTTTAGTGATCCCTGGTATGAACATTCTCTTCACAGAAGAAACATCTTTTCTCTATTGAGATGACATTCTTAGAATCCAGCTTGAAATTCATCTTGGGAATAATTTCTTTCACTAGTTTCTTGAATTCATTGTATTGCATATTCCCAACAGAATACTTTTTAACTCCTTTTTTTCTCCTACCTTTGTTATGGTCAATGATTATTATAAACATATTACTGAGGAATGGTAGGACTAAACCAACACTCATCATGACTGTGACCACTTCTGTTCCAATTATCATAGAAGTCTTCAACATATTCAAATCTATTATTAGTAGAATGATTCTTTTTCATCTGTGAATTATTACACAGAATTGCAGGTTGCTTTATTTCTTTATATCTAATTTCATCAAATGTAGGCCTTACACAATACTCATATGATGAAATATTATTCCATCAATCATTGGAATGATGCCCAAACATCCAACAACACCAATAGTATCCAATAAATCACTTTCTCTTTCTTGTAGTATCAGTCTGTCTAGATTTAGTGCATTTTTTTGAAGTTGTCTTTCTTTCTTTAGAGCATCCTTATGGGATTTTCTGGTCTTAATTATTCCAGTATCCACCCTTGATGTTTTGATGGATGTATCATCATTTTTATAAATCCACATCTTCCCAGATTTTGGTTTTGAACCTGTACTTGTAGATGAAATTGCATTAGTAGAAACAGAAATAACTGGGTTATGGGAAACCTTCTTCTTGAAGGACGATTCCCTTAGATTAGAGGACAATCTGATTTTCCTTTTGGAATCATATCCCTTAATGAAAACTTGAGTGGTAACATCTCTTATTTCATCTGATTGGGTAGTTTCATATTGGGTTGATTGCTGATTTTTCAATATCACCTCCAATTCTAAACATTTCATGTTGAGAGAGTTCTTCTCATCCTCAACTGTTCTCAGCTCACTTTCCCAATTCTCCTTCAACATTTTTATTTGTTCTTAATGCGCATTTTTTAATTGTTGCAAAGAAATTTTAAGCTCCTTTATCCTATTTTCATTGTCTTTTAGTTGAACATATTTGAAAACCATAGAAAAATTGTGAAAATTTTCAAATTCATGTAAAGATTCTATAACTACTATCTCAAAGAATTCATTCTCACAAATACTTCCCTATAACTCTTTAGTAACTTGAGAATGTCATACATTGAAAAGGGAAATTGTTTCTTCATTTTCCATCACTAGTTTTGTGAGAGTGTTGGATATGCCAACCTTTTTTTCCAATGCTTCTTCCATGGCATTGGATTCTTATTCTATCTGTAATTTTCCATCTTAAAGAGCACTAATGATTACAACAATGTGTCTATCCATTTATCTAGGGACTTTCTTTAGAAGATCTTTGAGTGCAGTCTAAAGATCACTAATTGATCTATCATCATCCTAGATTGAGGAAGCTTCATCAAAAGAATAATAAGTATTATCACATGTTGTACCATTCTGATTACCTTTAGTAGAAGGTGTCTCTCCATTATTAGTAAGCTTCTTCTTCAACTTACTTTCCTGTTTCTTCTTTATATTTTTTGACTATTGGAGGAAATATTCTTTTGAGGGTGCTCATTCAAATCCTCAAATATGAACTTCATAAAGACACCATTGGATATTTTAGAGGCGACCTTCCCTATGATACCAATTGAAGTGCCCAGATTAGTGTGAATCACTTAGAGGGGGATGGTTGAATCAGTGATCCCTTTATAACTTTTTACTAGTTCATTATTTTCAATTAAATATCTCTAGATGGTTGAAGACTTGATCTACAATTCTTGTGTCTATCATCCTTACCTTGAATGGTGCTATAAATGTAAAGGCACTGAACACAAAGATTTACAAGGTTTGGTTCAAAGAACTACTCTTTGTTGTGTTGGTTATTATCCCAAACATATATTCTACACTATAATTCCATTAGTAATTACAATGGTCGATAAAGAGTCACACAATATCTCTCCTGAGTCACATATGAGGTTCTTTATACTGCTTCACATAGTGTTATCAGAGTCCCACTGGCCTACTTTAGAGTCCCACTGAAGACTTCTCCTCCTCCCTGAATCTCACAGGGTTCTTCTAGATATCATGTCACACGATCAACTTCTTTCTTGATTAACTATATATTATATTATTCTCTATTAACATAGGCTTGCTGAATCAAACTTTCTTGTGAATCTATTAAAGGATATTCAATAATATTTGGTATGGTTTTTTGGCCTTGCTCAATATTTCTGATCACTTGAGTTGATCAGTTCTCTATCTCAACAATGGTCAAGCAATTCCTTCTTCTGATGAATACCTAGCCTCACTTGGATGTGTTCTAATGGTGCACACAACTTCTTCAAGAATATAATAATCCAGAATGATCATTACCAATATTATCACTATCTTTCTTCTTAGATTCTCAAACACTATAAACTCAGATGGAAGATCATCATTATCTCTGTCTGGTTTTAGTCTCAGTTCTCATTCACTTTATGTATGGATTGCATGAGATCTAATACCTCTTGTATTTGGATATCTCAGTTTATTCTTTAGTGAAATAACTGAATTCCCTAAGACTTCTCCTTATTTTTTAGAAAGAATCACATAAACTTTTGTGATTATTAAAACACTGAAGATCAGCTCACATGGCATCATCTGAACTAATTATGTTTCATTAATGGGTTTCATTTCATTGATTCTTCGTATTTACACATGTTCACTAACAATCTTGATTCTTCATTTAAATGTCTTAACGTGTGCACGTGTATGCATGCATTCATGCACAATCCCTTTGTTCTTTGTGTGAAAAATTCTAAGGATAAAACACTTTGAACAAACACACATAATATCTTCTCTTTCTATTTTTCTATTTCTCTTCTTTTGAGTCATAACACACACACACTTGTTCTTTTTAATTAGGGTTAAAAGGGTGTGTTTTCTTTTTTTTCCTTCCTCCTTCAAATGTGCACACACACTTTGTTCTTATGTTTGCATGCACATGAACTCCACCATGCATGCACCCTCCTTCTTCTTTATATAATGCTCACACAAAACCCGAATGGGTGTGACCCAACCTTTGTCTTGTTCGGGTATCTCAAATCATTCATATGCATGCATGAGCAACATGCACGCATTATCCTTATTTTCATTGTGAACGAACCCGAATGGATGTGTGTGGGTTATTTTTCCACTCCATGGGAAGTGTATGTATACCCATTCTTTTTCATTTTCTTACGCAAAGGGTGTGTGTGGGTTCCCTTCATGAACCAAGATGGTTTTTAGTCCTTCTCATCATGAACCAAAAATAGTGCATATATTCTTTCGCGATCCTAGGGGTTCTCTCTTCTCCTTCGATCAAGGGATGCACAAGACTCCATCGTGCAAGAGATGTACCAAAATCTCTTCTCTACATAGAAATGTACTACATGGGATTCTCCTTCGTGAACCAAGAAGTGATTCACCATTCTATCTTCATGAACCAGAGGGATTCCCTATGGTAGCTCTATTTCTTTGGAGAAACGAGTGATCTATTCAATGTGAACGACAACAACCTCTTCACGGCTTGGGTTCTTCTTTTTATAATTGAGGACCACGTTCAAAACCATGGGGGTTCAAATCATTGAATTCCCAAGATATATGGAATTTTTAAATCTTCAAACATAGATCAAGATATGGACACAAGTCTCGGTTTCTTTATATTCAACATAAACTCCTTATTTCTCAGTGCAATCCTCACACACATGCTTTTTTGAATGGATGAAAATTTTCTCCTTATACATCAAAAGAACAGTGCACCCTCAGAAACATTGTTTGCCTCATGCTCCTTCAAATTTCTTTATTTTCAAGCGTGCATGTAAATTTTATGGCATGCATGTGTTCGGTTCATTCAGGCGATCACCATGAACTTAGCTTGAGCTTCAACAGTGGCTGGGAGATAGATCTCTATGGATTGACTTCATCTTCAGTGAGCAGTGGGGTCGGGATGGCTGGAGGTTGAAGATGACCTTGGGTACTCTCCTTGGCTGTTGGATCAAGATTGATCGGATAATAGACTGCATATCTGCAATGCATTGGACAATTGATATCACTTCTCTATAATTTGTGGACATCCCACATCAAAACAAGACTCAGTTTTCTCACGGTTTAAGTATCAATACACTATAACACTCACTCATAATTATCCCCTCTCCCTCAATAGTACCACCCCATACCATGTTCTATGGGCATACTCTTAGCACCCACTATGCTTCCTATGGCCGCGCTCCTAGTGCCCATGCAGCACGGGTTCACCATCATGTGGAACTTGCGGGCTTATAAACGACCCTCATGCACCTTTTGAGAGATAGCTTTGAAGCCTTCCCCATGGGTGAGGGCTTTAGCTGGCCTTCAAGATTGGCCCTAATATATTGGTAAAGGACACCACTATGTAGTTGGTATAAAAAAAGTAGGAATTCCTACTTAAAATTCCAACAAATCCTTCCTCATTCAAAGCCCATGCATGCCTCCTTTCTTCTTCTTCAAATTAAAAAATCATCCATTCCTTTCTTCTTAGATCATAAATTCCAAAGGATCTTCAATATGTTGTTTTGATCCAATCATGGATGATGCATGGATCATTTATTAATTCTTCATGCATTAAGGAATAATGCATGGTCTTCATTTTTGTAATGAGTGATGTGTTCTCTTTAAAACACATGTATTATTATTTGAGGATCAACACAAACAATCATTAGATTTTATTCACAACCTTCATCCAATTAGAAGTCATTGGATGGATCTACATTATCCTCATGAAATTGAGTATTTCATGGTCTTCTTCAAGTGTTATTATAATGTATCACCTTGATACAAGTCTTGGAACACTATATCAGTTCTACAATCATTAGATTTGTATCATCTTGGAGAATTAATCAAGTGTAGTATTCAATGCATTGAATCAACAACAATTCTCCAAGGCTACACCAAATTCTTCATCAATACCATTCATTCACATATTTACTTCTCATTGAAAACAAATGAAACTCTTATGCACATCAATCCATATTGACAAAAAAATAAACTCTTATGCACATCAGAATGGTTTACTAACTATACACTAACCATGAAAAGAGTTACTATCATGTTCTCCAAAAACTGAAGACCTATCTTCTTGGTCATGTGTCCCAACCCACACGGTTTTCACTAACCGTACTACCTCTGTTTTCACTCAAAACATGGATTTTGGGATTCAGACCAGTCCCAAAAACCCTGGATCCCTCTATGAACTCAAATAGAATTCATATTATGCCATATTTAAGATTTTAAACTTATATATGATGAAAAATAAGGAATATTTACTTCAAAAAATAACTGAGTTCTTACAATAACCAGCATCTCTGATTGGGAATGGTGTCCATGAGTAATAAATATATCCCCTCAGGAAACCAATTCTATCTTGGGAAAAACAATTCCTATAAATATGCCAAGGTCTATATGCAATAGGAACTTTATATTCAATTCATTTAATAAATTAAGTCCATGTAATACTCATGCCTCATATTAGTACATTTGGTTCATTCCATACCTTTCATTAGTGTGACAAGGATAAGGAACATGAAATAATTTATTAATTCATATAATTCATATCAATTTATTAGCTTCACTTTTCTACCTTCCAACAAACATGGAAAGGTGTGCTACGAACGTGCAACCAATTCATTATATTACATTTAAAAAGAGAAATTCATTTACATAGTATACTTTCTAATTCTATTTCAAATTTATTTATCAAGTGGTATACCTTAGGATGGTCTACTGATAAGAATACATGTGTTATAAATTAAAAAATGAGTGATTTAGTTAAACACTTACCTTTAATAAGATCCAGTCAAGGAACACCTAAAAAGTGATGTAGCTAGGCATAATGTCATGAACCAATCTTGGGTTGACCTTGAACTGGTCACCCAAGACGATCCACGACATGTCCTGAGGGGTTTTCCCGACCCCCCTGAGATGGAAACCAATGTCGGGCATCAAAACTAACAAGTGGGAACAATTTGACCCATAAAAAAATAAATAATCAAGAATAAATAGGAAAATAAAACTAAACTATAACAACATAAAAATAGTAAATCTAAATAGCTAAACATAACTCCATATGACATCATGGGTCACCACCAACCACAGAACCACACTCACTCCAAGAGTGATCTCAAAACTGGGATGACCTGAAACTGAAAAGGTATGATAGGCATGAGAACCAAGATTCTCAATAGGGATGCCAAAAGATAATCCACAGAATCCAAGAGTTCAATTTACCAAAGAAATCCAATAACACAAGTTTGAAATATAAATAGAAAAGTTGTATTTTCACAATTTAAAATAAGAAACATGTTTTTATCATTTAAAAATACAACACAATCTACATAGTATTTTAGAATCCATTTGGGATTTTATAATCAAATCCCAAACCAAAATATACCAAAGCTAGGATAATGTAGAATAGGTAAATAGTACAAGATGGAAATAAACTACTACAACAAAAGTAAACAATCATTATAAATGACTATGTAACCATGAGTTATCTTAAGTATCCCTAGAATACCCCTGGACGTACTCGGTTCGGAACAAACTGTCGGCGTATTGTGAAGCTCATAAGTCTATAACCATCCATCCACCCTAAAACTGACCAAATCTAGTGGCAAAACCCACATGTCCTAACAAAAAATATAGGGGTACCAACCAATCTAATTGGGGTTGATCAACGACCATTACTTGATCATCTAAAATATGCCTACTAACCCATGGTGGTTATAATAATATTGTGTAAGTGGGAGAACCTCACATGCATGACTCACCTTACCTGCCACCCCTACACTTGGCTATCCCAAATGTGGACACTATATACAATAACCCATAAAGGGATATCCCCTTATAGAGGGTCCCATTAGTTATTTATTTAAATATACATATAACGTACATGTATTTGTCGTATCATCCAAGGTGCAACTATGCTATCACTTTATGTCCATATCAAAACCATTTTCTATAAAAATTAAAACTCCAACCATGAAAACACAATTTCCAAACATAAACCATTCTCAAAGTTAACACAACTTCACCCATGAGTTGGAAGATCCAAACTGGCCTTTAAGTCCAAAGTCTATGATGTATTTTTTGTAAAACCTTTCAAACTCTTAAAGAAAAATAAACAATATTATTAAACGAACAAATTTCTACTTGTGCATAACATTCATCAAAACACACACTAAAGGCCAAATAGGATCATCCTTTAGATTACATTTCAAAACATTCATAAAATCCACACAAAGGACCAAAAATTATTTAGGGAAAATATAATGTAGAAAACCATAATTTTAAGAAAACATTGATTTATAGGTTCCATCTTAATTTGAGGGCACATCCATGTGTGTACCTAGTGCACCCATGGGTGTGACAACATCCAATGTCTCAATAACAATCCAAGAAGACACTCAAAAGGAATATTTACACAACATACCATTTTCTTTAAAACTAAACCCAACCATCCACATTATTTAGAAAATATAAAAAAGATCCCCTTAAATCCATAAAACCCATTTCAAATTCATTTTTAACACAATTTAAAATTACAACATCATCAAACCATATGCACCAAATCTAGTTCAACAATAAGAAGATACTATCACAACATAATTAAAGCTAACGGTACATAAAAACCCTAATTTCACCTTACAAGTGCAAAGGCATTTTATCATATATTTTGGGTTCATAAACACATAAAAATATTTTTTGAAAAAAGAATTATCAAAATTTCAAATCGCATAAAAAATACATTGAACCAAAAATAGGAATTTATCAAACTTCTTTCGCATTGGTGTAGAAAATCATACTTAAAAAACGCACAAAAACTTTTATTTTAACAACTTCTAACAATTTAAATACACCATAGTAGACACTTTAAGGGAAAAACAAAGCTTCAATTCAGATAAAATAAATAATTTGAAGAATGAAAATGTCAAAGGAATGCATCAGAAAGGATAAACCTGGATTCTCCTACCTCAAACCATGTGCAGACACAACGATGCTTCCATGGAAAGATGAACAACACCCAAAATACCAACCAAAAACTCTAATCAACTAGAATAATGTGATAATTACAAATCAAGGTTTTATTTATTGGTTAATTTGATAAAAACATAGAAAATAAATAAATATACCGAGAAAGGGGTTTGCATTGATGGGAACATGGCATAGGGTGGCCGCTAGGATGCTGCGTAAGGTGGAGGTAGGGCACTTTGTGTCGGTGAAAGGGGTTTCAAATGGATGGGGAGTAGGTCGAAGCTGAATATAAGGGATCTGGGGTTGGGTCTATATCTCATAAGGGAGCAGGGGATCGTGTCAGCAGTTATATAGTAGGCTGAGGCTGGCGCGAAGCCAGGAGGTCGGTCCCCCACTGGGAAGAGAGGTTGATGCAAAGGGGAACCAGCTGATGGATGGAGCGGAGGGCATGGGGGAGTTCTTCTGGTGTTCCTAGAAGGTGGTGCATTGAGGGGGAGAGGGCTGGAGGCGTCCTGGTGCGCCAAGAGGGAGTCAAGGAGCTAGGGCGTTGCAGCTGCGCAACGGGCATGGTGGGGTGAGGTGCGCCTTGCGCATGGAAGAAGGGGGGTCTCAACACCCCTCTAAGGTTTCACATATTTTAATAATAATAATAATAATAAAATAAAATATAATTATAGTAATAAAAAAACCAATAATAATAATAATGATAATACCAAAAATAATAATAACATAAAACCAATATAATAATAATAATAATAACACCAAAAATAATAATAATATAAAACCAAAATAATAAAAATTATAATAAATAAAATTTTAATAATAATAATAATAATTACAATTATACTAATAGTAATAATTTCATGCATTTCATTTTAAATAATAAATATATTAATAATAATTTATTAATAATTCTATTAATAACAATTGTAAATAATGATAATATTGTTAACAATTCTTGATAATAACAATATTATTATAAACAAATTATTATTATTATTACTATTTTGTTTTAAAAACATAATATTATTTGTTTACATAAAAATTATTTATTTCAAATGATAGACATCTGCATGGGGACCTGGGCCAACCGCATGATAACTGCCAACCATGCAGTATCCGTGCAGTGGTCTAAAACCCACCAAAGTCATTAAACGTCAAAACATTTCAACTGGGATCCAGCTTGAATCCCAACACGAGAACCTAGAGCCAAGAAATAATAAAATAAAAATAAATTTAATAGTCAAGGTGTGAAAAATCTCCCCATCAGAGACACTTTCTTACCCGAGAAATCCACCCAGTCAAATGATAGATGGAACTTAAATCCATGCCCAACTGAAAAGAAAATAAACTAAAAAATAATAGAATAAGATATAATGGTAGGTTTTACCCCACCCCAAGAACACAACTAGCATGCAAATTTAACATCCAAACATACTACCCCAGGAAGGGGTGGTTGACGTGGGAACTCCCGACTGATCCAAACTATCTACTATAGAATGAGAAAAACAACACCTCCACTAAAACATTGAACTCTCGACCCACACCAAAATCCCCCAACACTATATAAAAACCTCAGAGATAATAATTCCCCAAGAAATGAACTTAATCATAGACAAAAACATTGATTCTTCCACATGCACATACATCTCTAAATGAACACATATAAACTGAGATCAAATCATACAAAGGTGAAACACAATTTAAGATAAATTAATGATTCTGAAAACCATAATCAGACAAATGGAACTATTGGATTATAACAGAACAAGTTCATCACATTCCCCCATTGAAATTATGAACTTATAACAATGTCAAAACATTAACAGTAGGAAAACAATAACAAAAATACTTTAAATGTTTCACTGCCAATACGAAACAAAAAACCCTAATCAAGGCTTGACACCCTCATAAACTCGTGACTATACGCGAGTTAAACGCCAAGACCTTTGGATGGGTCTCTAATGGCTGATGCATATGCTTCCTCAATGTCAGGCACTAGAATCCTCCAGTCCCAACATCTTTATCCAGAGATGCTTCTTTCCAAACTTCTCTAGATGACCCAGACACCAGCAATGATGGAACGTCTTCAGGGGGTTGAGACATGATTGTTTCATGTTACCAAAACTTCCAAACTGATGGAACACTATTGAATAGTCTGAAGAACTAGAATCCAGAACCACTACATAGGAATCTTTAGAAACAGGTCCCTCTGGCACTCTACACACTAGAGGGGGAACCTTCATGAGCAACTGGGTACACTGGATTGCCAATTATTTGTGTTCTGGAGAACAACTCAGCTAGGAATGCCACATCCACTAGCTTCTCGAAACTATGGTCTTTATAAGGGAGGATATGATCCATGATCTCCAGAAGAAGACCCCCAATGAAGAGATAAGTCTTCATCAAATCCTGTAATTCTACCTCTGGATAAAAGGAGACATGTTCCTTGAAATGGTCTATATATTCCTTCACCATCTTTTTTCCTTATTGAATGCACAAAAGTTCTTTCTTTTTCTTCGTCTTCAACTATTCAGGTATGAAGTATAAGATGAATATGGATTTAAAGACATCCCACATCATCCCAACTTTCATTGATGGTAGGGAAAATAACTCCCATTCATCTAGAGGTGTAACTTTGAACATACCAAAAATGGTACGCACTCTAATAGTTTCAGGTGTTTCCAATACCCTGAAGATGAACTCAACCTCTTAAAGCCACTATGCTACCTATAATGGGTCCTGATCACTATGAATGATAGGAAACTTCTAATAAGGACCAAAAATTGGGCATGACTTATCAGAAACTGTGGGGATCTTTCTAGGTGGTATTTTTTGAAAAAAATATAAAACAGAGATCCAAAACCAATATCAAGCCGAAGTAACATCATTGAATGTGCTTTCATCCAAAAACAACCAGCTCCAAAACCAAACAAATTCAAAAACAACCAAGAACATTCCTTTCAAAAACCACTTTGAAAAAATAAGTTCAAGCCTTTGATTTCAAATAAACACCCATGGAATCCCATGAACTATCACATATGTGTCCATATATTCCATTTATTTACCAATTTCAAAAAATTACCAAATTTTCAATCCAAAACATTTCCCCTAGGTACCATATTTTCACAAACCAATCCTAGGTCGACCCTAAACCGGTCACTCAAGCCGGTCCATGACATGTCCTGAGGGTCATTCATGATTCCCTCAAGATGGAAACCAGTGATGAGTATAAAAACTAAGATAGGCGTGAGCAACGAGATGCTTAGTAGGGATGCCAAAATATAAAATATAGAAACCAAGAATTCCCTTTCCAAATTCAATATAATGACACAAGTTTGAAATAAAAATATAAAAGTAGGGGTTTCACATTTTAAAATAATCAATGTGGTTTCCCCATTTAAAAATCCAACTCATGCTTCATACCATTTTTCATTTTATAAAAAAACCCAAAACAAAAGATACCAAATATGGGATAAAGTAGAACAGGTAAACAATGCAAGATGGAAATAAACTAGTACAACATAAAGTAATCAAGAAATATAAATTATTAAGTAAAAATGGGTGATCTGAAACATCCTTATAATACCCATGGACATACTCGGTTTTGTACCACCTGCCGATGTATGGTGAAACTCCTAAGTCTATAACCAATTGGAAACCCTAAAACTGACCAAATATAGTTGAAAACCCCGCCTGTCCTGACAAAAAATCCATGGGGTACTGACAAGTCTAATCGGGGTTGATCAAAAACCATCACTCGGTCATCTAAAAGACACATAGGAACCTATAGTGGTTATAATAATACTATGTAAGTGGGAGGACCTCACACGCGTGACTCACCTTACCTACTGTGATCACACATTCCTACCCCAAACATGGACACTCTATATGATAACCCATAAAGGTATATCCCCTCATAGAGATTCCCACTAGATATATATATATATATATATACATATAACGTACATGTATTTGTCGTATCACCCATACTGCCAACTAGGTCATCACATCTTGTCCATATCGAAATCATTTTCTAAAAACATTTAAAACTCCTACTAGGCACACACAATTTCAAAACACAAACCATTATAAATGTTAACCCAACTTCACCCATGAGTTGGATGAGCCAAATGGGACATTAAGTCCAAAGTCTCCAATGAATTTTGAGTAAAAACTTTCAAAAATGTAAATAAAAACACACAATGTTATGAAACAATGAAACATCCCCTTAAGCCGAATATTCCTCAAAACACACACTAAAGGAAAAAAGGGCACACCTTAGAGATTACATTTCAAACCTCTCATAAAATAAACACAAAGAACCAAACCTTACTTAAGAAACAAAGACCATTTAGAAAACCATGGTTTTAAGAAAACATTATTTTAAAGGTTCCATCTTCATTTGAGAGAACATCCATGTGTGCACCTAGTGAACCCATGGGTGTTTCAACATCCAATGGATCAACATCTATCCAATAATACACTCAAAAGCACTATTTACATAACATACCATTTTCTTTAAAAGTTATCCCAACCATCCACATTACTTAGAAAACACCAAAATGATCCCCTTAAATCTATAAATCCCATTTTCAAGTAATTTTTATCACAATTTAAATTTACAACATTTTCAAACCATATGCGCTAGACCAAGTTCATCAACAAGAAGATACTGTCACAAAATAATTAAAGCTAACAGTTTGTAAAACATCTAATTTCACCTTACAAGTGCAAAGGTATATTATCAAATATTTTTGGTGAATAAATATTTTTTGAAAAAATAATTATCCAAATTGAAAACCACATAAAAAATTTATTAAAAAAACAATGGACAATTATCAAACTCCTTTTTCATTGGTGAAAATAAGTATACTTAATGAAACGTGCTAAAACATTTATTTCAACAACTTGTAACAATTTATAAACAGCATATAAGACCATTTAATAGAAAAATGAAGCTAAAAATCAGATAAAATAAATAATTTTTTGAATGATAATGTTATAGGAATGTATCGAAAAGCATAAACCTAGATTCACCCACCTCAAACCAAGTGCAGACACGACGAAACTTCTGAGGAAAGATGAACAACACCCATTGGACAAACCACACACTCTAATCAACGAGAATAATGAGAAAATTACAAATCAAAGTATTGAGGTTTGGTTAATTTGAGAAAAACACAAAAAAGAAAGAAATATACCAAGAAATGTGTTTTCACTTCCAGGAACATGCCAGAGGGTTGCCACCAAGACGCAACGCAAGGAGGAGGTAGGGCACGCTGTGTCAGAGAAAGGGGGTTTGGTTGGATGGGGAGCTATCTAGAGTATAAGATAATGGATCCAAGGATAGGGTTTCCTCACACAATGGTATCAGGGCTTGCGCTGGTTTTCGCACAGTAGGCCAATGCTAGCGTAGAGCGGGGAGGTCGGGCCACCGCCAGGAAGAGAGGATGAGGAAAGAGGAAAATCGACTACTAGATAGATAAAGGGGATTGAGAGAGTTTGGGTGATGCGCTGGAAAGGAGGTGTGGTGAGGGGTTAGGGCTGGAGGTGGTCGGTGCACCGAGAGGGAGACGAGGATCTAGGGAATTGCAGGTGCGTAGCAGGCAAGGGGAGTCGAGGTGCGCCTCGAGCCTATAAAGAGAGGGGGGGTCACAACCCCCCCTCTATGGGTTCACATCTTTTTTTAAATAATAATAATAATAATAATAAAACCAAATAATAATAAGAAGGCGAAGAAGAATAAATACAATATGAATATTAAGAATAATAATTAAAATTATACTAATAGTAATAATTTCTAGCATTTAATTTGAAATAATAAATATATTAATAATAATTATATTAATAACAATTTTAAATAATGATAATATTATTAACAATTATAGATAATAACAATAATTTTATCTACACAATAATATTATTGTTTCACATTTTAAACATTTAACTTATTTAATTTACAAAAACCTTTTTTTTATTTCGAATGATAGACATCTGCTCGGGCACCTAAGACGACTGTGCGACTGCTGCCAACTGTGTGGTGCCCACGCACCGGTCCGAAACCCACCAAATTCATTAAATGTCAAAAAAATTAAACTGGGACCCAACTCAAACCTTGATGAGAGAACCCAAAGACAACAAGTAATAAAATTAAAAAAATTTAAAAGTCGGGTTGTGACACATAATAATCTATTAAAAGCATAAATAAGGAAAAAACCCTACCTGGGTTGGTCGTCTTTGAGGTCATAACCTTCAATGTTGGATAACATTTATGAAAATGGTCTTAGAATAACGTTATAATGACTATAATCAAGGAAAATGTATTAAAAAGGCCACATCGGATGAAATCGATGTATGCACAATGATAATTTATAAAATTATTAAACATAAGGGATGATTTATAGACCACCTACTTTAGGGTTTTATTATTTTTATCATCCAATATCAGCCTTTAATTTGGGATCGATTGGAAGATATCTGAATAATTTATCAATTCCATGAATATAGGGAATATAATCTTGAATCTAAATAGCATTATCAATAGAAAGAATAATGAAAAAAGGTTAAAAAGGAATCAATATCTTACCAATGCGCATCCAACGTGACAAATAGGGATTGAATCAGAGTTATAACGACAATCAGGGATCAAAGAAAATGAAAGATTTTCAAAGGATCTCAAGATGGATAAAAACCCTTATTTTCCACTCAAGAGAAAATAAAGACGGTGAAATAAAAATTTCATTAAGGTCATTTTCATCATTTCACCAAAAAACAAGGGTTACACGGTTTGGCCACACGATTGGCGAAACTGTGTGCCAACCATGTTCCCTTTTCTATGGGTTCACATATTTTTTTAAATAATAATAATAATAATAATAAAACCAAATATAATAATAATAACAAAACCAAAATAATAATAATTATTATAAAACCAAAAATAGTGATAATAATAATAAAACCAAATAATAATAAGAAGGCTAAGAAGAATAAATACAATATGAATATTAAGAATAATAATTAAAATTATACTAATAGTAATAATTTCTAGCATTTAATTTTAAATAATAAATATATTAATAATAAATATATTAATAACAATTTTAAATAATGATAATATTATTAACAATTATAGATAATAACAATAATGTTATCTACACAATAATATTATTGTTTCACATTTTAAACATTTAACTTATTTAATTTACATAAACCTTTATTTATTTCGAATGATAGACATCTGCACGGGCACCTAAGACGACTGCGTGACTGCTGCCAACCGTGTGGTGCCCACGCACCGGTCCGAAACCCACCAAATTCATTAAATGTAAAAAAATTTAAACTGGGACCCAACTCAAACCTTGATGAGAGAACCCAAAGACAACAAGTAATAAAATTAAAAAAATTTAAAAGTCGGGTTGTGACACATAATAATCTATTAAAAGCATAAATAAGGAAAAAACCCTACCTGGGTTGGTCATCTTTGAGGTCATAACCTTCAATGTTGGATAACATTTATGAAAATGGTCTTAGAATAACGTTATAATGACTATAATCAAGGAAAATGTATTAAAAAGGCCACATCGGATGAAATCGATGTATGCACAATGACAATTTATAAAATTATTAAACATAAGGGATGATTTATAGACCACCTACTTTAGGGTTTTATTATTTTTCTCATCCAATATCAGCCTTTAATTTGGGCTCGATTGGAAGATATCTGAATAATTTATCAATTCCATGAATATAGGGAATATGATCTTGAATCTAAATAGCATTATCAATAGAAGGAATAATGAAAAAAGGTTAAAAAGGAATCAATATCTTACCAATGCGCATCCAACCTGACAAATAGGGATTGAATCAGAGTTATAACGACAATCAGGGATCAAATAAAATGAATGATTTTCAAAGGATCTCAAGATGGATAAAAACCCCTATTTTCCACTCAAGAGAAAATAAAGATGGTGAAATAAAAATTTCATTAAGGTCGTTTTCATTATTTCACCAAAAAACAAGGGTTACACGGTTTGGCCACACGATTGGCGAAACTGTGTGCCAACCATGTTCCATTTTCTATGGGTTAACATCTTTTTTTAAATAATAATAATAATAATAATAATAAAACCAAATATAATAATAATAATAAAACCAAAATAATAATTATTATTATAAAACCAAAAATAGTGATAATAATAATAAAACCAAATAATAATAAGAAGACTAAGAAGAATAAATACAATATGAATATTAAGAATAATAATTAAAATTATACTAATAGTAATAATTTCTAGCATTTAATTTTAAATAATAAATATATTAATAATAATTATATTAATAACAATTTTAAATAATGATAATATTATTAACAATTATAGATAATAACAATAATGTTATCTACACAATAATATTATTGTTTCAAATTTTAAACATTTAACTTATTTAATTTACATAAACCTTTGTTTATTTCGAATGATAGACATCTACACGGGCACCTAAGATGACTGCGCGGCTGCTGCCAACCGTGTGGTGCCCGCGCATCGGTCTGAAACCCACCAAATTCATTAAACGTCAAAAAATTTAAACTGGGACCCAACTCAAACCTTGATGAGAGAACCCAAAGACAACAAGTAATAAAATTAAAAAAATTTAAAAGTCGGGTTGTGACACATAATAATCTATTAAAAGCATAAATAAGGAAAAACCCTACCTGGGTTGGTCATATTTGAGGTCATAACCTTCAATGTTGGATAACATTTATGAAAATGGTCTTAGAATAACGTTATAATGACTTTAATCAAGGAAAATGTTTTAAAAAGGCCACATCAGATGAAATCGATGTATGCACAATGATAATTTATAAAATTATTAAACATAAGGGATGATTTATAGACCACCTACTTTAGGGTTTTATTATTTTTCTCATCCAATATCAGCCTTTAATTTGGGCTTGATTGGAAGATATCTGAATAATTTATCAATTCCATGAATATAGGGAATATGATCATAAATCTAAATAGCATTATCAATAGAAATAATAATGAAAAAAGGTTAAAAAGGAATCAATATCTTACCAATGTGCATTCAACGTGACAAATAGGGATTGAATTAGAGTTATAACAACAATTAGGGATCAAATACAATGAATGATTTTCAAAGGATCTCAAGATGGATAAAAACCCCTATTTTCCACTCAAGAGAAAATAAATACGGTGAAATAAAAATTTCATTAAGGTCATTTTCACCATTTCACCAAAAAACAAGGGTTACATGGTTTGGCCACACGGTTGGCGAAACTGTGTGCCAACCATGTTCCCTTTTCTATAAGGGGGCACATCACATGGTTAGGCCATGATGTTAGAGAAACTGTGAACCAACCCTGAAAAACACCTCTACTAAAAACAATTGACATTTCTCATAGGTGTGTGGCCCTTGGTACACAGTCAGGGAAAACTATGTGCCCCACTTCATT
Source organism: Viscum album (assembly GCA_963277665.1). Taxonomy (NCBI): domain Eukaryota; kingdom Viridiplantae; phylum Streptophyta; class Magnoliopsida; order Santalales; family Viscaceae; genus Viscum; species Viscum album. The sequence goes on from OY728121.1 coordinate 671,285,584, forward strand.
GCATTGTCCAACCCCACATAGTTAGAAGAAACCATATTGGTCAGGTCACATGCTTTCTACTAATTTCATGGCCCCATGATTTTCTCTACTAGCCAGGTTCTGAGCTCCGAACAAGCCCCAAACACCCCCAAAAATTTTATAACCTCATTAGGCATCCAAATTAGGCCCAAAATAATGATTTATACATAAATTAAAAGGATCCATTACTGATATAAAAATCATGTTCATACAATTTATGACATAATCATTCTTCTAGAATGATAATATCATATCTACCACTATACCTTAAAATTAATTGGAAAATCATAATGTTTCAAATGTGTATGTGTTGACTACAACCTCCATCAATTGATGTATCTTTTTTAATTTTTGTATTACATGGTTCATATTAAAGATGGATTTTATGAATATATATGATATATATGATATAATAATGATTATGGAGTGGTGAATTATTATTTACCTTTATGTCATTCCATTCATTGAAAATTAAAAACAACATTCTTGAATACATATTACCTATTCTCTCCTTGAATAGTGTAATTCATTAGTTTATATCTGATTTTATGATTTACTCTAAATTCATATATATTGAATATATATGATATTAATATCATGATTAAAATCCTCTAGATAATGTATCCATTATCAAAATACAAGGACCAAACTACCAAAAAAACATACATGAAAAATGAGGTAGTTATCATCTAGAACTCTGATTTTAATAAAGAATTGATAATAAATGGATGATAAAGGATATAAGTAAATAATATTTGGTATCATATATATAAGTCTATTTTGGTAATACATGCATAATAAATCTATATTTATTATGTAGGAGGTTCTAACATGTATGAATAAGTTGAACCTGATTTAAGGGTTTTATGGTACAATCTCATTGTTTTATAGGATTAGTTATGATTAAGTTATGTTGATGAAACATTATGCTATGTCTCTCAATAATTCAATTAATTTTGTTTACCTTAGGTTATTTATTTAAATTGCATTTTTTTTCCTTTAATTTTTTCTCTCTTAATTCACCTAATATACAAATATAATTATTTTAAGGAAACTAGGATTTATTTCCATCTTTTGTCTAAAATCCATTATCTTCTACATCCATGTTTTATAAAAATGTTTTCAAGAATTATTTTACTGTTATCAAAATATTTTTTAAATTCATTAATACAATTTTTTACTTTTTACAAATTTTTTAAAATTGAATATTCTTGACTTAATTTGAATGATCTGATTTTGAATTTTTACTAAAAATGTGAATAGAATCATTGTTTTCGTGTATACTATGTGAAAGTAATTTTAAGTTATCATGACCATTCAATAATTTAAAGATTACATCATATGTTCCATGAGTCATTTTCAATGAATTTTTTTCATAATATTTGTGATTTTGTTTATTTTATATATCTTATTTCAACGTCTATAGTGTATTTTCCTCATTAAATGTTACTAGTGATATTTGAAAATCATTTTTCTTCTATGATGACCTAATTTTAGGTTTCATAATATTTAATTGGAAAATGATCCAATTATTCCATACTTATTATTTCTCTATAGGGTTTATGATTATGATGATAAGATGTTTAAGACACCCATTTTTTCCATGGATTATGTTATAATGAAGTGGTTATGAAATTTGTTTCTTTCTCATGGGTTATGATATAATGAATATTTTATGATCTATTAGGACACATATTAATGGGTTTATTTATGTGAATGGAAAGAAAAAAAATTATATTTCCCTATAATAAATTGGATAATGATGGATATCTCATGAGATAATGAGGACCAGAATGGGTAGTGAACCCAGTTCAATACGGGGACCTGTCCACTATGATCATATAAGGAGTGAACCTTAACTACTATGATAGTTTGGGGAGTAGAACCAATACACTATGATAGTCTTGGTAGTTATCCTTGAGCACTAATGAAATGATTTTCTATTCTTATGTGTATTCTGAAAATTTATGTATTATACCAATTTTATTCTTTTATTGAACATTTTCTTTGATTCCTTTTTGATTCATGTCATGTGAATTTCCAATCATTATTGCAGTTTTCCTGATTTATATCTATGATTTGTAGGGTATGATTTAAAATGTAATGATCATGTTATTATACCCTTATGTTGATGTTTTTTAACTGATTACCTGATATCCACCATGTCTACCCTTAATGATTATCTAAACTCACCCTTTATTATGTTTCCTTTTCCCCATGGATTTTGGTATGATGTGACTAAGAAGGATTATATTTATGAATAACTAAGTGGGATATGTTGTAAATATCTTATGAACAAGTTTTTTATGTTTTTTCATTTCTAAATATAATATACCTATACAATTCTAGCAAGGATTGTTATGTTATGTAATGAATATTCATACACAAAGATGTAATATCTACATATGAGAATTATGGGTCACTATACTAGTTCTATATAATATGGTTTACCAATTTTGGTTCTATTCATGAGGTAGTAACCTCTATCTTTCAATGGAATATAAAATCCATTAGTAGCTGAAAAATGGATAAATTTCAAATAGACGGTATTCCTTTCTTTGGGATGAGGTGAAATGTATAAGTTTATCATTATTTTTATATCATCTATGTGGAAATTCTGATTAATAGTGGAATTTGATTCAAGATACCATGAAAGAAGATGATATAGATAATATGGAATGGATATTATTTATAGATATATTCTTTGAAAATGACATTCTACATGAGTGTTGAGCTGACATGGAATGGTAGTTCAAAAGTTCCATACAAAAGGAAGAGGATTTTCTTACAGACTTTGAAGATAACTTTATGATTATTTTAAGACATGATATATATAGAGAATATAATCCATAAATTAAGATTGATCAAATAATTAATGTTTTCAATACAATTCTTATATAACATCCCAACCATGGACTATGGGATTGGCTAGGATCATAATGCTAGAAAATTTATGTGCATCACCCAAGAACAAATGGATTTCATTAAATTCCAATGGTATAAAAATCATTTGATGAATATTTACTAATGAGATATAATATAACTTGTTATGATGAATGATGAATGCATATCCTCAAAATTATTCCAGATAAAAACATACCAAACTTCCATAGGGACGATCTAACTAACTAGAGTCACTGATTAAAAATATACAACCGAGTCTACCCAAAAAAACCAATCCACTCAAAATTATGAAAAACTACATATGATACCACTTCCAAAAGATAAATCCCTTAACATAATCCATGATCAAGACTCCAACATCATTGACATCCATTTTATGGTTTATTAATAGAAATTTATGATACCTTAATCTTATATGTATCTTTATAAAAAAAATTAAATGCACTATGTTTTATATGCACGGGGTGAGTATAATACCCAATGGGTAATCCCCCTAATAAATAATACAGACCATTTAGACTATAAGAAGTTATCTCATATTAAATATTAATATAAAACTATGGAAATCATGATAAAAATGGAAATGGATAAATAAAGATTACCCAGTAGTAAATATAACCCTTTGAATTCACTAACTCTCATAAAATAATACATTCCATGAATAAATTTTATCCCTCACTATAAAGGACTCCATAAAAATACCAAACTTGTCAATAGAACCCCATACACCCATACCCAATCTTTCACATTGTGGACTAATGTAGAGTACTCCAATTTCATCATGGAATAAAATTATAAATCAAATTTTCCTTAATAATATAGTAAGTTTGTAATCTATCTCTTATCCCTACTCTATTTTTACACACCACAAATTCCACTCATATCAAACTATGTAAAAAAATAGTATGTTCATGAAAATTTATCTAGAAAAAGTGATTATTGATCATGAAAAGACTTCCAGTTCCATATAGATGTGGAGTGGTAGATAAGACACATCCCTCAAATAGATTCATCCATCAGAGAGAGGTATAAAAACATTAAATGGAATGAAACTTCATAAAAATCATATATATAATACCTATTGGTCTAGATCCATAATGAGATTAGGTCAGGTGTGATTTTTTAAAGGGATTAACCATGTTAAAATAAATAAAATGATAACTAAAAATACTATATAGAAATGTTCAGTTCAAAGTGTAATCTCTCTCAAAAACATGGTTGACATTTTAGTCATTCTAAAACTGAATCTATTAAAAAACATCACAAGGGTTTCCCACCATGACCATTTTGATATGGACCCCTTTCATTCCCAATAGATACCCACTAAAACATAGGAGGATTCCCTATAAATTTTATTACCAATCATGTTTTCGACCAGGGTGTGGTTTATCCTCCTTCACCATTTCCTCCAAGACTGCATAAAGGTTAACCACACCTCAGTAAGTCTACAATTTCCATTTATATAACATTTTGGCACCACCCATTTCCCACATGTGTACTCACTAAGGCACCAAACCTACCAAAATGATTGTGTATATGTTTTGGTGGAATCTTAAAATAAAAACTAAATCATCACATACGTAGCTAAAATAAAAATAGGACTAAAATCTCCACCATAATTTACAAAATGTAATAGTGACTCCCAGGTAGAGAAACACCCTCTTTTTAACATGATGAACCTTTAACATTCATTTTATAATCAAGTAATACTTATCATGACATAAAACACTATAAAATTGTAATGTATAAAAAAATTTATGTGTCATAAGCTCCCTATCATTGGGAATTATATCATCATAAATCTGGAGTTTGGAAGTTATTTTTTAGAATACATATCCACTGGTCTTACACACAATATTCTCGATCCCAATATTCTTCCTAAATCAAACCATCTTGACATAACACCCATTATAGGGAGATAAATATTTCTACCCATATATAATGAATACTATCTATAATTCATATAGTATTTTTAATGAATAAAACATCCATGTAATATTTCACATAATCCAAACTACTCACATGTGTTTATTTTTTAAATCATAAACAAAAAATGTTCTCATCTAAATATTTTTGGTTACTTAAACTAATAAAAAACTCCACATATATTCCTGAGAATCTAAAATGGCCTAATATATTATAGATATAATTTCTCATATATTCCTAAAAAATGGTTCTCCCGCCTCAATGATACTATATAGAAGGCATGATCCCCCAAATAAAAAAATAATGGGTCATAATGATTACAATAATATGATTTTTGAAGGAATTGAGAAATTTATATTCATTTCTAGATCTTCTGGAACTTCTCATTTGTTTTATAGAAGAGACTATGTATAATAAATTATGGTTCTATAGTTTCCACCAAATAAATTTGGGATCATATCGATCTATTTTACAAGTCTTAAAAATAAGTAATATATATCATTTCCTAATAACTATTATAATATTAGACACCACAAATGGAATATGATATTTCCATGAACCACAAATGTCTATCAAATAACTATAATCATGTCTTATGATGTTTTGATTGTCATATCCAACTATCTATTTATATGACGATTGTAGGTTAGGTTCATAGTCAGTTGAGATCTAAGGTCTTGTTTCAAAGATAAAATAAATTAACATAAATATAGGTTCATGGGAAAAGAAAATAAAAAAGTATACCCCATTAAATATTTCCATTTCTTATATGTACAATTTTAAATAGAGTAAACCAAATTCATCTCCTTGATTGGATTAATGTTTACTAACATGGTGTGTCTCTCAAAAATCACTCAAATGTAATTTTTATTTCATGGAAACACTTGTAACATGATGAAAACAACTATAGAAATATTCTCTAGTTTTCATAATGGAATTCATAATTTTTGTATCATCATAGATGTCCATAAATTCTCAAGTGTCATAGAAAGATAAGATAATCATTATTCAATATACTCGGTCAGTGTAATATTCATAACTGATAACCAGAATTTTTCTATAATATTGTTATACATTTTCTAATTGTATTAAATGATATCCAATATTTAAATATACAAATTCCTAAGGAGCTAATCTAGTAATGGTTGTGGAACTACTATCCGATATCAAAAACACATGATGGTATTTTCATCCATAGTTCTTCTATTTATGATCTCCCCATCAAAGGGGTTTTACCTAGTGTTATGACTCTGAGGTTCTAACCATAATGATTATTGAAGGTGGTTATCAAAATCTATGGATAGTGTTTTTGTAATGAAGGAAAATAAAATTGGTTTTTAACAATAAAAATTCATATTAGTGATCACCCTAACTAATTTCAATTTCTATCAATATTATATGAAGTCTCTTCAATATGAAAATTTATATAATGCATTATCCATTGATTTACCTTTCACAATTGTATAGTATATGTGAAAGTAAAACATATTTAGATATTCCATCGAATATTTTTTCCTTAGGTACAAATTCATTTTTGAGAAGATGTGATTGATGGTCTTATTATTGATGAATATTTTCAACTTCCCTGAAAATGGATTATTGTACCATGTTTCAAATTCATTGATGACAATAAATAATTCTAGATCATGATTTGGATAGTTCTTTTCATCTGATTGAAGCTAAAATGATCTATATGCTATTATATAGTCTCCATACATGAAAAAAATCCAATCAAGATCAAGATGTGTCATAATAGTCCATGTATCCATAACCTAGTATTGGTATGATATGAATACATGTCGATATATATCAATCCAAGAACTCATAAAATGATTTCTTAAATTTTATGTATCAATGGAATATAATACCCTTATTTGTTTATTTATTCTTAGGGGAAGCTATGTGTGAGAAAAATATGGAGCTAGAAATGAAAATATACCTAAACTAAGATATATTTGTAACTTGAAAATATTTAAATATGACTATTATGAAATGAAAGCATCAATTTTATTAAGATAAAATGATTTAATATTTCCAAAAATGAAATTTCCATTGAATCAAATATATTTTATTATTAAATTATATATACAATTTTTGTAGAGATTTTTTTCTCAATGTCCTCAACATGAACTCTATGTTCAATTCACAGTCACCTCAGGATCGAGAGTACAATAAAATTTCATTAACAAACACCGCCATAAATGAGTCTAGATACTTATGAAGAAAATCATAATCTCCCTGAATACTTCTAGTGAATCTGTAAGACAATTAAAATGATTATTTTATACTCATATTGGTAATAACAACTTCTAAAAGTAGTCTTTGAAATATCCTACTACCGAAATCAATGATGTTAGAACCCTAATCATAGAAAAAAAATTATATAACCAATTTCATCCCCTTTGATTTGATAATGATATCATTAAATAGAGGTTAGGGTGGTCAATTTATTAACATAATTTTTTTCAGTTTATGATAATAGACACAAAGTTGAAGGGTACTATCTTCATGTCTTAAAAATATCACTTGAGTATCCCAAAGTGATGTTATAGATGTAATAATGCTCCATCATTCTAATTAATCCAATTAGATATTTAGTTACATATTTCTATTGGTTTTATTCTATATGATGGATTTAAAATATGACTCGTTTGTGGTAGTAAATATGTTGATAATTGTATATTTATTTTGGGTGGATTCCCCATGAAATCATCTGGGAGGATATTGAATTGTTGATCTCCAATATATATAATATCCTTCTTTTTAATTGTATCAATAGATTCCATGGTCATGGTTGATGACTGATATGAGATTATTCTAACCAAGGTAATTAAATACCCTTATCTCACCAATTTCATATCCCATTCCCCTTTAAATAGATGAAACACTTAGTTTGGATACGTAAAAACCATTTTTCTATATCAAAAAAAATATTATTTGGTTGTTAATATCCAATAATTACAAAATATTTGACCAAAAATTTCAATTTTTAAGACTATTAACTCCAAAAAAAACTTGAAAAAAATCAATAGTGATGGGATATTCTAAAAACATAAATTCCCTAAATGGATATTTTCCAAAAGGTGTTTTGATACTCATGACACGAGGCATCATCTCAACATGTAAATCCATTTGAGTCACCACATGAAATTATTCAAAATAATAAGGGGTGACAAAGTTAATCAAAACAATCATTAATATATAATTAATAAGAATTATACCTCTCACTATTGAGGAAAATAGTTCATCAATGACTATGGCTTGATCATATCTACAATTCTTTTAGTCATTCCCTCTAAAATAGTTCTTTCTCCCATGATGATTGTGAGCCTGATGAGATACCAAGGTGTTCGATGAATCACTAACCAACTAAATGTTTAGGATGATATATACTCTTTTGAGATCATATATGTGTATAATTTTAGAACTTATTTATATTAGAACATCATTCGCTATTTTAATTAGGTGAATAAGTTTATAAGTTCTTAAGATTCCCCATGTGATCACTGTTATGAAACTACCAAATAGTTGTGGTACATTACATCTCAAAATGGTTTAAATAAACACATTGAAAACAATACGGATAATTATTACATTATAGAGGGATAGAAACGAATCTGAAATATTGGTTATCATGTTCATTATTCACCTTTTAGAAGTTATCCCTCCTATTCATATTCCCACCACTAGGGTCACCACATGTTCCTAGATGGACAAAGAATTCCCATCCACTGAGATTATAGGAAATTTTCTATTATTCCACAATATCCTTATTCAAAATTTCTATGTAATATTCAACACAAATCATCACTAAACATAAGATAATGCCAGGTTCTAAGATCAACTCTAACATCCACACTTGAAGATATAAAAAAACATCCACATCCATTTTGAATTTAGTTATAAATGTGAATAAATATATATATTCCACAATAAAATGTTCTCTTTTCATCATCTTAATGAAATCAGATTCCCATGACACATAGATGGATTGTAGGTATAATTTATTATGTAAAAATTCCTAAAATCTCTCCCATGTAAATTCTCGATCAATATTATCATGGGTAATTGGGTCCCACCATTTTTGTGTTAGGTCATTATATATTCAAAATTTTATATATATTCATATTTTCTAAAGGTCTAATGAAATTTAATATTCAATTCATCATAACTAACCATTCCTCACAATATTCATGTCATGTGTCACCCTAAAAGATTGGTGGGTTTTACTTTTGGAATTACAATGAGTGGTACCCATAAATTTTTTTTGACATCTGAGATCCTTTTTTCAGTGCCTAAAAATCATCAAAAATACTTTTAAGAAGTTAACTATTCATTTTAAATTAAGGCCCGACAATGTTCTTAGTAGAACCTACATACTTGTTTCTATGTCTCCATAATGTTTGTATTTTCCCACATCCATAGTAATAATGAACACCATGTTATTACAAATCCTCATAAGCCAATATTAATCATTTAAAAAGACAGATAAAACAACTCATTATATCAAATATATAGATAAAGAAAAATAAAAAATCATATGAATGCTGAGATACATAATGGAATACTTTTTACTAGTGATTTATACAGTACTTACACCAACTAAATCTATGATGATGAGGTGAATACACAACTATATTTTTTTAATGAAACTTTTTATACTTAGACAATCCAAGTAACTTAATTTTTTATATAGATAGGATTATTATGACATTTAATAATCTAAATTTCTTATTTTTAAATATCTTATATCCTTTCCTAACATCCCTACTTTCAGGCTATACAAAATTGATACAATTTGTAACATCCCAACCCTGACAATTATCTTAGGAATGATGGAAATTCCACTAACATTTGGTGAATTCCCCATTCATATACGACAGGTAATAAATTCTAATTATATAAAACTTATCTTGGGGATGATTTACCATTGATAAATTAAATAACATATAATAAAATAGGATAATGATATAGCCCCAACATGATGCATGAACCATGCATGGGAAAACATCCATAAAGAATATCATAACTATTAAGAGACCCAACATAAAAAAATGCAACCAAGTAAATCAAAAAAATGGACTCCAAATTATGTCATAGTGATAACGATGGATATACCCCAAGTTATATACCATAATTCAATCTAAGACCTATCCCCCAAAATACATTAATATAGAAACAATGTTCTCTGCTATGAATGTATGTGTCCTTTTACTTACGAGTATCATTATTAATAACTTCATAATATGTAAAAATGTTCATATATAGGGGCTGAAAAATAGCATTAGTTAATACCCCTATGAAATTTCAATCAAAGCCATTAATGAATTAACATACTATCTCATAATAAATAGTTATAAAAATAATTGATAAAACATGATATACGGTTAAATAGATAAACATATGAAAACTATAATTAAAAATAACCAATGAAATACACCATGTCCTTCCATAGTAATGACTTGGCATGAAAAGAGTGCATCAAATTCCCTGTATAATGTGACCCAATCTTATCATAACATAAATAGTACAATAATCTCATAACTTATATTCTATATCTCACAATGAATCACACGACCCAAATACCTAAATGTTTAGTTCCATGAAGATTATCTACACAATCACCCTACATTGAAATGCATGAAAACATTTCTCTATAATCATACTCCTCTTGAAAAATTTCTATACATGTCACATTATATAACCATCCTCATTTCTTAGGGGATAGAAACTGTCATAATAGGGTGATATTAGATTATTGGTAAGGGAAAATGTATTAAAATGTGTTAGATCATAATAATGAAGGATAAATTATGGAAGATATAAATATCTTAATAAAATATTGAAAGATCGTAAATTATAATAATAAAAATTGATAGAGAAACATAATATCATAACCACACAATTAAGGAAACATAAAATTTATGATGTGGCTCAAACTCGATATTAATATCATAAAACATGTTAAAATGATATAAATGTGTAGAAAACATTAAAAATGTGTGGTCAAGATAATATATAATTCCATGGAAACAAAATGAATCCTAATTTTTTTATTAATTATTAAACAACATTGAATAGTCGCACAACTATAAGTATATAAAATCCTTTCTGAGAGAACCCTAAATGCCCCGAACTATGTGAAAAAGTCGTTATATATTTAAATAAAAATATGAACAAACCCATTATTCCTATTATTATGTAAACTGTCTAATTATGTCCACTAATAACTATATCTTGAGATAAAAACAAAAAACTATGCACTGGAGGCCCATATAGGACCCCACACTTCATCTTCCATACATATGCGTGACACTTAAAAACAATCACAATTGTATCATGATGAACCTAAGGATAGAAGAAAGGGTTCCTTAATCATCCAAAAGGAAATAATTTTATTTTCAGAATGAACCCATGGAAAAAGGTTTCTTCAACATCCAGTGGGAAAATAGCCACATTTCTTAAAGAACCCATGGGAATAAAATGTGTTTCCTAAATAATTTAAATAGTATAAAATAACATCATGAATTAAATAACTTTTTATTGAAAAAATTATCAAAAAAATAATAATCACATAACAAAAGAAAATATATAGTTAAATAAGAAATAAAACATAATTAGAGACATATCATTTAATGATAATTTAAACCAAATCAAATAATTAGATTTTCAAAAAAATAATCCTTATAAAAGTAATAGTTACGAGTTTATTTTCAATAAGTTTTCTTTATTTTTTTAAAAAATTAATATATGATAAGAAAACCATTCATCAAAATGAATTTAGGTCAAAAAAAATACAAATAAATATGGAGATAAATTCATTTAAAATTGAAAATATATTTATTATATTGAAATGAAAAACAAGATATAAACATAAAAATCAATAGAAGGAAATTGAGTTACCAAGTCCCTTACCATTACCTTAGATTTCAATATATGTGCGTTAATCTCATGTAAAATTATCATGATTATCTTAATCACTTATCTAAAAAATATAATTTCAATATATTATCCTTTTTATAACTATTTTATTTTCATATATTACAAATATATTATCAATTATATATTTTTTCATTAATAGGTGTTAGAAAATTTATTTATTTGTTTTGAACTTACATCATGAAGAAATTATCAATTCTTTAAAAGTTGTTTCAATATCATAATTACTATATCTTTCAAGATGGATTCATTATTGATTTTTAATGATTTATGAATTCCCATTTTCATAAGGCGAATGACATGAATATGACTTATGAAAATGGAAATCACGATGAACTAGTTTTTTATGTGTTTAATGATTGAAGGGTTATTTACAAATAGATATTTTAAATAATAATAAAATATTTCTAGAATAATTAAATAATAATAAATATAAAATTATTATGTGATATTAGCATTAAATGAGATCCCATAAAAATTTATAACATAATCATTATAATATTGTTTACATAAGCGGTAAAATTAATGAAAATAGTAATGTGCTATAATATTTTCAAGATAAAGGAAATTTATATAGATAATGGTAATATGAATATTTAGAAGAATAAAAATGCAATTATTATCAAATATCCACAATAAACCATTCATAAAACCAACCATGATAAATTTTGATGACAAAAAAATTCATTGTCTGTGGAGGTTGTAGTCCATCATATGCACGACTAACGATGCCATTTATTAATGAATAGAGAGGATAATGTTATATTAAAAATGAATAATTAAGAGTGGAATTTGTGACATGGAAATCATAATTTTAATAAAATTCATCTTTGATATTTTTCTCTATATGCGGGGATGAAACTTGTAAAATAGAACTTCATGGAGGTTGTAATACTCACATACACACAATCGATGTTATATTTTTAATGAATGGAATGGACTGAGTAATTATTTTTTAGTTCATATATTGAAATTTTATTATAAAAATTATAAAAATTATATTATATTATTAAGGTTAGATAAGGTTGGGATAGAAAAAAAATTGAGAAGGAAACACTTTGTAGAAGTGGATATTCACATGAGGGACTTAAATTATCACTATGAATAATCATTTGATATGAAAGTATTATGATTAATAATAGTCACCAAATTAATTTATATGTGTGATAAAATTCTAGGATAATAAATTTGGAAGATTTAAAATGTTAATTCATAGGGATGGTGAGTCTTTATGTAGTGAAAATGTTATCCTTTTATAAGTTAATGGAAGGGTGTTTTTGGAAGTTAATTCTTAAATTTTCAATAATATATGTTTAATATTCCATAATAAAAGGGAGAGAAAGTGGAGTTTAATTTTATTTTGGGTCTAAAATTACCTCTAGCATTCATTTTTTATACAAATTGAGTGTTTTAGAGATTTTCTATTAACATTGTAACTATAACATAATTTACCTTTACCTTGGTAGTTAATTTTTAACAATTGAAATTAATTTAAATAAAAAATAAATAATGAAAATTTTAGATAATTGGAGAATTATGATTAAAATTTATGAAATAACATTAATAAAATAAAATTTCTAAGGTTTTGAAATGTTAATTTTATGATAAGCACACACAATACGTGAAATTTTTTTTTATAAAAAGTTCATCTTTATGATGAAAAAAATATGTAATCCATAGTTTTTAAAATTATTAATTACCATTCCATAAAGCGGTTCATAATATATAAATAAAAGGTTTTATGCCTTTATGGCATTCCAAAACTTAATTTCACCTTAAATATACATGATTAAAATAAAATAATGAAAAAATATTTTATTCAGCTAACATCTTAATTTAATGCTAAAAATGATGCACGTTGTATTTATAATTTCCATAACCCCACAACCCAAAAAACCTTGACCAAACTGAAGTGTCATAGGACCTCATGAGAACCATCTCATACACAATAGGTAGCTGACTAGAAATGAGGGCCTTTTTCCATCAGTGGCGAGATTATAACCTCATTATCATGCCACACCAATAATAAATAAAATCAATAAATAATAATAATATGAACATAGTATCATGTGGAAAATAAATAATAAAAAGTGTATACATGGCATATGGGTAATATATAGATTATAAAACGATATTCTAAACCAATGTATGATGTGTAGATAACAGATAAATAAAATAATAGGGTCCACCTATATTTTCCTAGGCCCACTACTAGCATTATGGACCTCTAATCAGTCATCCACCATAGGTACCTATCCCTTAATTGAATCCATAATCATGAAATTTATAAGTATATAAAAATTCATGAGTAGGGTGTGATTACAATACTCAGAAAGAAACCAGAAAAATATCCTTATACATGTGTGTAGAAATCTAACATGTGTATGTCGTGATAATAATAAATGTGTAACAAGAAAAACAACATACAACCCAAAAATGAGCATTAATTCTCTAAAAAATCTTCCATAGAACCTCAACCATACTTACTTCATCTCTGTACTGGAAGGAAAATGAGAAGATGTTAGAAAAACACAAATTAATCACTGTTTAGAACATCATTCATTCAAAAACCTTGTAGCATCATGTTTATATGCAACCTAGTTTTTTCCAGACCTCATGTATTAAATGGTTCTTACTATTCCACTAGTCATCTAGTGTGTCCTTAACATGATATGCTACTAAAAAACCAACTATGAATCGAGTATCCCAATACATGGGTAATGAGTGCAACCTCAACATAACATCACACTGTATCATCATGTCTCGACCATGTGCTTAGGTCTATTGTCCCCATTATCGCAAGTCAATAACACACCCACTCTAATGTATAATCATGAAACAATGGTTAACCTATATTGAGGACCAATAATTATAAATATAAGCTCGGTTAAATATATATAAGTTATAGAATTCAAGGAATACATGTCATCATGAGAATAAAGTTCCCATATAGATATATGTGATCTAGAAAAATATGACAGTAAAAAATAAGAAAAAATCATGGAATTAAGAATCATTATAGGTATCTTGAGTTTCACACACACCCACATTCTATCACAATCAACCACAATGAATGAATTTTTTCATCCCATTAACTATATCAATGAAACAAGAGTAAAACATATCCTAAAAAAGGTAAATTAACATCCTAACTCAAATTCATTGATATCTATATCAAGGATAAAACACCCTATGTGTTATGAAATCTGGATTGGAACCCTTTACCTCTAAGAAAAACTCATAAAAGGTCGTATTATCATAAATTTCAACATGTTAAATTTATAAGATTTTAGAGGATCCATATAATGAAACTGAACTATTTTATTTCCAATAGAAAAACAATATCACATGTAATTAACAGTTTCTCTCTCCAAGATAATTTATGAATTTTTAAAATTATACCAATACATGTGTTTACAATTCTATCCTCAATAAATAATAATAAAATAACATGTGGTATTACACTCTCTCTCTAGAATAATATGCATGTGAAAATAATTATTATTATTCTTTCATATTCTAAGAAAATAATACTTTTATCATTATGTGATAATGTCTAGATTATTATCATTTGATATTTACTTATTAAATTTCTATAGAATTATTCTTTCACTGGTATATATGAAATAAAAAGAAAAAGAAATGAATAATTACCTACCTGTATTTATCTATCCTTGGTGCTACACCAAGAAAGAGGAGAGAAAAAATGGTTCATTCCCTCTTTGAAAATAGAATAATAACTTGATGTTTTTAAGGATATTTCATATATGTCATATAAAATAATTTATGGGTAGATTAGATAAAAAAGGATAAAATAAAATGAAGCATGTAAGGGTTCATATATTTTATAATATTAGATCCATGTATAGGTTTGTGGAAATAAAAAGCAAATATTCAATATCATAATTTAATTTTTATTTCATGAAAACATAATAATGGAGTGTTTAATTTCACACATAATTTTTTTTATCATGATCCTTATATGTTTAAAGGACTTTATTCTCATGATTTTTGGAATTTCAAACTATCAAATAAACATTAAAGGGTTGTGATATAGAGGAATAAGTAAGAAAACCCAAAAAAACATGGTACAATGTTAACCTTAGGTATAGATTATGTGCAGCATAGGGTAACATGGTTTTACACATACGCTATGGGTTACCCTTTTGTAGGATTTGGAATATTTTGGGTTCTCTTATATAGATTACCTTATTTAACTAGTTATCCTTTCATAGCCTTTGAAAAAAATGGATTACCCTTATGTAGAAACCATTATTTGAGTTTGTACCCTAACACAACTCCCATTACCTTTACACAGTAGTGGTTGTACCCTTATTTAACTCAACATCACTTTAGGAAGAGGTGTGGTACTCTTACATAGTTCATTTAAAGGTTGTTTACCTTACGTAAGATAATACTACCCTTATTAATCCATAAGATACCCTTACGCATCCCATAGGATATGGTTCTTACCCTTACACAGGCCATGTAAAAAATATTTTACCATTACAAAGGTTAGAAAATGCTGATTTTACCCTCAAAAAAGTTCCAGAAACACAATTTACCCTTACCTAAGTTGATAAAACCCATAATTTAACACTATATAGAACCATAAAACCAAAGTAATAGTGATTTATATTGGAAATTTATATTTCAAATTAAATATATTAAATTTAAACCAACTGATAGTTCTCAAATAAAATTAAAAATTGATGTTATTTTAATTACCTCCCCCCACTAATGATTGACAACCCCAAATAATTATATCAAGTGGTGTTTCTAGAAAAAATCTAGATAGTGACCTCAATCATTAATTTTCCCCTCACACAACTCCTCCAAGATCTATCCATGAGGCCACCAAATCCAGTCTAGTGGAATCACCATCCCTATCACAAACCAAATCTAGTTTCCATCAAGACCAGAACCCGACCCAGCCCATGACAAGGCCCTAAGGGTGTTCCCGATTCCCATGGGATAGAAAAAGTTCCCAAGTGTAATAAAAAGAAATTTGGGAACAATTTTCCCGAATTTTTAAACATAAAACAACAAAAAAACCAAGAAACCTAATCTGGATTTTTCAAACCAAAACATATTTTACTAAAATTCTGAACTAAATTACAAAATTTTAAACAATTATTAAAGACCATTACATAGGTAAAAAACCAGGAAAATATAGTCCAAGAATCCCCACATGGTATGAGGCACCGCCCTCAATCCATCTCCACGACACGACATCACGAAGGACCGCTAAACCCGAAGCATTGGAACAAAAGTTCTACCCGAACCTATGACAAAAATAAACATGTATACTTACACCAAAAGGTGTAAGTAGAGTGTGAGAAAAATCCCAGTAGGATACCACCACTAATATATTCCATGTGAAAAACATTTTAAGACGAAGATCATTGCAAGATTTATAAATAAGAAATGCTAGTGATAGTTTCTAAAAGAAGCAACATTAAAACTAAACAATTTTGAGGTGGGATATTTTAAAGAAAAAAATATTTTAAATAAAACCAATATGATACTGAAGTTTTCCAGCCATTAATATTGTATAATGATGGTAATCACAAAATATCAAGTGAGAACAAGCAACAAGAAAAAACCCCTAGGCACTAGCTCATTGTGGGTCCTAGGTACCTCGTATCTCAGTGAGAGTAACCATCACAATATATGTTCTCATTCATGACCCACTAGTAGGGGCATACCCATAACCTAGTGGTCCCAAATCATGATCATCATCATAGTTTAGTTATTTTTTTAAGCATCAATATTACTATGTGAAACTGAGGCCAAACCCCACAGGATCACTAGCATACTAGTACACGTACACCAACCTAGATACCCAGGTTTCTCCTTTTTCTCAAACAAGTTCAACAATCCAAGAAATATACTTTGCACATGAAAATATTATTTCCAAATCACATTTACATCACACAAGTCACAAAATTTACTTTTTTATTCAAATGCATTTTGAAATCATATTCACACCAAAATAACCCACAACACTTTTCAAATTTATTTAACACATTCACAAATCCTTTAAAAAAATTATAAAACCATTCCAAGATATTACTACTCAGATAACATCCCAAAAACATATCACATAATACCCTTATCACCTTTAAAATTCATTTTATCATCAAACTCAGACGAAACAGTCCACAAATATGTTTCGCACCCACATCACAATTTAGTAAAACATTTCAACAGTTCATGAATCATTATAAAAGTGTTTGAAATATTAAATCACCACTTTACCTTTAAAAAACCAATATTATGTAAACACACTCACACAAAAATTATATATACACCCTTTTCCCACTTTTTTTAACTAAACAAAACACTTACAATTTTCACAAAACAAACCCAAAGGGTGTAACTATGTCTTGCACACAAAACCCATTTCAAAACCTTAATTCAAGGAAAAAATCATACCAATACAAATCCTAAACAGAATTTTCATCCCTAGAAACATTTATCAAACCACCCCAAGTGTAATAAAATTACTTCAAATAATACCACAAATGATACACAATAAGACACACATTTTCATAAAAACTCCTTCAATAAGTATAACATGGTTTTACAACTTAAACCCATTCAAAAACCCCATTTCAAGGCCCACATGACACTAATGAATTAACAAACCATAATTGGATGCCCATTTTAACATTAATAAATCAACTTCATGTGTTATAAAAAACACCCAAACATTACCCCAAGAGTCGCCAATGAAAATCACCTGATTTCAAGCTAAAATGTAACTATAATATTAAACGCTTAAGAAAATCCATCAAAAACGGTTTTTTCATCCCAAGAATAATATGAGGAACATGAAAACTAGTAAATAAAGAAATATAACTCATCAAAAATTTCTTACACATGGAACCACCTACCTTTTGTGTTGAAACCCTCAAATCTTGGTGCAAAACATTAACCACACCATCGTCGCACCACAAGGGGGTGAAAACAAACCTTAAACCACAAGATTTCACAAAAAAATACAACAAACCAAACCCTAGGTTCGAACCCTAACTTTAGTACATTTTATAAATTCATGAAAGAGGGTGGAAACCCTAAATAAATAGAAGGAAATGAAGAGATAAACACTTACCCAAATAAATCTTGAAGAAAATGACCCAAACACACTGGTAGATGAATTTCAAAACAACCATAAATGAAATTGAGTTTTGAATAAAGATAAGGATTTCATGTAAGAACTGGAATGGGAGACAAAGAGTAAAAATAATAGTTATTAAATAACCAATTTACCTCTTCAAATTTGGGCGATTTGTCAAATCTAGAGAAGTTTCTCCCAAATTCACGATGCAAATGAGATCCAAAGAGGGGAATGAGAGAATGGGGGAATTCCTTGGGTCCATGGTCTTGGGTGAGAGTTTTAATCACTGAAACAACTTAAAAATTGAATGAGATATTAAAGAATTTAAAAAAATAAACAGGAAATGGGCTTTTGGGCTGTCCCAACACCTTAATAAAAAACAAAAATCCATCATTAGTATGGATTGATATGGGGACAAAATTGATATGGAGGTTTTAATATACCATGGTATTAATATTGGTAAGTGGAATGAGTATAAAATGTTGAAAAATGAAGGAGTTACAAATGAAACAAATTTAATTTTTAAATCTAAAAATGGGCTCACGGTATTGACCAAATTTTGAAAACCCACCATTTCCACTAAAATGCATGGAAAACCCCCAAAATAAATAAATAATGGAAATTGAACGAAAAAATCCTTTAAAAGAAGTCATTTATGTGAAAATTCTTTCCACTATAAAACATTCCACCATCGGAAAGCTACAACAAGGTAAAAGGAAAAAACCAAATCCAACTGAATGGCCAAAATGGACTCATTTTCCATGCTTTGCCACTACAGAAAAAGATAAGATATCTCCAGTTGATCAATCAAGGAAGGAATACTCACACTGTCCAAAACATAATATACTTTCCTATAACGATCAAGAACATTCCAAATTCATCACAAATGAAATAAATAAAACACCATCTGAACAAGACTCAAATAGTTTACCCAAACAATCAACAACATCGAACAAGGTTACACTAACCTTACTTTAACTAAATAGTTGGGTTTTTTCCAATGCCAATGTTTACCCAAGGAATATGTTGGTAGTTAGATAGATCTGAATGATACTAACTAATTCCAATCCAATACCAAGGACCAATTTGAGTTACCAGTATGGGGAAACAAAAATGAGCTCCCCACTATAAGAGACAACACAAATTTTCCTGAGACAGGATCAAGACACTAACAGGGGTAGGCCCGAACGGACTCCCCAGCATAAGGGGTAGAATCCCATTCAAAATTTCCAAATGAACATACCTGAGAATCATAGTGGGTCTCCCCACCATAAGAACCAACCATCTTAACTGCCAGTATGGACCGACATAGGAAGAACCAAAATTTTAAGAGTAGGTATGGTTGCATGGTTCGTCCGCACAGTTTGGGAAGTCGTGTGCTAACTGTGCTGATCATTCTTTCTGCATGAATTCCTAACACACGTTTACTAAAAATCATGCAAAAACTGTGCACTCAAACATGACTACACCAGAGGTTTAAACTATTCCCATATTTCATACTAAGGATAGGACATTGTTCTAGGTTTTAAACGACCCTAGGATTTCCCCTGACTACGCGCCAGCTTCTCATCGGGACCTATGGCTGGAGCTCAACTGATTGAAGCATATTCAGCCTTGTAGGTAGGCTTTGGAAACCCCCTAAACGGAACTTCTCCTTACGATGCTAAAAACAACAACACTGCAACCCTAGATGGGTTCACCAAGTCATAACACATTCCATGCTCACTTTACCCTAACCTAACATTTCACTGAAACAAGGGCTTAAAAGGTGCACACACATCACACCTTGTTTCTTTGGGTGAGAAACAACAGAAGGAAATGAAAAATATAATCACCATCCTCTAAAATAGAGGATTTTTATGTTTTTTCCATGAGTGACATACTCCCAACATGACATAGACTCTTAGAGGATTGCATGACCATCACCTTTACAGTCCACGAGAACATGACATCACAATGTGTCACCGAACATGACCATTACAACTGATAGAAACAATACATGGAAGGGTGGCCTTATAAAACATCCCCAAACATCACTGAATCCTCACTTATGGACTTTATAGCTACTCATGACCAGATTTCCAACACTTTTGGTTTAAAATAAACCCTTATTTCGAAGAGAATATGAAGGACTCAAATGCCTTCTTAGACCCCATCCAGATACTCATCCACACTAATGACCCCAGAACACTTCCACCTTCAATAAATTAGGTAACTTAAGAAACTAATATCTCTTTCAACCTTCCATGATCACTCTCTTACTACAAGAGGGTACCCAAAACAAATAAAGGAAAATTTTTAAACTCAATCTCCAATGCTAGAGAAAAATATTTCTTATATTGATCAACATGAGTATTTTACAACAGCGAAACAATCTATGTTGCACTTTAGTCGTGCACTAACCCTTAATGGGGGTGTACCTTATCCAATGAGAGAACCCAAGGACCCAACCAAGATGGTCCATTAGCCAAAATGTGCCACAAACCAGATCTAAAAACATTAAGGGAACCGCCGTAAAGGAATCCCGAAACATTTCTCAGAAGATACCACTAACCAGCCCTTCAACCCAGCTTACCGACCGACCAAAAACCCAAAACACCGTTCAAAAATGAGGTTTTCTTAGACTCAAAACATCCCACAACATTAACACATTCAAAAAAACACATAAAACACTCCAACAAAAATTAGTATTCAAGACATCATGTATTCCTTTAAAAACTATTCTTTGAAAACAAAAGGTTTAGCGGGTCACATATCCACCAGTGGTACCCCATGGGCCTCACACATGCATGTTTCTATGACACCAGGAATCATCCTCATATCCATATCGACACTCATCCTGTAATTCCATTATCCATCCATCAACCCATAAAATCCCATTCATGTGGTCGCTCATGGAAATACCAAATGTTAAGACAAAATTCTTTTCCACTTTTCAAAACCAAAACTATCAACCAATACATCCTTTTTTTCTCTAGACTACTAACAACGAAATCAAAATCCTAATTTACATCTTACAAAAAATTTCAGTAAAACACAACCATTAAAATAAGAACTCAATTTCAAGTTATTCACATCAATTTCAAAACATCGCATCCCATTAAAACACCTTTCGATAGTTTAGAAAACTCTATTGGAAACACTTTTTCAAAACCAACTTTAACATAGTTCATGCTTTCAAAATAGGTGTAAACACACCAGGTTCCCTTTCAAAAAAAATTCTAAGATTCAAGTTCCATCATTGAAAAAATCAATCCCTTCCCTCTATATTAGAAAATCATTTCACAGAAACTTTACGCCTTATAAAACCATGTCATTTGATATCAATAATATAATATCCATTAGCTAGTCAAAGGGAGATGGCTCTAGAGACCCCATCAGGCGATAACCCTCAACCAGGAGAGGATATTGGAAAATTCAAGGGTAAGGAGGCCAGTGAGATTACTGATTAAGATCGAATCGGGCACTCAGATCTATTTAGTCTCTGCGCAAAACGGAAATCTGAGAAATCAGAGCTTAAAGATGCCTATATTCATGGGAAGAGCTTCACTGATGTGGCGAAAAAGGCTGGAGGATCCTCTTTAATGGGCTGTGAAGCGGGTAGCTCTGGAGTAATTATTAGGAAGGTTCAGATTGCGCTTGTATCGGTGAATCAAGCTGCTGTGGAAGAGAGGGTAAATCTGTGTAAGTTCTCAATCATAGCTCGTGTTGTGATTCCAAAAGGTGTGCGACCATGGAAATTTCACGATCTTACAGGTAGATTGGAAGAAATATAGGGATTCAGTTATTGGAAGATGACAGCCATGGGACTTGGTTTATACCATGTCGTTTCCCCTCTGATGAACGTAAAAGGTGCGCATAGAGTGTGGGCTCTATCCCCTTACATCCTGGTTTTCTCCGAGTTCATGAATGGGATCGTAACTTCGATCCAAGTTCGGTCAAAAACATATTTACTCAGGTATGGATCTGTATTCATAAATTAATTTGGCTCTACTAGCACCCCCAAATATTGTGGGACATTGCATCTTTTGTAGGGAACTTGATTAGGCTTGATAAACAATCTGATAATCCTAAATTTGGCCATTATGCGAGGATTTTAGTGGAAGTAGACATGTCAAATACCCTAGTGGAAGAGGTTGTCTTCACCACTAGGGATGATAGTATTAATCTTGAGAGAGGTTATGAGAGGAAACCAAAGTTTTGTCTAAAATGACATACTTTTGGACACACATTAGCTGAATGCAACAGGAATAAGATCTGCTCTCTTTGCAATATCTGAGGGCATGATGCTGGTAATTGTCGAAGGAAGAGAATTGATCAGGGCTGCTCAAACCCAGATGTTGTTAACAAGGGGAAGGTGAATGGCAATGTGGAGATTCAGGGTGTTATCTTAGAATCCAATGCTGATAATGTTCCCATTGTTGAGAATGTTAATGGCTCAGGGAATCCCTTACAGGATCCCTCTTTGGTGGTGACTGTTGACAAGGATGGATACAATAAAGAGGCATAAAATATGATGGTTGATAATACATATTCTGGGGGTAAACATGATCTGCTTATAGTGGATGTTGAGTCTGATGGTCTCCATGATGCCTTAGCTCCTATTGGGGAGGAACCGGTTGGACCTGAGAATTTGCCCAGGAATGAGGGCTCTGGTGACCATCATATGCAGGTTTCAATCATGCATGAACCCCCTTTGGGTGAGGATCACCTTGGGCAGGAACCTGCTGATGAATTCTCCCAGGTTCTACTGTCAAAGGTGGAAAAAATGATACTTCCTGCCTCCTTCAATATGCCCATCAGTTATGAGAAAAGGTTTATCCCTCTCTCTGATGATGATAGTGAATCTACCAAGGTCGGAGATGTAGCCAGTGAATCAATGGATAAAGTTGAGTCTGACTCTAGTGAATGACTAGCTGTAAGCTATGCTGGACCCTACACAAGACAGAGGTCTTCCAATAAATGAAGATAATATTTTGAAATTGCCAGGGTCTTGGGAATCCTCCTACAGTTAGAACCCTGAAGCATTTTATTATGACCAATAAACCCATGGTTTTGGTATTGTTGAACCTAGAATGAAATCTGAAAGATGGATGGCCTTCAACCGGAATGCCCCAGGGTACTCTCTTACTGCAACCGATCAACAGGAGAATCAAAATGAATCTCTATGGGTGCTGAAACACAATAGTGTCACAATTGACTCTCTCCAAACTGATCAACAGTCTGTTACTCTTTTTTGCTGTTTTCAATCCAACTCTTTCTGTGTGAATTATGTGTATGATTTTAACCAATATATCAGAAGGAGGCTATTATGGAACACCTTAATCACCATTTATGATAACATGTCTACTATATGGATTCTTCTTGGTGACTTTAATACCATTTTGAGGCCTGAGGAGAAAACTGGGACCAATTTTTGCAGAGATTCAGCCAAAGAATTTTCTAGATGCATTGATCATTGTAGATTGTGTGAGGTTCCCATTTCAGGTGAAGATTTTACTTGGAGTAGGTACACTCCAAATGGGAGGCAGGCAAGTAAATTAGATAGGTGCTTTGTGAAAATGGACGATATGAGTGATTTGATGGAAATCGCTGGCTTGACTCTTCCTAGACTTCACTAGGATCATAATCCCATATTGATTGATCTTTGTTTTAGCAACCTGAGGTCAGAACCTTTATCCTTTAAGTTCAATAACGCTTGTTTGGTTGTGCCTAAGTGTAGGGAAATGATTTTGGAGGCTTGGAATTCAGATGTATTAGGTATCTCTTTACACATTCTGACCTCCAAGTTGAAAATTATGAAATCTAGACTCAAAGAGTGGAGTAAAAAATCCTTCTCCAATATTATGAATTATATTAAAGAGTCTGAATCTTACTTGATAATTTTCTAGTAGGGGAATATGCATCAGGACACCCCATATCAAGATGACATACAAGATGCCTCAAAGATTGATAATCTCTTGACCCTCAAAGAGATCTGGATCATAATCAGTTTAATGACAAGTGGATTAAGGATGGGGATGGGAATTCAAGATTTATTCACTACATGCATAGGGAGAAAAAGGTTAAGAGAACTCTCAGGGCTCTAAATATTGATGATGATTTGATTACATCTGAAAATGACATTGCTAATTGGGTGACTTGTTATTTTGAAAAATTATATTCTAATTCTGGAGAAAATAGCTCAAATAATATTATTAGATGTGTGGAATCCAGTGTGGATGATAACCAGAACAAAAATCTCACTGAGACACCTTCTCTAAAAGAAATTCATTTTGCACTTTTCTCATTAAATATGGACAGTGATGCTGGCCCTGCTGGTTTCACAAATAAATTATTTATGTTTTAATGGGATATCATTCACATTGATGTGATTAATACTGTTAAAGAATTCTTTCATCATTCCTATTTTCCTTTTGGGATGAACTCTAATTTTATTGCTTTGATTCTGAAGAAGGACAATGCCTTGGACATCAAAGAATTCAGGCCTATTTCCATTGGGAACTCTATTCCAAATGTAATCAGTAAAATCATGGCACTCTGACTTGGTGAGGTTGCCAAAAATCTTGTCTCTATCAATCATTTTGGATTTTTTCCTGGTAGGAATATTCAGAATTGTCTTTTTACTACTTTATAGTGTATTAATATTATGAAAAGTAAAGTTCATCATGGTAACATGGATCTGAAAGTTGACATATCCAAGTCTTTTGATACAATAAGGTGGGAATTTATCTTCTCAATTCTTAAGATGCATGGATTTTCAGAGAAATTCATTGGTTTGATCATTTCTATTTTGAAATGTGATAGTCTATCCATTCTTTTCAATGGTTCCCCCAGGGGTTTCTTTCAATGCACTAGAGGTGTTAGGCAAGATGACCCTCTATCTGGGCTTCTGTTCTCTATGGATGAGGATTATCTGAGTGTGTGTCTTCATGACCTTGTCAACAGTGGTTTATATCAAAGAATGAGGGCAGGAAGGAACTCTTTTACTCCTTCACATTTATTCTACGCTGATGACATACTTATATTTTGTAAGGCCAATAGGAAAAAAATCTCTTGTATTAAGAAAATCTTCTCACATTATGAAGAAGTTTCAGGTCTGGTCATTAGATGGAATAAATCCTTTGTTGTTTTTGGTGAAGGAATTAGAATCTCGAAGAAAAACAGGGTTGCTCGTATACTTGGTGTCAAAAGAGGGACATTGCCTTTTGAATACCTTGGGATTCCATTGTTTTGGGGAAGGGTGGAACGTGCTCACTTGGAGGGTATTTCTTTGAAAATCACCAATCAGTTAGCAAGCTGGAAAGGGCAGACCATGTCCCAGGCTGGAAGAGTTTGCCTTGTCAACTCAGTTATTACTTCTATGTTTGTCTACTCCTTTTTTGTTTATAGATGGCCTATTTCCCTTCTTAAGGAACTGAATAGAATGATTCAGAACTTTATTTGGACTGGCTTAGTTCACCAGAGGAAGCTTGTTACTGTTTCTTGAAAAAACTGTATCAAGCCAGTTAACATGGGAGGAATGGGTATTAAAGACGTCAGACTATTTAATAATTATCTCTTTCAAAACTTTACTAAGAGGATTCTCTCCAATCCTGATTTCTCTCTAGAATTTCTAGTTGACAGGTTTGTTTATCAACTACAAAACAGTATGTCTGTCTATTTAAAATCCTCTGTTTGGTCTTCAATTAGGGCTGCATATTCAAACATCATGTCTCATTCGATATGGATGGTATGTCCTGGTTCTCATATCAATTGCTGGAATACTCCTTGGCTGTCATCCCCTATTTATGATTCTGTTAATAACCCTCCTTCTTTGAGGAATTTATCGATTGCTGAACTTCATGGCAATGCTGCTACTTATGAAATCATTCCTGGTAATTTTCGCTTAGAACTTATTAACTATGGATATGTGGATGCTGACATTTTAATCTAGAAACCTGCTATCAATGGCTCCTTTTCTAGTTGGGCTTATTATAATCTGCAAATTGGTGCCAGTTCTGGACTTCCTTCATGGCTGGTAGGTTTTCGACAGCCCTATATTCCACCAAGTTCATATCTGCTACTTTTGAGAATCTGGAAAAATCTAATGCCTATCTAGTGCATGTTGCAGTGTAAAGGTTTTCATCTGGCTACAGTATGTCCCTTGTTCCTTAACAATGATGAATCTATTTCACATCTGTTTTTACATTGTGCATTTTTTTCTCGCCTCTGGAAGTATGTGCAATCCTCTTTCCACTGCTGCCTTGATTTTCGCTCATTTGATTCACCACTCAATTCATCCCTTAAGATTGATTTCAGTGATCAAGTGAAATCTCTGTTTATTCCTGTTGTTGCTTCGGTTTTCTCTTTAATCTAGAAATCTCAGAACCATCTTGTCTTTAACAATATGAATCCCTCCTTCCGGGATGATGTTCTAGTGGTACATAGAAGCATCATGATTTCCTCGATGATTCAAACTGGTTCTATGAACAATGATATTTCTGACTTTTTCTCTTGAGAGCTCTTGGTGTTTGTGGTAGGGAAAGGAAGTCTAGAATGGTCAAGTACATTCGGTGGATTCCGCCAATTTCTGAATGGTTCAAAGTGAATGTGGACGGGGCTACCTCCAGTTCCCCGGG
Source organism: Viscum album (assembly GCA_963277665.1). Taxonomy (NCBI): domain Eukaryota; kingdom Viridiplantae; phylum Streptophyta; class Magnoliopsida; order Santalales; family Viscaceae; genus Viscum; species Viscum album. The sequence goes on from OY728121.1 coordinate 671,313,115, forward strand.
TCCTGCTGGATGTGGTGGAGTTTTCAGAACGTACTGGGGCTTCGTTAAGGGATGATTTTTTCATTATATTGGATATGCTCATGCAATTGAGCTAGAACTTTGGGCTATGGTCAAAGCTATCAGGTATGCGGTGCGCTATGGTTGGCGTAGAGTTTGGTTGGAGTCGGATTCCTCTGTTTCTGTCCAGATTATGAAAGATCGATTTTGGAATGTTACTTGGAGGATGTTGTCTGCTTGGATATCCTGCCTTAGACTTGCTGAATGTTTATACCTTGATGTCTCTCATATGTATCGCGAAGCTAATCAGGTTGCTTATGCTCTCTCTAAAAGGGAGATCATGGAGGTTAGCTCGAGTTGGTCGTTTGTTCTGCCTGCTTATTGTGACAATTTGGTTTGTAATGATCGGGAAGGTGCTTTGTATACAAGGCTTTGTAAGGCTTCTTGTTTTTGAGTCTCTTTCTACTATTTACTCTTTTTATAATAGTTTGTTGGTAGTAGGTCTCTGCCTGTCTCTTGAACCTTTTGGCTATAAAACCATGTCATTTTTCTTTAAAATCAAACTTCTAATACTTCCAAACTAAAGGAAACAAGACAATGCGTGAGGAAACTAGTTTTGGTGGGTGACTTGGACATATGGTTGGAAGCCATACTCTAGTCACTTCACCATCATAGATAGTGTTCTAGGGAATATCCCCGGCTCTACATGGATTTCTAGGACCTACGAGATCACTAAGACATTAACCCAACTCTCTTTTCATTTCCCCTAATCATCTTCAAACCATGAAAACCAAAGGAATTAGATAAGTACAGACTCTCCATTGTGACTCTAATCTCATCATGAGGTGTGGTGATGAGGCACACTACCCACAACTGAAATACCAAGTCCCAACAATCCTACCTCTAGACTATCCCGATTTTTCCCTAAATAACATGACCCAAAGAGTTAACCTGAAACTCCTCTGATACAATTTAGTAACAACCCAGATTTGGTCGCCATCAAAACCAACACCTGACCCGTAAGGGGTGTTCCCAATCCCCATGGGCTGTTAAATGTTCCTGGGTATCATAAAAAGAAATTTGGGAATGATTTTCCTGAATTTATAAACATAAAACATCAAATAAAACTAAGAAACCAAATATTGATTTTTTAAACCAAAAAATATTTTACTAAAATTCAAAACTGAATTAAAAAACTTTAAATAATGTTTAAGAACCATTAAATAGGTACAAAACCAGGAAAAAATATTCCAAGTACCTTCAAATGGCATGAGGCACTGCCCTCAAGCCATCTCCATGACATGGCGTCATGAAGGACCGCTAAACCTGAAGCATTGGTAAAAAAGTTCTACCCAAACCTCTGATAAAAATAACCAAGTATACTTACACCCAGAGGTGTAATTAGGGTGTGATCCAAATCCTAGTAGGATACCAACACTAATAGATTCCATGTGACAAAAATTTTATGACGAAATGCATTGCATGTTTTGTAAATAAGAAATGTTAGGGATAGTTTCTAAAACAAGCAACATTAAAACTAAATTTTTTTGAGGTGGGATATTTTAAAGAATAAGAGATTTTAAATAAAACCAACATGCTACTTAATTTTTCCAGCCAATCATACCATATTCCGATGGTAATCACAAAATATCAAGTGAGCACAAGCAACAAAAAATAACCCCTAGGCACTAACTCGTTGTGGGTCACAGGTACCTCGTATCTCAGTGAGAGTAACCATCACAATATCTATTCTCGTGCATGGGCCACTAGTATGGAACATACCCATAAACTAGTGGTCCCCAATAATAATAATAGTCATATTTAATTTAGTTTTTTAAGAGTCAATATTTCTATAGGAAACTGAGGCCAAACCCCACGGGATCACCAGCATACTAGTACACCTCCACCCACCAAGATACCCAGGTTTCCCATTGTGCTAAAACAAGTTCAAAAAGTCAAGAAATATACTTTTCACATGAAAATATAATTTAAACATCATAGGTTTACCAAAAATTCTACATCTACATCACACAAGTCACAAAATCCACTTTTTCATTCAAATGCATTTTGAAATCATACTCACACCAAAATAGGCCACAAAACTTTTCACATTTCTTTAACACTTTCACAAATCCTTTAAAAAATTTATAAAACCATTAAACTGTTTTCCAACTCACATAAAAGACCAAAAAAATATAAAATAATACCTTTCTCACCTTCAAAATTCATTTTATCATTAAACTCATACGAAACAGTCTACAAAAATGTTTCGCACCCACGTCACAATTTAGTAAAACATTTCAAAAATTCATAAATCATTCAAAAAGTTTTTTTATCTTAAATAACCACTTTACCTTTAAAAAACAAATATTATGTGAACACACTCACCCACACAGTACATATACACCCTTTTCCCACTTTTGTTTTTAAAAAAACACTTACAATTTTCAAAAATCCAACCCAAAGGGTGTAACTATGTCTTACACACAAAACCCATTTCAAAACCTTAATTCAAGGAAAAAATCCTACCAATAAAAATCCAAAACATAATTGGAATCCTTATAAACATTTATAAAACCACCCACATGTGTTATAAAATTACTCCAAATAATACCACAAATGATACACATGAAAACACACATTTTCATAAAAACACCTTCAAGAAGTATAACATTATTTTACACCTTAAAACCATTAAAAAACCACATTTCAAGGCCCACATGACACTAAGGCATTAATAAACCATAATTTTCATCCCCTTTCAACACTAATAAATCACTTTCATGGGTTATAAAATATACCCAAACATTACCCCAAGAGTCAGCAATGAAAATCACCTGATTTCAAGGTAAAATGCAACTATAAAATTAAACACTTAAGAAAATCCATAAAAAATGGTTTTTTCACCACAAGAAGCTTATGAGGAACATGAAAAACAGAAAATAAAGAAAGCTAACTCATAAAAAATATCATACACATGGAACCACCTACCTTTTGTGTTGCAACCCTCGAATCTTTGTGCAAAACATCAACTTCACCACCGCCGCACCACAAAGGGGTGAAACCCAACTGTACACCACAAGATTTCACCAAAAAGAAAACAAATAAAACCCTAGTATTGAACCCTAAATTCTAGTCATGTTACAACTTCATGAAATAGGGAGGAAACCTTAAGGAAAAGGAAGGAATTGAAGATAGAAGCACTTACCTGAATAAATATTTAAGAAAATGACAAAAAACACCAGTATCTAAATTTAAAAACAACCATAAATAAAATTGAGGTTTGAATAAGGATGAGTATGTCTTGTAGGAACTATAATGGTAGAAAAAGTGTAAAAATATAAGGAGTTATGAAAGAAACAATTTAACTCTTCAAATCTTGGAGATTTGTGAAATTCAGATATGTTTCATCCAAATTCGAGATACAAATGAGCTCCAAAGAGGGGGAGGAGAGCATGGGGCGTGGCTGGTGTAAGTGGTATCTAGTGAGATTTAGAATCCCCAAAAAAACATAAACATTAAATGAGATATTAAAGAATTAAAATAATATTTAAAGCATAAAATTGGCTTTCGGGCTGGCCCAACACCTTAACAAAAAACACAAATCTATCATTAGTATGAATGAATATGGGGTCAAAATTGATATGGTTGTTTTAATAAACAAGGGGTTCCAATTGGGAAGTAGAATAGGTGTAAAATATTAAAAAAAATATAGGAGTTATAAAATAAAAAAAATAATTTTTAAATATGGAAACAGGCTCATGGTTTGGCCCAAATTTTGATAACCCACCATTTCCACCAAAATGCATGAAAAATCCCCATAACAAAGTAATGATGGAAATTAAATGAAAAATTATTTTAAAAGAATTCATGTATGTGAAATTACCTCACAAGACATTCTCACTTTGGTCTGTAATCCACACAGACACTTCTCATATGATGAATCTGGATCCAAATCTATATCCTTATTATCAATGACCTATGTAAGATCATCCATGTACCTATGGAGTTGTCACACATGAAACACATCACGTGTAACTCAGTAGAGAGAACAAATATTGATATATCATGATTCTATCCCAAACCATTTAGATATCTCAAAGGTTGAAACAAAATGTGAGGCTAGCTTTCCTATTGTCTTAATATTTCAGTGGACTAATTGGGGTGTCATTCTCAATAAATCATGGTCGCCAAATATGAACTCAAAAGGTCTCCTCCTATGGTGTTCATGTGATATATGTATTCTATCGGTGGTGATCAACCTGTTCTGAACTAGTTTCACAAACTCAAAGGTCTCCTAAAACCAACTATTACCCACTACCACTATCTCACCAACCATACCCAATCAAAGTCATGAATTATATGGCCTCACATAAAGAGCCTCTTAAAGTCCCATATGAATTGAATAATGGTAAATATTTTTTATGTGAACTAAACCAAGAATAATTAATCATCTAAATATCCAATGAATTCTAGAATTAATGCTTGAAGATTATCTTCTAGTATGCATATCATCTATTCAAACTATCAGCCATTCTGTGGATTTTATGATGTGCTAAATACCAGTTAAATCCTTTGAGATTTATATAATCCCTAAATAAAAAGTGATGTAAAATGTTTATCTCTATCAGATATGATAATATTTGGAACTCTATCTATTCATACAGTTTCAAAAACCTTATACATTCCCATATCATCTATTGAGTGATTATCTCTAATTTATAATAAGTGAGAAACATTCATTAGTCGGTCGAAAACCACCCATATAGGGTCACTATTCATAAAGTCCTAGTTAACCCCATAACAAAGTCCATCATGTTGTTCTCCCACTTACACATTGTCATTGGAATTGGTTGGAGAAAACTATCCTGATGTTGGTGCATTACCTTTACCCTATGGTGGGAAAATCATCGAGACATAAACCCAATAACGTTCTTCTCCATCCCTGTCCATGAAAAAATTATCTAAAGTCATGGTTCATCATTATTTCACTAGGATAAACCAAACATATAGTGGTATGGAAGAACCTTAATAGGTCATCTCTAATGTAAGTAGGGAAAATTGTTATCTCATGTACATGGATCACATTATCATCATCAAATGACCATTTGAGTATCGGGTCACCATTATCCTATTGTTCCCACATCATAGTAAACTATGTGTTTTACTATTATTGATGCATTACCTAGTTTATAAGTAAATATGTTTCTATTAAGGTAGAATAAATCATCAATCCCAAAAACTCATAATCATCTGTCATCTATGCAACCAATAATCTCATCATGAACCACTACTCCTCAGAAGGCCTCTCACAAATCTCCAAAAAAACCTACATCCTACATCTAAGATAATATCTAACAATGTTAACTTATTTTTATGACTAAACCATCTAAATATAAAACTTCTAAAGATACTTTACCAAGGGTCTATTCATAAACATCCAATATCACTATATGAAGATGTATCAGAGGCTCTTGTAATCGGTGTAGACAATAAAACTATCATCTAAGAGATATTTTAACCAACACATTAGTTCATGGACCACAACTTCTAACTCTATTTCATGAGTATGGTAGTTTTTTCATGGGTTGTAACTATAATTATCAATAAGATACTACCTTCTCTCTATACATCAGTACCACTCTGAAACCAATTCTGTATGCATCACATTATATTTCATATCAAAACCCAAGTATGGGATGGATTAGTACTGGATCTGTCTTCTACCTCCTCTTCATCTCAAAAAAATCCTCCTCATGTAGGTCTATCCATTCAAATTTATGTACCATATTTTTCAATATAATCATATATAATGATAGTATGAATATTTCCTTGTTAAAACATCAATAATATTCTATTAAGCCTAAGAATCTAATTATCTTGAACTCATTCCATGGAAATTCCTAGGAAATAACTAACTCCGCCTTATCTAAGTCTATGGATATACCTATTTCAAAAAACACATTCCATATAAAACTCAACTCCTAAATATAGACTTCACACTTCAATAGTTTGGTGAAAATTAAATGTTCATGAAGCAGGTTTAGTGTTATCTCTAGGTGTCTAGCATGATTCTTCGGTTTCAGTAAGTAGATGGGAATGACATCCACAAACACCATGATGAATGAGTCTAGGTAAGGGTGGTAGATCTTGTTCATGAGATAAATGACCACTTCATCCACATTATTTATTCTGAAAAACATAACTTTTTACTCATACTACACATAGTTGATCCAAAATTCTATCTTCAAAATGTCCTCCTCTGTAACACATAGCTAGTGATAACCCAATCATAGATCAATCATGGAGGTCAATCAAACATCCCATTACTGATGAAAAAGTTCATTGATCTTGGGAAAGGATATCAGATCTTCATTGTCATTGGGATCATTATCTACTATTCAATTTAAAGTCGAAGGCTACCATCTACCTTCATGGAGAACAACATAGGTGCACCTCATTGTGATCTAATCAGCTTTATGATTCCCTTCTTCACCAAGTCATCAATATGAACCTTAATCTCCTTCAACTTGGCCAATACCATGCGATAAAGTGGTATAAAAATGGGATTCACAATTAGAATGAGATCAATATCAATTACAACTCTTTTATAAGAAAATATTATAATGAAATTGTCTAAAAATGTTTCTTGATGGTGCTCTGAGACCAGAAGGAAAGATCGGGGTGTATCTGATCCTTCTAAAAGTGCCAAGCCCACCATCTATGACATAATCATCCCGAGATGAATTCCATCTAGAACAAAACTATCAACTCCCATTTCCCATTTTATGGTCATTATGAACCTCTCTCCCATTGACATAGTAAATGAAACCCATATCCAATTTAATCAATGTGAGATCATAATCTTGTAGTGTAGTCAATGTAAATAATAATATTGAAGTTCATCATATTCTGAATCATTAAATCCTAAATATGTATTTTGATTTTGATCACTATAGGACAACCTAAGAATCATCGAAAATGTTCCAATTTCATGAAAAATTATGTATCAATATAGAATAACTCAAAGTATAACTTGACATATAGGTCAATTCCAACAACTATATGGGAATATATAAAAAATGTGAACAACCAATATCAAAAAAGTTTGTAGATAAGGTCATAATGGTCCTAACCATACCATGAATAGTACATATCCCATCACCCCAAGATACTAGAGTTTAATCCACAACATATACATGAAATAACTTAGCTACGTGACATTTTCTATGAATCAACTATGTCCTCTTCATATGGGTCTGATACTAAGGACCCCATTGTTATCCCTATATTTAAGATCGATTCCATCATGTACCCCTTGAGATCCTCATCCATGATGATCTAGAAAAAATCAATTTTAGATGATTAAAAATTTCACATTTTAGGAACTAGATCATGGGTTCTATGTAGACCCAACTATAGTGCCTAAACATACCATGGGTTACCTCCTAAGGGGAAACAAGAAAAAAAAACTTAACTATAGTTGTAGATGCTTTTGTACTAGATTTACCTAGTCTTCCTTTTCCTACCATCGGATGGGGTACTCTTGGATTTAGTATGAGGTCAGCCTATTTGATTAATGAAGGTTATAAAAATAGTACCTTTTTGACCATCCCTGAAGATCCTCCCAATGGTAAAGGCCTTCTGAAAAACCTCTGGGTATGATTCTAGGTTTATGCTCTAGAAATTATATCTAATATCAGGAAGAATTCCAATCATGAACATCATGTCCTTCTAATCATCATTCTCATCCAAAATTACTGTAAAGGGGATGTTCTCATTAAAACATAATGGTATGCATAAATTATCCTGGAACCCTATTGTAGCTCCATGAACTATTATTCATGGTCGAACATTAGTGTGTCGGGGAAGAACTACCTAATGAAAAGGACCATGAAGGACACCTAGGTGAGACCCTCACATTATAAATCTTTTCCCATAACTCCCTACCAACACCTGGTAGGCCCCTGTAGCATGAATGATACTAGTTTCACTATCTAGTTTGCAAGTTTCACAAAAAGTTCGAAGATATCCTTAATGATATCCACCCATTCCTTATCATCTTACAGTATACTGGTTCCCTTAATGGATAGATGATTTTAGGGATGAAAATTCAGTGCACATTCAAATTTTTTTATTGATATATTAGATCCTAACTACATTGGGAAATCTTCCAACACCGTAAGAGTTGGTGTAGGAATATTCTCTTTAGCACCCTCTTCCTTAGCTATCAGTCCCACAAAAAATCTATAAGGTGGCATGTCTTGTAATATTTGAAGCATTAAGAACATTAGTATATCCTAACAAGTTGAATGGGTCAAACAAGGTTCTCTTTGGAGTCTATACATAAAACAATGTATACCCCTTCAGAGCACTATCCTAGTTCTCTATCTCAATACATCAGTCATAATCATCATACATAAAAAAACATAATAACTTCAATTAATTAATTTCAAAATATATATAATTCATAATATTAAAGAAAAAATAGATATATCTCAAAACAAATAATCTATCCCAAATAGATATCACAATTCAATTAATTTTATTATGGAACTACCATGCAGCATAACAACATTTATATGTTTGTTATGTGGACCTGATTGAATAATCATGATGCCTGAATAAACTCCAAATCACATAAAACCATTAAGAACAATCTTATCCATTTTAACTATAAGGTTTTTCACACATGTGTTAGCCAAGAACATAGAAACACCTCTAAATAAGTCCTATAAATCTATCTATATTCTACCATGTCCTATGTAATTCCAAAAATAATGTTGAAAACTAAGTTTTGATGCCTTTTTGTAACACCCTGACCTAAAAAATCGGGTCCGGAAACAATGTTTCACATGACCTCATGTGTTACTTACCATATAAAAGACGTTGCTGACTAGAATATAAATTTTATGTACATTAGTGGGGAGAATATACACTCGGTATCATGTCATAACATAAATTAATAAATATAATAGTGAATAATATGATGATTAAATTATCTTCTGAAAACAAAATATTAATGAGTCCATAAAGGACATACAGGTAATTAATTTCTTCAAATATGGAAATCCATGCCAAAGATTGAAGTGTAGGTAACAGATAAATAAATTAGTGGGGTCCTCCATATTCATTCCCTATCTGTAACCAGCTCCATGAACATCTTCTCATCCATCCAACACAGATCTCTTTCCTTTAAATAGATCCCTAGTAACAATATCTACAAGTGCACCTAATTTCCCAAGTATGGTGTTAGAATAAAACATAGAATTAAACCACCAATTTATCCTTAACCAATAAAAAAATAATAGGTTTATATCATGATAGTAATAAATTTTTAATAATCATAAAAATACACAATAAAAAATAGCCATGTACAAACCAAGAATCCATAATTTCATGTCCTTATATTATTCAGCAAATGAAAACTACAATATATTGTACATAACAAAACTATACACTATCTAAGGAATATTTATTTTAGAAACCACATATAATTGTGCATATTTGTGACTCAGTTTTTCCTAGGCCACAAGTGCAGAATGTTACTCTATATCAACTAGACATCAAGTGCACCCTTAACAGGATATGATACTCACAAATCAACTAGGAAATGATAAGCTCGTTAGTTAACAAATGAATTCATCCCCAACATGTGTTCTACATGGTATCATTGTTTCTCTACCCTATTATATGGTCCATCATTTCCATCATCAAATGTAAAAAGGATTCCCCTCTAATGTAAATTCATGTCATGATAGTACACCTACATCAAAAACTAAGAATGATACCTCGACAAAAGTCAACATAGATACAAGGTAGATCATAAAAGAGAAACATGTTATCATGAGAATAATGTATCAATATATATAACTGTGATCATATTAAAATATGAAAAATTGTATACAAGAAAAACTTATGGTGTTAAGAATTACAAAGGTTCTCATGGACTACAGACACAGAAACACATGTGGTCACATTCATGCATGAAGAATCAATATTCAAACACATGAACTATATCAACAAAACATTTGTAAACCAGATCCGTACTATGGTATATAACTTATACCACATGGAAATAGATGTATACGATCAGGATAAACCACCTTGTGTTGTTAAAAAACTAGATTGGGAACCCCTAAAGCCATGAAAACTTACTCACCAGCCTTATTATCATAGTTGTTGACACGTCAAAATTATTGGCTCTTCAAGGATCCCTTGAATAAAAACCAACTATTTTAATTCCATTGATAATAAAATATGACATGAATTTTGTACTTTCCCTCTCCATGATAAGTTCTAAATTATAAAAAATCACTCCATTGCATGTGTTAAAAATTTCAACATCAATAAATAACAATAAAACCGCATATGGTAATACAATATCTCTCTAGAATAATATTCATGTTATGTTCCATATTATTATTATTTAATATCTAAGAAGAATAATTAATTTATCATTATTTGATGAAATAATGATTATTATGATTCAAGAATAACTTATTCAATTTTTCCATAATGCTCTTTATCAATTAGACATGAAATAAGGAAGAAAAAAAGAATAAAATCCATCTTATAATTATCCCTCCCAGGACAGTTCATAGTAAGAGGATTTGGGAAGGGTATAGTCTCACATTGAAAATATAAGAAAAAGAGGATTTGGTTGGATAAGACTTCTTAGATTTCACATAAAGTAATATATTGGTACCTAAAATTCTAGAGGATACCAAAAAATAAAGGACTCAAGGGTTCCACTATTTTAAAATAAAAAATATACATACAGGTTCATGATAATAAAAACTAAAATTTATATATATAAAATATTTTTTAAAAGTGATCAAAATAGAAGAGTGTTTAAATTCACCCTTAATTGTGAGTTAGGATCCTTAATTGAGTCATGGATTTATTTCTCATGATTTTGGGAATTTAAAACAATCAAATACAAGAAATTGGTATTTTTGTGAAAGAAAATGGAATAAAAACAGGAAAAAATAGGGTAAAATGTTTCAATTACATAAGGAGTATTATCTACATAAGGTTAACTTGGTTTTACCATAACACCGTGGGTTACCCTTACACAGGATTTCAAAAATCTAGAGTCTTCTTACACAATGACCCTTCCATGACTTGTTACTCATACGCAGCATCTAAAAAAAATCATATTACCTTTACATAGGGATCATTACCAGAGTCGATTCCCTTACCAAACTACCATTACATTTATGCAACATGGGATGAACCCTTAAAAAACCTAGAATAAATTTATATAGTGTATTTTTACCCCTAATAATCACATGGAAATAGAGTTACCCTTATAGAGTTCAATAATCTATTACACAGTTTTAAGATACCCTTTTGAAAACCATAAGAAAAGGGTTTTAACCTTATATAGCCAATGGAAAGAAGATTTTAACCTTACTAAATTTAGGAAATCTAGATATAACCCTTACGTGAGTCTAAAAATATCACATTACCATTATGTACGTATGTATAACTCATCCACAACCCCTACATAGCACTATAAAACAAAATTAATACTGATTATTATTGAAAATATATTTTTTAGAAAAATATGATTATAATTTAAACTAGTATATGGATTCAACATACAAGCAAGCATTGAGAATATTAATTTTTTTTTAAATATATTAAAATGAATAATTTTTTTTTTAAATGTTTTTAGAAATTTTATGATATACATATATAATTATAAAATCAAAAACAAAATTCATAATAGTCGTATTGTTTACTAAAAAACAATAGATTCAAAAAAATTAATTCGAAGTAAATATCTATGTGATGAATTCAAAAACTTATTTTACATTATCAAACATACATTATTAATATTGTAACTTTATTTTTTAAATTAAAATATATAATATAACATTTTCAAAACACTAACTCATATTAAAAATTTATCTAATAAAAGTAATATATATTTATGGTTTTTAATCTTTTTGTTTGTTATAGTTTAATTGTTAATATTTTTATAATATGTTTTAGTTGTTTACAAAGATTGTATTTTGTAATTAATGTTATCAAAGAAAACATTAGTTATACGATGTGCATAATTTCAGGTCATTACATTCTAGCATAAAAAATAAAAATTTCCATTGATGATTAATAACCTAGAGGAAAAAAAGTTAGCATACATTTTCTTCATTACGTCGTCAGTTTTCCACATATATTCCTTAATTTTATGAATCTTCCATAGAATACTGAATGGATTTGTGTTTTTATTTCTCAAAACCATGACTCTTTATTAAATATTTCCAAAATTTGTTCTTTATATTAAAGGTTATGATCTAGTTGTACTACTTATGATCACATTACATGTAATGGATCTACTAGGTGATTCTTAAAAATAAATACATGAAACACATATTTTACTTGATCAAGGTGTGTGTATAGTTCTAATTTATAGAACATGACATCAAAATGATCATGAATATTGAAGGGATCTACGTATCTAGGATTAGTAGCTCTTTATTCCTAAAATTCATAAAATTATTTCACAGTTATATTCGAATGAACACATTGTCACCAACATTAATCTATATATCTCATATAGGGTTATCTATATAACTATTCTTTCTAGTTTTTACTGCTTTAATTTTCAACTAAATGTTTTAGAACTTCTCCATCTTATTTTGAAAAATTTAGGACCTATCATATTTCTCTCTCCAACATCACCCCTGTATATTGTATCACTACAAATCTTCCCATTTAAATACTTAAATGATGAAATCTGAATGATATAATGGAATATATTATTATATGATAACTCTACTGTGGGGAGGTTTTTATCCCAAAATCCTTTTAATTACATAAAAAAATATATTAACATGTTCGTAAATGTTTTAATTTCTCTCATAGGTTGGACATCTATTTGAGTATGATATTCACTTTCAAATATCACCTTTGCCTCCAATTATTTCTAAATGAATCTATGAAATCTTGAGGTAAAACTAGAATACTGATCAGATAAAATGTAGATAGTTACTCCATTCAACCTCATAAATTCAATTATAAATTTTTTTTGAGTATGATAAGTGAAAAAACATCTTTGATTGCAAAAATAATTTGTTCCATTTATAAATACATAAACTATTAGAAAAATATAATTATGACCTTTAGATGTATTTGGGTTTCATAAAATTATGTACATGGTTTATTCAAATTTCTATACTTGTATTGGTAGTGGTTGCAACATACCCTTAGACATTTTTCATTTACTATTAAGAAGGTGGAAAATAAAGAATTGAGATACATATTTGACAATTTATCTTTTCAATCTATCTTGCCATATGTTTTTTTTATATCTCTATACATATTTTTTCTTCCTATATGTATAGAGAATAATGATCTATATGAATCATCCCAAATATCCCTCTTCAATTTATTTAGTTATGGGATACATATTTAAGTTCTAAAACTAATAACTCCATATTTATCAAAGTTGAAATATGGAATATTCACTTCCATTTCTTGGAGATTTACATCAACTCTCATGGATTCTTTGAACTTCATGTTCATAGATGGTTGATAATTTGGTTTGGAAATATAGAGTTTCCCTTTTTCTGTTATGACTTCAGTATTCATCCTCTATAAATCCATGAGTATTTGGTCTTCTTCAATCGTCATAATAGATATATTATCATGGTATTTCTGACTCAGAGCATCAGCCACTATATTTTTCTTATACACGAGGTAATGTATTTATTAGTCATAATAATTTATCAATTAAAACCATATTCCATGGTGCATATTCAATTCCTATTGTTTGAATATATATTTGAATCTCTTTTATTCAACATATATATCACACTTATCTCAATTGAGATAATGTCACCAAAATATTAATGAATAAATCACTACATAAATCCCCAAATGATTTTAATAAATCATTTTTTAATATAAAAATCATTCATGTGACTATTTTAATGAAAATATGGATATGGTAAGATATGAATCATGCCTGAATAAGAAAAAATTACTTTTTAAAATGCTTATTTGAAATTTTTAATACTTAGAAAGAGTAAAGTGAAAGGAAAAATTATTATTTTCACAAATAACCAATAAATAGTAAAATAGTTTTGATTTAATCCAACATAATATTAATCATAAAAAACCCCGAATAAGGATGATATTGTGAAATAAACCCTTAACTGAAGTTTCACATGCCTTAGAAGTGAGTGTATCCTACTCTACACTAAATTTATATTTTTCTCAATTATATATGTGATATATATATATATACTTATAATATCATATATGATAAACTTGTAACATTTAAATAATTCTTTATTACAAATCATTTATCATTGCCATCACTTTGGGTGTTAACTGCAGTGTTTTCATGTATGTTTCAATTTAGAAGTTAAGGTCCCTGTATAATTTTCATGTCTCTATAATCTCAATAAGGTTACTCATGATATAAATATAATATATAGATATTATAAACTCATTTATAATCATCCATGTAAGGTAGTCATAAAAAATTAATCACATCACTACGTGTTGGTAGTAGTAGACACATATAAATAAGAAACATTATCATTTTTGAACAGTAGGAAGGGAAAGAACTTAAATGATATATTATATTTTTTAAATAAAATTTATGATATAAATATCAAATATATTCATTATTTCCATTAATATAACTATCCAAGTAATATGGTGGTGAGGAATGAATTACATTTCTACATGGAGAAGGTAATCTATATATATGTTCGAGCAATGTTTTCATTTTACATAGAATGGAAAAGAGGTGAAAAATAGTTTTCCAATCATAAAAAAACATGTAAATATATTTTTTTAAATGGATTTATAATTTTAGTATGGTATAATATATCTAAATTATGTATAGGATGAAATAAACTTTGAAAGAGTTTGTAATTATGATTACTTTACTTATGAGAGATCTCATTTGGTTTACATCATAATCCTTTAATAGATGTTCTTTAGAGAAGATAAATCTCTCTAGAATGAAGGTAATGGATATAGTAAGGTTTTGGGTTAGGTATTGGTTGATGTAGGGATTTAAAATTATGTGAATAAGGGTGTATAATAGATTCCCTTTTTTAATTGAGTGGAGGGACACACAAGGATTTACTTAATATGATTCAGTAATAAAAGTTCACATTCAAGTGAATGTGGATACAGAAGGAAAATATTTATAATTTAGGATAATATATGTCTAAATATATACAAAAAAGATGAAATATACATTTTTATGTGGCATTATTAATACTATCTCTTATTTCTCACCTTTGGTAAACCCGTTTTAACCTTAACCATGGTAAGAAACAATTGTAGTTTTTACAATTCTTTATACAAAAAATTAACTTAATCATGATAAATTTTATTAATTGTATTGAATAAAAACATGGAATCAATTTTTTAGGATTTAATTTCTATATGTTCAAGAAATTTACATTAAAAATAATTATCTAAAATGAAACAGAAACCGATTTTTGAAAATACTATTTTTAAGAATAAATCTAGACTAATTCGTACTCCTAACTTAATAAAAACAATAAAATCAATGTGAAATAATTTTATAGAATATATAATCAATATTATTTATTAAAATAAATAATAAATAGTAATATATATTGAACTTATTAAGATAAAAACACATTAATTGTATAAAATAGTTTTTGAAAAATGTGTTTTTTTGTCCAAAGTTTAACTTATACAAAAATAATGTATAATATTTATTCCTATATAATTAATTAGATTATATATATTTAAATTATCCATATTTTATAATAATATAATATTAAATAATAATTTTACTATTTAATTAGATTATTTAATTAAAATAAAAGATAATTTAAAAGAATCGTTATTTTCACATTTCACATTAAAATTAATATGATTAGAAAATTTCAAAAAAATTACCCTAAGAAAGTATTGAAATAATTATTCTAGAAAATATATTTATTTCCTAAAATAAAATTTATTAAAATAGAATTAATAAATTAAATTTTATTCACACAAAATTCAACAACCACTATTTTAAAAAAAAATGTTTTCGAAGCATCCAATTTCATTACCAAAAATTAAGTAATTAATTATTATGCATGAGAAAATAAGTGTCATAATGTAATAAATTTATAAAAAAATTTCAAAATGAGTTTATTCCTATTAATATTTCTAGTTTAATGGGTATGATATAATAAAAACATTTAAGTAATATTTTTTATTACATTATAACTCAATTATTGCTCGATGATGTGTGCTCTAAAAGCTATCGCAAATAGTACACTTTTAATCAAAAAAATTGGGGTGATACTTCCCCCATAAATAAATTTAATCCACAAAATTTTACCTCATTAATGAAAGTTTAAATGTATGAAAATACATTTTGTTTAAAACACTCATCATAAAAAGGTATAATAAAATATCCTTTGAATGGGTTGAGTAGAAAAAATAAAGGATTCATAAAATAACACATTATTTGGATACCAGATAAGTATAACATTAGTGAGTAGTGAATGTATGTAAAAATAGGAGAAATATAATTTCTAAAGTAAACTATATAGTGAAATATAAAATAATCTTGATAATTATAATGATTAAAAATCCGTAAGTATGTGAGGGGTGAAAACAAACATCAATCCATTAGAAATAATTATAAAAAGAAAAAAAATCATTTTTAAGATCCTATGTCCTAGAGTGTAGTAATTATTTTTACATAGTATATGATATAATATACTCACTTAATTATATCAAATCCATAAAATAAATTTTATCCTTTGGTTTTGCATTTAAGTTATCTTCCACCTCTTTTCATCCCCTAATCCAATGGTGAATGAATAGTATGAATTTTTAATGTCTAAAAAATTAAAATAAATATCTAATATATCATATAATCTATAAATAGGTGATAATATATTCCTCATACAACTATTTAGTTTCTAAAACAAGAAATATTTTTTATATTTTCTGATATATAATATCAATTAATAATAATTTGAACGATTATTCTCAATGATTTGAATTAAGATAAAAAATATATTTATTCAAATATTTCCACAAATAGTCAAATTCCAAAACTCTACCAAGACCTATTAACTAGTATTAAATACCTAAAAATTAAATAAAAATGTATCAAATTTTAAAAAATCTACATAATTTTAATCCTTAAATGAAAAAATGGATCTTAAGTTATCATACCAAACATATGAATGCCTTGATCATATATTCTTTTAAAACATGAAAATAACATAAATTTCTATAAAAACTCAATTAAAACATATATAATTACATAAAATTATATATAGAATTATTAATAAAATAAAATAAAATATTATCCAAGATATTATATACATCCCAAAAAATCTAATAAATATCTTCAATGATAACATAAATCACATTTTTAACAAATCTGTAATGAATGTCAATATTAGAAATATAATCCAAATTAATTTATCAACATCATCATGTCATTATCCCATATAAATATTATTATCTCAATAACACACATATGTTATGTTTTTTATAACTACATCTTGTTTTTTCCAAAAAAATCACATTTCCTCAAATTCAATTTTCTAGGTTATCATTACCATTCAACATATGCTTTGAAATCCATAATGAAATTATACTATAAAACAATATTTATATGTTTTATGATATTATTAACCATAATATCACTAGTAAATAAACTCTAAAACATTATTATTAAATACCAATACATAGAGACTTTAATAAGTCCACTTCATGGATTGGAATATCATATTCCCTTAAAAAGCCTAGGATTTAGCCTTTATATTTGGTAATTTACACGTATAATGTTTATGTTCCCATCACATAAGACAATGAACTATTAATAGCTCCTCAGGATGTAAATTATTTATCTCTATTGAACTATTCATTTTTATTTGGTAATTCATTTCATTATTCTATTATTTTCCAAACATAATACATCTTATATTTAGGTAACTCCATTTTTATCTTATTTGATTCATTCAGAAGTTCACATATCATTAGGTTATAAATAAAATAAAGATATATATAGTTAGGAATGATAATTACCTTTTACGTTTATCTCTCATTTAATATTGGTTCTCAGGAGGAAAATAATTGCATCATTAATCACATTTAGTGTTAACATGATTTCTTATAGTTGAAAATATTGAATAAATCCAAAACACGTATTGTAAGAAACAATAATCACAGTGAGTAATCATATAATCTGAAAAAAAATAATTCATAGGATGTTTAAACTATGATTCATTTTATTCATTATATGACACCTTAGACTTAACCTCAAATAGAAATAATCATCATCTATTAAAATCCTTCATAGTGGTTCGTATAGAAAATATTAATTAACCCCCAAGTATATACCCTAGGAGTTTCATGCCAGGTGTGCAGTCTTAGGCCCACTCATATGGCACTGGTGATAGGTATGTTAATACCCAATCCACCCCATATATAGTTTTTGTCCCTATGATCTTTTGTTCCAAAACCATATTTACTTTTTAGTATCTAGATAGGGATTTATTTTCTTAAAAAACCACACAATATATACTATAACAAAAAATTATGATATTATCCTATAAATAGAAATATCTAGATTCTTTCATATAATTATATTCTCTAGTCTATGTTTTTATAAATTTAATTCCTATAGTTTATACTAAATTTCCTTTGATACTAACTATGAAAACCTGATTTTGGTTACCTATATTTTGTGGTTATTTTACAATATAGACACAATATACATGGGATCATGACCCTAAGGATCAAATATTTTAGAAGTATTAGGGGACTATATAGATATATAAATATAAAATTATATTTAGAAAAATTAAATACAAAAAAAATTATAACATTATTATTATTATTATTAGAAAATCCCTGAATTTATTCATAGATACCTTAATAGTATCCTAGGGAATGGAAAATATAATAAAGTGTGATCTCCGATTCTCAGAAAAAGAAATCATATAATAAAAGATAATATATAATAAATAATGTATGGATAATATGGAAGAGATAAAAAATAATTAAATATACCATATAACTAGTATCATAAAATGGGTACCGAATCAATTGAAGACATATAATCATAAATAATAATATTTATAATCACAAAAAGTCTCGTAATTAAAGAATTTAGAATGTCAGTCAATGTAATCTCAACGTCAAGTCATATTGCTAAGACATTATACATAAATAGGCAAGGTGTATTAGAAATACCCAAAAAAATTTATCTAATTGGACCTATTAATTCATAAAGGGTCTAAAACAAGCTTCACACATCATATTTTTGTCCAATTAATACATCATATAAAATAAATGGAAAAACATTTCAATATATAATAAATATAAACATTCACATTGAACAAATAACATATAAAATGTTAATATTTTCCCCAATCAATATATTTAACAATATAATTATAATATATCTAAATAAATATAGTAGATTATATAAAGAGATTATATCCCCTATAAGGTATAATATTAACCAAATTATATTGACATGGATAAAAATACATTATAATTTTCCCTTTGGGATTTCTTTAAGAAAATAACCTATAAATTTTAAAATCTCTAAAATTAAAATCAAAAAAAATTAAGGATATTAGGAAGAACATTTTTATTGAAATAAACATGAAACATGTAATAGATTATTCAAATAAAATAATAATCATGATTATGTTAAAAAAATTCATTTGTAAAACATTAAAACATTATTCTATTCACAACATCCATAAAAAGTTCATCATTTAGAAAATAACAAGAAGATGTTTTTACCATTTTATTGAAAGTAAAAAATAGTTAATAAATTCATTAATAAATTATTAGATAACATTAAAAAATTATAGAATTTTTTTTACTGAAATTATTGATATGAAATAACAATATTGTCATCTGAATAGAAAAAATATGTCAATTTTCCATAAAAATGTTCTTTTAGACATTTGAATAATTAGAAAGAGGAAAAAACTAAAAACAATTTAATTCAATAGATAACCATAAGGATGGATAATATATAGGTTTTAAGATATAAAAATTATATAATTTCCCAATAGAATTATAAATATAAAGAATCTTAAATAAGGATGATATTGTAAAATAAACCCTTATGCCATGTTTGGATAACATCATAAGTGATTTTAACCACCTATATAATAAAAATATATATACTATACATTTTTATTAAAATTATATACATAATAATAATAGAATATATGATCCAAATAAAACATTTATATATCTTTTCATTAATAATCATTCATTATCATCATTTTTTCGGGTGATAACTGCTTTGTTTTTCATGTTATTTCGATTAAAAAGTTTTGGCCTTTGCATCTTGATAATGGTTCAATCATCTAATTTTTTTTTATTAATGATATAAATATCATATATATATATATATAAATATATATTCATTATATACAAATTTATAATCATGTATTAATGGAGGACTTGAAAAATTATAAACATCAGTTTATGGAGGTGGTAGTCCACACATACACATTAGCGACATTTTCATTTTTTATGGGTGGGTGGTGAAAAATGTAAATGATATATTATATTTATAAAATAATATAAATGTTATAAATATTATATATATATTCATTATATTAATCTTTAAAACAATCCATGTAATATGGTGATGAAGAACGAATTAAAACACAATGTGGAAAAGGTAGTCCATACATATTCTCAAGTGATGTTATAATTTTCCATAGGATGTAAAGAAGGTATAAAATGGATGTCACATGATAATAATAACATATATGGAAAATTATTATAATCGAGACATAATTTTATGAAGGATAAAATATTTTTAGAGGTAGTAGAAGAAGAAAATTTGAATGAGTTGGTAAAGATGATAACATCTTCATTGAGAAACTTCCTTTGGAACACAATTTATTCCTTCTAAAGATGGTCTTATGAGATGACCATGAGATCTAGGAAATATATATGGAATCAAGAAAGTATATGGGTTTAGTATTTTTCTAATATGTAATTATAAAACTTTGTGATAATATTGGAGAATATGTTCACTTTTATATTTAGAGGATGGACCTGAATGGTATTACATAAAGGATTTCAATAGTACAAGGTCACATTCATGATTGTGATTCCCAAAATGTAAAATAAATCAAAATTATTTTAATATAAGGAATAAATGTCACTAAAAAATATGAATAATTTTTTTAGTGGAATCAATAATCTTATCTCTTATCTTATATCATTGAGCCCCATCTTAACCTTAGTCATGGTAAAAAAATATTCCTTTTTTATTATTCAATATGACCAAAATTATTTTGATCATATAATAATATATTAATTATTCTGATTTAGAATATGATACAAATAATACAAGATTATATTTCTCTATATAGTATAAAATAACATAAAAAACGTTTGTAAGAAGCTATGAAACTCATTTATTGATAAATGAATTTTTATTCATTAAACAATATTTATTTTTTTCCATGCCTAGTAAAAACTGTAAAACAAATGTGAAAACATAAGATAGGATATATAATATCAAAATTATAATAATATACCTAATAATTAATTAATTAATTAATTAATTAATTAATTAAGATAATAAAACATTTCATACATATTTTTTTTGAAAAATTGGGTTTTAAACAAAAAATGAACTTATACCAAAATAATATATAATACTAGTTAATATGAAATTAATTAGATTATTTATTATTAAATTTTAATTATTTTAATTCATGAGAAAATTTAAAACATAATGGGTCCTTTTTAAAAACATTATTTAATTAAATAAATAGTATTACAAATATTAGTATTCTAACTATTCACCTAGAAATTAAACTTATTAGAAAAATATCAAAACATTAATGTATGAAAATATTGACATTATTATTTAAATAATAATATTATATTTCACAAATAGAATTTATAAATATGGTAAAGATTTATTTTAATTTTTTTTTAGAAAATATAAAAAACCCTTTTTGAAGAGTATATATTTTTGAAAAATATAACGACTTAACTAAAAAATGACTTCTTATTTATTATGAAACAATAAATACATTTTAATTATATGTAACATTTATATATATATATATATATATATATATTATACAATGTGGTTATTAAAATTCATACAATCATTTTAACGGCTAGGTTAAAACAGTCACATTTAGATTATTTTATAATAGTATATCTCGATTCACTTAAATATAGGTGTTCTATGTTAAACATGATATTGAGTACAGTATAATTTTAAACTAAGATTTTGGAGTGCTATAGTTATAATTAATATAGTAGTCAAGTATTATCTTAATAATTTGTTTATGGTTTTTATTGATAATATCTTGAGGTAATATATGTTATATTAAGAGAAGGAAGATTATTTTTGGATTGTCCCTATAACACTAATAGATAAAGATATGTATGTGAAATTTGATAATTTTAAATTTTGGATTAATTAAGTATCATTTCATGAAAATATTTTCTAGGGGATTGAATTTTATTCATCCCCACAGCAAAAAAATTTGTTAAATAATTTCCCACTCTAACAAATATAACTTTGATACATAGTATTCAGGGGTTATATGGTACTATCTTAAATTGTTGATTTTTTTTCCTAATTTTATAATTTGTTTACCAAATTGACATGTAATGGATTTAAATTCACATGTCCTATATAATATGAACAATGGTTTATGTAATTAATGAGAATATTAATCAATGAACTAGTATTGACCATACCATCTGTAAATGAATGATTTGTTATATATATTGATACGCCAAATAAAATAATATGGTGTGTCTATATGAAAAATAATTGGATTTTTTCCCAATCATATAGGAAAAAAATGTGCAATGAACAAAACTATCAAACACGTGATCTTGAGCAGGATGCAATAAAATTTTTGTAGAAAATAATGAAGCACTATCATTATGGGTAATCTCATGATGTATATACTAATTAAAATAATTATATATATATTCACTCATATGTAAATCAAGATAAGACAATATATATTTTTGGAATCACTAAAATACTATGACTATTCAGTATAATACCACCCATATAAGGCAATAAATGTAGATTCTATATTAATAATGAATGAAAATAATGTTTAATCCATGATGAGAATGGAAAATAATACTATATTCATGTATTTTTTAAGGAATGATATGGATATTATTATGGAATGAGAAACATTATTCCTTTTAAAAATAATCTCTCAACCATCATAACTAGTGATCTAAAATATGTTTCTAAAAGAAGAAAAGTTTAAGAACCTGGGTTTTTGTATGAGATACTGTCCCATTTCTTTTCAGTTTAAATGTCTTGTTATGGACTTATGAGAGTGTTTAAATTGATAAAGGGTGTTCTGGAGGTTTCTGGGTCTTTTTTGGTGGTCGGAACTAAGGTTTGGGATAAAAATGACATGGCACACGATTTTTCCATGTCTTGCGCATGGTTAGTCTGAACTGTGTGAGGTGTCTAAAAAGTTTTAGGTTATTAATAGATGCTTTCACATGGTTTTTACAAGGTTAGTCAAACCTTGTGGGTTAATCATGTGAAGTGACCCTTTCTAGGTAATGAGGTGCACACGGTTTGTTCATGGTTAGTAAAACTATGTGGGGTAACCATGCAAATGATCCCATTCTAGACAGTGAGGTGTGCATGGTTTATGTGACGCTCCAAACCTACTTCACAAGTAATAATAATATAATGGTTTTATTCTGTCTAATTTCCATGTTTTAAAAACAATACTGGAAAATAACCCCAAGACTTTATTTATTACAATGAAACACATAAAGTGGTTACATTACAACAAGATCAAAGAAAAACCATACTACCCAAAAATACCTATTAAAATACCAATTAAAATAATAGGGAGACCACCCAATACAAAAAATATCAAGATAGTGGTATGGGTCCTTTGGATCTGTCCCAATGGACATAATTATGGCCAGAGCCACTGCAACAACACTGAGCATCAGTGGAATGATTTGCACCACATTCTCTATGATGTTTTGAATATAGAACACCCAAATTAATTCTTTTATAATTACTTAAAGAAATCTGACCATTGCCTCCTTTAGGTGATCGTTGGAGATGCTTATTACCGTTTTTCCCCTTTTAGGGTGGTTAGAATTTAAAATAAAGTGATAGTTATTATTTTGTTAAACTAAAAAAAAATTAAGTAAAAATTTTAAGATATATTGTATGAATATTCATAAAACCTTTATAACTACCTTAAGAATTTTAATTGTTTTGATATGTTTCACATATCTTAAGATTCATCTTTGACATCGTGATTTTTTTTAATTTAAAAGCATTTTTTATAAAACATAGTATGATTTCCGAAATTGGTATGTTTTTCAAATACTTTTAAAATGATTAAAATTTTTAAAATGTAGTTTGATGATACTTTAAAGATATTTTAAATTAATATTATTTGATTTTATAAATCAACTTTCTATGGTTATATTAAACTTTCCTTTTAAACATGAGAAATAAGTATTTTAAGCAACTTGAATGTTTTGAGTATTTGTACACTATTACCTCCCAAAATGTTAAATTAAGAAGGGATCATGTTTTATAAAATTAAAGATATGAAATTGATTATATTTCATTTCTTTGATTTTATAGCTTATTTTGAAAGTTATATTATAAAAAAAACTTATACCCTACGGTCCATCCCTCTAGAAAGGATGAAGTGGTCTCATGCGCTACTACAGGAGTAGGTGGCCGAGCCTAAGACTTCATTCTTAGTACAGGACGACTAGTGGGTGTGTGCATATACCTCAAGCATGCACGAAAGAAACAAGTAGCACACCATTGTGAGGGGCGGTATAGCTTAAAGGGTTGGCGTAGAGCACTCACACAGAACCCAGTATGGGGAAGTACCAGGAGGGGGAAGGGAGTATTCTAAGCAATGGAAGGGGGCTCTGGGCTTATAAAGGAGCTCTAGAAGCCTCCCCGTTTCGATGTGGGATGGATATTTTGAGGCAAAACATGATATAACTGTCAGATCTTGCCGCGTGAGATCTGAGCAGTATATTTAAGTTCAGTCCTTGATCCCCAGTAGCCACGGATAATCCTATATGTTTTTACCATCCATCCAATCGATCGCGATATAATCATGATTGTTCAAGCCTTTTAAAAACACTACATCGCGCCATATCCGTCTGATCGACTCAAGATTTAATCTTGACCGATCATCATTTTTAAAACTCAGGGGTGTACCCCCAGCCGTATAATCAGGGTGTGATCAAATCCATACTGTCCATTTTATTTCTAGTTTTCCCTCAGCGTCATCTTCTTCCTGTCGCGTGCACCATTCCAGTCGCACTCAACTTCCACTTTCTCCATTTTTTTCTCTCCACCCATGACATTGGGTTTCCCTTGTTCTATTTGTTTTCAACAAGACCAGATACCCTCAGTATTTTTTTAAACATAGGGGTCTCGGTTTTCCATGCCAGTTGCATTAAAGCTATATTTTATATATTTTATTTATACAACTCTTTTTCACCTGAACCCTACAGGTGTTCATCTTCTCAAGCGCCTTCTTCAAGCTTCCTCGGACCTCTCCTCCTCATTCAAAACATGTAAGGGTCCTAATTTGTCATGCCTTGTTTCAATTTTGATTTTTATATATATACATATATATTTATATATACACACACATATATATATATATATATACGGTTGAGAATAAGACCTATCGATTCCTTCTAAGATGGTGAGTCCTTAATCCAACATGATGTTCTTAATTCATTATATTGCAAAGGATGTGTGATGTTTTGTGATTATATATAAATTAAAATATAAATAATCATATATGTGTATGTATATTTCATAAATAAAACCTTTTATATTGAATGGAAATTTTTGAAATTAATTAACCCTTATTTTAACTAATGTCCCTAATATGTTTAAAACATGCAAGAGTCATTTAATTTTGTGTAAAACCCTTATATATACTATTTATAATAGGTTATACACATAAAATATATATGTATAAAGATGTTTACATAAGCATATCTATGATTTGTTTTAATAAATAATTAGTTTAAATTTTATATCATGATTTAAATTTTAGGGACCCTTGTTAATTAATTTGCCAAATATATTAAAGTAATTATTGGGGTCATTGGATTTTTGGTGTAAACCCTTTAATGCATTGTGTATACTTGGTTAAGTGAGTATATGTGTATACACATAAAATTTGATCCTCAATCTTATATAGAATTTTCCAAACCTTATTTATAATTTTCCAAGGATTTCTATGAATTAATAACACAAGTTGATTTTGAAATATGAAAGGTTTTTATTTAAAAATACAAATATTTATATACACCCTTGTATATAAACAGATTTACACATCACTAAACCATGGATAAATTTGGATTTTCTAAATATTATACTTTTGATGTGTTTAGAAATTATAGTGAATTTATGAGTATAAATTTTGTAGTTTTCTACTCTTATATACATATGTATAAATCACTTATTTTCATAAATATTAAATGGTATTAGTTATGGTTGATTTTCATGCCTTTAAATTCTTAATATTATGTATAAATAATTGAGAATACACTTATGATATGTTATACATAAGCATACAAGTAATAAATGATTGGACATATTTGTGTTTTATACCCCACATGAAATATTTTTTGCGCCATTAAATTAGTTATGAATCCAATCCATGATGAATTTCCAATATGTATTTTATTAATATGATTTTAAAAGTTAGGGTTATTATTATATGTGACAAAACTTGATTTTATTTTTGTGAATTAGTTTTTATCACATATACTATAATCTTCTTATCATTATTTTCATTTATTACCATAGCTATGCAGTTGTTAATATTTTTATTAACACTTATATGCATGACTCACTTTGTATATGTAAATTATAAATAATGTAATCAAACTCAAATGACATTTTATGTAATTAGGAACTAAATTTTTCAATGTTTCATGGGATACTTTGAATAATCTGAAATAAGAAATTAAATGTTGAAAGTGGTATGGGTCACTTTGAACATATGAACTTACTTGGAATATGAGGAATGTATTGGACATAGAATGTGTGAGGTGGGGCCCTCTATAGCCCCTCAGTTCATCTGTAGGTCTCATGAGAAAAACTATGGTCTTGGAACAAGGCCTTGAAAAAATGATTATTTATGGTTTTGGAATGAGGCCTTGATAATATGGTTATGTTGTCCCACATTATTAATTCCCTCATTATGTTTATAGTAATTAATTAACCAAGTGGATATTCTACTTGTAAAATATTCATGGTTAAGAGCTTGTACTTATAAGTAACATAAGAAGCAAATGCTTAAGGTATAATGCTTATTCAGCACTCAAAGATTTATCAGCCAGTTTATGATTCATAGTTAGCAATGAAAGAAATTGAAGTTATTATTTTATGTGCATCACTGATCAAGTATTACTATCAGTTGTAAATTTAGTACTTGCACATTTTCATGTCACATTTATTAAAGTTATAATGACTCCTACTTTATATGTTGCATACCCTATATTTTTTATAGGAATTCTTATGTTTAGAATATGTTTCGTTGTAACCTTGTTAGTATTCCTTGAAATGTTCACTTATAATTCTTGGAAAAAATATTATGACATGATTCATGTATTACAGTTTTCCATACAAAAATGATTTATGGATAATTTTAAAGTAATGTTTTTAAGAGATTTTAATTGAAATATTATATTATTTTAAAACACCTTACCAAGAATTTGTATTCTCACCCTACGTTTTAAATTGAATTATATAGGTTCAGTGGATTTGAGTTACACTATTTAGTGGAAGCTTTGTGGAGATTATTTTCTCTTTAAGTTTTTGAAGAATTGTAATATTTTTATCTGATTCTCTAGAACCTAAACCAAAAAGATCATATCTAGTGGAACATAATGTGTGATTTTAGTTTTTTTAAAACAATTATTACACACCATGTTTTATTTTAACTCTGCACCGTCTTCGGGGCAACCCGGGGACGGGGTATAAGCGTTGGTATTAGAGGATTAGTTTAGAAGTCCCTGAAAAGTTAGAACAATACTAAAAACTTTTTTATGTCTCACTAATTTTAAGTTTTCTTAAAACATCAATATGGAAGACGAATCAAGTCTTATGTCCCTTCCGAGAGAAATGTTAGAAACTATAGTGGCTAGGGCATGTTTATAAAGATATGATACTCTTGAGAACCTTCATTTATCTTGCCAACATATCTATTTTGTATCAAATTCTCCTCGCATACTCCAACTTCACCGAGGATATGGATTTAACTACTTCCTAATGATGCATGACCAAGTTCCCATTTTTGCATGTAAGGGAATGTATTATGAAGGTCTATTCAGATACTTTACCTTGAAATTTTTTTTCACTAATGAACTTACAGGAGGCTGCACAAGAGGGTGACCTCTGGGCAACATAACTTTTTCAAATTGTGACCTACAGTCTTCGAGGACTGGTCATGGACTTCAAAATTATCAAGGATGAGTCTACTAGATTTCATTATAGATATAATGTTCAAGGTAATATAACTTAACTCCATACACTTCATGATTTCCTTTATTGGAACTTTAGATGTCCAAATTAGATTGATCTGTGCTACCCGTGAAGCATCTAGACTAGGGAGACTGAGGATTTTGGAACCTCATTAGGGATCCTTCAAACTGAGAATTGGGGAAATTTCCAACACCAGTGAAATTGGTGAAGAGTCATCTTAGCGGAGGACAGGAAATCAATACCTATGTTTTGTGAGAGGAAGCGAGTAGTTATGTAACACCTTTGGTTTATGAACTTTGTATAATTGGATAATGTTATACTTTACGTTTTTGCACTTTAAAATGCTATGTTTTAAAATAATTATGTCCTACTAAGTAAAACATGTCTCTTGAAAATTTTCATATGGAAGACATGAGTTCACCGACCAACATCTTATCTCTCCATACCAAATTAATATAATGCATAATTGTTGAGTCAAGTGCAGAAGACTATAAACCTTTTGAAAACTTACACGAGGTGTGCAAAAAAATTTATAAAGTGTCCCTCAGCTCAAGTATCATATGTTCCTACAAAGGATAGAGATATATCTATCACCATATTTTAAATACTCAATTTTCATAGTTTATGCAGTGGGGGAAGTATTACAAAAGTCTTTTCATATGTTTCACCTTATCAAAAAAATATTTAGATTTGATAATGTTTCAAGATGATGCTTTGGAGGGTGACCATAAAGAAAACTATATGTTCCAAATCCTAATATTTACTATGTATGGAATGCTATATGACATCCAAATTTTTTTTCATGATATAGTTTGAGGGGTTTATATAAATCTTGTCCACTCTTAAATCACTGATCTCCATACCGCAAAATCCTTCCTCTAGAAACCAGAATGCTTTATGCATAGGGATGATCCTAGCTACTCTCGGTGCTCTTGGAGAATTTGGGTGAAAGAAGTTGAGGGACTGGAAACCAATCTAGGGATCCACTTGGGGGTATTCAGAAAATTGACCATGTTGTCCGATTTTGTGAGGTGATGTTGGAGGTAATGTGTGCCTAGTGTTACTGATGTTTGTGTATGAGAGTTTTAGAATTTATAGGATGCAATTCTTTATAGGGGGAATCATGGGATTCCCCAAACCTATTTCACATGTAATAATAATATCATGGTTTTATTCTGTCTAATTTTCAAGTTTCCAGAACAATAATTTCAAAAAAACACAACACATTCTTTATTCAAATGAAACACTAAAAGTGGTTACATTGCATCAAGATAAAATGAAAACTATACTACCAAAAAATAACTATTAAAAGACCTATTAAAATCACAGGGAGACTACCCAATACAACAAAAAGTCCAATATAGTAGTAGGGTTCCTTCATATCTATCACAATGAACATCAGTATAGCCAGAGCCACTGCAACTACACTGAACATCAGTAGAATGATGTGCACCATCTTTTCCATCACGTTTTGAATATGGAACACCCTAATTCATGCTTTTATAACACCCTGAAGAAATCCAACCACTGCCTCTATTAGGTGATCATTGGATATTCTTATTACCGTTGTTTTCCTTTTAGGGTGGTTAGAATTTAAAATAAAGTGATAGTTAGTATTTTGTTAAAACAAAATAAATTTAAGTGAAAATTTTAAGATATATTGTATGAATGTTCATAAAACATATATAACTACCTTGAGAATTTTAATTGTTTTGATATGTTTCTCATATCTTATGTTTCATCTTTTACATCATGGTTTTTTAAAATTTAAAAGCATATTTTATAAAACGTTGTATCATTTCAAACTTAGGTATGTATTTCAAATAATTTTTAAATGTTTCAAATGTTTCAAATGTTTTAAATGTTTAATTATGGTTGATTAATGATATTTTAAATTAGTATTATTTGATTTTATAAATCCACATTCTATGGTTATATTAAACTTTCTTTTTAAAAATGAGAAGTAATGCTCTTACTAAGTATTTTAAGCATCTTGAATGATTTGAGAATTTGTGAATTTTTACCTCCCAAAATGTTAAATTAAGAAGGGATCGTGCTTTATAAAATTATTGATATGAGATGGATTATATTTATTTTTTATGATATTATAGATTTTTTTGAAAGATAGATTATAAAAAAAATTATACCCTACAGGACAACCCTCTAGCTGGGCTAAAGAGGCAGCACACGCTACTACTGGAGTAGGCGGACGAGCCTAAGCCTTCAGCCTCAGCAAATGCTGGCCAGTGGGTGTGTGCATGAGCCTCAAGCATGCACAAAGGAACGAATTAGTGTGCCATCATGCGTGGTGGCACAGTGGCAAAGATGGGCGCATATCTTGCCCATAGAACCCAGTACAAGGTAGTGCTAGGAGGGGGAGGGAGTAATCAAAGAAATGGAAGGGAGCTCAAAGCTTATAATGGAGCTTGTAAAGCCTCCCAATTTCGATTTGGGACTGATATTTTTAGGAAAAATGTAATCCGAACTGTTAGATCTCACAGCACGAGATCTAATCCATCTGTTTCGGTTCGGTCCTCGATCTCCAACAGCTGCGGATTATCCTCCATGTTTTTACCAACCATCTGATCGATCATGATCTAATCGTGACTATTCCATTATTTTAAAAACTTCACATCGCGCCATAGCCATTCGATCGAGTCTAGATTTAATCTCGATCGATCATTCCTTTAAAACTTGCGGGCGCACCCCCCGCCCTTGGATCAAGGTGTGATCAAATCTCAACCATCAATTTTATTCTTGGTTTTTCCTCCATGTCATCCTCTTCCTCCCATGTGTACCGTTCTAGTCACACTTAGCTTCCACTTTCTCCAAAAAAAAATTCTCACCACCCATGACATAGGTTGGTTCCTTTTCTGTTCGTTTTCTATAAGATCAGACACCCACGGTCTTATTTTAAACCGAGGGGTCTTGGTTTTCCATGCCAGTTTCGTTAAAAATATATTATATATATTTTGTTTATACAACTCTTTTGCACCCAAACCCTAGAGGTTCCCATCTTCTCCAGTGACTTCTTAGAGCTTCCTCAGACCCCTCCTCCTCCTTCAAAACATTTAAGGGTCCTAATTTTTTTTCCTTGTTTCGGATTTGATTTTTATATATATACATATAGATGTATGTACATGTATATATATATATGGTTGAGTATAAGGCCTATTTATTCCTTATAATATAGTGAGTTCTTAATCCTACATGATGTTTTTAATTCCTTATCATGAAAAGGATGTGTGATGTTTTTTGATTCTATATAAATTGAAATATATATAAGAATATATATGGATTTATATTTCATAAACAAAACCTTTTATATTTAATGCACATTTTGAAATTAATGAACCCCTATTTTAACTAATGTCCCTATATGTTTAAAACATGTAAGAGTCATTTAATCTTGGTGTATGACCCATATATATACTATTTATAATTAGTTATACACATAAACTACATATGTATATTGATGGTTACATATACAAATATATGATTTTGTTTAATAAATAAACCATTTAAATTTTATATCATGGTTTAAAATTTAGGGACCCTTGTTAATTAATGTGACTAATATATTTAATTCATTTTAGGTGTCATTTTGTTTTTGGTGTAAACCCGTTAATACATTATGTATACTCGGTTAAGTGAGTATATGTGTATACACATAAACCTTTATCCTCAATCTTATTTATAATTTTCCATACCATATTTATAATTTTTCTAGGATTTCTAAGAATGAATAACACATGTTGATTTTGAAATATGGAAGGTTTTTTTTTAGAAATACAATTCTTTATATACACTCTTGTATATAAATGGATTCACACAACACTAAACCCTAGATAATTTTGGATTTTTCAAATATTATACTTTTGATGTGTTTATAAATTATAGAGAGTTTATGAGTCTAAATTTTGGGGTTTGATGCTCTTATATACATATGTTTGAATCACTTATTTTCATAAATATTAAATGGTATTAGTTATGGTTGATTTTTGTGCCTTTCAATTCATAATATTGTCTGAAATAATTGAGAATACCCTTGTGATATGTTATATGTAAGCATAAAAGTAATAAATGTTCGGAAATCTTTGTGTTTTATACCCTAAATGTAATATTTTATGCGCCTTTAAATTAGTTATGAATCCAATCCCTGATGAATTTCTAATATTTATTTTATTAATAATATTTTAGATGTTAGGGTTATTATTTTATGTGACAAAACCTATATTTATTTTGGTGCATTAGTTTTCACCAAATATACTATAGAAATCCTATAATACTTGTCATTTATTACCATAGACATGCAGTTGTTAATATTATTATTAACACTTATATGTATGACTCACATTGTATAATTAAATTCTAATGAATGTAATCAAACACAAATGTCCTTTTATGTAATTAGGAACTAAATTATTCAAAGTGGTATGGGACATATTGAATAATATGAAATGAGAAATTAAATGTTCAATGTTGTATGGGACACTTTGAAAATACAACCTTACATGGAATATGAGGAATGTATTGAACATATAAAGTGTTGGGTGGGGGCCTCTATAGCCCCTCGGTACATTGGTAGGTCTCATGAGACAAACTATGGTCTTGGAACAAGGATTTGACAAAATGATTATTTATACTCTTGGAACGAGGCCTAGACGGTATGGTTTTATTGTCATGTATTATGAATTTCCTTCATTATGTTTATGATAATTAATTAACCAAGTCGATATTCGAATATTAGAATATTCATGGTTAATATTAGGAACTTATAAGTAATAAAAGAAGTAAACTCTTAAGTCATAATGTTTATTCGGAACTCATAGATTTATCAGCTAGTTTATGATACATAGTTAGCAAGGGAATAAATTGAAGTTATTATTTTATGTGAAATTCTGATCATGTATTACTCTCAATTGTCAATTTAGTACTTGCACTTTTGCATGTCACATTTATTAAAGTTAGAATGACTCTTACATTATATTCTTCATACCCTATATTTTGTATGAGCATGCTTATGTTTGGAATATGTTTTGTTGCAACCTTGTTAGTATTCTTTGAAAGGTTCACTTATAATTCATGGAAAAAATGTTATGACATGATTCATGTATTTCAGTTTTCCTTAAAAATATGTTTTACGGATAATTGTAAAGGAATGTTTTCAAGAGGTTTTAATTGAAATATTATTTAATTTTAAAACCCCTTATTGAGAATTTGTATTCTCACCCTACATTTTAACTAGAATTTTATAGGTTCAGTGGATTTGAGTTACACTATTTAGTGGCAGGTTTGTGGAGATTCTTTTCTCTTTCAGTTTTTGAATAATTGTTATAGTTGTATCTGATTATCTAGGAACTAAACCAAGAAGATCCTCTATAGTGGAACATGATGTGGGATTTCAGATTTTTTAAAAAAAAAATTATAATAATCCATGTTTTATTTGAACTCCACATCCACTTTGATGCAGCCCGGGGTTGGGGCGTGATAGTTTGCACATGGTTTGGAAAACTGTGTGACCTAGTCTTGTGTTTTTTTTAATTTTAAATTAAAATTATGTTTCTTTTTAAACCTACAGTGGGTTTTCCTCCTCCATCACATAACAGCCCATTGGCTATCCCCTTTGGTGCCTAATGCAGGCTTTGAGCCTGTTCTTCTATCTGATCTCCATTTCGATCTTCGATCATGTCATCAGATCCACAACGATAAGTCCTCAATTTCTTTTTAGACATTCTATATTATTTGGAATAGCGGCTGCACTATTTGGATTTAAACACATATTCCCTAGTTTACCATTCTTTGTCCATTCTTAATATTTATCCCAAACTAGGACAAATCAGGACTTGATACTGGACGAACTGTCTACTTTCGAGGTGAGGTAGGTGGTCTATAATTTATTCTTCCTTTTCTTGGTGTTTTTTGGGCGTTAATTCATTACGCCATCTGTCGTACATTCCAACTAGGTCTTGTTTTTTAGAGATTTTAGTGTAGTAATTGTAGTTAGACCTAGTGGGGATGCTCATAAGTTATGTTTAAGTGCGATGACACGCGTTGCTCATTTTAGTCTTACCCAAGGGGTGAGACTTACAAAAATAGCTTTTTGTGCCTATTTAAACAACCTAAAGGGTGTTTGATTGTGCTTTTCCAAGTTAGAGGAAGCTCGTAGATGCCTTGATGGCTTGAGCGTCTTGTTTAAGAGATCTGGTTCCTCCTTGATTAATGAATATCATGTTATTCCATATCTGTTTTGATAATTTGGCATGTTAAATGGATGATATGGGTGGGTATACCTATATGAAATGACTAATGGATTCTTAAATAGACTGTATGGGAGGGTAGGCCCATTTTCCTGGTAAATGATAAATTGTTTTCATGAGTGGGTATACTCATGGATTGTGCTGGTTGTTGTGAGTGGGTTTACTCACATGGTTATGAATGTTTAATTTAAATTATTGAAAGCTTGATTGAATGGTTTGATATATTTCTCAGACTCCTCTCCATGGATCTGGAACACGATAGTAGACTCCTTTGGTTAACTTTTCCCCTTGGGTCTTTATTCTGTGGGATGCCTCGGGCCTTGCTACCCCATTGATCTGGTTTTCTTGAGATTGAATAGGACTTGATATTGACATGATCCTTGGACTCCAACTAGTGCCTAACCGAAATTCTTCCAGGGATTCCCATGGGACTCGATGGGATGCATTGGACAAGCTCATGGGATCTGGCCCTCTGTGGTCTAGAATTATTACTTGGATACCATGGTCTGATAACACCTTAGATTCAGACCCTTCGGTGTACACATTACTATATGGTGTGGTCATGGGATATTTCACTTAATTATATGGTGTGGTCAGGGGATACTTGGTTTCTATATATAGCATTGTTGTGGATTTCTTGATACAGATGGATGTACGGCGTGGATGTGTGACTTTCTTGTTTTTTTGGTTATATCTACATTTTTAGGAGCTAACTCTCTTTTACATATATCCTTGAGACCGTTGGGCTTTACTTTTTATAGTAGACTTATTCCATTGGAATATACAGTAACAATACTGGTTATTTACACTTTCTAGAACTATTGTAGAATTGTTGTTAGAACTGTATAGACCTAGGTAGTTGCCTACAGGGATGTTTATCTCACACCATGTTTGGGCCTCCATGGGAACCCAAATAGATTATATGGTTGTAGGTGATGATAGGGAAAAGCTCCCTAGTATAGGTTGTTGATTGTGACATTGGAGTAGGGGAGTATATGAACAAGTTGTGGCTTGCGATGCTGGGATACCATTTTATCTTTTGTTATTTTTGGGATAATTGTTTTGTACTATATTTCCATGTACCTCTTTGGATTCTTTCTACATACTTGTACCATCTACATAATTTTGTACATGATACACTTCTGGTTATTTATATGCATTCATGTCTTTTCTTACTTTTAGTTGATTAATTATTTATCACCTTCCTCTATTGCATGTTTTTGAATTTAGCTGTGATACTCTGGTAATGAGGGAATAGTCTCCCCACTGACTCAACTAGGCCCTCTCTATTAGTCGACCGCCTCTAGCGTTTGGGGAGATACACTTGAGTCCATATAGCCAATTGGGTTTGGGCCACCATAAAGTGGCATCCAGGTCTGGGATGTTACAAAGTGGCATCGAAGGGTATTCTTTTCTGGTTTGACATACTGTGTGGCAACATTATATAGGAATAGGAAGAAAATGTAATTTGGTAATAAATTGTTCCCAAGAGTAGTTACCCTGCGTATAGGGAAAATCCAAATTACCTCAAATTGAGTTCTGATTTTCTGGATTTTGAATATTATAGTTTATTTGATTTCACCATTAGGTGACACACTTGATTTATGCTATTACTATTGATGAAATTGTGATTTATATTTTAGTTTCAACCTGATGAGATGAGGGTGTGTCATCTCATTCATCATATAGACACTTTTTAGATTCATATTCCATGCATTATTCCATGCTATCTAGGATGAACTAGATATTGCATGTTGTTGTGATAGTTGACATGATTGGTGTGACTACTGTTGTGTTAGTTGGTTGCAGTAGATAAAGATGTGATGTCATATTTCAATCCATAAGGTGTATGTGCCCTTATGAATTAGGAAATGATGCACTGATGGAAATGGAACTTCAGTGATGAATAGAGACTTCACCTATACCCAAATTCTGAGTGGGAAAGAGGTATAGTTTCTAATGGTTATTTGGTTGTTTGGTATACAGTCTTAGCTTTAGGAGTATCTTATGGGTTTAACTTGGTTTCTAGGAGGTTTTTGACTTATCTTATTCTTTTGATCTTTTTTCATTAATTTTGTTCATTCCAGAGGAATACGTTTGGCATTGTAGAGACATGTAACCATGAAGACCTCTAGTAGTATGCCACGATAGAGGTGATGACCATAATTTAGATATGGTGGGCCATGGGATACCAGTTGATCCTCTTATAGTACCAGATACAACCCCTGAGGCTGTTCTGGATATAGGTTTTGAGGAACAGTTCTGCAAGGGTTTCTTTTAGTATATGAAGCCGATGTAGGGAGCACTACAACCATCCTTGACTAAGGCTGAGCTGACATATGTGTTCCTGTAGTAGAATACTCTTACGTTTTTAGGGGATACCAGACCATAGGCTACAGATCTATGCCTAGAGACCATGTTAGTGATTTTTGAACATCTAGAGATGCCTCTAGTATGGAGGGCCAAGCTCGCGACATATGTTCTATGTGGAGTGGCAAAGCATAGGTGCCATGTTTTGAACCAGGATGATGGGATGTGTGATATGGGTTGAAATGAATTCCAAACCCACTTCTGCAACTAATTTACCCTACGACTCTACGAGCATAGTAGGTTATTGAGTTTATTCATATGGATTAGGGCATGATGATGGTTATGGAATACTCGACATGATTTACAAAGATGCAACATTTTTCACTAATGTATCTTACAAACGAGCTGTCGAGGGCAAGGCGCTTCGAGGAAGGTCTCAGACATGCCCTCAGATCAACGTGTTCAGGTTTCCATCAACCACTGAGATTGTGAATCAGGTTCTGAAAACATACTGTATCCTGAGGGAATCTAGGGGAACAAAATAGGGTAGTGTTGTTTCTCACCATAATGGATCTACGTATTCAGATAGGAAGCTCCATTTTGAGGCTTTCCTCGATGTGAGTTCTAGTCAGTATGTCGGTGTAGGAAGCTTCATGTTTTTATATTATTGATGTAGGTAAGGCCACATAAAAAATCAGTGTGACTACGAATCAGTTGAGTTCGAAGTTTGTGGTAGGATGGGGTAGATGTAGCAGTTTTTTAGGACCTTACCCCCCAGTTGTTAGTGGTAGGGGTCAGCTCCAATGTCGGGTTCAGGAGCAGGTTCTTCAGCTCCGTGTCTAGCTGGGAGATGGAGCAGTGTAGGTCAGTTAGGCTAGGGAAGTAGTGGTCATGGTTGTGGTATCTAGGCACCAGGTTCACAGAGACAACAGGGTGGATCAGCTTAGGGAAACCAAGTAGGGTCACAGGGCCGTGGTATATGCCAAATATATGCAGTGAAACAGACCCAACGGGAGAAGGACCCTGGACCATCTACAATGAGAGGTACGATCTTAGTATCTTATATTATTGCATCCGATATTTTTGATATAGGTGCCTCTTAAAGTTTTATCTCAGCATGAGTGCTAAAAATCTATGGGCTTGTGGTTTTTTTGAGGGTTTTTTTTATTCTAGAAAAACCATTCGGAGTTAGAATGGGTGACGTATTCTAGTGTATAGAGTATCCCCTTGAGTTTTGTGGGTTCCAATTCATCTGGGATATTTATATCCTTGAGATTTCGGGGTTTGATGTTATTATCAAAATGGACTGGCTCATATCTTATCAAGCATACATTGACTACTATCACTAAAGGGTGACTTTCACATCACTAGATGGTGGGGTGTTTATTCACAAAGGTGAATGGGATTTCTATGAAAGAATGTCTAGATCATAGCATCATGGGATGGGTGGGATGACAAGTTTTATTTCTAGTTTGTTTCTGGATGATTAGGGAGTGGGCCGAACATACATTCCTCCAGTGGTGGAGTGTTTTCAGGACGTCTCACCTAATGAATTTTCTGGTTTAACTCCTTAGAGAGAGGTGGAGTTTGTAACGACCCAGACTTTTTAAATAGTATATTAACTTACTCTTAACGATTTAATAGAGATGTTAATGGTTAATGCAGAAAGAGGAGTCGATGGCTTCATCCAGTAGGCTCGAACCTTATGAAGCCCACTTATCAGAGCTTAGGAAGGAGGTAGCATCTGTGGGCTTCGCTTTGGACCAAGCCCAAGCTGAACTCCAGTGTGTCAAGCTTGAACGGAAACGCCTGTGGGAGAAGTTCAAGTTAGTAAAGATTACTACTAGGGCAATGTTATCTGAGCCTCCCTCAGATTCTCTCACCATAGCACACCTTACACTTAGGTCATATGCCGGTGTTATAAGGGGCTATGTGATGAGACCCTAGCTTCTTTGTGTAATCCTTTGGGATGAATAAATTAAGATTTCTTCCTTTAGTGATGTTTGTGAAATTTCAAATGTCTGGATAATTTTAGGTTGTATTTATTGATGAATTTTGAAAAAAAGGATATTTTAAAATGTTTATGTAAACCCTAAATAATTAATGATGTGTATTGATTTTCAAAAAATGGTCTTCTGCAAAAGTGTTCAGTAAGGAATTTGGAGTCTAATAAGATCAACTTAATTTTTGATGAATAGTAAATTATGAATAGTGATTTTACGCTTAGGATTAGTAATGTGACCAAATGGATTAGTAATTTCACTCAAAGAAAGTTTTAATATAATTTTGACACCTAGATTAAGTAATGTGATTCAATAAAATGGGTACATAACGGTTTCATAAATTATTAGCCAAGTATTAGCTTTTTCGGATGAATAGTGTTTTTTAATTAAAAAATTTAATTAAAAATAATTAGAAAATTATTTTTATAAAAATGACTTTATTTTTGAACTCAGAGCATCGATATTATGTTATGGTAATTTTTGGGGATTTTTCTGAAAAAAAACGAATTCTCGATGAATAGTTTTTTTATTTAAAAATTAAATTAAAATTATTTAGAAAATTATTTTTATAAAATGGAGTTCATAAATGTAATTAGAACATCTATATTTGGTTAAGGTTAAATTTTGGGATTTTTCTGAGAAAGATGAATTTTTCAGTGAATAGTAAAAATGCAGTTTTAGGGTTTCGGTATGTTTAATGACATCATAACTGTGTCATGATGATGTCATGAGATATTTTAAGGGTTGGCCGGCCAAGGGTGATGAATTATTGTTTTGGGGTCCCCATGTGGCCTAACTCCATGGTAAATTCCAAGGGAGAGCACTTGGTTTTGAGAAAAGCACTTGTGAGGTGTCCCTTGGCCATTAATGCCTTGTCCCCTCATTTCCCTATAAATACCCACCCTTTCCTCCTTCAGTTTTCACTCCCAACTCTCCCCCAACGAAGTTCTGGTCTACTTACCTCCCAAGGAGTCCTCCCAAGGTGCCCCCAAGCCCTCAAGGTCCAAACCTTTGAGTTTTAAGAGTTACGTTTTAAGGTAAGGGATCTGACCTCTCCCTTTCTTTTCATGTAATCTTTTATGTCATTCCTTTTATGCTCCATGTTATTATGTGAGAGGTTGTTATTTTATATTCCTCTTACTTCCCTTTTCATGTTTATATGATGAGATATCCCCTCTTACTCTCATCATTTCGTTTTATGAAAGTTTAAGTGACGCCATTAGGCTGCCGAATTTTTAAGGGATTCTTTCACCCTTCTCATTTTTCAAGTTCGATTTTCATGTCAAGTCTTTCAAATTCTTTTTTATTATGTTTGGGTATGATCTCTATATCTATCATACTGATCTCTTATGATCATATGATGAGAGACCTTATTTTATCTTTTCAAATCATTTTTTATTGAAGTTTAAGTGACGCCGTTAGGCTGCCGAATTTTCATAAGAGAAATCTTATTTTTGTCTCACTTTCATGTTTTTCATTTCATATGGTATATCTTTAACATTTCATCACCATGTTCTTAAATCCCTTATATTCTGTCCCCCTACTATTTTATGGATCATTTATGAGTGGGTGACCCATGTCCCCTCTATTTTCAATGTTTTCTAAAACCTTGTAACATAGTCGTTATGCTGCAGAATTTTCGTCTCAAAATGCCTCTCTCTTTTCTCGAAATTATTTTATGTTATAAAGTGAATACTCAAAGCTCTTATTTCTACAAGGGTATTCACATATATATCAAATGTTCTATTTTAAATTCTGGGATTTACATACATGAGACCCGCTTTCCCTTTCCGTGGGTTTAAAGTGACATTAAGATCATGTCTTTAAAGCATTTTTTAAAACGTTATGATTATGAAATGAAACCCATTTATTTTGTGCTATATGGGTTCTTTATGAAATGTTTGATGATGATATATGTGGCTCACATGATAATAAAGGAAAATTTAAGGGTGCTCCCTGATAGCGCTCCAATGCATTGGGTAATGATGTAACCACTAGAGATTACAATTTTCACGATACCTTGGTGAATAACCATGGTAATTTTAAAATGACACCTTGGGGATGGACCTTGGTTATATGTTCATGATTTTCTATGTTAAATGATGTAGCCACATCTTCAAGTTATGAAAAATGTTATTTTTATTATGAAATGCCTCGTGATTCCTTTCTCATGCCTTGAAGTTCTTTTCATGTCCTTATTGAAGTATATCAAGTTCACATGTAAAATGTTCCTCTTGTTTCCCTTACTGGGCCTTCTGCTCACCCTTTCTTTTGATGTATGTCCCCAGGTTATGAGATGCAGTAATGAACCCAGGATGAACTTAAGGAGAAGCCTTTCAAGTGTTTAAGAAGAATTCTTTATGTTGTTTTCATGTATTATGTTCCTGGTTTCCAAGACACTAAACCTTAAAGATCCTCAGTATTGTGTAATGTAATGAAAGTTTATGTTATAAAAAGACGGGATGCTATAGTTGGTATCAAATGATGGTTTAGTTATTTGTGGAAATTAGGATATAAAAACTTTAGGAAGAACCCTATAGAAAAGTTTAAATATAGGAAAACTTCCTGGTATTTTGGTAAGTATTGAGTAAGTGGTTTATCAAATAAATACATCCATGTCTGGATACGAGTAGGTAGAGGCGGATCTGGCACAGATGTACATAGGGGTAAAACCCAAAAACACCTCTTTGAGCTATACTAGAACGGGAACTGGTGCACGATAACGTGCCTTGCTGCACTCTTGGTTACGACACTCCTGGGGGATACGTTTGGTTAATCACAAGCTTTTTATGAATCATTATGAAGGAATTATAGAGAAGTGTAATTTTCTAAGCATGAAGTCTTAGTTAAAATATTCATAAATGAAATAAGTTTCTCACTAAGGTTTTATTCTTTTAGAAAATGGTGGGCAATAGGAGGAACCATGTCGATGGTGACCGCAATGTACCATGTGCTGACAGCCCTCCGATGGAAGCCGGAATGGAAACATTCATGCGAATGATGAACCAACTGAGTCAAGTTATGAGTAATAACATGAATCAAGCGGAGAGGCCGATCTCACCATGAAGGGAACAACTTTCTGTTGATTCCTTTATGCTTCAACGACCACCAACATTCAGTGGATCTACTGACCCATTGGTTGCGGAACAATGGATGATCTCCATTGAAAAGATCTTTTCTATACTTCATTGTTCGGAACAAGAAAAAGTCACCCTTACTGTTTACCGCCTAGAGGGAGAAACTGATCAGTGGTGGTCACTGATCAAAAACATGAATCCACGAGAAGAGATGGAAGCTATGGAGTGGGAAGAGTTCCAGGGAATATTCTTTAATAAGTATTTCCCTCGTTCGATGAGAATGAGAATGGAGAAAGAATTTCTCGAGCTGAAGCAAAAGGAGAATGAATCAATTGGAACCTATGAGATGAACTTCACAAGGCTTTCCCATTATACCTCAAGCTTCGTCATGGACCCTAATGGGAAGGTTGATAGATTCTTCGGTGGACTACGACCTCATCTGTGGAAGAATCTAGCCAATAGGGACTATGATAGATATGAAGAAATAGTTCGAAGTGCTATGAAAGTTGAACTAGAGTTTGGGGAGACACAATGGTCTCACAAATCTAATGAGAAGAAGAGAACTCTAGAACCAA
Source organism: Viscum album (assembly GCA_963277665.1). NCBI lineage: Eukaryota > Viridiplantae > Streptophyta > Magnoliopsida > Santalales > Viscaceae > Viscum > Viscum album. The sequence continues at coordinate 671,355,859 of OY728121.1, forward strand.
GCCTGGGAAGAAGTTTTGATCAGGAAAGAGGTGGAAATCATATGCAACATGCCACATGCAATAAATGTGGGAAGAAGCATTTAAGGAACTGCTTGATCGGAAGTGGTAAGTGCTATAGGTGTGGAAAAGAAGGCCATATTTCTCGGAATTGTCGTAGTGATGTGAAGCCTCAACTTCCCAACACTAATGACAGAGGAAAGATGGTTCTGGCCCTACCCGAAGTCACATTCTTCAAGTGTGGACAGCTTGGGCACTTTTCTAATCAATGTCCAAATCGGAGGGTGGTGGAGGGGAATCACCATCAACCTCAGCAGAGGCCAAGGGAGCAAGGTTGTGCTTTCGCTATCACAACAACTAAAGTTGAAGTTCCGAATGATGTGGTAGCAGGTACTCTTGTCGTCCTCTCAAAACTAGCAAGTACTTTATTTGATTCTGGTTCTACGCATACCTTTATTTCCTCCAAGTTTGCAAGGAATATAGAATCAATCCCCGAACTGCTAGAGGTAGAGTTGTCAGTCAAGACTCCAAGTGGGATTATCCTTGCATCAACATTATTTAGAGACTCTAGTGTTTACTTTGGTGAGCACAATCTTATCACAAATCTAGTAGTCATTCCCATGTTGGAATTCAACGTTATACTAGGGATGGACTGGCTCTCAAAGTATAATGCTAAGATCAAATGTAGAAGTAAGGAAATCTCAGTGGTCTTGAATAAACAACCTACAGTTATCTTCCAAGGAGAGATATCCCGAACTGATCCCTATATAGAAGCACCTCCTATAGCTTTCTTTATGGAGTTAATTGGTGATGATGAAGAAGGAAAAATGAGCATACAAATAGAAGATGTTCCGATTGTTCAGGAATAAATGGATGTATTTCCTGAGGAGTTACCTGGACCTCCCCCAAAAAGAGAGGTAGAGTTCTCCATTGAACTCATACCTGGGTCTCAATCGATATCAAAGACTCCGTATAGAATGGCAAATGTGGAGCTAGAAGAGTTAAAGAAACAACTCCAAGACTTGTTGGAGAAGGGGTTTATCCGACCAAGTGTGTCTCCTTGGGGAGCACCAGTTCTCTTTGTGAAGAAGAAGGATGGATAAATGCGGCTATGCATTGATTATAGAGAACTGAATGGGATCACAGTGAAGAAAAGATATCCTCTTCCAAGAATTGATGATTTATTTGACCAACTTCATGGGGCTCAATTCTTCTCCAAGATTGACCTTTGATCTGGTTATCATCAATTGAGGGTGAAGAAGGAAGATATTCCAAAGACTGCCTTCCGATCAAGATATGGGCATTATGAGTTTACTGTTATGCCCTTCAGCTTGACTAATGCTCCTTCTATTTCATGGATTTGATGAATAGAGTCTTTAAGGACTACCTTGATAACTTTTTGGTAGTTTTTATTGATGATATTTTGATATATTCAAAAAGTCGTGAGGAGCATGAAGATCATCTGAGGGTTATTTTGAAAACTCTGCGGAAGGAGAGGCTCTTTGGAAAGTTTAGCAAGTGTGAGTTTTGGTTACAACAAGTGGCTTTCTTGGGGAACATCGTAACCAATGAAGGAATCTCGGTTGAACCTACAAAGACAATAGTTGTGGAGGAGTGGCCTCAACCCACAACAGTAATTGAGATTCGTAGTTTCCTTGGTTTAGCGGGATATTATAGGAGGTTTGTGAACAACTTTTCACGGCTTTCTAATCCACTAACCATGTTGACTCGAAAAGGGGTTAAGTTCATCTAGACAAAGGAATGTGAGGAAAGTTTCCAAGAGATGAAGAAGAGATTGGTTACTACACCTGTGTTAACACTACCCTTTATCGGAGAAGGATTCTTTATTTTTAGCGATGCATCTCTGAAAGGTCTTGGGTGCGTCCTCATGCAAAATGACAAGGTAATTGCTTATGCATCTCGATAGTTGAAGATTCATGAGCATAATTATCCTACGCATGATCTAGAGCTAGCGGCAGTTGTTTTTGCTCTAAAGATATGGAGGCACTATCTTTATGGGGATAAATGTGATATATACACCGACCACCAAAGTTTAAAGTATATTTTCATGCAGAAAGAATTGAACATGAGACAAAGTAGATGGTTGGAGCTTATTAAAGACTATGATTGTTCAATTCATTATCACCCTGGAAGAGAAAATAAAGTCGTGAATGCGTTAAGCAGGAAAGATCCTGTTGTTCTGGCAACAATGAGGATCCTATGAGATCCCTTGATTAAAGATCTAGTAAAACTGGACATGGGAATTATAAGGAAAGGGACATCATCAACCCTATCCCAAATGATTTCTCAACCTTCATTACTAGAGAAGATCAAGAAGGCTCAAAAAGAATATCCTTTGCTACAGGAGAAGTTTGAGGCTGTAAAGGATGGGAAGTTCCCTGATTTCAATATTGATCAAGAAGGTGTATTGAAATTTCGTACAAGACTATGTGTTCCATCTATTCCGGAGATAAAGAAAGAACTGATGGATGAAGCTCATAGTTCTACTTTCTCTATACATCCGGGAAGCACTAAGATGTATAGAGACCTTCGTGATCATTATTGGTGGGATAACATGAAGAGGGAGATTGCTGATTTCACTACAAGGTGCCTAGTGTGTCAGCAAGTAAAGGCAGAACGACAACTTCCCAAGGGGGTATTACAACCGCTACCCATACCAGTATGGAAGGGGGATAATATCACCATGGACTTTGTAACTGGTCTCCCGAAAACGTCCAAAGGAAACAATGCGATATGGGTTATTGTGGACCGTCTCACCAAGACCGCCCATTTTATCTCTATTTGGGAAGATTTCTCTCTGGATCAACTTGCCAAGATATATGTAAAAGAAGTGGTAAGGCTGCATGGGGTACCAATATCCATCGTGTCTGATCGTGATCCAAGATTCACATCAAAATTCTGGAGAAGTCTCCAGCATGCTCTAAATACTGAATTAAATTTTAGTACGGCCTATCATCCTCAAACTGATGGCCAATCTGAAAGGATTATTCAGACACTCGAAGACATGCTGAGATTATGCTCAATGGAATTTAAAGGTGGATGGGATCAACACCTCCCATTAGTTGAGTTCTCCTATAACAACAGCTTCCATACGAGTATTCAGATGACACCCTATGAAGCTCTGTATGGAAAGCGATGTAGAACTCCTACTTGTTGGGATGAAACTGGAGAGAGAAATATTCTTGGGCCTGATCTTGTGCAAGAGATGACAGAACAGGTTCATGCCATCCAACAACACATAAAGGCTACTCAGAGTCGGCAGAAGAGCTATGCTGACAATCGTCAAAGGGACTTGGAGTTTGGTGTTGGCAACAAAGTCTTCCTTCGAATTTCTCCATGGAAGAGAGTCATGCGGTTTGGTAAGAAAGGGAAGCTCAGCCCTAGGTACATTGGCCCCTATGAAATCCTTGATCGCATAGGAGCAGTGGCCTATCGTCTAGCACTTCCAACGAACCTAGCTCAAGTTCATGATGTCTTCCATGTATCTCTCTTGAGGAAGTACATACCTGACCCTTCGCATGTACTGAACCCAGAGGTGGTACAACTGGAACATGACCTCTCTTATGAGGAGTAGCCAATGGAGATCTTAGACCATAGAGACAAGGTTCTACGAAACAAGACTACCCACCTTGTGAAAGTGTTGTGGAGGAATCATAAATATGAAGAAGCGACTTGGGAGCTTGAGGAAACAATGAAGCAAAAGTACCCTCACCTTTTTTACTAGGCCTAAAGTATAAATTTCAGGGACGAAATTTCTTAAGGGGGGAAGAATGTAACGACCCAAACTTTTTAAATAGTATATTAACTTACTCTTAACGATTTAATAGAGATGTTAATGGTTAATGCAGAAAGAGGAGTCGATGGCTTCATCCAGTAGGCTCGAACCTTATGAAGCCCACTTATCAGAGCTTGGGAAGGAGGTAGCATCTGTGGGCTTTGCTTTGGACCAAGCCCAAGCTTAACTCCAGCGTGTCAAGCTTGAACGGAAACGTCTGCGGGAGAAGTTCAAGTTAGTAGAGATTACTACTAGGGCAATGTTATCTGAGCCTCCCTGAGATTCTCTCACCATAGCACACCTTAAACTTAGGTCATATGCCGGTGTTATAAGGGGATATGTGATGTGACCCTAGCTTCTTTGTGTAATCCTTTGGGATGAATAAATTAAGATTTCTTCCTTTAGTGATGTTTGTGAAATTTCAAATGTCCGGATAATTTTAGGATGTATTTATTGATGAATTTTGAAAAAAATGATATTTTAAAATGTTTATGTAAACCCTAAATAATTAATGATGTGTATTGATTATCAAAAAATGGTCTTCTGTAAAAGTGTTCAGTAAGGAATTTGGAGTCTAATAAGATCAAATTAATTTTTGATGAATAGTAAATTATGAATAGTGATTTTACACTTAGGATTAGTAATGTGACCAAATGGATTAGTAATTTCACTCAAAGAAAGTTTTAATATAATTTTGACACCTAGATTAAGTAATGTGATTCAATAAAATGGGTAAATAACGGTTTCATAAATTATTAGCCAAGTATTAGCTTTTTCAGATGAATAGTGTTTTTTAATTAAAAAATTTAATTAAAAATAATTAGAAAATTATTTTTATAAAAATGACTTTATTTTTGAACTCAGAGCATCGATATTATGTTATGGTAATTTTTGGGGATTTTTATGAAAAAACAAATTCTCGATGAATAGTGTTTTTATTTAAAAATTAAATTAAAATTATTTAGAAAATTATTTTTATAAAAGGGAGTTCACAAATGTAATTAGAACATATATATTTGGTTAAGGTGAAATTTTGGGATTTTTCTGAGAAAGATGAATTTTTCAGTGAATAGTAAAAATGCAGTTTTAGGGTTTCGGTATGTTTAATGACATCATAACTGTGTCATGATGATGTCATGAGATATTTTAAGGGTTGGCCGGCCAAGGGTGATGAATTATTGTTTTGGGGGCCCCATGTGGCCTAACTCCATGGTAAATGCCAAGGGAGAGCACATGGTTTTGAGAAAAGCACTTGTGAGGTGTCCCTTGGCCATTAATGCCTTGTCCCCTCACTTTCCCTATAAATACCCGCCCTTTCCTCCTTTAGTTTTCACTCCCAACTCTCCCCCAACGAAGTTCTGGTATCCTTACCTCCCAAGGAGTCCTCTTAAGGTGCCCCCAAGCCCTCAAGGTCCAAACCTTTTAGTTTTAAGAGTTATGTTTTAAGGTAAGGGATCTGACCTCTCTCTTTCTTTTCATGTAATATCTTTTATGTCATTCCTTTTATGATCCATGTTCTTATGTGAGAGGTTATTCTTTTATATTCCTCTTACTTCTCTTTTCATGTTTATATGATGAGATATCCCCTCTTAATCTCATCATTTCGTTTTATGAAAGTTTAAGTGACGTCGTTAGGCTGCCGAATTTTTAAGGGATTCTTTCACCCTTCTCATTTTTCAAGTTCGATTTTCATGTCAAGTCTTTCAAATTCCTTTTTATTATGTTGGGGTATGATCTCTATATCTATCATACTGATCTATTATGATCATATGATGAGAGACCCTATTTGATCTTGTCAAATCATTTTTTATTGAAGTTTAAGTGACGATGTTAGGCTGCCGAATTTTCATAAGAGAAATCTTATTTTTGTCTCACTTCCATGTTTTTCATTTCATATGGTATATCTTTCAAATTTCATTACCATGTTCTTAAATCCCTTATATTCTGTCCCCCTACTGTTTTATGGATCATTTATGAGTGGGTGACTCATGTCCCCTCTCTTTTCAATGTTTTCTAAAACCTTGTAACATAGCCGTTATGCTGCAGAATTTTCGTCTCAAAATGCCTCTCTCTTTTCTCAAAATTATTTTATGTTATAAAGTGAATACTCAAAGCTCTTATTTCTAAAAGGGTATTCACATATATATCAAATGTTCTATTTTAAATTCTGGGATTTTCATTCATGAGACCCGCTTTCCCTTTCTGTGGGTTTAAAGTGACATTAAGATCATGTCTTTAAAGAAGTTTTTAAAATGTTATGATTATGAAATGAAACCCATTTATTTTGTGCTATATGGGTTCTTTATGAAATGTTTGATGATGATATATGTGTATCACATGATAATAAAGGCAAATTTAAGGGTGCGCCCTGATAGCGCTCCAATGCATTGGGTAATGATGTAACCACTAGAGATTACAATTTTCACGATACCTTGGTGAATAACCTTGGTAATTTTCAAATGACACCTTGGGGATAAACCTTGGTGATATTTTCATGATTGTCTATGTTAAATGATGTAGCCACATCTTCAAGTTATGAAAAATGTTATTTTTATTATGAAATTCCTCATGATTTCTTTCTCATGCCTTGAAGTTCTTTTCATGTCCTTATTGAAGTATATCAAGTTCACATGTAAAATGTTCCTCTTGTTTCCCTTACTGGGCCTTCTGCTCACCCTTTCTTTTGATGTATGTCCCCAGGTTATGAGATGCAGTAATGAACCTAGGATGAACTTAAGGAGAAGACTTTAAAGTTTTTAAGAAGAATTCTTTATGTTGTTTTCATGTATTATGTTCCTGGTTTCCAAGACACTAAACCTTAAAGATCCTCAGTATTGTGTAATGTAATGAAAGTTTATGTTATAAAAAGATGGGATGCTATAGAGTTATCCATTGAGCTAGTTCCAGGAGTTGCATTGGTATCCATTATTCCTTATAGAATAGCTAAAAATGAGACGCAAGATCTCAAGAGGTATCTAGAGGACTTTGAGGAAAATGGGTTTATCAGACCTATTACTTTTTTATGGGGTTTACTTGTCTTTTTTTGTTAAAAATGCAGAAGGAAATCTTAGGCTATGCATGGACTATCAGAAACTGAAATAGATGATAGTTAAAAACAGATATCCTTTGACATGGATAGATGACCTGTTTGACCATCTTTGAGGATCTCGAGTGTTATAAGATATCAAATTGAGTCCATAATATCGCCAGATGTGTGTTCAACCTACAGACATACCTCATACAGTCATTCATAGCAGGTATGTGTTATACGAGTATCTGGTTATGCCATTTGGTCTCACAAATGTTCCATCAGTTTTTAGTGATTGGATGAACCAAGTTTTCCATCCATACATGGACTCTTTTGTGGTGGTTTTCATGGATGATATCTTTGTGTATTCTCACAATCGATACGACCATGCCAACTATCTAGATATTGTTTGGAATACACAGACAGAGCATCAATTATATGCTAATCTTGCAAAGTGACACTTTTGGAAGGATCAGATTCACTACTTAGGTAATATCATCTCAGAGAAAGGAGTGTTATTGGACCCAGAAAAGGTGATAGATGTAGATTCCCTAGGAACATCCTAATAATTGTTTTTACATAAGGAATTTCTTAGAGCTAGCTGGTTGTTACAAATGTTTTATACAGGAATTATCACACTTAGAAAGTGTCATTAACGGGCTTCACTATGAAGGGTGCGATGTTTTTGTGGTCATAATCTTGTGAGAAAGCCTTTCAGGAGATGAATTGGAGATTTAAATTAGTACCAGTACTAATACTGCTAGAGCAACGCAAGATATAAATGGTGTACTGCGACACATTAGGTATTAGGCTAGGGGTAGTGCTACTATAGGGGGATTTAGTCATGGTATATGGGTATCGTCATTTGATTCCTCATGAGAATAACGACCCTACGTATTATCTAAATTTAGATGTAGTTGATCATGTGTTGCGCTGTTGGAGGCACTATTTACTAGGAGAGATTTTTGTGGTGTACAGAGACCACAAGAGCCTCAAGTATATCTTTATGCATCATGATCTAAATTCGAGGCAGTGAAGTTGGGTGGAGTATCTGAAGTCTTTTGACTTTGGGATTATCTATACACCTGGTAAAATAAATCCAATGGCTAATGCACTAAGTAGGAGGAATCAGATACATGCAGTGTAGGATGCCAATAGTGAGTGGAAGCTTATGGTGTTGTTCTTTGAGATGCATTTGGAGATGCATGATAGATAAAGAAAAAACTTTTATATCATACTTATCTATTACCTCTACCTTGCTTGACAGAATTATGATTAGGTAGCTATTGGATTCAGAAGGTTTAGTTCTACAGGATGATGTGGCAGGTGAGGACCCTTCTCCTGGTTGGATGGTAGGTGATGATGTGATCTTGTGTATCCATAGACGTGTTTGGGTTCCAGTGGATATATGTGAGGATTTGATGCGGGATTTTCATGCTTCATCTTGGGAAATGCATCATGGGTTTACCAAGATTTACTGTGACTTGTGGCATCAGTAATGGTGTCCAAGAATAAAGAGAGAGGTATCTAGTTTGGTTACTAGGTGTTCCACCTGTTAGCAAGTGAATGTGAAACATTAGCGACCAGATAGGCTTTTAAAGCAGTTACCTATCCCAGAGTGGAAATGGGATAATGTCATGATGGATTTCATGAATGGTTTTCTGAGATCACATTGAGGAAAAGATATTGTGTGGGTTGTTGATGATTAGATTATGAAGGTCGCACATTTTTTCGGATCAAGGAGACCTTCAGTGTTGATGATCTAGTAAAGTTGTACATCTGAGAGTTGGTATGGCTTCATGGGGTCCTATGCACTATCGTATTAGATAGGGACCCCCACTTTAAATATCATTTCTGGAAGATTTTTCAGTGGGCGCTAGGTACACAGGTGCTTCTAAACACAATATACCACCCTCAAACTGATGGCTAGTTAGAGCGTAGAATAAATGTTCTAGAGGACACAATGCGATCATGCGTCCGTGATTTTGGTGTATTTTGTGAGAGACACATTCCCCTATTTGAGTTATCATATAATAACAGTTATCAAGATAAAATTAATATGGAACCTTACAAGGCCTTATACAGTATGCCATTCTGTTCTCCCCTGTACTGATTAGAGGCAAGAGAGGTAGCTTTACTGGGACAACGTCTCGTGTAGGAGACTTCTGAGCAGGTCTAGATGATTCAGAAGCTGGTGGCTACTACCCAGTCTTGATAAAAATCATACACAGATAACTACATATGACCTATAGAGTTTATGGTTCGGGATTGGGTTTTCTTACGTGTTTCACCAAGGTTGGGACATAGGCGGATCATGAGACATGGTAAAATTTCACAGAGATATATCGGGTCATTTGAGATTTTGGAGAGAGTTGGGTATGTTGCCTATTGGTTGTAATTATCTCAGAGGTATTGTTCCATGTATGACATATTCCATGTATCTTAGCTTCCCTGCTATCACTCAGACCCATCTCACATTTTTCAGCCCGACTAGGTTGAGCTTCAGGTTAATGATTCCTTTGAGGATAATCTGATTCATATAGTTGGCATGAGCACGAATGTTCTTTGATGCTGATCAATTCCTATAGTAAGGGTGTTATGTTAGCACAAGCATTTACAAGAAGAGACTCGGGAGAGGGAGTTCGATGTATGTTCTCATTGGCCATAGTTTTTCTCAGAAAAATCTAGACCACCCTTTAGAGAGAAATTCAGGGACTAATTGCTATAAGGGGAAGATTGTAAGAACCTGGGTTTTCATATGTGGTAATTTTCCTTTTCTTTTTGGTTTAAATTCCTTATTATGGCCTTATGAGAGTTTTTAACTTGATCATGGGTGTTCTGGAGGTTTTTGGGGATTGTTCGGAGGCCAAAACCAAGTTTTGGCCTGAAAATGACCTGGTACACAATTTACGCACAACATGCGTACGGTTAGTCTAAACCGTGCGATATGTTTGAAAAGTTTCAGGTTCTTAATAGACTATTTTAAATGATTTATGCAGTTTTTTCAAACCATGTAGGTTAACCATGCGAATTTACCCTTTCTAGGTTGTGAGGTGCGCACAATTTGCGCATGGTTAGTCAAACTATGTGGGGTAACTGTCCAAAGGGTCCCTTGGAAGACAGTGAAGTGCGCACAGTTTATGCACGGTTTGGAAAAATGTGCGGGTAAACTGTGGGAACCAACTATGTGTTTTTTAATTTTAAATTAAAATTAAGTTTTTTTAAACAAATAGTGATTTTACCACCTCCATCGTGCTGCTTCACCATGTGTCTCCCCTTTGGCGCCTAATAGGCATTGAGCCAGTTCCTCCATTTGATCTTCATTTAAATCGTCGATCATCTCATTAGATTAGTAATGGTAAGTCCTCAATTCCTTTTTATCCTTTCTTGATTCTTCGAAATAGTGGATATGCTATTTGGATATAGGCTCATATGCCCTAATATCCCATTATTCATCCATTCTTCAGATTTATCCCAAACCAGGATGAATCAGGACTTGATATTAGATAATAAATCTACAACCGAGGAAATGTAGGTGGTCTATAATTTCTTATAACTTTTCATGGGGTTTTTCGGGCGTTCAACCATTAATCCATCTTTCGGACTTTCTGACGCGATCTCGTTTTTTAGCGAGTTGCTTATAGCAGCTGTAGTCGGACATAATGAGGATGCCTATAGGTTCTGTTTAGGTGCGTTGACACTCGTTTCTTGTTTTAGGGTCACCCAAGGGGTGCACATAAATGAAATAACTTTTCTGTGCCTGGTTAAACCACCCAAGGGGTGTGTTCTTGTGCTTTCCTAGTTAGAGGAAGCTCGTAGATGCCTTGATAGCTTGATTATATTGTTTAGGAGATGCAATGCCTCCTTGATTAATGAATATCATGTTATTCCTTATCTATTTTGATAGTTTGGAATGTTAAATGGATGATATGGGTGGGTATACCTATATTAAATGACTAATATCTTGTTAACCGGACTATATGGGTGGGTAGTCCCATATTCATGGTAAATGATAAATGGTTTTCATGAGGGGGAATACTCATGGATTGTGCTTGTTAATGTGAGTGGGTATACTCAAATGGTTATTATTGTTTAATTTGAATGATTTAATGCATGATTGAATGGTTTTATAGATGCATTAGACTACTCTCTATGGATCTAGAATGCAGTAGTAGATGCCTTGGGATGACTCTACCCCTTCAGTCTTGATTCTGTGGGATGTCTTAGGACTTGCTTCCCAGTGGATCTAGCTTTCTTGGGATCACGTATAAATTTCTATTTCCATGATCCAAGGATCCTAACCAGTGCCTAGATGAGTTTCCACCAGGGATTCCCATGGGAATCAATGGGATTATTTGGAAAAACTCCTTGGATTCATCCCACCATGGTCTAGAATTATTACATGGATGCCTTGGTATTATGATGCCTTGGATCCATACATTAGAGTCTAAAATTCACTATATGGTGTTTCCATGGGATATTTGACTTCACTATATGGTGTGGTCATAAGGTACTTGTCTTATCTATACTGTGTGGTTGTGGATTACTTGATACAGATGGATGTATGGCGTGGTCGTGTGACTTTCTTGTTTTCTTGGTTATAGCTGCCTTGTTAAGAGCTAACTCTATTTTGTAGGTAGCCTTGAGGGTTTTTGGGATTTACTTTTAAATAGTAGACATATTCCATGGTCATACAAACTTACATTACTGGTTGTTTACACTTTTTAGCACTTTTATAGAATTTTTTTTAGAACAGTACATACTAGGGTGGTTGCCTACTGGTATGTTTATCTAACACCCTATTTGGGCCTCCTTGGGGACCCAAACAGATTATATGGTTTTAGGTGATGATAGGGGAATGTGACCTAGTACATGTTGGTTATTGTGGATTTGGATCATGGGAGCATATGACCAATCTGTGGCTTGCGATGCTGGGATACCTTTTTGGTATTTTTTTATTTTTGGGATACATATGTTGTATTGTATTTCCATGTAACTATTTGGATGATTTCTAGATACTTATACCATCTGCATCATTTTTTACATGAGACACTTCTGGTTATTGATATGTATATCTATCTTGTCTTAATTTCAATTTATTACAAATTTATTCACTTCCTCTATGCATGTTTCTCAATTCCGTTGTGATAATCTGTTAATAAGGGCATAGTCTCCCCACTAACTCACCTAGGACCTCACTACTATTTAGTAGCCTCTGGTGTTTGGGGAGATGTTCTTGAGGCCATGAGTCCAATCGGGCTTGAGGCACTATAAGGTGGTATCTGGGCCCGTGATTTTACAAAAAGGTTTTTCAAAATAACATCAAGGCCTTAAAACATAGTATATTGACTAAATTCATCATTAAAGATGGTGTGTTGAATATTGGAAAGATACTATGTGTACAATCAAAACCATAGAGGGCAAGTTAAATACTAGATGTCACTCATAACTAAAACTTACTTAAAATCCCTTATATTACCAATATGTATAGGGATATAAAAGAGTACATTTGGTTAGAAAATGTGATGTGGGAAATTAAATAATGTGTTTCATAATGGATGAATTTTCAATAAGTAAAGGATGAAAGAAAATATTAAAATGGTATAATGAAACATCTCCTTATACATATGTGTATATGGGAAAATATCACAATAGAATCCATTAATTGACTTCTTAATATATCTATAATGAAATATTCTATATGGGTAATTGAGGATTAACATTCCACATATGCACTATAGGATATACCCCATATATGTCTTTCATGAATCTATATCAATGATATTGTAAGACATGGTAGTATCATGTTTCAATTATTTTTAATCATTACCCTCATTTCACATAAAAATTTCAGAGAAGACTTAAAAAGGATTTTGTAATTGAGATATATTTTTTAATCTCTTATCATCCTAAAACTAATGGGTCATCTTAGATGACCATACAAACTATATAATACATTTTGATATCTAGATCACTTGACATCCATGGAATATAAGGCCAGTACCTACCTCTAATGGAATTCTCATATAATAATCTCTTCTATTTGAGAATTAAAAATTTATAGTATGAGGACATATATGGAAAATGATTTCATACTCTAACATCTTGGGATGAGGTTGGTGGTAGGTTTTTATCTAGTCTAGTACTCGATAATGAAAAAACATATATGGTGTGAGATATATATAATCATATTAAGATAGTGTAGAGATGAAAAAAAAACTATATGTTGATAATCAATTGAAGGGATTAGAATACCAAGTTAGAGATCATTACTTATTTAAAGTATATCCATTGAAATGAGTTTTAGGTGTTGGTAATAAATTCATTCTATTTCTTACGTATAACAGGATTTATAAGTTTTTGAATGAGTTGGAGGTGTTTCTTGTCATTAGTATTTTCCATCCAACCTCTATACAGCGCATGATATCTTAAATGTTTTAATGTTTTGTAAGGAAATGGAAGACCCAAAACTTATAATCACTAATGATAAAATATAGATGGAACCTAAAAGATCATATAATTAAGAGAATGTCATGATTTTATATACAATATAGAATTCCTAACAGAATCACAAAAATGGTATTAATGAATGTTCATCAGAGGAATCAAATATTGGAGGAATCAATATAGGATCCTTAGGAGGTAATTAAGATGAAATAAATATATGTGCTCTTTTATTGATGTATAGGAAAAATTTGGAGGATGAAATTATTTATTAGAAGAATGTAATACCTGAGATTATACTGTAGAAAATATATGTTTCATAAAAAATATATGGAACAATTTAATTTCAATTATTTCTTCACAAAAGTCCCAAACATTATAATAAATTAGAAATATGGAAAATTAATTTTATAATAAAAATTAAAACCAATACCACGAAATCATTTTTTAATAATATAATTAATAAATTTTAAAATAAATAGATTAATAATATATTTGGTCATGATTCTAAGAATAAAAATATTTTCCAAATTTTAGGAACAATTTTCTTGATTTTGAAATCATTACATGTTTTAGTTTAATAATAAACTTTCATATTGATAAATATTTAATTCAATAAAAATAAAACTAGATATAGAATGCACATATTAAAATTATCAAACGGTGATTTTTTTATAATTTTCTAATAAATTCAAATTTTTGGATAAAAAGTAAAAAATATGGTATAAATATATGGTATGTATTATAACAACATATTAAAAAAAGGTGAGTAAATGTGAAATATAAAAATATTACTAAAAACTAGGGACATTCAATAAATAATTTAGTTTACTATAACAAATTGAATTTCCAAAACATGTAATAAAATGTTGAAAACCTAAAGTATGTTTTAATGATTTTAAAATCAATTCATTATCAATAATAATATTTTCCACATAAAAAATAATATATTATAATGGATTTAAATTCATAACACCCGAATTATAAAAGTAATTCCATACATGTAAAATAAAATGGGTTAAATCCTTGTGTATCAAGAATGTTTTTTATTAGCCATGTGTTTAAGGCCCATGGTATGAAATTAATAAAAAAACACACATCATTCACTATAAATTCCCACCCATACTCTCATTACTATTCATTACTAAAATAGTGAGAATCATTGTTTACTCGTTTATTTTACTTATGAGTCTCTCCCAAGATTTTTTAATGTTTTGTGGTGCTCTTCTTAAGAATTAGGAATCTACTGTTCATGGAAAGGATCCAAATCATCCCCATTTTCCTTTTCAATTAAAACAATTTTTTTATGATATCATTTAATTTTTTTATATATTTCCACATATTTAATTTCATTGTATTATCACTATTTTTATATATAATTTATTATATATTAATTATTCTCTCTCATTATATCCATTGCCTTAGTTTTTATTATGCTAATATAAGGTTACCTAATCCATTCTTATGATTTATTTGTCTAATCATCTCCCATTATATATAATTTCAATATTATATGTTATTATGTTTCAGTTTTTTGAATTCCATATCATATTCTCGATAAGATATTTCCATTCCCACAAATTGCATTATATTTACACGCATTTATAAATTTCACACATAACTGACACCCAATATCTCATCCCACTATCATATTTTAGGTACATATACACCTTGTTTTTTAGCCTGTGATTTGGAATTGTATTGGATTATTTTTGTATAATTTTTTAATTTTTGTATGTTTATGGGGCTATTCATGATTGGAATATGGTCAAAGAAACCCATGATGGTTTTCTATGTAAACTACGTTCCAAGACTTGAGGTTCAAGAGAGGGGCATATGGTTAGTGAAAATGGTGTGTCCTCTCCTTCAAACCTTACATCATTGGATATTGGTGAAGTAAATGGTTAGTGTATAAATTTATAAGAGTGAATTAAAAGAATTAAACCTTCATCAATGGACCCAAATGGAGTGCATGGTCAGTACATGGGGTTTTTAAACATATGTAAAGACCACATGATACTCTCTAGAAGGCCAGTATGGGTATATGGTTAGGATGATAATGATCTATAACTATGTCTTCTAACCCAAGAAACCATTAAAAATTGAAACTCTAGTTCAAAAACACCCATTATAAATCCTAACCACCTCTTAATCAAAAACTAATTTGACCCCTTGGCTATTGGATAATTCTGAGAGAGTATTTCAGATCCTTCAACCACATTCTTCTTAGATCTATGTGCCAACTGGTGTAACCAATCTCTCTATAGTAAGTATAATCTCTCTGATTTTGAATCCTCCTATCTTAATATATTTCCCAATATGAGATTGATGTATCCTCATGTATTTTATTAATATAATCACTGATTTCATAGATTTTAATTCTAGGGACTCCTCATTGTTCATCCTCACCATCAACTCTATATTGGTGGTTCTTATTTTTGTTGATATCTTGATATATCATGCGACTAATGGTATGTGGTTCTATAAGTATTTCCCCAAAACATGAAACCTTGATTCCATTCTTGATTTTAAATGAATTTTGAATTGATTTCCTTGATTTGAGAATATTTTATACTTGATTTAGAAATGGTATTGAGTTTTAAAATAAAACCCAATTTCAAAATAATTGAAAATATTAGGTGGATTTTTAGAAAAAATGTATTAAAATGGAAAGTTATTTAAATAAATTAATTGATGTTGATTCATGATAAAATGGATTTAAATGAAAGTTTATTTTTAAAGGTATTAATTTGATAAAAACCGATGATTTTTTTTGAATTATTTATGGTTTATTGAAACCTGGAATTTGAAATTTCAACTATGAATAATGATTTTAATTTAATTTTTTCCCTTTATTTATTTATTGATTGAAGTATAAGTGAGACTTAGTAGTTAGTGGGTGATTTATATAATCATGCTAGGACTCTAAATCCCTATAAATGGATTGAAGATAAAAAATCTAACTAAACCATGTTCGACATTATTTTCCATAAAGGGGTGTTGGTTGATTCTATATCGATAGACTATGTATTAGGTATGTTTTCACACATTGATATCAGATTGATTTACTAAGTAGTGTGAGGATCATTGATCTTGGAACAAATGAAACTCATGGCATATGACCATGGTGCTTTGTTTTGATTTTATTACTACACTATAGTATATATAAAACTATTTTCATTCATTCCATTATATTTATAGATAATGATACTTTATGAATATCATTGATATAAATTCCATCAATATGAATAATTATATTAATATTAAATTTAAAATTGAATTATCATTCCTTGTTTTAATTAAAATAGAATAATAAATGATTTATTTGGTATGGAATAGGTAATTGAACATTTGGTGAAATATTACTATTTTATTTTTATCACACCCTACCATTTCATTTAAGAGGTTTACCTTTATGTTATTATAGATTTTTTAAAAGTGAAAGTGATAGTTGGAGGTGGTGGTTTTGTAGGATTCATGGGACCTTGTGTTATGATGGTGACCAATGGAGTTGTGATTCCTTATTACATGGTTATATTTGAATTTTATCTTGAGTTTTATGTGTTGGTTTATAAATAATGTAACCTTTTATATTTATCTATATGTATATATTACTTTTATACTTGAGGAGTGTTTGGTATACTTACTATTCACTATTTTCACTTCTAATGTTTCTTTATGATTTTTTATTTTTAGGGAGAAATCATTCCCTCTAACATTGATTGATGCACAAGCACTAGTGTACATCATGTAGAGATCATAAATTACCATCAGGACATGTTCGTGCTAGCTGGGGTATCGGTGTACGAGGCTATCTAGGTTGGTTTATAGAAAAATGGTACTAGAAGGAACCATGGATATTCATATTTCCTCGATTTTAGTATATAGTTTAGAATTTTAAAGTAGGAAATATGTATTAATTTCAGTAATAAAGTTGTAGTTTACAAGAACATTCCTATCCATCACTCATCATGGATATCCTTGAGTCGCCATGGGTTATTGGGAAAGACCAACTTCGTTGAATAAATTGATTAGATCCCAAATCTATCCTAAATTTGAACACTGTGTTAAGAAATCACATAAAATTCGAATTCAATCTAATGTAATTTATATTATAGTAATCTTAAATGAGTTAATGATCTGAGTATATTTTTATTTGTATTGTATTGACTATTGATGTTGGTAAGTATTATTCTCCCAAGAATAAGATCCCCTGGAGGGAGGTTTCAATGAACCATGAAAAGTGAACTATCCAGTTTCTTATAACCTCTTTGTGATAGTAGTGAACAAAATCAAATCATTTTCCTAAGTATCCACACTCATTCCCATCCAGGATCCATTAATGGAGCCAAAAAGGGATGAAATATTAGATCATGATTATGATTTTTCTAAGAAAAAATACAATTTTTTCAAGGATCAAATGATACTCAAAATGTAGAGGGCTTATTGAAAAAGATTGAGATATATTTTGTGTTCTTATAAATTTCATTTACTCTAAATGTTAAATGTTATACCATTAAACTTGATTTCATAGTAATATGTGGAGAGACTAGATAGTTATGGTTAGTAAACACAATTCTTTGTAATGAAAATACATCAAATCAATTCTCAAGGATAATTTCAACCTAGAGGTGACAGCTTTGGAAATATATATAGAATTTATCAGCCTTTAAAAATCTAGTAGGTGAATTAGAATGCAATCTAATTTTATAAAGAAAATATTTTTCCCCTTAGGTATAATGGAATGATATTTTGAAGGCCTAATGATTCATGAAGGATATTCAATCAGGTATCTACTCATAGGATTTCATACTAAATCTATCTTATTAAGTGGATGTCCTTGATAGAGTATTTATGGGTGATCTTGAACTAGAAGTTATGTTAGGGTAGACTACAATATTTATTCCTATCAATGGAATTTATGTTAATTCCTTTAAAATAAATAGGAAGAGTGATTAGTCTAATGGTGTATCCCAATAGTAGGAATCATCCATAAAATCTTTGGAATCTAGAAGATTCCCATTAACTTTCTTTCAATATGGAAAATCGATCATTAGAAGAATGCATGTATGGGGGAACCAATGTTTTTTTTGTTTATGTTGTCACTCAAGTGACCTAAAAAAGATATATCATGTCTTTTATTCCTCACCTTATGGAACTTGATCATCATCACCTAAATTTACTACATTATAGTTACATGCTTCTAGAACATTGGTGTTCCAACCACATGCATCCAGAACAATGATTTATCATGCAGTGGATGAGTCTCCAGAGTAAAAAAATGTAGGTCCAGGAAAATTGAGAGATACTAACACTATAGATACGTCTTTATTGACAAGTTTATTTGATAATAGGTTATATAATTTTATCATGTAAACTCAGACTATTAATTTTCTAAAACATCCTATGTAGAATATGTCCTATGTGAGGGATGTAGATATGATCCTCACAATAAAGAGAGAGAAAGGCCATCAATGGCCTTCTTATGTCTTCTCTTCATCAAAGATCAAGCTAAATTGAGTTTTGTTACATCAAGATATAAATCCATTGGATGTAATTTTTGTGATAGATTGGATGATTTTCCATCATTCTTGGATTTAATTTTATATTCAACAGTTCCCTATTACTACCCCTGATGGGGTTTGTCATGTTTTCAAGGGAGATAGGGACCTGAGATTGAGTAGAGTCATACAAAATATTTTTTATTTTGGTAGAGTGATATATGTGTTATATTTTGATCTAAGGAATTAATCTTTTAGGTTCGATATTCCTTTAGTTTCCATTTAGTTTCCTGACATGTTGGTCTAACTTTTCAATTCTCCACCGGTTAGGAAGGTGGAGTTTTCTATTGACTTTGTACTTAGAACCCAAACAATATTTATTCCTTCATATCATATATACCTAGATGAATTAAAGGATTTAATGAATAACTTTTATGATTTCTTGTATAACATATTCATTCACCTGATTGGGTCACCTAGTGTGTAACCTATACTATTTTGAAATGAAATATACACTTCAACCTTGGGTTGATTACCAGAAACACAATAAAGTAAATATAAATAAAAAGTATTTATTAACGTATATTTATGATTTTGTTTATAATTTTAATGGTTATAAGTGGCTATAAAATATTTATCTTCAATATGGTTACCCCCACCTTAGAATTAATGAATATGATTTCCCAAAAACCACCTTCTAAAGTAGTTATGGGCATTATGAGTACCATATTATGCCTTATGTTCATACCAAATATCTAGAAATAATTATGAAACTCGTGAATAGGATAATATTTTAATATCACGATTTTTTCATGGTGGTTTTTACAGATGTAGTTGTAGTTTACTATAAAACTTAGGAAGGTCATATACATCATCTGGGAGATGTTTTGTAAATTTTGAGAGATCATTGACATTATGATAGGCTATTGAATTGAAATTTCTTGTTATGGGAAATTATGTTCCTGGTTCACATGGTATTATAATAAGTAATTTCATTTGATCCTAATTAGGTGAAGATTTATAATACAGAGGAGTGACCATGAAATATGTTCAAAATTCAGATTTTATGGGGCATCATAGGGTATTGCCACTAGTTCATTACAGATTTCTAAAAATTGGTTTCTATAATGACCACTCTCACATGAAAAGGAGTAATGTTCTTATGGGATTTGAAATTTTATAATTAATTTTATGTTTTTAGGTTCCTTTTTAATTATATTATATTGTTTATTATTTCTGATACTATGCATGTATATATGGTCTTTTTTGAGACATCAAGTTTTGGTTTTGTCTATATTCTTATAGATGTTAATCACATGGCGTCATATGGTTCCTAATAGCTTAGTCCACATGAGAAGATGTGTCCTACCCATTATTTAGAACTCATATTTTTTATGAATGCTCTTAATATTTAGTGGAATTATTTTTTTGGAGAAATTTTTACCATCTATTCTACCCCCAAATCCTAAGTTCTACATTCTCTAAAAAAATATTTGAATCTCTTCAAATGAAATTGGAGGAGTACATGAAATCATTTCTTTTAGACAATGCCTTCACCCTCGGTAAGGGTAATTTCATAAATTATTATTTTAGAAAGAAACATCTGAACCAGTTCATTAAGTAATCAACATAAGTGTGGAATTTTATGGCCCTCTTTACCCATATGTATTTGGGAGTTCGGTACAATGAGACTATGAATGTTTCTTTTTTGAAATTATAGTTTACTTGATCTTTTATTGAGATGGTTCTTCAGGATAAACTTCTTGATGAGGTGTTATATGGAATTAGGGACTCTCTTTATATTGGGGAGAACATCAATGAGTGCTCTCTATCCTTTGAGGGAATCCTTTACATCCTAAGATAGTACAATAATATTTTTTCCAAAATAATTATTATGATCATGGATTACCATAGTTCCTAGTGGGTGGCACACCTTGTAATCAATAATTAGTTAATTTATATGTGAACATGATTCAGGTGGCCATGTATGAGACGAAACATCATTGACTATATTTATTATTATTTTACATGCCAGCGGGTCAAGGATGAGTACTATAAACCTTTGGGTTATCTTTATCCCCTCCATGTGATGATATGGAATTGGGATGATATTTAAATAGATTTTATGGTTGTATTTCTATATACCCATCAATAGATGAATAATATATAGGTAGTTTTTAATGGAATATAAAATTAGCTTAATTTTTTCTCATTCAAGATATGAACAATTTTTATGACATGGGAAGTTTGTATGTTTAGGAGATCTTCATAATTCTCAGAGTTACATTTGTTATAGTTTCTAATTGGTATCCCAAGATCTATTCCCATTTTTTATGAGACCTCTAGGATATGATTGGATCTCAAGATATATTGTTCATGAGCTATCTTCTTGAGATGGATATACTGAGATAAAAAGATATAAAAATCATGAAATTCATTCTCTTTACCTATGTTCTAGGATTTCATGGAACTTAGGATTGATACTTTAGATAGGTTTATATTTCCTATAAAAATATTTACTAGTAATTCATCTAGAAGGCACTATTTGATGCCTTGTATGGATGAACATGAAAATATACATTATATTGGTCATATATTGGTGAATCATTTCTAATTAGACCTAGTATGGTTCAAGTGATGAAATATAGAATTCATTTGGTTCATCAGATAATGGAGATATCTTAATGCTGGTATAAATCATACACGTATCTTCATCAATGCCCTCTAGATTTTTCATTTATTGATCAGACTTTTTTAATTATTTCACCTTGGTTGGTTCAAATATGACATTGAAAATTGTAAAACCTTTCACCATGATAAGTGGGATTGTTTGTGGTTGTCAACAAGATTGGTAAGGTGGAATTCCATTTGGATTCACCACCTCAATTGATTTCATTTCATAACTTGTTTAATGTTTCCTAGTTTAGAATGTATATCTCTAACCTATGTCATGTCTTGAGATGGTATGACCTTTATGTGGAACCAAATTTATCAATTACTGAGTGGCCAGTTCATATTTTTTTTCTAATATGATGTTTATTCATGTAATTTCCACACCATTCGTTTGTTTGCTTCAGAAGTATAGTTCTTGAATCATGTGAGATGTTGTAACATGAGGAACTGATGAGGGAGTAGTTTCCTCATCTCTTTAACATGGATTCATCTTGATAGAAATTTTGGTGGAAAAAGTGCTTGTGGTGGGGAGATTATAAAATCCCTTAACCATCATTATATTACTTATAACCCTTTTTTACCATCATTTGTTTAGGTTTTATGTAGGGTTGTCTTTTGAGTATTTTTGAATATTTTGGATGTTTTTTCAGATATTCAACATTGGTACATGATTAAGTAAAACTGTATGGTTTGTCCCAATAAACTACGTGCCATGTCATGAGGTTCTAAGGAGGGGAACATAGTTAATTCAAATCATGAGGCCTCCCCATAAAATGTGCATCTTAGGGAACTGGAAAAGTGTAGGGTTGGAATATGGTTTTCTAACCATGTGTCCGACCTATACACACTTAACCAATATCCTAGGATGTAGTGCACATTTTTCACATGGTTTGACTAAACTTGTGTCCAAACTATACACCCTTAACCAATATACAAGGATAAAGTGCTCAATTGAAACATAGTTTGACTAACCATGAGGCCAATCTAGGTGAAACTCTCCAGATTCACAGTAAGATCACACAGTTAGGTGCACATTTAGCTCTAATTATGTTCCTTAATTTAGGAAAACAAGTGAACAGGTTTTCAACCCCCTAAAATTTGTAATTAAAGTCTAAAACATGACATTATAAATAAAAAACCTCCTAATAGAAACAAATTAACCCCTTTAGCCCTCAAAGGATCTTAAGAAATCATTTTAGATCCTTTAACCCCTTTCTTCTCAGTTCTATGTGCAAGTGAATATGATTTACCTCTCTATAGTAAGTGTTATTTCTCTGATTTGGAATCTTCTTATCTTATATTCTATCCCTCTTTGAGGGTAATTGATACTTATGTATTTTATGGATCTAATACATTATTTCATGGATTTCAATTCTTGGGATTATTTTTTGATCTTTCATACATTTGACTCTCTATTCGTTTTTTCCATTTCAGGTGACTTCTTCATCGATCATGTGCTAAATGAATATGGTTATATAATCTTATTCTTGATTATTGAAACCATAATTTCTATCTTAATTTGAAATGTATTTTTAATTGAATTCCATAATTTGAGATTATTTTATAATATATTTTGAAAATTCATAGAGTATTGAAATAAAACTCTCTTTTCATGTATTAGAATATTTTGGGTGGGTTTTGGGAAAATATGCATTGAAATAGAATGTGAAATGATGAATTTAATTGATGTTTATTATTGATAAAATCTTATTTAAATGAAATATGATTTTTAAATGAATGAACTTGATTAAAACTGTGATTTTTTTTGAAAATGAAATTTCATGTTGAAACCTAAGAATGAGTATTTGAACTACGAATGAAGATTTATATTTAAATGATTCCCCGTTGATTGATTTATTTATTCAAATGTGATCTTGTGTAGTTAGTGGGTGACTTAGACAAGATCTCTAGGACTCTGACTCCATATAAATGGATTTATGGTGACAACTCAGAACAAAAAATGTTCAAAATGGTTTTTCCTATTAGGATATTAATTGATTCTATCATGAAATATAGAGCCTTAAGGATGTGTTCACACAATGTTCCATGATTTATTAAATAATTAGTGTTGTGATTCTTGAGTCATAGAATAATGAACCACATTTCATATGACAATGGTTCGTTGTTTTTATATGATTATTATATTCTAGTGTATATAATTCTATTTTCATTCTTGAATTTATGTTTATTGAAAATGATAATTTTATCCCATCTTTCAAATATATTCCATCTATATTATTTAAAAGATTGTCTGACTTTTAATTGTGAAAACGATCTTCCATGCCTTGTTTTATTTAAAACTGAATCATAAATTGTTTCTTTATTATGGAAATGCTAATGAAATATATGTTGATATCCCACTGGGATATTTTTTATCATACCCAAACATTGTATTTGGTCATCTGTATATTATTCTACGACAGGTATAGGAAAATGGAAAGAACCACTTGGAGGTTGTTGGTATTCTTGATTCATAGGACTTTGGGTGAGGTCTGTGACTGGTAGAGTTGTGATTCACCTGTTACATGGAGATGTTGGAATTCAGTCTTGATGGGTTTTTGTCAATTTTTTTTATGATGTACCCATTGATCATTATCTATATTCTTACGGTACTTTTCAATAAGAGTAGTGTTCAAAATACAAACTCTTTACTATTTTATCTTCCAATGTTTCTTTTTAAATAATTGTTCTTAGGGTGAAATAATTCCCTTAGAATTTTATTAATTGCCAAACCATAGTCACCATCGCATGGGGATTGGGAATTCATTTCATTCCATCTTAATTATAGCTTGAGTATCATTATACTAATATGTTCGGGTTGGATTGTGACACCCAAATGAATAATCTAAATAATCAAAAATAAATAAATTATTGAGTCTATAGTTTCCTAGTAATAGAATCTCTATATCGATACTACATATGGTTGTCATCTCTAGATCAGATGAACCTATGTGAAATAAACAAAAATAATTTTTTATTATGTATTAAATCTATCTTTACATATTGAACAAAAGATTGGATGAACTACAAAACCCGTTTAATACTGTTGGGGGATATTTTTTTTATAATTTATAAGACATTTATTTATAATATTGAAGGATTTTATGATATGGTTATAAAATATTTTATATTTATATCATTGAAACATGATGGTACCCAAAACTATAATTCAAATAACACTATATTGGTAATGGTGAGCCCACATGGCATGGGTGAGTTGGTTGTGGCTATGGAGTCTATCATTGTGGTTCTTGGTTCAATTCGTCACTATGAAAATGCTAGAGATGCCTGAATAAATCACTCATGGACCCCTCTACCCCTTTAGGAACTATCCAGAAAGCCTAGGTGTCTTTACACTTGGGCCTATGGTTGGGGAAGTACAGAAAGGCGCTTGGTGGTGAGTGACGACCCCCTATACCTTGTAGCCCCCTGGGCCTAAAAACCCGGTGTAATTTTTTGATGATCTGTGATTCACATAGGTGGTTTATGCATTAAAAACGGCTCCTGGTCAGTGGAAAAGTATTACCTGGTGGCATAGGCTTCTCCTTACCACAACTTTGTATTCGGTCTCTTCATCGTAGTGGAGCAAGCTTCCCTGGTAATGGCGGATCTTTGCTCGATATGGGTTTTTAGCTGGTAGCGTAAATTCTTCTACATGAAGGTTGCATCATGGGATCTGATTTGGCAGTTTTAATCCATAGATCTAGTCCAGATTGACCAGATTTAGTCAGTTTCAGCACATTGAGGGGAAACGCCATCCCCGATCAACCATCAAAGGTTCTGGCGATCTGACGATGCACATAGAGGCCTGTGGCGCTACAGTGGTGTAGTGGATCTATAGATCTAGATCATCGGGTGGTCATGACGATGTAGTGTGTGGGCTTCGGGCCTAGAGGCACTAGTCTCAGCTTTAAGGTGATGGTGTGGGCGGGTACAACGTCATGGGTCTATTCGTTCAGTGACAGACAACAATGAATGGAATCCAGTGGTTGACATCAAGGAAATTACATGGGTGGGATGTGTTGGAGATATGATCTAGATCCAGTTTCATATCAGATCCGGTCAAATTCATCTTGATGGCCCTTGTTCTGGTGATTAGATGATTGTGGGATGCATAGTCCAGTCACGCCAAGGTCTTACAGAGTGTGCAGTTGTGGGTGGATGTCGGGTCCTCTTCTAGTCCTTGGTCCTCTATAAAGCCTTTCGTAGGTATATGGGACTTTGGTACATATTCTTTGTAATGTTTTTATGCTTTTGGGCTTTTGGGCCATTGTATTTTAAAGCCTCTATTCCTCTAGGTTTTTGTATTTGTGATGGATTCTCCTTTATCCCACAAAATGGGTTTGTGTGTTTTTTTCTTTTTTAATAAAGGGGTCTTCCCCCAACTTTAATAGTATTTATAAAGGTGATTTAAAATAAACTATGAAAATACCACAATATCAAATTATATTTTGGTATAATCATATACATAGCCATATTATTCCATTGAATTAAGAAATATTAACATTCTATATATCCTTTATTTCTAAATAGATAACCATGGATTACGTAGTCATGATTATATATGAGGTTCCTTATAGAATATTTTGATATTTATTTATTATCCATTCTCTTCTTATGATGGATAAATTAATGTTTTTAGATGTTTTTTTGGTCTAGAATTATATATCCCCATTAGTTAACACTAGGTCTAATGAGTAAAAATAGTTGGGAATTTAGTATGATAAATGCCTGATTATGTATGATTTCTTATAATATAGATTTTATAGTATTTATATATTGTCTAATATTATTCATTCATCCTCTATGAAATTATTTATCATTATATAAGATTTTATTTATTATTATTAAATATATGGATATATTATTCTCATTAATCAACATGTTGTAGAATTTATTTATACATATCATATGATCAATTTTATGTTTATGTATTATATATTCAATTTTATACTACCCCTTATATATAATTTGTGCTCACTTATTTATATTTCCATTTCATTACTTAAGAAAATATGTGGATTATTACATGTGACATATTTATTAGGAGGAACAAAAAATCATATACTATATTTATATAATTTATATTTTCCCAATAAAATATTTTTTAATTATATAAATAGTTTCCTATGACATTTTAACTTCTACGCCTTATGTATTTTTATATATGTATTATATACTATTAAAATAAAATAACAACCATTTGTGGTATATTAGAGTTTGGGTGAAACACAGAATCTTCAATTCCCAACTAAATTAAAAAATATATCTTTCTCATACATTAATCCAGAATAAAAAATTGTAGAATGAAAAATAAACCCTCAATTTGATTAAAAAAACTAAAATTATCCTTTTATTTCATAACTAAGTTTCCAAGAAAATAATGAAAAATTTCATGATAATTAAAATGAAAATGGATAAGTTTCTTCTCAGAATGATATAGGTTTTTAAATTTTATACTCACATAATTTATGGGAATCCAAGAAACTTATTTATCTTTTTATAGGGTTTTTAAATTTTATAGATATTTAAATTTATTATCATAAATACATCATTAGTTTATTTTTATATTATAATTCATATTACAAGAACATTGTAAAAAAAATTAATTCTATTATTATATATACTCCTGAGAGAAACTGAAGGAATATTTATTTTTTGGATTGTAGGCATGCCTTGATTCATTATAAAATACATGTAGGGATCACATTACATTTATATGATTTCTTATGATTCATATCCTTTATTGATATCCTTATTATGATAAATAGTTATATTATTTAATGGGTTAATAAAAAACATGTATTTTTTCTATATAACAACATAGTGTAATGATAATTAAGCAACCCATAAAAATGAAATTTTAAAATGACATATGATGTTTTATCCTGAGGACCGATGCGAAATTTCACTAGAATAGAGAGTGGGTAAGTTATACCAAAATAATGTAATGATATATGAGACTCTTTTATCATATTGTATTTATTTAGTGTAGAATATTATTCCCTTGTTATTTATTATACTAAATTGTGTTACCTAGTACTATGATTAAATTGTGATCACAATCATGCACATGGAATTATAGTGAAATGCCACTATAGAGTCCTCCCATTGGGAACCATGAGGGTGGAGAAGAGAGTGTTCCATCGATAATGTAGTAAAATATTATTATTATATGTATTTACTATATTTATTAGAAATATTGATATAGATTGTTAAATTTATAATATACAAAGGGGCATGGGTGTTGAGGGTCAACTATCCCTGGTTAGACATGATCATACAGATCTATATACAATATCCAGCTCTCATTTCAAGTGATTATAGACAATAGTATGATGAGTTTTGGAAAAATTCCATACAGCCCATCTTTGATCAACTTTCCAAAACTAGTGAAAGATGAATAATATTTCTTACATAAAATCATTGGGAACAAGAAAATCACTGGTATGATATTCTAGTCAAGGATTACAAATATTTAGTGATATCCTAGTTGGATTTTCAAACACTCTTATTCAATCAGTTATCTCTTGAGAATATGAGTGTTGATTAGGATGAGGATTTTATAAATTTCATTTTTAGGGGATATCATTAACTGTTTTTATAGCCCTTATTACCTACTAAATGGAATATGGACCTTGGCTGGTTAGTGTTAAATTGATGGGGTCAGTTGTTTTGTGGATAGCCCGAGGCACTAAATTATAGTGTATTTTAACTTCTTATAGTTGACATATTTCTCATATTTGGGTAATCATACCCTTAACATGGATCATAACCAAATTAGTGAAGAACATATTTGTTTCCTGATTTTCTACAAAGGTATGGAGTGGGTGGTCTAATATAAGAAAGAATTTTTGTTGGTCTCTCATATTGCTGGGGGTAGGTATAATACACAAGTAAGGAGTTCATTGTTTCCTCTAAAATGGATTGCCTCGTTTATGTGTTATAGTTGTTACAAGACTTTTTATATTCAATATTATTATAATATAGTGACACATTCATTATGATGGGAAACAAATGGATTTTTTTCTATAGTAATGATGGGAAACCTCTCATTAATTATGATATAGTTCCACATTCAATTGGATAGAACAGATCTATTTAGACTCACAATTCATGAAAAGTACTATGAGTGTTATAATAGTGTTAATAATTGGGATCCACCACCCATTAAGATCATAAACAATGACTTAGTACCCAAGGGTGGGGAATGTCGTTCTATCTAGTGGATTATCCCCCAGGGAGTCAAGCATCAAAGCTTAGGTTCAATGATTAGAATAGCTTCATTCCATAGAATATATAGCATGGATAAAAGTTGGGTATCCATCTATTTTTAGAGGTATGATTTTAGTAGCATTGGTCATTACATATATTTTATTTAATATGGTTGAATCATAATCATTCATACCTTCTCAGATCATTAATTATTTGGGTAATGTTTTAGAGTATCATTATGGGGTGATATAAATCAATACACATTAAAGAGTATGATACTAGGATATTTTGAGATATCTAGACCATTCTATTATGATTAGTGTGTATGATTCTTTATATTAATTTGTATTAGATATAAACAACATTTATTTGATCATTTGGTGGATTAGTTCAAATATATATATTATAAATAGATTTCAATCATGTGAGTGTATCATTCTAATCCACATAGTGTGATTTTTATACCTACATTATTGAATGAGATATGTGGTAAATATATTCAGGAAATGAAAATGTGTAGTTGAGATATTTTTTAAACTATCTTGTTATCATTTTACGAGATGAGTATACATGATGAATGATTTTTCCTCGTGTCATTAAGAAGTTTTAGGATTTTATTCCTAATTATTTAATGATATTATTAAATGAGGAAAGTATGAAGTTCATAATTGATCTTTTTCTTGGTATGAGGAAAGTATGTTTGACCTAATGATAATAGAGAATTTAAGGCTCATATATAGAATATGGAATTGAATAGGGGAATTCTCCTATGAAAATTCTCATAGGGTGTTGTTTTCATTTTCAACATGATATAAGATGAATCCCTCTAATTGTGTATATTTTTGTAGAGGAAAAACCAATTGAGTGTTAAGGTCGAGTATCATTTTCCACATATCGATGGGATATTTTATTTATTGAGAATAAATAAATGGTTCTATAATATTTACTTGATAATGGGAAATAATAATTTTTTTGTAGGCCTTCTAATATTCCTCATATCAATTATATGGGTTTTAATTTTTTATATGAGTATCTTGTGATACCATTCGGTTTGATAGACATGATGAAAATGTATATAGCCCAATTTTTTTGGATTATTAACCCATATTTAGAATTTATATTGATATAAAATTTGATGATATTTTTGTATAATCATAGTAAATGTTGGATCATGATCTTCACCATGAAATAATAATATTTTAACTAACATATCTTACATTACATGTTTATATAAAAAATGTTCATTTATAGAGTAATTTGGTACACTTTTCAGGAAAGGTGATATTTGAGAATGTCATATCAGTACACCCAGAGATGGTTGAGGCTATGGTTTCCTAGGTGCTACCAAAAACACTATTGAAATTTTTAGTTTCCTATGTGTGGAATGATAGTTCCCAATGTTTATCAAGGACTTATTATAGTGGAAAGATCTAATGAGATCCTCGACCAAGATGTAGGTGATGTCAGTGTTGTATGATACTTATTAGGGAACCATTCAAGAGCTAATTGCAGTGTTTATATATGATTCAATCATCACCATTTATCTATTTTTTGTAGAATGAAACTTGTTTTGAAATAAATCTGTTGTTAGTTTATAAGTCATGATGATGATGGATAGGCATGCAGTTCCCTATAAGATTATGAAGCTGAGGATATATTTTTGGAACTACATGGAAGATAATCAAGATGAAGAAGGGGAATTTCATTCACTGAGTTGTTACCACCACTACCAATTAAGTTAGAGGTTGGTGATATATATAGACTGCAAGAGACATTGGAATGTATTTTCCCAGAAGGAAATAATTCTTTAGTGGATAAAGTGAGTCAAGTATCTATTTTCCTTTGATTTTGAGATAGAATAAATTCTTAGGGTGAGAAATAATTTATCTGATATACTAATTAGGAATACTCAAGCATGTGTGGTGTGGGTGGATAGAAATTATTATATATAATTAGGACACTTTTTTAAGATACATTTTGATATTTAGGTGTATAAGGGATTTGAATCCATGAAATTCATGATCCATCCATCCTCACTCATTTATATAGTGAAATAATTAATTTATCTATTTCAAACTATAAGGTGATGGGGGGAACAAAAGTGATTTATCCCTATAAATTGATTTGTCCCAATATGGTTAACATTTCATTAATATGTGAGACAAATTTGTGTTCCCTTTAAGAATTAATGATTAGTAGAAAAGGTATTTATAGGTCTCAAGATATTCTATACAACTATGGATTACCATGATGAGCCATAAAAATAATAAGACATTTTACTGGCCTTAGATGAAGAGTGATATAATAAAATTCATTTTACGTTACTTCACCTTTTAGGAGATTATGGTAGAGCATGAGTGACACACATGACAACATTATCAAAAAAAATTCCTATGTTGAAGTGGTATGATGTAACCATGGACTTAATGATAGTATCTCCAAGATTCCCCAATGGATGTGTTGTTATAATTTTATTTATCGGATTATTAATGAAGGTTTTACATTTCATAAAAATATGGAAGAATTATTAAATTTTTGTTTGTCTAATTGTATTTCTAGGAGATAGTGTGCATTAATGGTTTTTAAGAAGAATAGTTTCAGGTTAGGATTCTCTTTTACATCATTATTCAAGAAGGTGAAACATTAGTTAGTATATTTATAGTTACATTTTAAAAAATTATTACATCCATAAATCAGTTATATGTTTGAGAATTCCATTTGTATTTTTTATGAAACACTATAGGAATGATTAATTTATTTGATCCTCTCATTCCAGATTCATCTTGTAGTAGTTAAGTTCTCTTATAAAATATTCCATCAAGAATTTACCATATTGGTATATTTTGATTCCATGTATAGAAATTATTGACTATGAACACTATAATACCTAGAATAAGGGGAATATGTGGTTATAAGGTATGGTGTAATATAGGATATGTCAATGAAAATTTTATTAATCATAAATAAATTAGAGTCTTCTTAGACTAGGAAGTGATCATATGAAAATTAATGACATTGTACTATATTTTTCATTGTGGGAGGCTAGGATTTCTTGTTGTCATTTCCTAAGATAGGATATCATTTTTTTAGTGTGAGGGAAAATTAGAACACATGTTCATAGTTTCATTTTAGGTTTTCAATTGGATCAGAAACATTTAATATTGGGTTTATCTTTTTATAGATATAATGTTATACCTGACATTATCCATGTAACCTATATCTATTGATACCATCGTGAAATATATCATGTTTTCAACATCATTAATGTGAAGATGGAGCCTGAGGCTTCATTTGTGGAATGACCTCTTCTGATAGTGCGTTGGGGTAATAAGTATCTATATTGGAAGAGAACCAATTTTTTATATTTTTACTGGTATAATAGGAATTTCCAAGATGAGGATTGTTGGTGAGCTTATAACATATAATATCAGTTTCATATGTTTTCATCGATGAGGCTCAATGATGATTAATAGTGAAACTGAATGAGATATTCCACATAGTTGTGAGGTTGTAACTCCCCACATAGATAGATTGTATAATATCTATATATTTTTTACAAACCAACATTTGTTATTATTATTTTAGATTAATGTATGTGTTGTTAGGTGATTGAGGTTATGTTTTTGTAGGACTGTCTGGGTTTCAAAACATATTCTATAAAGGTATATGTTTTTACATAACTATCCATCTGTTATAAGGTTCTCACATGACCACCAAATGAGAGGGTTGTTTTTCCATGGATAGAAATTTCTCTATGACCACTAAATGGGTATTTGGGAAGTATCGTACCCAATGGAAGTTTAGTGAGTACCTAATGGATTTTTACTATGTTTTTTTAAATTAGTTTTAATTATAATAAATGTGTTAATTTATTATAACCACTTTCCCTTTTATTTCATTTTTTACTTTTATCCACACTCCCCTCACCCCTTTCATTCTCATTCATCTACTCCAACTAAAAAATACCAACTATTAACATCCAATCATTTGAATGAGAATATCATTGGGCCATTAATGATAAGGATTAACTTTATGATTCCCCTAATTTATTTCTATCACTATTTAATCAGTAATTTTTTTTGTTATTCCCTAATTTGGTAGTTTTGTTCACATTCATTAATACTATTAATTAAATCCAAAATCAACCAGTTTTATTTTATTAGAATGAGTTTTCAAACACTATTTACTACTAAAATATTTTCCCATTGTTTTTTACCTATGGGACATGAATCTTATGAATTATGGGATACACCAACAATGTTTTTATGAACTAATCAAACATATAAAATGGTAATCATGTTTCATTTTGAATAATGTAAAACCTATTAGGGTCCTGAGTATCTTTTATATGGGTTTCATAGATATATTTATCACTACACATAAATTACATTGGGTTTTATCTTATGAAACATTGATTTTATAAATTTAATGGAAAAAATATTCTAGATAATTGAGCCTAATATCCTCATGTGGTGTCCTAGGACATTCTATGTTGAGGAGTTGCATGATAACACAATAATATGTGGGTTGGAAAACATTAGTGTAAGACTTTTTGAAACATAGTGGAATAAGTGCATAACCCTAATGGACATAAATATTTTTTTCAATGTTATTTCTTTATTATAAGTGATTAATCACTTCATATAATAACTCCATGGTGGAATATCATCCAATATCAAATAGTGGTAACCTATCCAACCAAATTATATTGGTGATCCACTATTTACTGTGATGAGATATATTGGAGGTACCTCAACCTTTTATATTGGTCATTATTGGTTTATAATTCACCTTTGATATGTTATTGGTGTATTTTTCACTAGTATTATGTTAGTATCATATCATCCCCTTTATGATTGTTTATTGTCACATGTCATGTTGATATAAATTTTTTATGGAAATATATTCAAAACCTAAAGTTTTTATGGTTTGATATAATCCAACATGGGATTAAAATCAATGGTGAATCCTCTACCTCTATATGATTCATTTTTTTATATAATATATTCATGTAGGTAAAAATGGTAGTTTATCCTCAACCCATGGAGTGACTTGTTAGTGGTGCATCATGAACATAAGTTATTTTTCACATGTATATCATCCACTTGGGAATTTTTTGTGGTCGTATATAGTCCACTAATCCGTAGTGGTTCCATATTTACTATGAAATGATTCTTCTCCATTGATATTAGATTTTTAAATAATAATTGACCTAAATTTGTTGTCATAATAGTTCATTATTCACCCACTTTATCATAATGATTATAGATACTTCACCTTGGTTATGAGACAAACAATGAAATACTGAACATCCTCATGTTTCTTATAAATAATGGGTATATAACATATTCCTTCCCAAGTCGAAGAAGGTATGGTCACACATGGGGTGGATGCGGATAATTATATGATGTGAAGAGTTATTTATTTATTTCATTATTAAAGTTCTATATAGACCAAGCACTTGTATTTACTTAACATTCATAGGGAAACTATAGTGGAGACCTTTTAAGATGTACTCACACCCTTCTTGATAAGCTTTATATAAAAGGAAATGTCTTAAGTAATAATGTAGATAAAATAAAGGATCCTCTATTGGATGGTTGAGTTGGGAAGTTGGGTCAGATTTGAGATATCGAATAGGATCATGACATTATATTAGGCATGTGAAGAAAACCATTATTATTATTACTTTTAAGATATGATTTTGGGATTTTTCATATAGGATACACTATTTGTAACAACAAGACACATAATTCTTTAATAGTGTCGCATTTTTTTATAGAATGATGGCTGATATTACTTATAGTTTGAAATTAGGGGAGATATTCATTAGTATACTTATATTATATTGCACTAATTATGGTTGATATTAAATTTTCTATGATTTATATATGTCTATACAAAAGGTGATTTTTTCTACCAACAATATATATTGACCCTTTTAACTATACAATAGCCTCTGGATTTTGTGAAGGTGTTATTGTGGATCAAAGAGTCCATTATGAGTCAGTAAAAAGGTAAATCGGTTAGTGAATTATATCAGATGAAAATGGAGTTAGCTTCATGTATCTTAAACAAGATTTTGGTTGCCAAAACTATAGTTTTAGGTCAATAAAATTATATTGGTTTCTAAAATATAGTGATAGATCAATAATAGTCTCGGATTTTTCCTTATAAAAAATGAGTAGGTGATATCCAACATCTCATATTAATTAATGTCCAGGATGAATATCTCCTAATGCGTGATCTAGAGAAAAAAATGTTATTTTTTATTCACTAACCAAAAGAGATTAAATTATATATTCACATAGAAATAATTAAACATATACCAATATTTATGTTTAATGTTAATCAACGGATATAATTTCTCAATCCATTACCATATTGGGATGAAAAAATTGTTGTTGATGATCTCATTATGAAGGATAATGATTCCTTATCAATGATATGGATTTAAAGAGACCTAATATTTATTGGTATACAAAGGATACATATTTAAATCAAAATGGATGGGATAAAATCATATCATTGTCAAATATTAATTAGACCATAAATCTATGTCATGAACATGGATCCATATATTGATGATATGGGGCTATAATTGAATCTTGGAAATTATTATGAGTTTAAAATTGATAACAATGGATATATAATTTTTAATGCTTATATTTCTATCAAATTAAAGATATAATGAATGAAGTATATTTTGGATGATTATAAAAACTCATCAACATCCATTCAACCAACAATCATTAATATGTCCACAGATCATATTGAGGTATTCTGATGGGACATGATGAAGAGGGGTATTGTGATCATATATCTTGATGAATATACTACCCAAAATTCCAATCAAATTAGTATAATACAAATACAAAGTTGTTATGATTACATATAAAATTATAAAAATGGGTGAACAAGACCAAAAATTTTGAAATAAGTATTCCAAATACATCAAAAGGAAATAATGAAATCTAGACAGTTTTGGATTGTAAAAAAAGACTAAACACATCATTATCATTAAGGAAGAGTTCCTCTACCATCATCATACTATGATAAACATAATGAAAGTGTTATGTCTTCATGGACAAAAAACATTTAATTATACGAAATCAAGATCCATGGTTAACATCAATGTTTTGGAGAAGTCATAAAACATACTAGATATTAAGATGAAAATTATCTTGAATTATCATCCTTAAGATCATGGTCAATCTAAAAGGGATTTTTTTATTATATTATATTCTATGATCCTACTTGATCAATTTTATGGGATGATGGTATTATAATATTCCTCTAGTAGATTCCTCAGATAATAAAATTTTATACTATATTAATCAAAATTTAACCATATAAGGATCTATATCAAAATAAATGTAGAACTGTCACCTATTTAAATGAATTTGGAGAGATAAATCTATTTAGAGACAATAATTTTCAATAAAAAAGTAATAAGTATCAAAAAAAATCTATGATATATCATATTATATATTTTTTTGACTAAATAGTTATAATAATAATCATCAGAGAGATAAAGAGTATGAGGTTATTAATAAAATATTACACTAAATAACACCCTAGATAGGTGTTATTATATTTTAGATGAATGAATATCATTGACCTTGAGACATCGGTCACATCGAGATTTTTAATTTCATGGGGACTATAGGTTATCTCATAACCCATACGCCAAACCTCTAAAAAGTGAATGATTTATTATATGAATAACAATTAATGATATACATACCATATAAATCATATATACGAACATCATAGGTTCTACTACTATAACATGATATATATGTGATTGAAAACTAGTGGACACCATGGATTTTGGAGATGAAGTGATGAAAAACAAGACAAGTATCCTAGTAAATGATCTATAATGAAATCATATGTTTTTAGACGATACATGGGAACATGAATGTGTAATGATAAAAAGGTATCCTTATATGTTTGCATATTATTAATGAAATATTGAGGGGGAAATTTTTTAAAATTTATAGAATTTAAAATTACATATTCATTGTGTGAAATCAAAATTAATAAACCTTATTAATTTGATATCATATTTTACAGAAAATACCAAAAAATGAATAAGGAAATATTTTATTAATTTAAAACATTTCATTGTAAAACAAATCATTACAAAAACTCTTAATGAAGATTATTTTTTAATATTATAAATGGAATAAACCACTAGAAAATACAATAACTACATGCATGAAATTATCATCCTCTTGATCTAACATAAAGAATATAACACTGATGAAAACTATGGGAACAAATAAAACACATTAGAATTATAATAATCTTATTAATAAAAAAACATAATAAGAGGAATGATTTTGATGTCATTCGTAAAGTTATATATAGGAATGTTATATTAATGTTACTTAAATATTCATTTGTTATATTTTATTGTTACATGTTTTTTGGAATATATGGTCTTTGGATGTATATTATCATTTGATATATATACCATCATCTGATATAAGAATCTTGATAGTGGAAAATTAAATTTTAATGAAAATGATTTTTGATACTCAATTAAATTGTAGACTTTATAAAATAGTTAATGATATGGTGGGTTTGTATAGAATTAATTATTTTTTTCATTTGCAATGCAATGAATGTTGTTACATCATAAAATAGTAGGATGTTTATATATGACACTCATTTATGTGAGCATCAGTATGATGTTTCATCACAAGATTGTTCCTTTGTCTAATCCCAATCTAATCATCAATAAGTATGACTTTAGTGGAATCACCTATGAACTCTTAGAAATCACAATCTGAACCATGTTAAGTGAATCACAACCCATGACAATAACCATTTTATATCTCACCCATATTGATGACATAATAATCTAGATGGGGTTTTTATATTAATGAGGGATGCTATAGTCAATAATTATTACAATAATAAATTATATTTTTTTAAAAATAATTATTTACAATTATTATTAAATAATAATATTTTAAAAAATTTACATTTATATCTAGAAAATATGAATAAAATAAATTAATATTAAAAATATTAATATGTTAAATAATTTATATATATATATATAGTATATTTTTTTAATAAATATAATCTAACACTATTAAATAATGATATTGAATAAATTTATTTTTCATGTACGTAAAAAACAAAATAACTTTTATCCAAAACATTTGGCTTAGTAGGAAATTAAATTAAATCCATTTTTATGAAAAAAATATATCATTAGAGAAATTGGTTTTTATGTGTCCAAAATTTAAACATAAAATATAAATTAAAAAAATAAATGGATTTATTTTTAGGGATGTCATTTTTGGAGTCAATATTTAAAAATGTGTTAAATTGTGCATTTTTTTATTTTTTGAGAATAATTTTCCGAGGGAAAATGTGATATACCATGGTAATGGGTTAAATGAATTAAAATATATAAATTAAGGGTATCTCCTAAAATATCCCTAAACATATAAAAATACTATGTGGGTGATTTTATTTTTGTGCTATATCAATTATTTATTTAGTTTTGATCTAATTGGAAAACCAAATGACTTTTCATACACATTCAGGAGTATATTCAGAAATAAAACTCATTATCAACAATAAATGGAACCCTACTATTTACATATCAAAGAAAAGAATTCCATTTAATTAAATTATAATAACTTCCCTTATCTATCTAATAATAATCATTAATGTTTGGAATCATTATTTAAGGACCTGACCTTACCAGAAAAGTCGTCAGAGGATAACCCTCTCACCATTTATTAAAAATAGAAAGAAAACTGGTTTAAGGCTTGCCGGTACCCATTACAAAACATCCCCGCACCATAAATTTCAAAACAAATTTCAAATTTCAAACTCAAAAAACCATCCAGTTGTCCTCGATCAGCATGCCATCACCGCACACCTTTCCATGCCTCCTCGGGCTGCTCACATCTCGAAACTCACCCAGCCATCATACCCATCAGCTTCACCGTCACCAACCAGACTATTCATCACCGGCGATACCCCCTCTAGCATCACCGCGAATCCAAGATACTCCCCGCCTTACGAACATCACCGGTGAGACACGCCGGGACAACGACAGACCGCCATCTTCATCACATCCCACCATAAAAACAAAATCAAAGCATACAACAACCACAGTCGACATCAAGTGCCACGATCCACCAAAGCGCCCGATCTGCGACGTCAAAATAAAACCCATACATTACAAGTTAACACTTATACTTAGAATCCATTTTACCCATAAAATACAGTGTTAAAATAAAACATGATTTCTTTTCATAACAAATCTTCATAACTTTCATCTTGAATTATTATTTTATCTCACCCATCCTTAAAACTTATGAAAAACATTTAAAAACCTGGTATGAGCACAAAAAACATGGTAAGGGTCATAAATGAGAGAAAAATATTTGTCCAGAGAAAACCCATAAAATAATTTTCTTAAAAACATGCGTTTTTAACTCAAAAGGAACCATCTCATTTCAAAAAATCATTATCATAACCCCCTTTTTTAAAATCAATCAATTTCCATGAGAAATCATCAAAAAGAATATAAAATCTATGTATGTGAATTAGGACATCATCATCACATAACCCTTACAGAACCCTTATAATAACCATTATAATACCCCTTACAAATTGGAATAACCATATGGCTGAATTCCAATATAATTATTTAGAGAACCAAATCATTATCCACTGCATTAGAGCTCTATCTGGGTGCACCAATCATATAATATATAAAAGGATCACCCAGTAATATCTAGGAATTCCAATTAGAAATAATTTAAAAGGAATATATCATAAATAAATACATTGAATACTATTTTAAACCCATGAGTAAAACACATTAGGATATCAAAATACCATTTTATTTTAAAAATCACTTTTAAAATCTAAAAATCGCATGCATAATAATGAAAATGTTTTATTTGGAAAGAAATGTAAAAAATATAAATGAAAAATTAAATCATTAAAGAATAATAATGGTGGTAAAATTGGTTTATTCCATATAAGTTAAAAATATTTCTTTTTGACTTTTTTAAGAAGAGCTAAAAATGAACATTAAAAGATGGGTTTTTAAAAGAAAGTCATATCATTGAAGTGGTCATTAATAAAATGAATCAATTATGTGTCTTAGTTATAAATCCACAAAAACAAGTGTAAATACATAATAAGATAATAAAAATTCATTTCACACATAATATTATCTTTACATAATCAATTAAGTAGAAGTTTAACCCAATGAATGGAAATTGAGTTTAGAAATCACATACCTTGTGTCTGACATGTCACGTTAGTTGTTTATATTCATAAATAATAAACATAATTTAATTTTTTAATTTATTAAGAAACTTTTCCATGTTTATCATTTTTTTTACTTGATTTATCACTATGTTAAAATAAATACATAATTATTTATGTTCACATCATATGTTTTGATGATTTTAGGTTCATATATCCAAAAAGACATCGATAGGTTGACTATGGTGAAATAAGTTATTATTTCATAATTTAATGAATAATAATCATGAAATATATATCATATTATTTTATAAAATATAGTTATATATTTAATAAATTTGTGGTGGTGATGGGATAATAATCACATCACTTCATGGAAGTTGTAGTCCAAACATACGCAAGAGTGATTTTATCATTTTTCAGAGAGTGGAAAAGTCGGAAACCAAATGATATATTTTATTTTATGTATGATAAATATGTTATTAATATAATAAAAATTTCATGTATATCACATATATTGATAAAAATTAACCTTATTACCTTCCATGTAAATCGTTATTGAAAAATGAATCACATCACTTTACGAAGTGGTAGTTTGTTGTACATACTAACGACATTATCGTCTCTACCATGGATTGGATGGTAAGAAGGTATATGTGATATAATAACTCCATAAGGATAAATATATTACAAATATCATATATATACTTAAAATTAATCACTATATCAGTCCATGATAGGTGATAATGAAAAATGAATGACATCAGTTTGTGAGGTGATAGTCTGCCATAAACATGAAAGATGATTTCACATACCAATTTATGGAAGAAAAGGTTGATTTTGAATATTAAAATAAAATAATAAAATATTAGTATATGGATGATGCTAAATTTATTATTTTAGTGTGGTTAATGGAGGTTTGAGGGATGTGTAAAAATAAAAAAAACTAAAACATACATATAAAAACTATACATCTTCTTTGAAAATCCTCTTTTCCTTAACTCCTTAAGACTACTAAGGTTGGGATTATGCCTAAAAATAACTCCAGAATGTGGGGAGAATCTATAAAAATTTATTTTTGAAGGTATTTTTCAAAAAAACGGATTTGAAGTGTGTCAGGATGATAAAAAGAGGTTCTATTTTATATAAGAGGGGAGGGGCACACTTGGAACTTCTCAAAATATTAAAATATAATAAAACTATTCTAGAGAAAATGATTTAAAATGGAATATAAATTAACATGGGATGAAATTTTCAAATGTATATTATCCCACTTGTTCTTATTTAATATTATTATTAATTTTAAATAATTTAA
This sequence comes from Viscum album, assembly GCA_963277665.1. Classification (NCBI taxonomy): domain Eukaryota; kingdom Viridiplantae; phylum Streptophyta; class Magnoliopsida; order Santalales; family Viscaceae; genus Viscum; species Viscum album. The sequence goes on from OY728121.1 coordinate 671,397,084, forward strand.
TAAAACATTAATTCCAAAAAATATCATTATTGTCAATTTTGATATTGTTCATTACATTGACATTAAAAACATCAAGAAAAAAGTATAATTCAAAAAAACTATTTTATTATATCCTAAACATTTGAATTTAATCTATAAATTTTTTGGATCATATTAATTATATCAAATTATATTTGATTTAATATTTTCAATATCATATATTTTATTTATTCCATTAATTAAATAATTAATGCATCAGGGTTGTGCAAGAAGTTAAGGTAATTATTTCATCACTAAAAATTATAAATGAATTAAAATAATTAATATAATTATTTTATATTTTGAAATACTATTTATAGACAAAAATATACTTTGGATAACACCATATTAAAAATACAACACTTATAAAAAACAAGAATGTGATATTTTTTACTTTTCCTTAAATGAAATATTACAAAGGTTATAATTATATCCAAATGGCATAAAATAGTCATATAACCAAACCTTTAATGATTATTGATGGAAATTAATCATACAATTAAATTGGATCAAGTATTTGGGTCATTTTATAGCCCTTATTATTTTATTTTTACCCTCAATTATAAGATTTACCCTTTACCATGGTAATAAAAATTATTACATTTACTATTCACATTATCTGAAAATAAAAGGAAATTGGTTAATAAATTTTAACCAAATGATTCCACATATGAAATAAATTTTTCAAAAATTAAAAATATAGAAGATTCTGAATTTAATTTAAAATTAAACTAGAAAAATGAAAAAAACTAATTTTTGATAAAAATTTACATTTTAAAATACAAAATGTTTTTATAATATATTCATGTATAAATTCTATTTCAAAAAAATAATTGGATTAATTTAAATCCAAATGAGTTAATTAAAATTTAAAACTAATCCAAATCATAATTTTACCTCATAATTAAAATACATTTTCCAATAAAAATAAATATTTTTCAATATTCATTGAAAAATCAAAATTTTCTAAATATTCTCCCAAATTTATTCTAATATCTTTTTGAAAATGTGAAAAAAAACTAAACTTTTTAGAATAAAATTTTAAAATTAATCTTTTATATATAACTTTATAATAAATGATTATAACAAAAATATTTATTTTTTTATGTTAAGAATTAATTTACATATTTATAATTAATATACTATTTAATTAATTAATAAATAAAAAAAATTATTTTATCAGTACCTGGGTTGTTAAATTATCCCCTTATTTTTTGAAATTACATCATTGTAATTTCATTCACTTATTGAACAAGTAGGGATACATTTCCCTTATAGCATTTTTTTAGATTCTCATGTTGCTTCTTCAACCATATGGTTTCTCCATAGAACCATAACCTCTTAAATTAACTTGTTCTACAATACCAGCTCTATATGGTCAAGAATATGAATAGGTTTTTCCTCATAAGAATGGTTCTCTTCCTACTGAACTACTTTAGGGATCAAAACATGAGATGAATCTGGAACATATTTCCTTAACATTGAAACATGAAATAAATTGATTTCTGGGATAAAATCATAGGAAAAGACACTCAATAAACTTTCACAAGGATTTCATATGGTCTAATGAACCTTTGACTTAAATTTCCCTTATTAACAAAATATATAACACCTTTCCATGGAGATAATTTATGAAAAACATAATCACCCACCTTGAAATAATGGTATTTCCTCCTATTATCTATATTACCTTTCTATATTCTATAAGTTGTCCTCATATGTTTCTGAATCACTTTCACCTTCTCGGTCACTTCCTCTACCAATTCTACTCCCATTAAATTTCTCTCACCTACTTCATCCCATAATTATATATTTCAATGACTCTTTCCATATAATTATTTAAAAGGATCTATATATATACTTGAATGAATATTTTTATTATAAGAAATATAAACTAATAAATATTATGATTCCAACTTCTTTGGTAATCCATTAAACAAGCATGAATCATGTATTTCATGGTCTTAATTATTCATTATTATTATCCATTACACTGAGTCTGAATTTTTTTACTGAAATTTAATTTAGTTTCCAACGACTTATGATGGACATTATAAAAATAAGAATTAATCCTAGGATCATGGTTAGATGAAATAGAGAGAGGAACTCCATGTGACTTGACTATCACTTTATGATAAATTCAAGATATTTTATCAAATGATAGAGCCTATTTAATGGGAGTTAAATGTGCCTATTTATTCAATCGATAAATAATAACCCAAATTTCATTGTTACCTCATAAATTCCATGGAAGTCCCACCATGAAATAAAATGATACATTTTTTCATTTCCTTTCTAACACTAGAAAAGGCTTAAGAACCCCCTTCAGTAATTGTTGTTCTGATTTAATCGGTTTATAATTCAAAAATTTAATGGTAAATTTAGTAATATATCTATTCATTCCATTCCACTATAAATACTCTCAAAATCTATTGTATATCTTAGTGATTCTAGAATAAATGGAAAATGGATATCTATGAGCTTTATTTATCAATTACCTCTTTAATAGGGAATCATAAGGCATCCATAATCTCTTCCCAAATCTCAAAACACATTCTTTATTAATATTAAATTCAAGAAACATACCCTTCATTAAAAATTTGGAAGTTTTATCTACCTCATGGTCTTCCTTCTGAGCTTACTTAATTATGTAGTAAAGTGAAAATTGAACCAACTCCTAAAACAAAATAGAGGAATTTATTTAACCCAAAACATCCAATCCAATACTTATAAAATCATTAACCAAAGGGTTATGTTACAAATGTAAAATGGTTAATGATACATGATGCTTTGGACTCAAGGAATTAACCACCTTGTTTTCATTTACAAGATGGTAATTGATCATGAAATCATAATACTTTACGACTTCCAACCATCTCATATGCCTTATGTTCAATTGATTCTAAGTGAATATATACATCAAAATTTTTTATTAATATTTATTTCACACTTTTTTGTATATAAATGATGCCTCCAGATTTCTAAGTCAAAAACCATTGAAGATAATTCCTAATTATGTGTAGGACAATTTAACTCATGACGTTTTAGTTACTTTGAAGTGTAAGAAATTACCTTATTATTCTGCATCAGAATGCAACCAAATCTCTTTAGATAATAATAACTTTAGGTGAAAAAATCACCATTTCTCTAGTATAGGGCCAAACTGGAGCATTCAAAAATCATATTTTTAATTCTGGAAAATAATCATCAAATTACTTTTCCTATATAAATTTAACACTTGTGTGTTATCTTAGTTTGTGGGATAGAAAACCATGAAATTTTTTTAACAAACTATCAGTATTATCCTTCTAATACAAAAAAACTTCTAATATTAGAAAAAAATTTAGGTATAAGTCATTCTTCATCCACTTTTGTTTTTCCGGATTTAATTGTGAACCATATTTACTTATAATATTCCAAAGGAAATAAATTTGTTGTAACCAAAAATCACAATTTATAAATTTTCCATATAACTCCTTTTCATTAAGGATTTATAGAATAATCCTTGGCTTTTTTTTATCCTATTAAATTATTGAATAAAAGAAAATATAATCAATAAAAAGAAAAAAACTTATCCAAATATTCTCAAAATATACTATTCATAATATCCATACATAAATTAGGGTAATTTTTATACCGAAAGGTCATAAAAACAAACTCATTATTATATATAATCTGAAATGTAGTCTTTATAATATCTTCCTCCTTCACATTTAAATGGTGGTACATCAACTTGAGATCAATCATTTCAAATTATTTTTCTCCCAATATTTGATCAAATAAATCATTGATATGAATCAATGTATACTTGTTTTTAATATTTAATTCATGGAAGCATATTTCTTTTTAACACAAAAAAAATAGGATAAACCAATGGAGAGGTTCTAGGTTGAATAAAACCTTTATCTAGAAACTCCTACAATTTCTTTTTCAATTATAACATTTCTACTTGATTCATTCGATGAGGGGTTTTGAAATAGACTTATCATCGAGGACTAATTCAATAGTAAACTCAACCTACTGATTTGGAATAACGCCAAGAAATTCATTAGGTAAAACATCTATATATTCATTAAGTAATAGCACATAAATAATTTCAATAGTTTCATTATTTTCAATGAAATATGTTTAGTAATATTCACTACCACATATAAAAAATTTATATGCTTCTTGGTAGGTTATTAAAGGTATGAAATCATTGCATGTAACTTTCTTTACTCTGAAATATATCTTAACATGATAAACAGAAAGTTAATCCCCACCCAAAATAATGTAAACCATTACCAATGGTAGTTCAAAAAGATTTATTAGAAAGGATATTTAATCAATAATAATAGGAATATCTATATATATCTTGGTTTCTTTATTATTCCCACATTTTTTTCACCAAAAGTTCTATCATACTTTAATGGTGTTATATTCCTCGTATTCTTAAAAATTTATCAAAAATGAAAGAATGTAAAGATCCATAATCAAACAGGGTATTTTCATAATTTTAATACAAATTAACATATCTATCATAAATTCATTTGATGGCCCTACATCAACTTTTTTTGTAGAAAATGAAATGGTTACACCTTTGTATTTCCAATAATGATGATTTCTGTCCTATATAACTAATTGTGGGCACATGTTAGCATAATAACCCAACTAATTCCTACTAAAACACTACACCATTTGATGGATATTAGTTACCAAAATATTTGGTTGTTTAGGATTCCCTTCTTTACATTCACGAGCCCTGTGGCCAAGGTGACCACACTGGTAACACTTTCTTAACTTCATAATTCATTCTCCATGGTGATTCTTACCACACATACGACAAGATTGGAACTCCATTTTCTTACATCAAAAATTATTTGATGTATGTTTCCCCATAAATTTACATCCTAAACACTTCTTACTATCATCATCATGAGGCACATGAGTTTCAAGAAACTCCATCTCAACTATTTCATCACAATGAACAACATTCTCGTATCTTTTAAAGTCTCACGCATCCAATGTTCTACATAGACTAGGTTTCAACCCTGAGTAAAATATATTAATTTTAAAATCATTTTCCCAAATAAAATATGGTACATACCTTGGTAGTCTTGAAAAATTGTATTCATTTAAGGTTATAGAATGTTCATACCTTTTCTTTAATGTCCTGAATTGTTTTTCCATCTGAATTCGAACAACCTTTGGGAAATACTTTTCAAGGAAAATATCCTTAAATGTTTTCTATTAAATGGAATCAAGATCATTTTTATCTATGGTATTATTAACCATAAACCACCATAGATCATCTTCTCCATCAAAATGATAAATGGCTAGGGTAACCCTTTTACGTTCTGAACACCCAACGACTTCAAATATCTTCTCCAGGGAATTAATCCACCCTTCAGATATCACTAGGTAAGTTGATCCATTGAATTATGGAGGATGTTGTCTCATTAAATTCTCTACAATAACAATGTTCCTCTATGGTAGATTTGGCTACTCTCTAGCATAAATTCCACCACCATTTATAGCTTGAATCAATGATCCATAACCATAAAAAACTACTTAGTTCTAATATCTACCATTCCAGGTAGCTGATTTAGAAGGATTTCATCCTATTTATGTCTTCCTTGTACATCCTCCATGTTTTTTCATCATAAAACCATTCTAATAAAACATAGTTTAGTCAAAGAAACATGGTAATCATACAATTCTATATCATTTCAAATTTTTTATTAGGTAAAATCATTTAAGAGTATCATATTATCATTATCCTAACACCTAAAGTCATCTAAACCATCCTTTGATACAAACTATAAGTACCCAACTTTAAGCATTACATATTCTAGTGTTTTTGAACAATAATTCACATTTTTAAAATTTCAAGGATCTTTTCGGTTTAGAGTTTATTGAATTGTGAAAAAATATTACAAAGTAAAACTGTACATTAAAATTGAACACTTATGCTCAGTATCCATTTTTCTTATAAAATAATGTCTTTAAAATAAAACATGATTATATTTCCTAAAAAATATTTATAACATTTAAATTGATTTATTCTTTCCTCTTACCCATCCATAAATCCTATTAAAAATATTTAAAAACATCATATGAGGATAAATTTTTTGGAAAGGTTAATAAAATAAAGAAAATAGTTAGTCGAGTGAAAAACCATAAAATTATTTTCATAAAAATACACCTTTTTACCTAAAAAGGAATCATCTCATTTCAAAAAGATCATTACCAAACCCTTTTTTGAAAAATAAAATGATTTCCATTAAAACTAATTAACAAAAATATAAATGTAATGTAGGTTCTTTGGTAAATCATCATCATAAAGACCTTACATAACCCTCACAAGAACCCTTTAAAAACCCTTAAAAATTGGAATAACCATATTATTGATTTCTAATATAATTCTCTAAAGAACAAAATCATTACCCAATGCATTAGAGTTATATCTGGGTTCACCCATAGTATAAGTTATAATAGGCTCACTTGATGCAATTTGGGAAAACCAATTCTAAAAAATATCCATAGAACATATCATGAATAAATCCCCTAAAAACTCTTTTAAACCCATGTGTAAAATACTTTCTAATATCAAAATACCATTTTCATTTGAAAATTACTTTTATATTCTAAAAACAACGTACATAATAATGAAACCATTTTTCTTGAAAATAACTATGAAAACCTATAAAGGAAAAATTAATGAATAAAATATTAATGAAGGATATAAAATCCACTCATGCTGAATAAGTTAATTTTTTTTAATTTTTTCAAAAGAGTTAAAGAGGAAATTTAAAAGAATTTTTTAAAGAATATCATGTCCTTGAAGTGAGTGTTAATCAAAGGAATTGATTATGTGTATCAACTATTAATATATATATATAATGTGTAAATAAAAAATTTTATAATCAAAAGTCATTTCACACATTATTATATATTGACATAATCAATGAATTAGATGTTTGACTCTATTAATGGAAATTTTGTAAAGAAATACCTTAAATTGATTTTGAGGCATCAAGTAAATTTTTTATCTTCCGGAAGAATAAAAATAAGTTAATTATTTACTTGATTAATAAATATTATCAAGTTTATAATTCCTTTTTTTCACTTATCAACATTTTATAACAATTACTTAATTATTTAATATCATGTTAGATGTTTTGATGATATTTATTTCATATTCCCAAAATGACTTTGGTCAGTTGACTATGGTAAAATAGGTTGCTATTGCATCATATATAGAATAATAATAATAACATATATATCATATTATTTTATTAAATACACTTAAATATATCATCCATGTTTTTTGGTGATGGAAAAATAATTACATCTCTTCATGGAGGAGGTAGTCCACACGAATGCAAGAACGATGTTATCATTTTTCAGTGTGTGGAATGGTAAGGAAAAAATGTATATTTTCATTTAAGTATAAAACATATGTCATGAATATCATAAAAATTTCATGTGTATTTCATATTTTCATAAAACTTATCCTTATTACCTTCCATGTAAATCATTCGTAAAAAATGAATTACATCACTTCGTGTGGTGGTAGTTCACCATACACATAAGAAACATTATTGTATCCCCCACGAAATGGAACACAAGAATGTATATGTGATATAATAACTCAATAAGTATACATATGATATAAATATTGTAAGGACCCGACCCCAGTTGCCCGGAGCCGGTGCCTTGTTTGATTTCGTTGGCATACATACAAGGAATACAAATCCTAAAGGACCGAGTAGTTTAGTATTATTGGAAACAAGATTCATACATAAGTTAAATATTATAACTTGAAGAGAAATACAACATGGAAACTCCTTAGAAAACACCCATAAATCCTAGGTTATTTCATCATGTCATTCATAATAAACTTCTTTATGTCCTGAAAAAATGATACATAAGAAAGGGTTGATCTCAAATGCTCATTAAGAGTAAGAAATATAGTGGAAGATAGTATAAACATAAGACATGGTGCATAATTGAAAACACATGCCTTTAATAATAAACTTGAACACATTATGGCAGGAAAATGAGCTGAGTAAATAATGCCATAATAAAACATAACCATAGGTATTCTACTAATCAAATAACCACATGGAATATCAATAGCTTAACTCATAATTATGGAATGAATAATTCCGGACGTTCTGAAACATTTTTTCAAGGACTCATCCAAGACTTCTAATGATTAAGGCCTCAGCCAAAATCCATATCACATTGGGAAAGGCCTTGGCCAATTCCATGCCTATATGTCTCATGAGACCTACCGATGCATCGAGGGGCTATAGAGGACCCCAACCATCACATAATAAGTCCAATGAATTCCTTATATGAGTGGGGATAAACATAAACAACATATACATTCATATTGAAACTATCATATGAAATGTAACTAACTTTCCCCAATCATAAAACATAAAATGCTAACCATTCAGAATAATATGGTGAATGGTTTTAGGATAGATCAACCACAATAGAGTTAGTCATAAACAATTAAATAAAATATGTTAGACTAATTCATAAATGATTAAACCCAATAATACCATGGAATCAACAAGAGTGTTTAATTAGATGAAAAGACTCTTATAAAATCATTAAGCAATTCTTGACATAAATACTCTTTTATTTTGAATAGAAGATTTATTTTGGAAAAATCTTTGTATAAAACCAGAAGTGAATAAAGATAGTATTTTCAAAATAAAATGAGTGATTTTATAAGGATAATGGTTCCCAAAAATATATTATATAGTTCCCTTGAAAATAGATAATAATTTGAGAAATTCCCTTGAATCGGGTTTGTATTCTGGAAACAGTTTTGAATGTTCCTTTTAAAACGTCTAAATATACATAAAATAAGGAAGTATTTTGGTTGGTTTACATATATATAATACTCACACATAATTTATGAGGATTAAATAACAATACATAATAATTTCATTGAGTAAATTAGACAATAAAAGTAACCCGAATGAAAATGGAAGTTCGGGTGAAAAAACCCTTACCTTAACTCTGAATGTGTTCCACTCTTGTACTTAAGCTCCTAGAATATGAAATTATACTTATTAATAACTTATTTTATAACCTATTATACATGTATTTAGTTTATCATAATTCTTGTTAGTTCATATATGTTCTTATTGATATGTTATTGTATTGAATTATGTTTCTTTAGAGTGTTCATTTTCTTTATTTTCATCTACGGCTCACTTGTTTTTAAGTATGTGGAATGAATGTAAAACTCTAGAATTGAAATTATATATTATTTATGAACATAAATAGGTGTTATTTTCCATTTATATAACTTGGTTACATGGAATGAGGATGAATTATCATATAGATCTTTAATGATAATTGTTTCGGTTAATTTGTGGGTTTTGATTACAACGAACCCATTTTTCTTTATAACCTAATACCATTGAACAAAGGGATTACAGAATCTTAAATAGATTATATTATATATAATAATCTGGTTCAACCATAACAAGAATGTTTTCATGACCATAATTTAGAATGATAAAAGAAATCGAAAGTCCATCATCCTTGAATGTGTAAAATTGACACATCTCGGATGGTGTTCTTGCTACAAGTATAAAAGAAGGTAAAAGGGGGGAGATGATGATAACTTATTACACTATCATGACAAAATTCCAGTACATATGAGGTACTGGATTCATCATAAAATTTGGATAAATAGGGGTAATATAAAAAGAAAACAAATGAACTTGAAAGGAAAGACAAAGAATTGAAAAGAGGAATTTACCTCTTGAACCAAACTTCCCTGAGAACCTCTGTAAGGGAGAGGTTTTGGTCTTTTAATGAGAACAAAGCTTGATGGAGGTGGGAGAGGAGGTTGGGAGGGTATTTTTCCAGAATTTTGAGAAGGCACAAGTCTTGAGAGGAGCGATTTGAAGAGGGGGTGAGAGGGGATTTCTTAATATAAAACTTGTTAATTTATTATTTCTCCTCAAGACAAGGAATAGTGAGTATTAAATGACCAAGAATAGTAATTTTATCATGTGATACCAAACCAAGTAGGCTTACATCAGCAGAACATCACACATGACTCTATAATTAGTGTATTTATCTTAATTTTGCAATTTATGGTATGTCATTATTCATAAAAAAATTCAAGTATTTCAGAAAAATCCCAAAAATTTACCCCAACCATTTTTCAACGTGTAGAATCCAAATATGAAGTCCATTTTTCAAACATAATTTTATAAATTAATTTAATATTTAATTAAAATCATAATTTATTATCAAAAACTTGTTTTAAAACATTCATTAACTTATTCTAAAATATAGGTATATCATACTTTCAACTTGAATATTATTTATATATTATCATAGGTAAGGTTACTATTAATTAGGGTATATCACTATTCATAAGGGTATGTTACTATTCATAAGGGTAGGTTACTATTCACTAAAAATTAAGTTTTTCTTATTAGACTCTAAATAACCTACTGATCGCGACTGTGTATGTCTAATTTTTGAAATTCACATCACAGAAGTGACAAACTTATGTTTTAAGGGTCTCATAGAACTTAGTAGTTAATGTGATTTTGAAATATTTATAAGAATGTAATTTCCTTTAAAAAAAATATTGGGTCGTTACATTCTCCCCTCCTTACAAAAATTTCACCCTTGAAATTTCATTTACAATCTAGGCCAAGAACAAGTGGGGGTACTTCTCCTTCATTGATTCCTCCAGTTCCCAAGTTTCCTCTTCGTACTTATGGTTTCTCCATAGTACCTTGACCAGATTAGTAGTCTTGTTGTGTAGGACTTTGTCTCTACAATCCAAAATTTTCACCGGCTGCTCCTCATAGGAAAGATCATCCTCCAACTGTACCACCTCTGAAGAGATTACATGTGAAGGGTATAGTATGTACTTCCTTAAGATGGATACATGAAAGACATCATGTACCTTCGACAAGGTTGGGGGAAGTTCTAGTCGATATGCCACAGCTCCGACTCGATCAAGGATCTCGAAGGGGGTGATATACCTGAGACTTAGCTTTCCTTTCTTCCCAAACCACATGAACTTCTTCCATGGAGATATGCATAGAAATACTAGGTCTCCTAATTTGAACTCTAGGTCTCGTTGATGTTTATCCGCATAACTCTTCTGTCGACTTTGGGCTGCCTTGATATGTTTCTGAATGGTTTTCACCTTCTCTGCCATTTCCTCAACCAATTCAGGTCCAAGAAGCTTTCTCTCACCGACTTTATCTCAACACGCCAGTGTTCTACACCTTTTCCCATAAAGGGCTTCATATGGTGCCATACGGATGCTCGAGTGGAAACTATTGTTGTAGGAGAATTCAACTAGTGGAAGATGTTGGTCCAATCTTCCTTCAAATTCCATAGAACATTCCCTCAACATGTCTTCCAGTGTCTGAATAGTCCGCTTGGATTGGCCATCAGTTTGAGGATGATAGGCCATACTAAAGTTCGGTTCAGTGCTTAAATCATGTTGGATACTTTTCCAGAACTTCGAGGTGAATCTAGGATAATGGTCGGATACAATAGAGAGTGGTACTCTATGTAGCCTTACCACTTATTTGATGTAAATCCGTGCAAGTTGATCCAATGAGAAGTCCTCTCGAATCGCTATGAAGTGATCTGTCTTTGTAAGACAATCCACAATGACCCATATAGCATTGTTTCCTCTAGATGTCCTTGGGAGTCCAATGACAAAGTCCATGGTAATGTTCTCCCACTTCCATGATGATATGGGTAGTGGTTGCATCATCCCCTTAGACTTTTGCCTCTCAGTCTTCACTTGTTGGCATACTAGGCACTTTGACATATATTCAATAATATCCCTTTTCATATTGTCCCACCAAAAGTTCTCTCATATATATCGATACATCTTTGTGCTACTAGGATTTATAGAGAAATTAGAGCTATGAGCATCATCCAACAGTTCTCTCTTTAGCTCAGGAATAGCAGGAACACAAAGCCTCTTCCTGAATTTCAAAATGCCATCTTAATATGAGAATTCAGTCACCTTACCATCATTTATTGATTTAATTTTCTTTTGAAACTCCTCATCATCAGCCTGATAAATTTTTATCCTCTCTAGTAAATAAGGTTGGGCAACCATTTGAAAAATTAGTGATGTGATACCTTCCTTAATAATTCCCATATCCATCTTTACTAGATCCATGAACATAGAATCCCTTTCAACTCTCATCTTGTTCAGAATTCCATGGTATTTTCTACTCAATGCATCTGTTACCTTATTTTATTTCCCTGGGTGGTATTGTATTGTGAAATCGTAATATTTGAGTAGCTCAATCCACCTCCTTTTTCTCATGTTGAGTTCTTTCTGTGAGAATATATACTTCAAACTCTTATAATCTGTATATATCTTGCGTTTTTCTCCATAAAGGTAATGTCTCCAAATCTTCAGATAAAATATTACCACAGCTAACTCAAGATAATGGGTTGGATAGTTTTGTTCATGAATTTTTAGTTGCCTATATTCATAGGCAATCACTCGATCATTCTGCATAAGGACACAACCAAGTCCTTTCTTTGATGCATCACTATAGATAACAAAACCATAATTCCCATATGGGAGGGTTAGGATCGAAGCATTCACTAACCTACTATTCAATTCTTCAAAACAATCTTCAAATTCTTTGGTCCATATGAACTTAAACCCTTTCCATGTGAGCTTGGTCATTGGGTTAGCTAAACGGGCGAAGTTCTGAACGAAACGCTGATAATAACATGCTAAAACAATAAAACTACGTACCTCAATTACATTTTTTGGAGTAGGCCATTCTTGCATAGCCTTTTTCTTTGTAGGATCTATAGATATTCCATCCTTAGAGACAATGTGGCCCAGAAATGAAACTGATTGAATCCAGAAATCACACTTTCTGAACTTTTCATATAATTCGTTTCTTCTTAGAGTCTTCAAAATAGTGCGTAAGTGATTTTCATGTTCTTCATATCTTCTAGAGTACACTAGGATATCATCAATAAACACCACCAAAAAGTCATCAAGATATTCCTTGAAGACTCTATTCATCAGATTCATAAAAACAGATGGTGCATTAGTTAGTCCAAAAGGAATTACTATAAACTCGTAATGCCCTTATCGGGTTTGGAATGCTGTTTTTGGAATGTCTTCCTTCCTCACAAGTAACTGTTGATATCCAGATCGAAGGTCAATCTTTGAAAGGTATTGAGCTCCATGAAGTTGGTCAAATAAATCATCAATGAGAGGTAGGGGATACTTGTTCTTTATTGTTATATCATTTATCTCCCTGTAGTCAATACATAACCTCATAGATCCATCTTTCTTCTTAACAAAAAGGACAGGGGATCCCCATGGAGAAGCACTAGGGTGGATAAATCCCTTATTACTCAATTCCTCTAGTTGTTTATTTAGTTCCACTAATTCCACAATGGCCATTCTATAGGGGGTCTTCGATATGGGCCTTGAACCAGGAATTAAATCAATGGAAAACTCAATTTCTTATTTTGGAGGATGTCCAGGTAAATCTTCTAGAAACACATCAACATATTCTCTCACAATAGGTACATCCTCTATTTGAACATTACTTTCCTCACCCAAAGTTATTTTATTCTCTTCTTCCCTAATAAATGAATTTAGTTGATCTACTGGGGTGGATCTAGATAAGAATCAGGTGGTGATGATTCTGATCTAAAGATAAGGTGTTCTTTATCATCGTCATCAAAAATCGTAACATCCTTCTTCTTATAATAAATTTTTGCATCATGATCCGAAAGCCAATCCATACCGAGGATTATGTCGAATTCAATCATGGGTATGATGATGAGATCAACAGATAAAGAACATTTGTATGCCCTAATGGGAACATATTGACAGAACTTTGTAGCAATGATACTTCCCTTAGGAGTTTTTACTGACAACTCCCTTGTTAAATCAAATTAGAAATATCTAATTTTCTTAGCAAACTAGGAAGATATGAAACAATGTGATGATCCAGAATCTAATAAAGAATTGGCTAAGCTTGATGAAACGACGAAAGTACATGCCACCACGTCACACAGAACTTCAACCTCTGCAGTTGTGATCGTAAATGCTTGTCCTTGCTCCCTTGGCCTCTTCTGTTGCATATATACTTGAAGTTTTGGACAATCATTAGCATAGTTCCCCATCTCCTGACAATTATAGCATCGAACATCATTGGCTTCCTTCTTTCCTTTGCATCACCAACAAGATGGCCTTTCCAACCACATTTGTAGCATACTCCTTTTCCTTTTAAGCATGCACCAGGGTGTTTCCTTCCACAATTATCACATGGTGTAAATTCAACTCTTCCCTACTTCCCTATTTCCTTATTTCCTTTCCCAGGGTTTTCAGAAGCCCTCTTATTTTCTTGTTTTCCATTAAAGTCATAAGACTTAGAGAATTCTTTTTCGGTCTTGATGGCACATGAAACTATGTCCTCATATGAGGAAAAAATTTGGGAGAGCAGTGCCCGCCGGAGGAATGGATTTAGGACATCAAAGAATCGATCGATTTTGCTCCTTGGATTTTGTATGTAGTCCACATCATGTCTTTCCATCCTTGTAAATTTGGCTTCATATTTGGAAACATTTTCATCCTCCTTTTGCCTCAGATTCAATAATTTCCTCTCCATATCTGCTCTTTGTTCATGAGGGAAATATTTTTCTAAGAAGATTTCCTTAAAATCCCTCCATTCCATCTCTTCTATTTCTTCCTCCTCCTTTGTGTTTTGAATTAATGACCACCATTGATCTGCATCTCCTGATAGATGATATAATTCCATGAAAACCTTTTCTCTTTCATTACATCCCAAAGTGAGAAATATCTTCCTGAGGGAACATATCCACTGCTCTGCTACAAAAGGGTTTGTAGTCCCGTTGAATGATAGAGGTTGTTTTCACATAAAGAGATCTATCATAGCTCCTCCACGTGGTGGATCCAGATGCTCCATACGGGTTAGGTTATTATTCATAACCTGAGTAAGTTGTCCCAGTATATTTATGAGTTGCTCAGCACCAGTCACAGCACCAGAGCCAACATTATTATCTTGCATTGGAGGAAAATCCCTACAAGGGACACGTGTGTTCATGTGGTTTCCATTCCTTACACTTGGAGCCATCTCTAGATAATGGCATAAACTAGATTAATTCATGAATCATAATGTATAATCTTAACTTAACAAAATACTTAGAAAAAAAAAATTGAGATCCTACGAATGGATAATCCCATATTCACAAATATGGTTTATTTGAGGAATATTTTACATTTCAATCCTTCATAATGGATTGTAAAGAAAATTTGAATTATCCTAATAATATCCCCCAGGAGTGTCATAACCAAGAGGGCAGTAAGGCCCGTTGTCGTGCACCAGTTCCCATTCGAGTCTAGCTCAAGGCGGTGTTTTCGGGTTTTACCCCTAGATACATCTATTCTAGATCCGGCTCTACCTTCTTGTCTCCAGACAGGGATGTATTGCTTGAAAGATCCACATAATTCATTCCTTACCAAAATACCAGGACATTATTGTATGTATATCTTCAAATAATAACATAGGGACTCTTCCCTAATTCTACGTTTTCTAAATCTAGTTTCCAAGTATTCTACTAAACTTCCTCTGATACCAATTGTAAGGACCCGACCCCAGTTTCCCGGAGTTGGTGCCTTGTTTGATTTTATAGGCATACATACAAGGAATACAAATCCTGAAGGACAAATTAGTTTAGTATTATTGGAAACAAGATTCATACATAAGTTCAATATTACAACTTTAAGAGAAATACATCATGGAAACTCCTTAGACAACACCCATAACTCCTAGGTTATTTCAGCATGTCATTCATAATAAACTTCTTTATGTCCTGAAAAAAATGATACATAAGAAAGGGGTGAGCTCAAATGATCAGTAAGAGTAAGAAATACAGTGTAAGATATTATAAACATAAGACATGGTGCATAATTTAAAACACATGCCTTTAATAATAAACTTGAACACATTATGGCAGGAAAATGAGCTGAGTAAATAATGTCATAGTAAAACATAATAATGGGTATCATAATAATCAAATAATCACATAGAATATCAATAGATGAACTCATAATGATGGAATTCATAATGCCGGACATTCTGAAACATTTTTTCAAGGCCTCGGCCAAGATGTCTAATGATTAAGGCCTTGGACAAAATCCATATCACATTGGGAAAGGCCTCGACGAATTCCACGTTTATTTGTCTCATGATACCTACCAATGCATCGAGGGGATATAGAGGGCCCCACCCATCACATAATAAGTCCAATGAATTAATCATATGATCGGGGATCAACATAAACAAAATATACATTCATATTGAAACTATCATATGAAATGTAACTAACTTTCCCCAATCATAAAACATAAAACACTAACCATTCAGAATAATATGGTGAATGGTTTTAGGATAGATCAACCACAATAAAGTTAGTCATAATTAAATAAAATATGGTAGATGACTTCATATATGATTAAACCCAATAATACCATGGAATCAACAAGAGTGTTTAATTCGATTAAAACACTCTTATAAAATCATTAAGCAATTCTTGAGATAAATACTCTTTTATTTTCAATAGAAGAGTTATTTTGGAAAAATATTTGTATAAAACCAGAAGTGAATAAAGATAGTATTTTCAAAATAAAATGATTGATTTTATAAGGATAATGGTTCCCAAAAACATATTATAGATTTCCCTTGAAAATAGATAAGAATTTGAGAAATTCCCTTGAATCGGGCTTGTATTTTGGAAACAGTTTTGAATGTTCCTTTTAAAACATCTACCTATACATAAAATAAGGAAGGATTCTGGTTGGTGTACATATATAGAATACTCACACATAATTTATGAGTAGTACATAACAATACATAAAAATTTCATCGAGGAAATTGGACAATAAAAGTAACCTGAATGAAAATGAAAGTTCAGGTGAAAATCCCTTACCTTAACTCTGAATGTGTTCCGCTCTTGTAATTAAGCTCCTGCAATATGAAATTATAATTATTAATAACTTATTTAAGAACCTATTATATATGTATTTAGTTTATCATAATTCTGGTTAGTTCATTTATGTTGTTATTGATATGTTATTGTAATGAATTTTGTTGCTTTGGAGTGTTCATTTTCTTAATTTTCATCTACAGTTCACTTGTTTTTAAGTATGTGGAATGAATGTAAAAATCCAGAATTGAAATTATATATTATTTATGAACATAAAAAGGTTTTATTGGTCATTAATATAACTTGGTTACATGGAACTAGGATGAATTATCATATATAACTTTAATGATAATTATTTCGGTTAATTTGTATATTTTGATTACAACGAACCCATTTTTCTTTATAACCTAATACCATTGAAAAAAGGGATTACAGAATATTAAATAGGTTATATTATATATAATAATCTGGTTCCACCATGACAAGAATGGTTTCATGACCATAATTTAGAATGATAAAAGAAATCGAAAGTCCATCGTCCTTGAATGTGTAAAATTGACACATCTCGGATGGTGTTCTTGCTACAAGTATAAAAGAAGGTAAAAGGGGGGAGATGATGATAACTTGTTAAAATATCATTCAAAAATTACAGTACATATAAGGTACTGGATTCATCACAAAATTTTGATAAATAGGGGTAATAGAAAAACAAAAACAAATGAACTTGAAAGGAAAGACAAAGAATTGAAAAGAGGAATTTACCTCTTGAACCAAACTTCCTTGAAACCCTCCTTAAGGGAGAGGTTTTGGTCTTTTAATGAGACCAAAGATTTCTGGTCATGGGATAGGAGGTTGGGAGGGTATTTGGACAGAATTTTTAGAAGGAAAAAGGCTTGAGAGGAGTGGTTGGAAGAGGGGGGTGAGAGGGAGTTTTTATAGTGGAGGAGAGAGGGGATTTCTTAATATAAAACTCATTAATTTATTATTTCTCCTCAATACATGGAATGGTGAGTATTACATGACCAAGAATAGTAATTTTATCATGTGATCCCGAAACAAGTGAGATTACATCAGCATAACATCACACATGACTCTATAATTAGTGTATTTATCTTAATTTTGCAATTTATGGTATGTCACTATTCATCAAAAATTCAAGTATTTCAGAAAAATTCCAAAAATTTACCCCAACCATTTTTTGATGTGTAGAATCCAAAAATGAAGTCCATTTTTCAAAAATAATTTTCTAAATTAATTTAATATTTAATTAAAATCATAATTTATTATCAAAAACCAGTTTTAAAACATTCATTAACTTATTCTAAAATATAGCCTGAATGGCCCGAAGGCCTTCTTTTTATTTTTATTATGGATAATCTCCATTTTAAGGGTTGAAGGGGAACCCGTACATGACCCATAGGCCCAAGGAACAAGGCATGACAAACCCATAATACATGACCCAAAGGCCCAGAGGCATACCATGCCCAATACAAGGCCCAGCCCACTTGAACTGCCCCTCCCCAGCTTTCTGCATCATTGATCACCTAGCTTCCCACCTTGCATTGCTGATCGGCTAGAATTTCCCTGTACAAAGCTGCACAGTTCCTGGTCCTGATGGTGGCTGCCATACCCTCTCATTCTTCCAATCCAGTTAGCTCTCCATCTGGTGGCTGCTACTTCTGTTTCTCTAATCCTCTTCTAGGGCCTTTTCTATGTGAACTAGGCTACTCCATGGTCTACAAATATCATATATATATATATATATATATATATTAAATCAATTATTATATAAATCCATTATATAAATCCATTATATAAATCCATTAGAGGCTATAATGTAAAAAAAATCACATTGGTTCATGAGGCAGTAGTCCTCCGTACACATGAATGATGATTTCATACCCATTTGATGGAAGAGAAGATGAATTTAGGTTATTTAAATAACATAATTAAATATAAGTATATTAAGGATAGTATATTTACTATTTTATCATGGTTGAATATGTTTTTTACGGATTTTTAAGAATAAACAAAACTAAAACATGCAGATAAAAACTATACCTCTTATTTGGAAATCACCCATTCCTTAAGAACTTAAGACTAAATGGGTTTCTATTATACCTATAATATGGCCTAAATTTTTTTATAGGGACTCTTGGAAAGGAATTTATTATGGATTGGTTCAACAAATTGGGTTTTTTGTGTGTGGGATTGAGAAGAAGTGGTTCCCTTTTATAATAGACAGGAGGGGTAGTCTGGGAATTTCTCAAAATATTAAAATTTAATAAGACTATTCTAGAGAAAAATAATTCCAAATGGAATATAAATTAATAGGGGATGAAATTTTAGAATATATATTATCCCATTGTGATTATTTAATATTTTTAAAAATTTTAAATAATTTTATAAAATATTAATTCCATAAAATTTAATTTTTGTCAAAATTTTATACTATTTATTGCATTATCTTTAAAAACATCAATAAAACAAGTAAAACTAGAAAAAAAAAATTTATTATATCCTAAACATGTCAATGTCATCATGAAAATTCATGTATCACATTAATTATATAAGGTTATATTTATTTTATTATTTTTAATGTCATTTATTTGATTTTTTTATTAAATAAATAATTATTAGATTAGTGTTGTGCAAAACATTAAAGAAATTATTTATTCCCTAAAAATTAAAAATAAATTAACATGATAAATATAAATATTTTATCTTTAAAACTACTATTTATAGTTGAACATATCATCTGAATAACACCATATTAAAAATATAACACTTATTAAAAATACAGGTGTGACATTTTTTACTTATTTTTAAATTAAATATTATAAATTTTATAACAATATCCAAATGGAATAAAATGTTCATATAACTAAAACATTAATTAACAAAACATACTCATCCAATTAAATTGGGGTAGGTGTTAGGGCCATTTTCTAGTCCTTATCATTTTTACCCATAATTTCTTGATTTACCATTTACTATGGTAATAAAAATTAATATGTTTATTATTAATATTTTCAAAAAATAAAATTAACTTATTTAATAATTATGAACCTATTAATTCCAAATATTAAATTAATTTTTAAAAATTTCAAACATAGAAGTTTCATAATTTAATTTAAAATTTAACCAAAAAATGCAATGAAAAAACTTTTTTCAGAAAAATGTCATTTTAAAATATAAAATGTTTTTATACAATATTAAAGTCTAAAATGTATATCAAAAATAATAATTTGAGTAATTGAAATCAAAATGAACTAATTAAAAATTAAAAATAATATAAAGAATAATTTTACGTTGTTAATAAAATAAAATTTTCAATAATAACTATTATTTTTCACCATTCATTGAAAAATCATCATTTTCTGAAAATTCACAAAAAAACATTCAGATGTTATTTTTAAAATATAGAATTAAAAAATATTATTTTTTAATACTAAAATTATATAATTTTAAAATTAATCTTTTAAATATAACTCTATATGTAATGAGTTAAATAAAAAAAATCTTTTTTATTATAAGGATTACTTAATATATTTATAATGAATATAACTTTTGAATTCAAGAATAAATATGGAAAAAAATTATTCTACCAATATTGGGGTTGTTACACATTGGATCACAATAATGAAACATTATTCAATCATTTAAAATTGGGACTCAAAGAGAATGTTCATCTCTTCAAAGTAACAATTATATTTTCAATAATATTTGTTTATTTTCATTATCAACTTATACTAAAATATTATTTTGAATTTTAATTAAATGTATCATTTATAATTAATATTATTTAAATGTGATGTTACAATAACGAATTAAAATTTTAACAAATTTATTCATTATAACACATTCTTGTTTGAGTAGATTTTTCAACAAACCTAAACAATGTTATAAATCATACATGATAATTGAATAAGATAACATTAATTTTGGAAATATGTGAAAATAATGAATAATGTTTTATGTTTTCATAATACATTAATTTCCATATACATTTTTATATTCCTCAGTAAATTTAATTTTTTTATCAATTTAATGTTCACCCAAATGAGAATTTATATCCTTTTATTATGATCCATCTTATTAAAATAAATTAAATAATATTAGCATTATGTCGCTCAATAATATATATATATATATATCATTTCTTTTAAAATTTTATAGATGATGGACAGATGAACAATGATCAAGGACTAAAACATCAATTCCTAAATAAGCATACAACAAATGAAACTATTACCACATGATTATTAATTTTAATAATGAATAATTCATATGTGGGAAATAAAAAATATAAAAAATTACTTTGTTAAATAAATATAAATAGTATTTTGGATTATATGAATAATAAGAATAAAGAAATTATTCAATAGGTTATAATGTTTTTAACCAAGTGAGAATCTATATTAAGGGTTTTTATCTCAATTTCCTTTCACTGATACATGTTATTCATTATGCACATATTTTCTATTATATAGCGTATACACATCACCATTGACATATTTTATCTTATTTTTTATTTTATTCAATTTATTAATAATTTAATTTATGTTATATCATTAATTTAAACTTTAATTGTACATTACAAATTTTTTAAATGATTTTAGTTACTCTATCTTATTTTCATTAAGTCATACCATATATTATTTAACTATTGTTTTAAATATTTTATATATTATAACCATTATCTATCTCATATGTTAATTTTCCTTTTTCTTAGGAAATTTGATTTTCATCTGTAATGATTCTTCTTTTATTAATCTATTACTTCATTAAAATATAAAATGTTTATGAATTTTTATCATCCTCTTTATTTTTTATTTCACTACCAAATTATTGTTATTTCACAAAAAAAAAATCAAATATTGAATGTGAAGTATCTAATATATTCTATAACATGTTTTCAAAAAAACTAAAAATGTAATCATTATACCATTAATTGATATGGGATAATATAAAAAACAAAAAAAAATGCTTCAAACGTAAATCTATTAACTTTTGTGAATATTTGTATCTTTAACAACACATTTCTCTTATGCTCCTATTGATTTATTTTATGGTTTCATTATTTGGACATCTTATCAAATTATTTTTCATATCTTTCATTTTAATAATTGGATTCTTGTGTTGTTAATGATGTATTAAACTATTTTTACATCAATATTTTAAAAAAAAATTATAAAAACACATTTGTATGATTTAATAGCTATTTTCAGTACTGAATAAAAATGATTGATCATATATTGAATTATTATCCACGCAACACCCTCCATGTTATCATTCACTATAAATATTTTATGTTATTTAAATTTAGTTAACTTAGGATTATTTTTTTAGTGGAATCCTCTATGATACCTCATTTAAATGTTATGATCCCATTTGACATCTATGTGTTAATAAATCGTTAATGAATGATTAATTTATTATGGTACATATATGTATGGTTTGTCTTTATGTGATGGGTGATCCAAAAACAATATATCACTATAATGAATTGGATAAAAATTTATATATCTTGATATTATTATGTGAAATAATAATTTATGCATGGTACATTTTGATACAAGACACAAGTTGTGATTTCTGAATAACATTCTAATAGGGAATGGTCTATAATGCCTTATCAACTATATTATGATGGTCTAAGTAGTTAACTGAAAACCCCCATGACTTCAAAATATATTTTACTCTTTAATAAATTTGTTTTAATTTAAAACATGTGGGTAAAACATCACTAAACTTTAGTGTATAATGGAATATATTCTTGAAATGATAAAATAAATGAAATGATAAAATAAAAAAGTGGTCTAGTTCACCTAAAATTCAATTTCTTTTATAGAACATTTTTTTGTATTCATTTTTATGAATTCTATATTGTATATAAATTTATTACTTTAACTAATGTTATAAAAAATATTTCTTATAAAACATAATTAATAAATAATAAAATAATTTAATGACATCCATTGAATGGTTAATTAATTATAATGAATACCATAATAATTCATGGCTAACTTGAAATGTTATGTTCATGAACATATTTTTATATATTTTTTATTTAAAAGATAGTTTATCATATTTATAATATTAAATTTATTAAAAAATATTGTTTATACATGTATATAATTGAATGATACTTTATACATTTATCATGAATTGGATTGATATAAAGATAAAATCATTTTTGTTAAAAAGATATATTTTTCTAAAAAATGTTTTTATATGAGAAATTTAATTTTCTTAATAAACTAATTTTTTACTATTGATGAATTATTTTAAAGAAATGTTTACATAATATATTCAATTAAATAAATTAACATTCATTTAATGGTTATTACTCAACATAAATTATGTGAAAATTTATTTTAAGAATCAAAAATATTTTTTTCAAAAAATTTCTTTTATGAATTTTATATATGGATATTAGAAATAATTTTCAACACCATTATAAATTGAATATGATTAAAAAAAGTTCAATATTTGGAATCGTCATTTTTTTTATAATTAAAATTATGTTTTTTCAAT
Organism: Viscum album; assembly: GCA_963277665.1. NCBI lineage: Eukaryota > Viridiplantae > Streptophyta > Magnoliopsida > Santalales > Viscaceae > Viscum > Viscum album. Next base: position 671,420,643 of record OY728121.1, read on the forward strand.
TAAAAATGAATTTTTTTGGTAATAAGATAGTAAATGTGGTTAATGTTAAATGTGGTAAATAGATAAAATATGATATAAGGAGGAAATTTCAATAAAACATGTCTAAATATTATTATATGTTTGTATTTATATAGAAACTTCTCCAATCTTCAATAATTATTCCATTTGGTGATACTATCCTTTTAGAATTAAATTTACCATATTTTACGATTATTAATATTAACAAGGGTGCCACTCCTCTCACTTATAAAATGAATCATCATATCCTCACATATGTACACAAATCGAGAACATTTTATCAACCATTATTCACAAAAATAGCATTCCAAATATCCTATACACATCTTATTATTTATGGTATGACTAAAACTCAAACATAAGAAGGCTTTTAGAGTTGTCCTATAGAGAATTCCCAAGGATTATATAATTAGAATAATTGAGTTCATTATAGTATCATTATTATTCCTCCTTCACTACATCTTATATAAAATAAAAAAATAATTAAATTCATGTTATTATTATACTAAAAAGTTATTATGTTGATAGACCAATCATTATCTACCTCTTTTCCATCTAATGGAAAATGAAAACATCACTCGGGTTTACATGCAGACTACCGCCTCTATGAATCGATGTATATCATTTTTCATCACGACATATCATGGATGAATATATAATTATAATTGAGGAATATATAATATTTATTGACATAATTATGATTCTGGAAAGATAATTAATTATTTAATTCCCTTCCCTCATATCCATTAGAAAATGGAAATGTCATTTGGGAGTACATACAGACTATAGGCTCCTTGAATGACGTGTCACATTTTAAATTACCACCATAAATGGATTGTTATAAAATATTATACAAAAAATAATTATTATATATATGACATGATTATGATTTTTTATCCTTAAACAAGGCACATTCACCCGGACTATTTAATGGAAATATGCAAGTAAAATAGAATAGTTTATGCAAAAATAATGACTTTAAGAAAAGATTTTTAATAAATTGGTAATTAGAAATTATAAATGAATTGAATATATTAAGATAAATATAAATAATCATATAATATGTATGTAAAATAAATTTAAATATATTATATATTATTTTAGAGTGTGTTAAACTATGTAGAGGATCAAGGTATGAGTTTATATTTCAATCTCACTTTCAATCTGGATTTTTCAAGAAAAAATTTCAATTTGGGAAATCCTATTACCTTTCTCTATCACACCCCATAAAAATTCTTCTAATATAGTTATTTATGGGGTTTATATATATCCTAACTATTTTCATTCCCTTTAGTTTAAAAATCATCCAATGTAATTCTCATAGTAGGAGTCAACCTTATCACTTCTCTTAAGTCTAGAGTCATTCTCCTCCATCACCATGTTTTCATCATGATTTAAGGATATTAATCTAAATAATCCAAATATTTTTTATTTCATTTAAAAATATATTATTCTTTTTTTAAATGATTTAAAGAATAAATATTTTTATCCATTTCTATATGATACCTTTTTGACATTCTTTATATATGATTGGAAAGATTTTTTTTAATATTTACCACATGACAACATTTTTCCATCATAATATAATTTATTCGCCATGATGCTTCCATTACTTATTTCCATTGGTGACCAAATAAAATCCTATTCACGTTCATTTGGTATCCCATAGTTTTATATTTATAAGAAAATAAAATGATTTAAATTTTTTTTTTACAATGAATTTGTTGAATGAATATAAAAAAATTATTTTTTTCTCGATGTCAATAACCTTTAACAATAATTGTGATTCTTAGGGGTAAGTTCAAGTGATACAAGTCACCCTTTTTATAATATGGTTATTTAAAAAAATTTGAGAAAATTTTAGTGGAACCCATAACCTTTCCCTAGGTTAATTAAGCTTTGATAAAATTATTAATTCACTTTTTTTCTTATGTCATATATACATATGGTTTATCATTATGTGTTGGGTGGGTATGATATCTCCGTCTAATTAATTTATTAATGTTTTATTCCTAGTGAAAAAAAGTATACATTGGTATTTAGGTAAATCCAATGAGGTTACATGGGCAGTTATCCCAAGCCTAATAAAGTACATGGGTGGTTATCCCAATCCAATTATTTAAATAATGTCTTTGTTGGTAGAAATGACATATGATATCAATGGATATATTTCTTCAAAATCTGATGATATATGCTTATACCTATATTATTAAATACTAGGTCATTATTATCTGATATACCACACTTTTATGAATCATTTGTTAGGTTCTGCTGATGTTTTATGACAAGACTATTGAATTGAGATTTATGACTCTTGTAATTTTATTTATGTTTTTGTTCCCTTATTATATTATTATTCTCACTTATGATCTACAAATTTTATCTCACACATTATCCCATACTAGGGATATGAGCTCATCTTAACATATGTTTCCATTTCCCTTGGATAATATGATGGTTATTATGTATGATAAGACTAGAAGGGTACCATGTTATATGATTGATTTTGATAAATTTTGATGATTTCTCATAAATATGATGATTATATATGTAGTCTATAAAGACATATAACATTTATAGTTCTCAATAATATATTTTTGGGAGATATATTGATTAATATTTTAAAATGATGTAATATTTATATGTGTTTTATTTGGGTCATCTTAGTTGGAATCAAAGTTAATTTTTTTGGGATTATTATATTGAGAATAAGATATTGGAACCTACTACAACCTATGATTAATGTGATATAGGATAAACCTATAATGAAATAGATTGAAATAAGGTGCATTAATTTAGGACATCGTAGGAATGATATTCATTATCAGATTATGTCTAACTCTGATTAATGATTACTGATACTCACACTAACGATTTTTGTTTTAGTCAATGGATATAACTATAATAATTTAGTTGAAAATGTATATAAGGGACAATGAAATGAAAATTCACATGAGTAACTGAATTGAATGGGGTAATGGATGAAGAATATAGATTTTATGCTCTCCCTAAATATGACAACGCGACTTATTATTACACACTTAAACCTGATTTATTACATAAAATTCACTTGATACAACATATAAGATCGAGTGGTCTAGTGTCTTTGGGGATTATGAACATTAAATAAAAAATTAAAATATAAAACACAGAACATCTTTATTGAAAAATTTCTTTACATGAACACTACATTCCCTCGTACTTAGCATTGCATGGGATAACCGGAGGACATGCCTAAAAATAGGGTGAGAAATAAATCCCAGTAAGGGAATAAACATGGAATAACATTAGGAATACAATACATGTTAGTCAATAGGCATATCAACGGAGCACAAGACAAATATGAACATAAAGGGATGATAAATCATGATAATCGTAACATGGAAATGTGAAAAAAACACTTAATATGGAATTAGTATGAGCCATGGCTCATTGCACATGGATTATGAGTAAACCCTCATTACACATGAATCATGTGTAAACCCTAGTTGTACTTGAATTAGAATGAGTCAACAGTCATTTCACATGACGTATCGTGATACTATAATTTACCCAATGCATTGGAGTTCTATTAGGGCGCACCCTTCTTAAACATTTTGTTTCATGCATAAGTGTGACACATGGATCATATAACATGGAATCAATCAACATCATAAGTTATTCCACTGTTAAGGAATGTGGAATAAATAAATGAAAGTACCATTAAATATGTATATGTTCATAAAGGTGAAAACCCTTGATAGAGACATGGGTATGGTATTCACTACACAATGATCTTATCTTGGAAAAACGATGTGCAATTTTGGTAGCATAATGGAATGACATAAGAATTCATAGAAATGGTTGATGAGAGATAAATGGGTGTGTAATCATATCTACATGAAATAGACAGTAAGGGGGTCATATATATACATGTCCCAACAATTGTAATTGAATTTAGATACCGAATACAAAATAATTGCTTGAATGTAAATGAGAAAAGAGAAATTCCTTACTGAATTTCATCATGGTAACAGGTGTACATGGGAGGCATTAATTAGAGATAAAGGGGATCTCTCATTATTCAAATATGAATAGGAAATTATGGGGGGGTGAAAAATCATACCCCAAAATTTTTAATTTAAAGAAAAAGGACGTAAAAATATAAAGAAACATGGACAAAATTTAGAAAGGAAGAAATACCTTAATTGGAAGTGTGATCCCAAAAGCTTGGGAGAGGATTGAGAGAGGCTTCTTGGGAGCTTGGGGAACCATGAGATGATTCTAGAGAAAGGAGGGTAGGGGTTGGTCTAACTCCAAAGGCATTGAGTGAGGAGGAAGTGGGTGTTTGGGTGGGTTTATATTGGAAAGGAGAGGGAATTATTTATTATTTAGGATTGGGATACCACATATTAAACTAATCAAAACCACAAACCAGACCATGGTTTTTGCCCATGGTTTTTACCAAAGGGGAGTGGAAAACAATATTTTATAAGGCCAATGTCCGAACTTCTTAAAATAATAGGGTAGCTTTTGTGGAGGTGAGTCACAGTCTCAAGGAAATCAATTTTAAAAGCTAAAATGTTTTATAAGTCTATAAGGGTCAACTAAAGCATTGTAAAATAAATCAAAGAAAACAAAAATTACATTATTTTAATGGTAAAACATATATTGGCTGAACATGATGTAAAATCCCAAGTAAATAAAGAACATGAATTTTTTTCAAAATTTATTAATATTTGTGAACTAAATTCTACTTTAAAGGGGATTCTATGTTCGATGGCGTACCTGATACACAACTATGGGTTTCTTTGAAATCTTATGTTTCACACTAATAATATAATATTATTATTTTAAATGGTAGTTAACACATATCCATTGTAATTGTGGGAATTAACATAACTAACTACATAAAGATTATATATGTTTTCTATATGTTTTTACATTTATCCAATAAAAGTTAGAGGCTTAAAATGTGAATGAATCTAATTTTAAACATAATTTACTTTAAAAGGTTGATTTACTGCCTTTTAATGGAGAAACCTCTTTAAATATAGTTTTTTTTCACTTTTATATGTTCCATTTTACAAAATAAAACTCATATTTAGAATCAGGTCATCAAAATTTACATTGGGTAAATTTTTGGTATTTTTTGGATAAAATTCATTTTTTATGAATAGTGAAAAACACAGTATTTTAATTCAAAAGTGCCCTTTAATATAATTTATGTATATGGTTAGATTATCTTTTTTATTGGTTTTAAAGTGTAATAATATTATTTTTTTACCATTTAATACAATGTTGGTCATTGGAATTAATTTCACTTTGAAATTGGACATAAACAAGTATCAATCTTTTGATAGTTATTGTTTCTTAAAAACACACTATTTGTTTTGTTAATGGGAATTAATTTTAAATTAATTAATGAAACTTATATTTTTTTGAATTTGGTAAAAAAGACATCATTTTTGAATTCGGAATATCAAATATATCTTAGGATGAATTTTTGGTAGTTTTTTGAAAAACTTCAATTTTTTATGAATAGTGAAACCACTAAGTAGTAGTTAAAAAACTAACTTTTTTCATTTAAATAAAATTTTACTACTTATATGAATTGGATTTAGAAAATATGACATACATGGTTGTTATTATTAAGAAAATTTTGGTTTAATAAGATGAAAATAATTTGTGGTGAATAGTAACATTTTACTTTTATTTACCACAGTTAAAGGTAAATAGGATAAATCAAGGTAAAATGATTATATAATAATAATAAAAAATTACCTTAAAACTTGTCTTAACCTTATTAGATGAGTCATTTATGAACATGGGCATATTTGGGTTGACTTTCGGACCCCATGGAGCAACTTGGGAGTGATAATGACACTTTAGATTAATTAAATTAAAGTAAAGACCAAAATGACAAAAAAAATATCTTTTAGTAAATTAATTTTTACATGGGGTTATATAAGTTATCATTTATAAAATAAATATTCATTGTAAATATAAATATATTTCCTACATCATGGTATTTTTTTAATTTTTATACATAAATAAATAAAATTATTTATGACACAAAAATGATGCAATATTTACCTCATTAATAAATGATTTAAGTAAATAATATTATAAATATTAAAATAACATCCAAAACCTGTCCAATTATTATTATATGATTTTATTTCCACCATTAGTCATATGATATTTTATGTTAATTATTTTTGGACCTTTATAAACTAAATATCATTATATAATAAAATAATATTTTCCTACTTTCCTAAAGAGCCCCTCCTCCCCCTTATAAAAATCCATCACTTCTAACTGATTACTCACACCTATCAAGCCCCTTTTCTTTTCCAAACCATACCCAAATATGCTCTCAATATCCCCCTCTTCCTCTTAGAAGCTTTACCTTAGGCAAAAGGCACTTCAAGAGGTCCTTTTGGTTCAAACCAAAGGGAGTCACCCAAATTAAAGGTAACGATTTCTCTTAAATTCTTTTCTTTTATTTTTCATCTCCAACCCCTAAAATTTTTTCATTAATTTCTTTTATAAAAACACCAGTATCCTAAATATACTAGAATGTTTTTATGAGAAGTATTCTAACTACACATACACACACCTCCATCTAATGGGTAAAGAACATACTGTTTCTGTGGATGGAAAACTAACGCCTCACGAAACGATGATTGTTCAATTATCTCCTACCACATCTCATGGTGGGCCTTAAGAAGGAACTGTATTTATATATGATATATATTATGTTTATGTTTAATTTATGCTTCTGTATTTTTTCTTTTATAGTATACCTTTATGGTTTCCATTATGGGTAAACGTGATAATTTCATTTGAGGAAGTGCGGACTACCACCCCCTCAAAGTGATATGACTCATTAATGCAATTTGTGGGATGTATAAAGGATGGATTTAATGATATTATATATTATATTATAATTTAATCATAATATACCTATGTATCATTATGTTTTAATTCCATTAAAATAATAAATTGAAATGAAAGTAGCGTTCATGCGTACGTACGGCTTACCGTCTCCATGAACGATGCATTTCATTTCTTACCTCCAAATGTTATGTACTATTATAAATACATATATATACTGGATATATATTATATATATTATATTTAAATCATGAATATAATTATGGATATAATGAAAGTTTGACTATGTGAACAACTTGTAATTATAAGAAGTCCATTTTTTGACTGAAGTACCAAATATCGACAAAATGAATGTTATTAACTTAAATGATTAAATAATGTTTATAACATTGTAATAAGAAATATAAAAGGAATAATAAACATGAAAAATGTTCTTAAGCAATTAGAAATTAACTTTAGTTTATTATTCAGGATGAACAAGGAACAAACAAGTCAAGTCGGACACGAGGTAAGAGATTTCTTATCTCACATTCTATTATGTGAGATTTCCATTGTCCGCCACTAATTTATTTTATGTGGTGTAATGTGTACTTCCAATTGATATATATTATCATGATTCTTTTTATATTCATTTTATTATGTGATTCATTTCATGGTTATTAGCTTTTGGTGATATGACTCAATTGATTACAATGTGGTAAGGAATTGTCATCTCACTTTTTATTCCCATGAGATTCATGCTATATTTGCCACTATTTCCATTTTTGTGGTGTATGTACTTCCCATGACTATATTCATTGTGTAATATACTTCAATTTATGGGTATTTTCATCTTTGTTATATGATATTTCTTTCATGGGATTTATGTTTCGTAATTTACCAAATCAGTAAGGGACCCTTTTAACCCAATTTCCATTCCTTGGGTTAATCTTCCAATTCATAATTATGTCATGCTATGATTATGTATGGGATCACTATTTATTTATTTATATTGTAATTTACACTACCCTTTTTGTGGATATACTTTAGATATACATAATCACTCCATTGATAAATTCTCAAGTCATCGATATGAACTTGATAAGAGTAATTTTAACTCAATTTCCATTCATTGAGTTAAACATCCAAGTCATTGGTTTTATCTTAAAAAGAATATGTTTGAATGTTATATGGTTGATTTACACTGAATATCCAATAATATTGAGTGTATTTATTGTTGGGATCCTCATGTATCAATCGTTTTTTAATGATCAAAAATCTCAATCACAATTTCACATCTTGTTAATGATCTCAAATCTTAATAATAATTACACATCTTATCATTAGTCACAAATATCACATATCTTGTTACTCATATGTATTTATGTTTCAAGTTATCTAATACTTTATAATGGTTAATCTCAATCCATTTTATGCATATTACTGTTTAATTTTGAACACAGTTATTTGCCTAAGTACAAGACACTGTGAAGATTTCCACAGTCAAACAGACACCGTGAACATAAACAATGAAGCAGACACCGTGAAGCCTAAGTCTCAGACACCGTGACCAATGAGACACAGTGACCATGAGACACCGTGACGCTGTAAGACGGACACAGTATGTCATAAACCGTGAGCAAGACATTGTGATCAACACACCTTGAAGGACATATCGTCAAGGACACACCGTGAAGGACATACCGTGAAGGACACACCGTGACATGGAGACACCGTGAGAGAGACACCATGAAGTAGACACAATAAAGGACGTACCATGAAGGAGACACTATTTGCATAACCACTGTGACACCGTCTCTTAACCTTTCTTTCAATATTATTTAAATATTTCTAACAGTCATATTTGATGTTTTTAATGCAATTAATGATATTTAATGATAGTTTTTGGTCAATCAGGAAATTGTACCTCGTACCAATGAAAAGTAAATAATTCTATTATTGGAGCTCAAGGAATATAAGGAAGATTGAGCTATAGTAAAAAAAGGAAGGAAAAGAGGAAGAATATATGTACGTGTGACAACTCAAGAAACACGATTCCACTGTACTGAATAGAAGAGCAATCCTAAGCACAACTAAAGAACACATTGCAAGATCTTCAAAGACCTCCCATACATGCAATACAACTCAACTGAAGAACACACAAAGAATCAAGGTAACTTATTCACATGTGAAAGACACCAATCTAAACCACAACACTCTGTTTTTTAATAGAAAAATCAGAAAAGGACTCAGAATCATTTCTACTGAATCCAACGAGTCCAGAGTTGCACTTCCATTCACTAGAGATTTTCTAAACTCATTCATACTTACTCTTAGTGATTCTTTGGTTTACTTTAGAGAAGTGTGTGTATCCTGTTTATTTTACACACACACTATCTCTTGTGCTGAACTGGAGGATATTAAATCCTCATTCCAAACATTCTACACCTTCTTGTGTCCCACTGAGGATAGTGGTAGAGGTCAATTAGGACCTGGACAGCCTGTGTGTTGTTGTCTTTGTTTTCCCACGAGGAACAATGGTAGAGGTCTTAGGACCTGGACAGTTTCTGAACTATTGTTAACCCCGGTCTAGGGTGTGGATCAAATTTATATATAAATTTGAGAGGACTAAGTCTCGTCTTGATACTGAACCTCTTGGTTATATCTGTTGTGCATTTTAGTTCAAGTTTAAAGTATACAATATCTAATTTATATTCCGCTGCTGTTACTTTGAAATACAAATCTATTTTAAAGTTACTTTGATAGTTAATCCAGTAAGTGTTTTTATGTTTTGTAAAGTATTAGGTTAGCTTCAAAAGTTAATTAATCTTCAGATTAGATTAACTGAGAACTAATCACTCTTTGAGAACCTAACTGACCCTTTACTTTAATACAAATTCACTATAGATTATCTTGTTATTCAATTTGGGGGATTTTAATAGAAATAATTTTTAACAGAAATTTTAATTGGAACTCAATTCACCCCCCCCCCCTCTTGAGTGTCCACTCAGACCAATATTTGGTATCAGAGGATTAGTTTTTATTTTTCAAAGTGTTCAAAACATTCTGTTTTTCAACTATGATTTTAGTTGCATCTTTAAAGATCTTAAATTTCTGTTAATTCTAAATTTTATCTCTTTAAATATATTTTCTAAAATATAGCTATGGATAATAGACTAGAAGGTTCTGCTACCAACATGACACCTTTCTTTAATGGTATAAATTATGCCCAGTCGAAACTTAAGATGAAAATTCATTTGGAAAGTATGGGTTTTGATATCTGGACTTCTATAAAAACTCAATATATAATTCCAGAAACTGAAAGAACAACTTGGGATGAACCTACAAAGACTGCTTACAATAATAATTGTAAAGCTATGAATGTCATGTACTGTGCTTTAGGAGATGAGGAATTTAATAGAATATCTGCTTGTAAAACTGCTTATGAAATATGGGATACTTTGGGTGTTTCTCATGAATGAAAAACCAATGTTAAATAAATGAGATTAAATACTTATACTATTAAATATGATAATTTTAAGATGAGACCTGATGAACCCATTTTTGACATGTACCTCAGGTTTAATGAGATTTTCAACACTATGAGCTCACTTGGAAAGGTCGTTCCAGCAAAGGAACAAATCATGAGAATATTGAGATGTCTACCAGACCGATGGAGAGGCACTACTGTTTCAATCAGAGAATCATGTGACATTGGTTCTCTGTCTGTTAAAGAGATTATTGTTAAATTAATGGTGTATGAGGAAGAACTCAAGGTGAATAAGGAGGAAGATGATGAACCCAAGAGAAATTCAGTGGCATTTAAGTCTACTGCTTTAAAGAGAAAGGACAAGGAGAAAACTCACATACCTACTAAAAGCTCAACTAGTGAAAGTTCAGAATCTGACAGTGATGCAGAAATGGCTCAGATGGCCATGAGATTTAAGAAATTTTATAGGAAGAAGAAATTCTTCAAAAAATCAAACTACAATGGTAAATATGACAACAAAGGACACTGGAATAAATATTGGAAGAAAGCTAATAAAAGTGATGAAGTTGTCTGCTATGAATGCAAAAGAAAAGGTCACATAAAAGATGATTTTCCAAAACTGAAGTTTAAGAAGAAACATGACTACAAGGATAGTAAGTATAAGAAATATATGAAAGCTACCTGGAGTGATTCAGAAGATAGAAAAAGTGAATTTGAAGTTTCTGATTCTGAAAATAATTGTGCCAACATGTGTTTCATGACCAACACATCTGAGGTAACCTTAGATACTCCTATTTTAAATTCCTATTATTCTGGATATGATGCATAATTTGATTATGATTATAAAGACATGACTAAAGCTGAGTTATCTGAATATTGTAACATGATGGAAGAAACATGCAATGAACTTAAGGAAAAATATAATTCATTAAAAAACAGCATGATCTCACCTCGAATGTCAAATCCACCCTTGATATAGAAAAAGAAAATAATGCTCAACTGTTAAAGGAAAATACTGAATTAAAAATGTCTAATGAGAAACTTAGAAAGGACTTAGAAAAATTCACAAAGGGAAAAGATACACTTACTCAAATGTTAGGTAAACAAGTTGCACCAAAGTATACTACTCATTTGGGATACCAACCTAGACAAAGACAGTTTACCAAAAATAGATTTATCTCAAAATCTGGACAAAATTATGCTAGTTCTAGTTCTGGAAATTCATATGCTTCAACTGGTTACTCACATAGTTATAGATCAAATAGAGTTTACCTTCCAAAATCTGTTGAATCTACTAATTATATGAGACCCATAAGACAAATTTGGGTACCTAAAGCTTTGCTTGCTAAACTGTCTAGACCCAAGAGAATCTGGGTACCAAAATGATTCTCTGTTTAAAATTGTTTTGTAGGAAACCTGTTTTAAGAGTTCCCATAAGAAGATATGGTACTTGGACAGTGGATGTTCAAGGAAAATGTCTGGGGATTATTTATGCTTCAAGATCTTAATAAAGGTTGATGGAGTTTATGTCACCTTTGGTGATAATTCTAAAGGAAAGATCGTCGGCTTAGGCCAAATTGGTAACACTAGCTCAGTTTTAATTTCTAAAGTTTTATTTGTTGATGTACTTAAATATAATCTGTTAAGTATTTCTCATTTATGTGATGATGGCTTTAATGTTAAGTTTGAAAATGATTCTTGTAATTTTTTTAATTCTAAAAATGTTTTGGTATTTTCTGCATTGAGAAATGAAAATGTTTATGCAGTTGATTTGAATTCTTTAGCTAAACAAAACAACACTTGTTTAAATGATTTTCATAAAGAATCTTGGCTTTGGCATAGAAGATTAGGACACTTTAATATACATTCACTTAGAAAATTTACTAGGAAGAACTTATTTAGAGACTTACCCAAACTTGAGTTTCCAAATGACAAAGTTTGTAATCCATGTCAAAAGGGAAAGCAGCACAAAATCTCTTTCAAACCAAAGAAAGAAGTGTCAACTTCTCAACCCCTCGAGTTGGTTCACATGGACTTGTTTTGACCTTATAGAGTTTCTAGTTTAAATGGGAAGCACTATGCCTATGTCTTAGTAGATGACTTTTCTAGATATACTTGTGTATACTTCTTAGCTCAAAAAAGTGAAGCTTGTTCTTACTTTATTAAATACTCCAAGTCTGTATAGAACCTCAGTGGACTTAAGATTAAGACCCTCAGAAGTGATCATGGTCGTGAGTTTGAAAATCATGAGTTTGACTCCTTTTTTCTCAAAAAATGGCTATATTCATAAATTTTCTACCCCTAAGAAACCTCAGTAGAATGGTGTAGTTGAAAGAAAGAATAGAACCCTTCATGAAATTGCAAGAACTATTCATAATGAGTATGACCTGCCTATTTACTTTTGGGCTGAAGCTGTAAATACAGCTTGTTATATCATCAATAGAGTCTTAGTCAGACCTGTTCTCAAAAAGATGCCTTATGAGTTGTGGAACAATAGGAAACCTAAAGTTAGCTACTTTAGAGTCTTTGGTTGCAAAGTCTTTATTCTTAATACTAAGGATAATCTGGACAAGTTTTCTTCTAAGAGTGATGAAGGAATATTTTTAGGATATTCTATAACTAGAAAAGCCTATAGAGTTTTCAATAAGAGAACCAAGTGTGTGGAAGAATCTGTTCACATAAAATTTGATGAAACTGATCCACATGAACCTAAGCCTTCTCTTGAAAATCTTGAAGAAGATTTTTCTGTTCTTAACCTTAATGATAAATTCAATGAACCTGCTGTAAAGACAACCAGTTCTGGAAATATTTCAGAATCTGCTCCTAATGAACTCGAACCTAGAGAAGAACCTGAAATTTATAGTCCTACCTTTACTAGATCAACTAGGATTCTAAAGAATCATACTTTAGATACTATTGTAGGAAATCTGGATAGAGGGACACAGACTAGAGCTTCTCTTAGAAATCAGGTTTAACATCAAGCCTTCTTGTCACAACTTGAACCTAAAAACATTGATGATTCTATTAATGATGAATGTTGGGTAATTGCTATGCAAGAATAAGTTAATCAGTTTGAAAGAAATAATGTTTGGAAACTAGTAGAAAGACCCAAGGACACTTTTGTCATAGGCACTAAATGGGTGTTTAGAAATAAAGTAGATGAAGATGGAAACATAGTTAGAAACAAGGATAGGTTAGTTTCATAAGGCTATAGTCAAGAATAAGTAATTGATTATGAGGAGACTTTTTCTCCAGTAGCCAGACTTGAAGCCATTAGAATTCTACTTGCTTATGCTGCACATCTGAATTTCAAACTATATAAAATGGATGTCAAGAGTGAATTCTTAAATGGGTATATAGCTGAGGATTTTTTATTGAACAACCCCCGGGATTTACAAACTCTCATTTTCCAAATCATATTTTCAAATTATCAAAATCTTTATATGGTTTAAATCAAGCTCCAAGAGCTTGGTATGACAGATTAAGTACTTTTCTAATGTCTAAAGGTTTTACAAAAGGAATAGTTGATCCTACTCTTTTTATAAAACGAATTTCTAAAGATGTTTTAGTTGTTCAAATTTATGTAGATGATATTATTTTTGGATCTTCAAAAAATTAATTATGTGTTGATTTTTCTAAAATGATGAAAAACGAATTTGAAATGAGTTTAATGGGTGAACTAAAATTCATTCTTGGATCTAAAATCTTTCAAAATAATGATGGAATTATTTTTACTCAAAGTAAGTATACTAGAGGTCTTCTAAAATGTTTTGGATTGGATAGCACTAAAAGTAGTGACACTCCCATGAGTACCACCTGTAAGTTGGATCTTGATGAAGATTTAAAATATGTTGATCAAACCACTTATAGAGGAATGATTGGAAGTCTACTCTACTTAACTACTAGTCGTCCTGATATTATGTTTAGTGTGTGTATGTGTGCTTATTTTCAAGCAAACCCTAAAGAATCACATTTAAATGTTGTAAAGATAATTTTCAAATACCTCAAGCATACTCCCAATCTAAGACTGTTCTATCCAAAAGGAAAATCATTTGAATTAGTTAGTTATTCTGATGCTGATTTTGCTGAATGTAATTTAGATAGAAAAAGCACCTATGGAACATGTCACCTTTTAGGAAAGTCACTAGTATCATGGTGTAGTAAGAAACAAAATTTTGTTGCATTATCTACTGCAGAAGCTGAATACATAGCTGATGGTAGTTGTTGTGAACAAATTTTGTGGATGAAACACACTTTACTAGACTATGGATATCAATTCAGACATGTCCCAATAAATTGTGACAACACAAGTGCTATTGACATTTCAAAGAATCATGTTTCACATTCTATGACAAAACATATTGATGTAAGACATCACTTTTTGAGGGATCATTATCAAAAAGGTGATATCATTTTGGAATTCATTGGTACTGAATATCAACTTGCTGATATATTCACTAAACCATTAAATTCTGAGAGATTAGATTACATCATACATGATCTTGGCATGATCAATCATAAATAGATATCTTACCGGTCTTACTGTTTAATATTTTGCTAAATTACTTTATTGTTTCATGATCATTGTTTCTTGGTTACTGTCTCATGCTTACGGTCTCACAGTTAACACTTAGTGGTCACGGTCTAACACTCACTATCTCACCGTGACTGAACAGTTTACTCACTGTATCACCATGACTAAAATGAACAGTTTACTCACTATCTCACCATGATGACCACTAACTTTCTCACCGTGACGACCTCTTATCCTCACACCGTAATGAATACTCATGGTCTCACCATGAAGATTATTTATTTTAACCCATATCGCGGTAATTTTTATTTCACCGCTATTTCCTTTCCCGCGTTTTTATTTTTATTACATTTGACATTCCCAAATGATAAAACTTAAGGGTTTCACTCGATTCCTCGCCCAAACTCTCTCCTAAACCTTCTCAACCTTGAAAACCTTCTCTTCTTCTCTCTCACCCAAATCTTAAGTGGATTCCAAGGATGAAGCATCCATCTTCACCCTCATATGAGAAGCGTCGGTCTAATGAACAGAAGAGGACACTGAAGCTTACACCCAAAGGACCCCTAAATCCTAACCTAGTAAGCCGTACTGTAGTTCCTAAGAAAGAGATCTTCCCTGAGTGGCTTTTGTCCAGCAAGTCTTTAGTTCTGAAAGTTTTATGAGAACAAGGATGGATCGAATGGTTATCTAGACAAGATAGACCTATTTACCCAAGGTTGGTTGCACAGTTCTACCAGTATGTAAAGTTTTACTTTAATGCTGGAGAAAGCTATATGATAACAAGTTGGATCAATGGACGAAAATGCTCATTCTCTTCGAGGATATGGGCTGCATTCCTAAGGATTCCTCATGAAGGGATTTGTGATGATTACCAAAGATACCCTCCAACAACTGACATATTTGATCTGGAAAATGACTAGGAAATCTTAACTGGAAATGGAACTAAGAGAAGGGCCATAGTAGCTGAGCTGGATGGGGAGACAAGGCTTCTGTTTAAGTTTGTTCAGAATTTGATTAGCCCAAGGAAAGAAGACTTTTCTGTTTTGAAGTATCAGGATGTCTTTATGATTCATATGATAAATAATGGCCATAAGATAAATCTGTGCAAATATGTCATTCACCACTTGTGTGAATTGATTAAGGTCACTTCCAAATCCACTTCCCTATTTTAATCAAGGATGATTTCAGATATGTTAATTTCCAAGGGAGTAGTTGGACCAAATGAAGAAAAGATTGTGGATTTTGAATATTGTTTATCCAAGCCTACCATCAGAAGGATGAAGATCAACTGGAACCACTGGAAGAAGAAGTGGGTTGAAGATAATGAAATGTTTATGAAAAGTTCAATCCTGTTGATTGTCATACAAGGCCTAAGAACATTAATGATCCTGGTTTGGAACCAGATGAGGTGGATGAGTATCCAGAAGAAGAAGAAGAAGAATAGGCAGCTAGAGTACCTCATAGAGAAGAGGCTGAAATACCTCAAGAGGAATCAAATCCTATTGAGAAAGAAAGGACTGTTGTTCCTACTGAAGTTTCAAGAGAAGAGGTTGTTATTGAAAAAGAAAGGACTGTTGGTTCTTCTATTTTGGTTGAAGAAGAATAACCTCCTATCCATGTTAATTAGGAAACCCAATCTGAAGTTGCAAGAGAGTTAGTCATTTCTGAATCTGAGCAGCAAGCAATGGAAGAGACAGATCTTGTTGAAGAAGAACTCCCTACTGAAAATGAAGCAAGTCTGGAAGCTCTACCTGAGGAATAATCTGTTCCTGAGTACATACCCTCTGCTGAAGAGAGGATGGAAATTTCCTTTCAATTGGAAAGGAAATAAATAGCTGAGGAGATTAGAGACAATCATGTTCCTAAGCCTCAAGAATCTGAAATGGAAGCACATTTTGAGGGAGAGGAACCTCAAAATCTTGAGATTGATGAAGCTGAACCTGGTGATGCATCTCCACCAACTAAGTCATACTATGTGTATACTCGATATGAATTCCCCATCTTCTATGATGTGAGTGAATCACAGAAAGTGACTGCATCTGGGATTGACCTTTCTTCTTTGTTTCAACTGAATTCAGTCACACACCCTCAACCTCAACCTCAACCTGAATCAGAATCTGAAACTGAAACTGACTCAGAACCGCAACCAGAACCTGAACCTGCCCATGGACCACCTTCTTCACCTGAATCCTTACCTGACCAGAAATCTTTTGTATGTAAAGAATATTTGAAAGTCTTTGGAGAGACTATCTTAGCTGGAGTTGAGAAGATTATATCCTCTCAACCTCATCATGTGACTCAACTAAGTCAGTAAGATTCCTCGATTCTTTTGGAAAATATTATTCTACATATTCAACCCAGAATGATCCATGAAATTCAAGAGGTAAGGATTGAAAATAAGTTTCTTAGTGCTGATGTTGTAACTCTGAAAGGTATGGTTGAGAACCTCCATAAATAATTGTCTTCAAGATCAGAGCTTGCTCCTGTTCCTGCACCGGTTGCTGTTTCTCCTGAACCTACTGTTTCAAACATTTCTCGAGACATTGTGTCCCAAATGCATCCCTATATGTTATCTTTTGATGAAAAGATTTGTGAAAGGCACACAAAGATGTTGCAACTCATGATAGAACTAGTGGAGAACTTGAATAAACTGACAGATGAATACACTGGATGTCTTTAAAAGGTATTGAAACATCTCAAAGTTCTAACTGAAGTTATAAAGGCTTCTCCTCCCTCTAGTCAGACCTCCGCACCTTCTTTGGATGATTCTCTGCTGAGGTCCATAATCAAGAAAGAAATTCAGAATGCTTTCAGTGTCTTGGATTTGTCTTCTTTGTCAGAAGTAGTTAAGAACAGTGATAGAGCACTTTATCTTGTTCAGATTCATTCTAAGATTTCCAATGATGCTCAACAGGATATCACCAAGAAGATATATTTGTATCTCAATCAGATTTACTCCAAATCTGATATGACAAATCACTTTAAGTATCTTATGGACAATTTTATAATCCCTCCAGTGAATCAAGCTTTTAAAGCTCAAATTCAGAAGCTTACAGAGTTCACCAGATTGTTGGACAAATTCATGGAAAATAAGGATGATTTTGAAAAGGCTATGCAATATGGTGGAGAAATCATTACTGATTTCATAAATATTTTGAAGCCGTATCTTCTTGTGCAAAGTACTGCTATCGTTGCTCCAGCTGTTTCACCCCTTAGACCTGGTCTACCTGCCCTAGCCTCAACTTCCATGTCGGTCAGCCAAGCTCTAACTCAGATCAGGCCAGTCATTCTTGATCAACCACAAACCAGATCTTCTACAGCTCCATCTTTGGATCCCTCTATCTTTGAAGGTCTACCTTTACCTTCTTTTTCTACCACCTCAATGCCTTCTTCCACATCCACAATTGATAAAGGCAAAGGGAAGGCCAATCCCGGAAGAAACCCAGTAACTACTTTCTTTTTGATGGGGATGTCTTTGATCGTTTATTGTTTGTATTTCTACTTTATGGTGTATTCTGAACCTTTTTAATGACATATGAACTGTTTGTTCTCTACTTTTTATACTTTTTTATAATCCCAAAAGGGAGAGGAATAGTGATGTGTTATTATAGAATATGTTAGTGATGTGTTATTCTAGAATATGTTATTCTATATGTTACTTTCTCTGCAGTTTCATTTAACTTATACTTTACCTATACATGATTTGTGATCATCAAAAAGGGGGAGATTTTTGGACTCCTCATGTATCAAACATGTTTTAATGATCACAAATCTCAATCATAATTGAACATATTGTTAATGATCTCAAATCTTAATAATAATTACACATATTATCATTAGTTACAAATCTCACATATCTTGTTACTCATATGTATTTATGTTTCAAGTTATCTTATACTTTATAATGGTTAAGCTCAATCCATTTTATGCATATTAATGTTTAAGTTTGAACATAATTATTTTCCTAAGTACAAGACACCGTGAAGATTGACACATTCAAATAGACACCATGAACAAAAACACTGAAGCAGACACCGTGAAGCCTAAGTCTCAGACACCGTGACCAATGAGACAATGTGACCACGAGACACCATGACGTTGTAAGCCGGACACAGTAAGTCAAAAACCGTGAGCAAGACACCATGAGAAACACACTGTGAAGGACATACCGTGAAGGACACACCGTGAAGGACATACCCTGAAGGACACATCGTGACAAGGAGACACCGTGAGAGAGACACCGTGAAGGAGACACAGTGAAGGACGTACCGTGAAGGAGACACCGTTTGCATAACCACTATGACACCGTCTCTTAACCTTTCTGTCAATATTATTTAAATATTGCTAACAGTCATATTTGATGTTTTTAATTCAATTAATGATATTTAATGATAGTTGTTGGTCTGTCAGGAAACCGTACCTCGTACCTTTGAAAATGAAATCATTCTATTGCCGGAGCTCGGGGAATATAAGGAAGATTTAGTTGTAGTAAAAAAAGGAAGGAAAAGAGGAAGAACATATGTACGTGCGACAACCCAAGAAACACGAGTGTGTTGTACTGAATAGAAGAGAAATCCTAAGCACAACTGAAGAACACATTTCAATATCTTCAAAGAACTCCCATACATGCAATCCAACTCAACTAAAGAACACACGAAGAATCAAGATAACTTCTTCACATGTTAAAGACACCAAGCTGAACCACGACACTCTATTTTTCAACAGAAAAATCAGAAAAGGAATCAGAAGAATTTCTGCTAAATCCAACGAGTCCAAAGCTGCACTGCCAATCACTAGAGCTTTTCTAAACTCATTCATACTTACTCTTAGTGATTATTTGGTTTACTTTCGAGCAGTGTGTGTATCCTGTTTATTTTACACACACACTTTCTCATGTGCTGAACTGAAGGATATTAAATCCTCATTCCAAACTTTCTACACCTTCTTATGTCCCACTGAGGATAGTGGTAGAGGTCAAGTAGGACCTGGACAGCCTGTGTACTATTGTCTTTGTTTTCCCACGAAGAACAGTGGTAGAGGTCTTAGGACCTGAAAAGTTTCTGAACTGTTGTTAACCCCGATCTAGGGTGTGGATCAAATTTATATATAAATTTGAGAGGACTAAGTCTCAGCTTGATACTGAACCTCTTGGTTATATCTGCTGTGCATTTTAGTTAAAGTTTAAAGTATACAATATCTAATTTATATTCTGCTACTGTTACTTTGAAATACAAATATTTTTTAAAGTTACTTTGATAGTTAATCTAGCAAGTGTTTTTATGTTTTGTAAAGTATTAGGTTAGCTTCAAAAGTTAATTAATCTTCAGATTATATTAACTGAGAACTAATCACTCTTTGAGAACCTAACTGACCCTTTACTTTAATAAAAATTCACTACATATTATCTTGTTATTCAATTTGGGGGATTTTAATAGAAATAATTTTTAACAGAAATTTTAACTGGAACTCAATTCACCCCCCTCCCCTCTTGAGTGTCCACTCCGACCAACATTTATATTTTTGAAACATTATTATGTAATTTATTTATCCTTAATCTGAGGATACATTTTTTATAAGGGATTTCGTCTCATTTTACATTCCATTGAGACTTCATTGTTGTTATGCACCAATTCACTCTTATATGGTGTATATACTATCCTTTGGAATATTATATCATGAATCCCTTTATTCTCATGATATTATAAAGTTATGATCCAATGTTATTCCTCAATTATTTGTATTCAAGACTCTCTAATTTTGTTAAAAATACTTTAAATAAATTATCATTATAAATGATTTAAATATTAATTATTATAAATATTTATCATTAATGTACATGTTTTAAAAAAGTTTTTAAGGATTTATTTATATGGACATTATTTTCTTCAAATGATAATTTATTTAAAATCTTCAAAGTGGTATGGGACACTTTGATTCAAAAATATCTTTATTAAATGTTTTAAATGGTTTTGAAAATGGTTTAATAAAGCATTGTTTATTTCAATATCTAGATTTGATATATTGGAATGTGGAAATTTTATCTTTCCTTTATACTTGTGTTATGTGTTATGATTATTTTATGGTTATTGGGAATTTTTTACGTATATGGGTGGTTCCATGATAAACCTAGGGTGGTTGAGCCCGAGATATCTCTCCAATACATTGGGTAATGTGACGAAGGTAAACGTTAATGTTTTTACTAAGAGATTTAGGGAATATAATGTGATGGGTATTTCAAATGTGACTCCCTATGTAGTTGTGTTTGCTTCAATGTAAGTATGTTATGAATGCCATAAGTTACCTTTATGGTTTATGATTTCCGCATGTTATTCATAAATACTATAATTTCATGAGGTGTGTTGTGATTGAAAAGTATGGTTACATTGATTTGTATTTATTTGTGGACTAATGTTTCTTTTCATTATTTTATAACCCTTACTGAGCTTTTTATAATCATCCCATGTTTTGAAATATTTTTCACAGTACATAAAGATGAATAGGGTCAAGGATGAGATCAAGGAAAAGTCATGTTGTATAAAACATGGAACTAGACATGTTTCTTTTTAAGAGTTTTTATTTTCTGAAAATATGGATTCTGGGAAGTAGTGTCTACATGTAATATTCAAGTTGTTATGTAATAGTTATGCCCTAATTCTCTAAAACACTAAACTTGAAAATATCCTCAGTGTGAATTATTCATTTAATTCAGGGTTATGTTATGTTTAAGGCCATGTCCTTATACATAATGTTTATAGTATTTTATTACATCACTATTGGGTCATTATGGTGTCATAAAACACATTATATATTTAAACAGTATTTAATTTTTACCCAAAAATTAGACTATCTCAGAAAATTATAAAAAATTCACCGTTGGATAATTTCATCATCATGATTCCAAAAATAAAACTCATTTTATCAAAATAATTTTCTAAATATGTGAATCTTCACTTTTAAAATAAAAACTGACATTTATTGAAAATTCATGGGTTTTGATAAACACAGCTTTCAAACCTTAATAAAAAATTACAATTACATTCATAAAAATTATTTGATAATTTATACTTAATAAAATTAATTTAATAATAATAATATTTTATTAAAATAATATTTAATTCAAAAATCGATTAATTTATCAAAACAGATTCATTAGTTAAAAATTAACTAGAAATACTATTTGTGCTTAAAAACTATTTACAGAGTTAAAATAATTAAATGAATGTATATTAATTATTATATAAAAAAAATAATGCACATAATCATAGTGATAGGGTCTTGTTACATAACCCCTTATAACACCCACACAAGACATTAGGGTAAGGAGCGCGATGGTGACGGACTATTGGGGTGGCTCGGATAACATCACTCGAGTGGTAATCTCTATAAACTTCTACTTCTCCCATAGGCGGTTCTACTAAAGCTTAACATATTTAAGCTTAGCTTGGGCTTGGTCAAGAGTGAATCCCAATAATGATACCTCCTTTCTGAGCTCTGAAAAATGGGCTTCGCACTGGGCAAGTCTACTGGATGAGGCCATCGCTTCCTTTGTCTGATTAAATTGGATTTTTTAAAGCCCTGTATTTATACTAATCATGTGATCATCGTTCAATAGATATATTAGCAACTATCACAATGCGTAAGGGAATTTTAAAATCCAAAACATAAAACTAAATAAGTTCATATGTTTTACATAACCATAATAAGACGTTTAAATAGACCAAGAGGAATTTTCATTAATGAACTTTTGGGTCGTTACAATCCTCCCACATTAAGAAATTTCTCCCTCTAAATTTTCTTTTCCCACACTAAAACTGATGTGGGTAACTCTGCATCATCACTTCTTCTGATTCCCTCATCGCTTCTTCAAACTTGTGGTTTTTCCACAATACCTTGACGAGGGGAATTGTCTTATTTTGTAGAACTTTTTCTCTACGATCTAAGATCTCCATTGGTTGATCCTAATAAGAAAGATCATCCTCTAGTTATACTACCTCTGACGAGAGTACATGTGAAGGTTTCGGTATGTACTTCCTTAAGAGAGATACATCAAAGATATCATGTACATTGGCCATGGTAGGTGGAAGTGCTAGTCGATACGCCACAACCTCGACACGATCAAGAATCTTGATGGGGATGATATACCAAGGACTTAACTTCCCCTTCTTTCCAAACCTCATGAACTTCTTCTACGTAGATATTCATAGAACGAACATGTCTCCAACATTGAACTCAAGGTCTCATTGACGGTTATCTGCATAACTCTTCTATCAACTCTAGGATACCTTGATATGCTTCTGAATGGTTTTCACCTTATCCTCCATTTCTTTGACCATTTTTTGTCCTAGCAGCTTACACTCACTGACTTCATCCTACCATTCCAGTGTTCTGCACCTCTTCCTGTATAGATCTTCATAAGGTACCATTCAGATGCTCGAGTATAAATTTTTATTATAAGATAACTCAAACAAAGGAAGATGTTGATAAAATCCTCCTTTAAATTCCATTGAGCATGCACTCAACATATCCCCAAGTGTTTGGATAGTCCACTCAGATTGGCCATTAGTTTGAGGATGATAAGTTGTACTGAATTTCATCTCAGTATCTAGATCAAGCTGAAGACTCTTCCAAAACATAGAGGTTAATATTGGATCTCGATCAGATACAATAGATGGTGGTGCTCCATGCAGCCTTACCACTTCCCTAATATATATTTGTGCCAGTTGATCCAATGATAAATCCTCCCAAAGAGAAATGAAGTGTGAAGACTTTGTAAGATGATCCACAACAACCTAGATATCATTGTTTCCTTTGGATGTCTTCAGATGACTGGTGACAAAGTCCATGTTGATGTTCTCCCATTTCTATGATGGTATGGGTAATGGTTGTATCATCTCCTTAGAATTCTACCTCTCAGCCTTCACTTACTGACACATTAGGCACATTGATGTATACTCAGCAATCTCCTTCGTCATGTTATCCCACCAATAATTCTCTCAAATATCATGATACATCTTTGTGTTTCTTGGGTGAATAGAGATGTTCGAACTATGTGCATCATCCAAAAGTTCCTTCTTCAGCTCCATACTTGATGGAACACATAGTCTTTTCCTAAATCTCACAATTCCTTCTTCATTAACATTGAACTCTAAGGATTTCCCTTTTCTGATAGCTTCCACTTTTTTCTGAATTCCCACATCTTCCTTTTGAGAATCCTTTAACCTTTCCAAAAGAGACCGTTAAGAAATCATTTATTAAATGATTGATGATGTTCCCTTATTTATGATTCCCATGTCCATCTTCATCAAATCTAAGAATATTGGATCCTTTTAAATTCTCATCAATGATAGAATCGTTGGGTCCTTTCTATATAGATCATCTGCCACCTTGTTCGCTTTCCCGGGGTGGTAATTGATTGATCTGTCATAGTTTTTGATCCACTCTAACCATCTTCGTTGGCACATGTTCAACTCTTTATGTGTGAATATATACTTGAGTCTTTTGTGGTCCGTATATATTTAACACTTATCCCTAAAGAGATAATGACACCAAATTTTTAAATCGAAGATCATCGCAACCAACTCTAGATCATGTGTTGGATAATTCTGCTTATGAACTTTCAATTGCCTTGAAGCATAGGCAATGACTTTGTCATTTTTAATAAACACATATCTCATTCCCTTCTTCTAAGAATCACTGAATACCACAAAAAGTTCTCCACTTGTGGTTAAAGTGAGAACAGGCTCAGTGATAAGCCTTATTTTCAACTCCTTGAAGCTTTTTTTACAGTCATCACTCAATGAAAACTTTAATCCCTTCCAATTTAGCTTAGTAATAGGGTTGGAAATTCATGAAAAATTTCTCAAAAATCATCAATAATATACATCTAACCCTATGAAGCTCAGGATATCTTTTACCGATGATGGCCTCATCCATCCCTCTATTGCATCTGTCTTGGAAGGATCCACAGATATCTCATTGCTTGTGATTATATGGCCCAATAATGAGACCTTTCTCAATCAGAACTCTCACTTGTTGTACTTCTCATAGAGCTTCTCCTTTCGCAAGGTCTCTAGTATAGTTCTTAGATGCTCCTCATGATCCTCCTTGGTTTTGGAGTATATTAAAATATCATCTATAAATACTACCACAAATTTGTTGAGGTAATCTATAATGAATCTATGCATCAAGTCCATGAAAATTTTTGGAGTATTACTGAGTCTAAAAGTCATTAATATGAATTCATATTTCCCATATCTTTTACGGAAAGTAGTCATGGGGATATCTTCCTTCTTCACCCTTACATGATAATATCTCGACCGCAAATCTACCTTTGAGAAGTATTGTTATCCACATAACTGATTGATCAAGTCATAAATTTTTGGAATAAGATACTTGTTCTTTATTGTGATTTTTTTGAGCTGACGATAATCAATTCAAAGGTGCATTAACCCATCCTTCTTCCTGATAAAGAGGACTGGTGCACCCCATGGTGAAGAACTTGGGCATATAAACCCTTTATCCAGATTATCTTGTAGTTGTTTCATTATCTCCTCATTCTCCACAATATCCATTCTATATAGAGTCTTGAATATTGTAAATTCCCCAGGTATAAGTTCAAATGAGAATTCAATATCTCTTCTAGGAGGGAGACCGGAAAATTCCTTGGGAAACACTTCAGTAAATTCCCTCACAGTAGGCATGTCTTCAAGGATGGTTGCTTCCATAGACTCAATCATCTTAGCCAGATACACATGATCATAAGGAAGTAATATCCATGATTAAGATGGTGGAACTAAAGAAGATTCATCCTCCTCCTTTCTCTTGTACAGAATTGGGGGTCGATTCTCCACATGGAGAGTGATTTCCCTCTCACGGAAATTTATGTTGGCTCTATATAAGGAAAGTCAATCCATGCCGAGAATTGCATCAAATTCCACCAGAGCGAGTATGATGAGGTTTTATGAGAAGTTAATTCCACAAATTAGGACATGGGAGAGTTTTATTCATGGGATGCATTTATTTCCCCATTTACAATACTCACCAACATCTTTACCTTCATGATTTGTGGTTGTGTTGGGACTATTTTACTGAACTATTAGAATATAAAATAATGCATAGAACCTGAATGAAAAAATATGTTCGCTATTCATGAATGAATAACTAGTGTACTTGTCACCACTTCATTTTTAGGGTTCACTTTGGAGGTAGTGAAGGAAAAATCTCACCCTTGCTTCCTTGGAGGTTTTTGGTTGCCTCCGAAAACCCTTGGCTTAGGAAACTGATTTTCACGATTCTCTAGTTCTTTGCAGTTGAAGAAATGAAAAATGCATTGAGAGTAGAATGGATAATTACTCTCCTATATCACAACCGTGGGTTTTTCTTGTCGGCATTTAATAGCTAGGTGTCCTTCTCTTTAACACCTAAATCATTTCCTCATCCCCTTCAAGCAATTTCTGGGGTGCTTCTTTTCGCACCATTGGAAAATGGGGTGATGGATCTCCTTAGCACCGTTGGATTTATCCATCAGACCTCCATAATTGAAGTACACCTTAAGTTTCTTATTCCCATGATACCCCTAAGATTATCCAATCTCCATTTGGACCTTGAAGTCACATCAGAAAATTTTCTTATAGCTGTCGAAGTCACGGATCACCAGAGATTTCCGCAGGCTAGGTTTTAGCCCTCCAAAGAAAGGTTCAACCTTGCATTCCATGGTAATTACAAATACGGAGGCGTATCATGCAAGCCTTGTGAAGTTTTCCTCATATGATTTGACAGATTCATCATATTTTTTCTTGAGGGAAAGGAAGTCCCTTTCCATCTTAAGCTGGAGGGTGCACGGAAAATATTTGTCAAAAAAATATTTCAGAAATCCTTACATTCCAATGTCTCAATCTCCTCCTCAAGATTTGTATTTTTGATCAATGTACACCATTGATCAGATTCACCCTCCATAGGATAAAAATTTATGAGAACCTTATCTTTTTCCGAACATTAAAGGACGGAGAAGATCTTTTCAATGGATTTGATCCATTGTTCGGTGATTGAGGGATCATATGATCCATTAAATTTAGGAGGCCTTTGTATCATGAATCTCTCAATAGAAACTTGTTCTTTATTAGGGGTGGGGGGTTGAATGTTCCTATTGACCCATGTTTCTATTCAAATAATGAGTTAAATGAGAGAGAATCATGACAATGTTTGTGATTCCATCTCTCATCAGATTGGGCATCTCATTAGCATAGTCATCACATTGATCTTCATATAAGTTATTAGTCCAAGTCCTCCTATTACCGGTCATTGGCTGGAATAAAAGGGAAGTTAGGGGTAACACATAAATTGTAATCCAAGGAAAAAAATATAAGACTTATAAAAAACTTTTATTTCCTTAACTTTTGAATTTATAGGCTTCAATCTACATTATCCATGATCTACTTTCTAACATGTATTCTTAGAGGAATTTTTTTTAAATTCCATTAATAATAGTTAATACTAAGATTTTTAATTTACCAAATCATATCCCTCGGGAGTTTCATAACCCAGAGTGAAGTAAGGCTCATTTTCATGTACTAAGATACCCTAGGTCAAGCCTGAAACTCCTTGTTAGAGTTTTCTCTCCTGGGTACATCTATGCCAAAGCCACCACTACCTGCTAGTATCCAGACAGGGATGTATTTTCTTGATAAACCACTTACTCAATACTCACCAAACTTTAGGTATGTTTTTATTATATGTAGTCTTATCTATAAGTCTTCACTAGGGTTTTCTAATCCAAATCCAAAAAATAACTAAACCTATCCTTTGATACCAACTATGACAACCCTGTTTTTTATTACACACTTAAACCTGATTTATTACATAAAATTTACATGATAAAACATATAATATAGAGTGGTATAGTGTATTTGGGTATTAGGAACATTAAATAATAACTTATAACATAAAACACACAAAATATTTATTGAAAACATATTTACATGACAAGTGCATTCCCTCATACTTAGCATTGCATGGGATAACCTGAGGACATGCATAAGAAAAAAGTGATCTATAAAGCCCAGCAAGGGAATAAACATGGAATAACATGAGGAATACAATACATGTTATTCAATAGGCATATAAATGGAGAAAAAGAGAAATATGAACATAAAGTCATGATAAATCATGATAATCATAACATGGATATGTGGCAACAACACTTAACATGAAATTAACATGAGCCAAGGCTCATTACACATAGACCATGAGTAAACCCTCATTGTACATAAATCATGAGTAAACCCTAATTGAACTTGAATTATCATTAGTCAACAATCATTTCACATGATGTGTCATGATACTATACTTTACCCAATGCATTGGAGTGCTATTTGGGTGCACCCTTATTAAACATTTCATTTCATGCATAAGTGTGCCACATGGATCATATAACATGGAATCAATCACCCTCATAAGTTATTCCATGATTAAAGAATGTTGAATAAATACATGAATGTAACATTAAATATGTATACGTTCTTAAAGTTGATTGCCCTTTATAGATACATGGGTATGGTATTCACTACAAAGTGATCTTGGCTTGGAAAAACATTGTGCAATTTCTGCAGCATAACGGCATGACATAAGAATTCATAAAAATGGTTGATGAGAGAGAAATGGGTGTCTAGTAAAATATAAATGAAAAGGATAGTAAGGGTTTGTCATATATATACATGTCCCAACAGATTTAATGTAATTTAGATACGTAATAAAAAATAATTGCTTGAATGTAAATGAGGGGAGAGAAATTCCTTACAGAATTTCAGCATGGTAACGGGTGTACATGGGATTCATTAATGAGAGAGAAATTGGATCTCTCATTATTAAAATATTAAGATGGTAGTATGGGGGATGTGTGAAATCGTACCCCCAACATTTTTAATTTAAAGAAAAAGTATGTAACAATATAAAGAATCTTGGACAAAATGTAGAAATGAAGAAATCCCTTACTTGGAAGTGTGATCTCAAAAGCTTGGGAGAGGCTTGAGAGAAGATTCTTGGGAGATTGGGGAACCTTGTGAGGAATATAGAGAGATGAGGTCGGGGGTTGTTCTAACTCCAAAGGCTTTGAGTGAGGAGTAAGTGGTATCTTGAGTAGGTTTATATAGGAAAGGAGAGGGAATTCTTTATTATTTTGGTTTGGGACACCACATATTAAACTAATCAAAACCACAAACCAGCCCATGGTTTTTGAAAATGATTTTTTCCAAAGGGGATTGAGAAAAAATATTATAAGGAAAATGGCATAAATTCTTAAAATAATAAGGTTTCTTATGTGGAGGTGAGTCACACTCTCAAGGAAATCAATTTAAAAAGCTAAAATGTTTTATAAGCCTTGAAGGGTCCACTAAAGAATTGTAAAATAAATCAAACAAAACTAAAAAAACATTTTTTTAATGTTAAAACATATACTGTCCGAACATAATTTTTAGAGTATTTTATTACATCACTTTTGGGTCATTATGATGTCATAAAACATGTTATATATTTAAACGGTATTTAATTTTTACCCAAAAATTTGAGTGTCTCAAAAAATTATGAAAAATTCACCATTGGATAATTTCGACATCCTGATTCCAAAAATAGTATTCATATTATCTAAATAATTTTCTAAATATGTGAATTTTTACTTTTAAAATAAAAACCGACATTTATCGAAAATGCATCGGTTTTGACAAAGACAGCTTTCAAACCTTAATAAAAAATTACAATTTCATTCATAAAAATTAGATGATCAATTATACTTAAAAAATAAATTTAATAATAATGATATTTTATTAAAATATTATTTAATTCAAAAATCCATTAATTTATCAAAATAGATTCCCTAGTTGAAAATTATATAAAAATATTATTTGTGCTTTAAAACCTATTTACAACGTTACAATAATAAAATTAATGTATATTAATTATTATGAAAAAACAATAATGCACATAATCATAGTGCAAGGGTCTTGTTACATAACCCCTTATAACACCCCACATAAGACCTTAGGGTAAGGTGCGTGATTGTGACAAACTCTTTGGGTGGCACAGATAATATCTCTCGAGTGGTAATCTCTATCAGCTTCCACTTCTCTCGTAGGTGGTTCGGCTCAAGCTTAAAGTATTTAAGCTCAGTTTGGTCTTGGTCAAGAGAGAATTCCAATGACTCCACCTCCTTTCTGAGCAATAAAAAATGGGATTCGTATGGGGAAAATCAACTGGATGAGATCATCGCTTCCTTTGTCTAAGTAAATTGGATTTGTTAAAGCCCTATATTTATACTAATCATGTGATCACTATTCTATAACTATATTAGAAATGGTCACAATTCTTAGTGGTATTTTAAAATCTATAACATAAAACCAAATAAGTCCATACATTTTACATAACCATAAGAAGACATTTAAATAGGCAAGAGGAATTTTCATTAATGAATTTTTGGGTCATTACACCAAAACTCTCATGATATGAAAAATAATGTCAACTATGTCAAACATTAAAATGACCAAAATATCAAACAAGTCACCATAAATTGTTTAATACAACAATTGGATCCATCCTTTTGTGGTTCCTCTAATAAAATAATTTCAAAGATATGGATTAATTAAATATTAAAGATATTTTTTCAATCTCTAATTCTTAGAAAATAAAAGTGTTGGTTTGTATTTATATAATTTGAATTGTGATGTTAATAACTGGTGTAATATTATCTATAATATGAGACAATAATAATTAATTAAATCAATTTTTTGGGAATAGTTCATGATGTTAATTTTTACTAAGTATTTTTTAAGAACTCTTAATAATTAAATTGATAGGTAATTATTATAATTGAATCAAAAGGTTGATGTATCCATTGTAACCTGTATTGAAAATTTTATAGGATATGAATGGAATTATTTTGGACATGTCATCATCCATAAAAGAAAAATTGATGATTTTGATAGTGGATTGAAACCAAGTGTCTAAAAGGAATTTATTGAAAGAGCCTTTGGTAGATATAAGGAAAGTTATTAATGTTCTCTTATGGTGTAAATAAAGAGTCTATACTATTATTATTTTAATAGTTTTATAGAAAAAATAAGAGAAATGAATTTTTATAAAGATTCAAATAATATTACCCATTGATTAAAGAAAGGTAATAGTCATTCATACTCAAAAATGTGTTGTGAATATTGGAGAACATTTTCTTCAAGGGACTGGTAAATGATTTATGTGTAGAATATATGTTCATCAATATAATAAATTACAAAGAGACATATGGGACAAGAATTATAATCCAAATAAACCACCAACATCCAAATGTTTCAATTGTAATTAATATGATAATTTTTACAAAAACTATACAAAACCAATAGTTAATTTTCACAATAATGGTCAAAAACCTCCCCTGTCAAAGGAAAAATAGAAATACTATGTGACCATGACTTGTGTTTTTTTCTACAAATATTAAGTGTTAAAAGGTACACTTATCATCCACTCTTTAACAAAAAAGGATTTATATTTTTAATGTTCTTCCCACTATTTTATATCTATGGAATTTTCTACGTTTTTTGTGTGTATCACCCTATATTTGAGGTATTCCATCTCTCAATACTTGTTCTATTATGTTTATATTCAATGGGATAATTTAACACTAAGGGTTTGGTGGTATAAGCGTAGTTGATCTTAGAGTATGGATGCTAGAAATATCTACGTGAAAAATTCATGGTGTGAATGGGTTTCAAAATGTGAATTAGTTAACAAAGATGTTGTGAAACATTTCATATTGTGAATGAATTTTCTAAGTGCTTGTTGGGATTTACAATACATGAAAACTATTTGTGATTTGAAATTATTTTCCCCTAAAAAAGAAGTTGATGGTACGTGAATATTAGAATAAGTGGCCTCTTGATGAATTATTGATATTAATTCATAATTCATTTTATGAATTCACTAATCCCAACCATATTTACCTAGTATACTTGTGTAATATTTCTCATTCACCTTTTTTTCTTCTTCTCAACATCCAGGCTTATCATATGTGATTTCTAGTGAGCTTTGACATTCAAACTCTGTTGAAAACAAATCATTGATAATTGTTTTTTGAAATCAATGGTTAGGGTATCCTATTTCTTCCTCATCTTGGATATCATTGTATTATTTCAAATAACACCATATATCAATGTTTCAGGCCAAATATATGGGTTTTTATTTATGGTGATGAGATTTTCTTAGGTTTTGATAGAGGAATGGATGTAAGAGGTTGATCCAAGAAATAATTTAATATCCATTGTGCATACATAATCAAAGAAGGTAGATTCTCTCCCATTCTACTATTATATAACCTATTGGTTTTTATCTTGATAAATTGTTTTCATATTTTTATTAGTAATCTATTGTGTAGTTAATGTAAAAGACCCTTGTTTGATCTGATTTTAAAAGGGGTAGTTTTAAATGATTCCCATGATATGTTTTTATTAAATTTTTTCAATGGTTTTGGTTTTCAAATGAAATTTATTGTGTGGAAAAATATTTGATATGGATGGTGGTCTTGGAATACATAGTGGTGTGTGTTCATATTTCATTAAAAGAGGCCTTATGGAATAGACACAATGCATGGTCCTGGCTAGAATGGAACAAGAGGTTGACTTACTGAAAGATGAATTTCGACTCATGAGTTTTGGGATTGTTAGTGGCATCCATGTGTGTGTGAATATGGATCATGGAATGGGTATGACAAGGTGAAATTGAATATAAAGTGAGGATTTATTTTGTTAAATTTATTTCTTAAACTATTTATATATTCTGCCACTACGTCTATATAAAATTTGGTAAAAATGTTTTACTGCTGGTGTGCATTGTGATTTCCTTGGGTTAATACTACTAATTGTTATACTTACCTAATTCTTGGAAACTATGTTATGTTTTCATATGTCATATATATAGATACCGGGATGGTTAATGTTTTGTACTTATCTAGTGGGGATCATTTTTTAATGGTTTTGTTGCTAAAGTTGGAGATGGAGGTTGTATACATCTTATTCTAGGATGGTTCCACTTCATTCCAATGTCATTATACCTATATTCTTAGCCTTTAAACTTTATTTATTTTATGTTGTTACACATATATTGTTTTGTATTGGTATTTCAATGAGTTATTTTATTTTTTATTCATGTATTATTTTGGGATTGTATTTTTATTGTTTGGTGTTTTCATATTGTTTTTTCTTAAATTAGAAAATCATTCCCAACATTTTCTAATTGCATGGACTTTATTTCAAGCCTTTAGTGCCTTGGGAATCACATTAGGTCAATGGAATTTTTCCTCTTCTCAGGCCAATGAGTTTGGGATAGGTGTTACAAATGGTATTAGTCTTTGTCATTCTATCAATATTTTTTGGGAAAATGATATCAATTTTTTATCTTCGAGTTGGGTTATTGGCATAATGATAGGAATATTATAATATGAAATGTATAGCTTAAAAATAAATATATATCCTTTCTTTTCTAAAATTAATTTTTTTGGGGTTTTTTTCTTACAAATGTGTTCTAACACACTTCTATAGGTGTTTTTATATCATCATCATGGGTTTAGCCAATGATTATTCCATATCATGCATTAGTATAGAGACTTTTGACTAGGATTTCATTGTTCATCTATTATTCAATTTTTTTAAAAAAAATTTAAAATGTTTTATTTTTCAAATTATGGTTACACTAGTTTTTTATTATGTTGAGGAAAATTATTTATAATTTTTTGGATTTATTCAAGCCTTATGTTCTTAAAGGGAAATGTTTTAAATGATCTATTGTTTTGTTTTTAGAAAATGAAACTAATACGACATTTTTTGAAATAATAAGGAAGATGCTGTTAAAAATGTTTTTTCACCTAAGCCACAGGTGAACCAATAACTTATACAGAGTACTATGAAAGTATTTCAAGCTATTGAAAAAGGAAATATAAATGTGTAACTATGGAAAGTCGATCATTCGGTGTAGTTTCCAAAGTTGGGTCCACCTATGATTCAGGGGGATTCTAAATGTGAAATATTAGCGGTGTGTCTCAACTAAATAAATAGAATATTTGATTTTCTTGGTACACTGGTAGAGATAAATATTAAGTTGGTGAAATATATATTGAAAGATATTACACACAAATTGTGGGATTTAGTTGTCCAAGCTAAATCTGACCAGAGAATTATATAGGGGGAATTTGAGGAATTTTTCAACAAACAATTCTATACCAACAAATTCAATATATAATAAATTTTATTTCTTTAGATTTCATAATGAAAAAATCTCTATGAAAGAGTGTGAAGATATGATAATGAACATAGTTCATTTCACCTAGAATGTTATTATAAGTGCATCCTCGAAATAATGTATCTTTGAGTTAGGATTATAATTATATATTTGATCCAACATAGTTATTCTTGATATTTCATATTATTTATAGATGGTTAATGGGGGAATGTTTGAAGAAATGGATCTTATTGGTATTCCTATATTTGGTAGTATTTTTTATCCCATGGGGACTAGTTTCAACTATTGCGTAGGAAATAAGAGGAAGTGTGATGTTTACACTCATGAAGGTAGTGCACCTCAAACTCAGACTACAAAATTAGTTAATTTTCCTATAATATCTGATACCAAACTAGGTTTTTATTAGTTCAGTTAGATAACACACATGAATAAATAATGAACCACACCACCGAGAAACTACCACCATTGAAAAAAGATAATCCTTATTAAGAGGATTTGTCTAAAATTTCAGAGATTAACAATTATAATAGGATCAACTCATACTTAGATTTTTTACAATTGGTCAGAATATTCTAATTAGATTAGTATTCTCCCACAGACATAGGTGAACCGGGTTGTTTCAAGGAATATTTTGGGTTTTCAGGTGACACCTCATAAGGGAAGAAAATATATCATATGAATGGTGAGTGATAGTTACATGGACCAGAATAGGGTATTATGAGAAAAAACTAGTCCCACTATGATGTGAGGTACCATTATTCCTAACTCAACTCTTATGCATATATTTTCTGATACTGATATGCCACATTACTTCCTTACTTATTATATAGTTAAATAATTTGGGAAACACATAGAAATTATTTTGTATGTCATGAGTATCGAGATAACCCTTAGACAGTGGGAGTGTAGAGGATTTAAAATCCCAACATGTTCTATTAACATTAATGTGGTGTAGTTTACTTAAGAATATTTTCGTCCAAGAGATGGATTTTTTTGTTTATTCTTTGTTATGGATTGCCTAGAGGGATTTAAATACTATATCGATTGTTACAATTTGTGGGTAATGTTTTCAACCACAGATGGAATCCTTATCCTTTTTAAGGGGAGTTGGGATATAAATACATATAGATAAGTTCATTTAGTGTTAGTTTAAGGAACCATATATATCATGTTATAAGCAATGACCTTGAGTGAAACTGATTATTTAAGGAATGGGAATCTTCATGAAATAATGTATCGATACTTGGATATCATTCCAAAAAATATCTATGGGATACCACCTAAAAGGGAATTCGAATTTATAATCAATATACTCAGGGTAATAATCCCCATTTTCCTAATTCCTTATGGAATGGATCCAAATTAATTGTAAGAGTTAAAGTTTTATCTAGGTGAGTTTCAAATAAAATTACTTATCTGACCAAGTACATATTCTTGTGTTATACCAATTTTATTCTTAAAAAAGTTAAATAGTACTCTCATCTTATGTGTTTATTGTCGTAAAGTGAATAAAATAATGATTAAAAAATGATATCCTCTTCCTAAAATAGATTATTTTTTAATCAATTAAATTATTCCAAGTGGTTCTCTAAAATTAATCGACACTCAGGATATCATCAATATAGATGAAGAGGAGAGGATATCCAAAAAATAATAATTTCAAATTTTCTAAGGATATTTTGAATAAGCCATCATTCCTTTGGGTTTGATTAATTTCCCAAAAAAATTCTTGGATTTTATGAACTATATATACCATAGGTATATCTAATCATTTGTTATTTTATTTTTAAAAAATATTCTTGTTTATTCTAGAAGAAAGAATAATCATGAGGAGAACTAAGAAGTTGTACTGAGTGTGTTGAAATATCATTGATTCTATGCTTTGATTTTCTAGGTGTGACTTTTAAATATATGAAGTATGTTTCCTCGATCATGAAATTTATAAATAATGAATAACAGTTGATCTTGGGATGATTTAAGTAGTTTTCTCTTGGAAGACAATAAATAATGATTTAAATATACAAAGTTTTCTGGGATTTTCAGACTATTATTTCCGATTTATTTTGGATTTATCAATAATTTCATCTATTATTAATTATTTAACAAGTAAATGTGTTCTATCTGAATGGATTGTTGAATGATATAAATGAAATTTGGAACCTAAAACTCATCTCATCATGACTTGCCTTATATTATTTCTACAACCTAGTAACAGCTATGTGGTATATTTTGATCATCTGGATTTGGTCTTGTTTGTGTTCTCGTATAGGGAGACCATTTAATGGCCTGTGGTTCAAGGTAGTTTCAAATGAATAAGAATAATTATCCTATTCATGACTTGGAATTAGATTTGGTTTTTGAATTTTAGAATCATGGAGGCATTACTTATTTAGAAAAAAGTTCATAGTTTTCACTAACCATAAGAGTTTGAAATATATATTTTCTCATCAATACATGAAATTTAGGAAAAAAAGATGAAGGATTACCACTAGATTTTCAGTTTTGACTTAGTATACACACCTAGTAAAGGAAATTCTATAGCATATTCAATGAGTATAAATTCATATAGTGAAGTTTTCCAAGAATCTCATGACCAAAGGATATAGATGGGCATGATTTATGAAATTAATTTAGATGGTGTTGCATAGAATGAGCACACTATTTTCTACCCAATCATTCTTTTTTTAAAGATGATAAAGTTGGTAAATGAATCCTAGATAGAAAATTTTGATTGTATCACTATTAGGTAAAACCTAAATGGTAGGGAGAATTATGGAGATAGGATTGAAGATGAGAACTCTTTGTTATTATTTTGGAATCAAATAGTAGTTTTTTTTCTTGTTAAGAACACATTATTTCAGTGTATCACCATTTGAAATCAGTTATTCATCCAGGATTTTAGAAAATGTTCAAGGTGGAGAAAGAGTATTTCTAGTGGAATGGTATGAAACACAATATTGCAGAGTATGTAATGAAATTTATGATATATTAGAAGGTAAAGGAAAAACATCAAATACCAATTAGTATGAATTAGTCTATACCTATACCTATATTAAAGTGAGAGAAAATTTTAATGGATTTCGCAATTGGCCTACTGAGATTGTTATAGAAACAAGATTTTATATGGGTATTATTGGACTGACTTACTGAGTAAAAATGCAATATCTCAATTATAGAATCTAACATGGTAGAGGAATTGGAGAAATTGAATATCTGATAAGTGGTCGGGTTATATAGAGTTCCATATTTGATTGTATTAGATAGAGACACCTATTTCACTTCTAGATTTTGGGGATCATTACAACTGGATCTTGGAAGTCATTTAACTATGAGAAAAACATATCATCCACACACAGATGGATAATCAAAATAAAATATTTATATAATGGAAAATATTCCCATAGAATACTTCATGGACTTTGGTGGTTCATGGGAGGATCATATTCCTTTAGTTTAATTCTCTAATAAAAATAATTATCATATGAGAATATAGTTACAACCATTTGAGTAATTGTGTGGTTATCCTTATCGTTTTCTTTCATGTTGGGTAGAAATAGGAGATGCATATTTGATAAGACAAAGCTTTGTGGATGATACTATATAGAATGTTCAAATCATATGGAAGTGGATATCTATGACACAAAGAAAATAAAATCCAGATGAAGATAATCATTATTGACCATTGTCTATTTATTTCATTGACCATTTTTTCTTGAATGTTCCCCTAAAACATGATCATCAATGGTTATAGAGGAAAGGGAAGTTAGCACCACAATATATGGGACTATTTGTATTTTTAGAATGGATTGAAGTACTATTGTGTACCGGTTAGCATTAACGCTGAGATTTAGTGTTATTTATAACATCATCCATGTTTCTCAACAGAATATGTATCATATCAATACATGACATGTGATCTATTTGGATCCTATTACTCTTGATAAGAATGTTAATTTTATCCATGAAATAGTATGGGTTTTATACATATAAAAAATGAATCTTTAAGGGAGATTTATTTCCTTGGTGACATTATTATGGTAGCATGTTTAGTTTTAAGAGTAAATTTAGTAATGGGAAATGTTTATATTGGGGAAATAGCCTTCCTTATTCAAAGGAAACATAGATATCTTGCTTCTCAAGGATGGAAAGACCAATGGTGGGAGATTGTATAACCCCTGGAATGAGGTATATTGTCTATATATTCTTGTTCTTTTATGTTCAGTGTTGATGGTATAATTAAACTAGAATTGTTCAGTGGTGTTAGAGATAGAGATCTTGGAGTCTGTCTATTGGAAATTACTTCCAGATAAATTCATATAATGAATGGGTTTCACAACATGAATTATTAAAGATAGACACCATGAAACATTTCATTGTTTGAATGGTTTCACTAAGTGCTACTGGGGACATAAATGACATGAAAATCATTCATGAAGTGAAATGGATTTATTTTTCAGAAATAATATGATTCATCATGAATATCATCATATGTGACCCCTCTATAAATTCATGAAATAGATTTATAATTCAAATATTTAATGTACTGAGCATATCCATATTTACCCATAATTTAGGTAAAATAGTACTCATTAAACTTCTGTTCCTTCCTCTCAACTTCCAAGATTACCATAGGTAATTTCCTGCAAACATTTATGTACATACTCCATTGGCATTGAATCATTGAAAATTCATTTGTGAAATCAAAAGTCTAGGGACTACTTCTTCTTTCTCATCTTTGATATCCTTAATTTGTTTTACCCAGAACCCTATATTTATGTGTAATACTATATCAATGGGTTTGGATTTTTGGTGATTAGATAATCTATGGTTTTTATAGAGGAATATAAGGTAGTGGTTGATTTGTGAAACCATTTAATATCCTTTGTGAAAACATAATCAAGGTTGGTGGAATTTGTTCCACTCTTTCATTATAGAACATTTTGTCTTAGATTTTGATAAATTATTTTCATATTTTGATTGGAAATATCTTGATTAGTTTGTGTGGAGAATTTTGGTTTTATATTATTTCAAAAGGGTAGTTTTGAATGATTCTATTGATATGCTTTAATTAATTGATTTCAATGGTTTTGATTTTCGATAGAAATGTTCAGGTTGTAAAAATATTTGATATGGATGATGGTCTTGACATACATGTTTAAGTGTGTTCATATTACATTGTACAAGGCAATTTTGAAATATACTATGTGCCCAGTGCTAACTAGATAGGTACAAGGGGATATCTCCTTATAAATACATGGTGAGATTTGTATTTCCACTCATGAGTTTTGGAATTTTCATTATCATGAATTCATGTGTGAGTATAGAAAATATAAATGGTATTCCAAGGGGAAAGTTAAGATAATGTGGAATGATTATTTTGGAAAAAAATATTTCTAAAAATGTTTTTATATTCTCACTCTATTTCAATATAAAATGTGTTAACTTATTCTTTTCCAAATGGAATGTGTTCGAATGTCTCTAGAGAAATCATACATAGTGTTACACTCACACATTATTTGGGTACTTTGGTGGATTTTCATATTTCATCTTCCAAGATATTATTAAGGTTCAGGTATTTTACTTATCTAGTAGTGATCCTTGATGTCATGGTTTTTTGAATATGAAGCTAGAGAGTGTCAGTATATTAGTATTTGATGATTCCAGTTCGTTTCAATGTATTTCTACATGGATTCTTAGCCTTAAAATTTTATTTATTTTATATTATTAATCTGATAATATTATGTATTGGTATTTCATTGAGTTTTGTGAATGTTTATTAATTCATCATTTAGAGGATTGGATGTTTAGTGTTTAGTGTTTTCGGGTCATTTTATAATTAAAGGTAAATCCATCCACCAATGTTTCATATGCCCTTGGCATTTATTTCTATAATTATGAGTCATTGAGATGCCACCTAAGTTCAATTTCATTTCACATATACTCAAGCCAATGAGTTGGGGTGGGGTGTTACATTACATCACCACATCAATGATACAATGTTGATCTATTATAGAAAACTCCAAATAGTATGATTATTTCATCTCATGCATGAAAATCCTCTTTGAATATTTTTTATATGAATTTTCTTACTTCAAGTATTATTAATCTCCAAATAGATTTATTATAGGTTATTTTAGTCATATATTTTTTTCTCAACATAGACCCTATAATAAAATTTCAATGAAGAGATGCCACGTACGATGTGTCAAATCATTATATGATTATATATTAGAGAAAAGATTAATGGGAAAAAATGGAATTTATATCAATTACATTTCTCAATGTAACTACTCAATAAATGTATCTAGCATAAATAGTTACTAATAAACTCAACATTCCAATACACCTACTATTTAGGTATTACCAATGTATTTTCTTATGATTTTATTAGTCTTAACCTAAATCATGAACATGTGATTTCAATTGAACTCATACCCAGTGATATGACATTTTTATAGACTCTATATAGAATAGCCCAATTTAGTTAAATAAACTAAAAAACTAACCCCAATAAATTTTGGATAATGGATTGATAAAAATTATTGCTTCACCATAGCGAGGGCCCTTTATTTTTTATTATAAGAATGATGGGTCGATTAGAATTTTAATTGATTATCAAGAACACATCCATATCATTATCATGAAAAAATATATATTGCTCATATTAATGACATGTTTGATTAACTAAGAGGAGATAAATACTTATTAAATACCGACCTTTGATTTTAAAATCTGTAGTTAAGGGTCTTTTGGGGAGGATTTACCCATGAAATTCGTTTATATGATGTATGGACACTATGTATATAGAGTGATGTACTTGAGACCTAAAATTGTCTCATTATCATTATGTATATTATGAATATATTATTTAGAGGATAGACCAATAAACTTGTGGTTTTATTTATTGATGATAATCTTATGTATTCAAAGATAAAGGGAGAGAATCATGAAAATCAGAAGATTTAAATAAAGACAAATTTGAATGATGAACTGTATTAAAATTCATGAATGTGTAAATTTTAGCTAAATAAAGTTTCATTATTGGATCATTTAATCTCATGTGAGGGTATATCTTTGGATCCTTCAATGATAGAGGTTATTGAACATGAAACCAGAATAATATCCATGGGAAATATCCATAGATTTTATGGAATGGATGGATACTAATAATTATTGGAGAGAAATTTCTAGTAAAATAAAATCCACTAACCATGTTGATGAGTAAGGGAGCAAATTTCCTTTGTACAAATGAATGTGAATAAATAATAGAGGTGTTTAAGAGAAGTTCAGTCAGTGCTCCTATGATTACACTACCATATTGTTGATATGGTTTTTTAAAATATAAAGATGCATCATGGAAGTAATTATAATGTGATATTATAAGATAATGAAATTTTGGTATCATATTACTTACTCAAATTTAATATTCATGACAGAAATTAATTATTTAGTTATTTAGAGTATATTATTATAATTATTTTATTTAAAATATGGATGAATTATATTTATGGTAAAAGGTGTGACATATATAATAACTATGATTTATTATTTTATGTATTAACACTGATGGAGTATAATATGCTCCAAATCATATAAATGGTGTTATTTAAAAATTATTACTCTTCAAGAAATTACCACACTTGCAATAAAAAATATTTGATTGATGATCTATATAAGAAATATTACTCTACCTTATCTTTAGTGTGGATTTAAATAAATAAAATACTATTGTATTTGATAAATGAAAAACATCAATTCATATGTAAAGGATATAAATGTTATATTTATATGATATAATTCAACCATATATCCATGAAAATATTAAGGAGGAACCAACAAAATATGTGGAGCTATAAAATAAGTATAGAATGTTCTAAAGTTCAACAATTATAATTATGGTATGATAAAATATTGGAACAATATATGTGTCACATAAATAAAATAATTTATGAAGGAAAAATTGGATAAAAAACACACCTCATAATTCACTATCAATCCTATAAGAAAAATGAGTATAGAGATCTCAAAGATAATTTCTAGTGGGAAACATGAAAACTCATATTGTGGAGTATATTTCTCGATGACTATTTTATCAAAAATTTATTATTAAAAAGCATGAGTCTATGGTTATATTTAATACACTACACACACATATCTGGAAATTATAAAATATCACCAAGGATTTCATCATCAGACTCCCCAATACATCTAATGGGAAAATTCTATTTGGGTTTTAGTCGATCACCAAATAAAATTAGTGAATTTATTTCCATTATAGGGTATTTAACACTTGGCCATATTTTTAGGATATACATTAAAGAAGTGTATTGTTTCATTGAAAACCAATATAAAATATCTATAATCATGATTTTAGGTTTACCTCTATGTTTGGGATAAATCTCCAACATGTATTGTATATAGAGTGGAACTTTATCAATGGATATAATCCACAAAAATATGTTTTAATTGGGAAGACTATTTAAACATAGGAATATAGTTTGAGATAATTTCATATAGATTTTAATTTTTCATGGGATCAAAAAATTCTAATAGTTGAATTCTCTTATGAAAATATCGTTCACACTAGCTTTCATATGGATCTTTATAGAATCCCTATATAGAAATATGACTTGAAATAAAACCTGGTGGGATGAATTTGGTGACTAATTTATATTAGGTTCAAATATAAATAATGAATTGATAGATAAGGTTATATCCAATAAAAATAACATCATATTTGATATGATGCAATGTAAATGTTATGTTTTAAATATTTAGTATGATATAGAATTTTATGTTTGTGATATTGTATTTATTTGAATATTTCATTAATAAATGGTTATG
The DNA here is from genome assembly GCA_963277665.1 of Viscum album. NCBI lineage: Eukaryota > Viridiplantae > Streptophyta > Magnoliopsida > Santalales > Viscaceae > Viscum > Viscum album. Next base: position 671,463,656 of record OY728121.1, read on the forward strand.
AAATTTAGAAATAATGGTATGTTGATCCATATTTATATCTATCCTGTTAGGAATTTTGATCATTTTTGAATTATTCCTTTTCACCTAGTATTTCCACCTAAATCCACACCATATATTCATAATATATTTCATGTATCACTTCAAGGGAAGTACATAACTATTCCTACACATGTACTAAACTCATAGGTTGTATTTATAGAGTGTGATATTTCTTATAAGGATCAACTTTCATAAATAATGGATCAATTAAATAGGGTTATATAAAAATGGCCCTCGTACATAGTCATTGTTTAACAGTGGAATCATATGTTTAATGAATCTACATGGGATGTTTTGTACATAATGATATGATGTATCATCATATTATTTAATTGGAGTAACATAATTTTGAGGGAAAATATACTTTAAGGGGTGGAATGTAACACCCCATAATATCTTAATATAGTTTCCCCATAAATAAATTTGATGTTTTTAGTATCCGAAGATTCACGGAATAATGAACATCAAGGAATAATGAAATACATTTTGAATATGATAAAATAAAATATTTTCTAAAATAAAAAGGAATATATATCACTTATTAATTATTTTATTGATTCTATAGATATGTTTTTAAAATGATATGATGAATTATATATTTTGGTTAAATATAATGCTTTTTTTAATAATATTAAAATAATTATTTATAAAATATAAGTAACAAATAATAATATAAATTAATGACATCCATATAATGGTTAATTAATGATATTAATTACTAGTCTAATAAATATTTTTTAAATAGAAAACTTTTTTTGACTTATATTATTATATATATGATATTACTTTTATAAAAATTTCACTTTTATAGTCTACTAATATTAAAGGAAGGTATTTTTTATACATTTAATAAGATAATTAATTATTGAATTATCAATTTCTTAAAAATAATGATCAAATCATTTGAAGGTATAAATATATATTTTTATGAAAACCATTTTAATTAGTGTAATGTATTTTATCAAAAAAATAAGTTTATAACTAGTGCTAAATTATTCTAATGAAATTTTTTGATAATACTTTCAATTATATAAATTATTAGTGGTCTAAGGGTTATTACTAGGTAATGAACAATAGTAAATTTGTCTTATACTTTTGAAAAAATTCTCAAAATTTTCTTCATGCATATTACTTGTGGATATTAGAATTAATTTACACCACTATTTTTAGATGAATATAGTATAATGGTTTCCAAATTTTGAATCATTGATCCCAAAAAATTTATAATTTCAATTTTATTTTTAGTCATAAAAATATGTTACCTATGTTAATATATATTTATTATGGTTATATATAAATTTAGTAATTGTTTATAAAAAGTGATAAGGAAAAAATATCATTAATTATTTCCTAAAAAGTATTGGAAGAAGGGATTTAGGCCATAAATTATCCAATATTCTAAAAAATCCCATTTTTCAAATTTATTATGAGAATGAAATTTATTATATTTTAAAGTTCTTAATTTTTACATAGGTTCCACTCCTCTCAATTATAAAGGGGCACCTCTTATCATCAGTTAATAAAAAATTGATCACCATTAGTTGATTATGATCTAACCAAATCACATCTCAACTAAACTTCTCATTTTATAGATGGTTCAGTAACAATAATATACCATCCCATTAATACATATGTAGTGATTCAAAGAAGGATGCCCAATGAAGAGGAAATAGTATTAATAATTTTCATTATTTAATTATTATTCTAAATACTCAAAATAATATATAGAAACCAAAAAATATATTTGATTTAATATCATTGGTATATTGTAATGTTATTATTTTGATTGGAGGATCATTATAAACATCCTTTATATCTAATTAAAAATGAAAATTCAACTCATGCGTATGTGCTGATTACCACCTCCATTAACCATTGTATTTAATTTTACATCACAAACACTCGTGGATGGTTATAAAAATGGTATTTATTAATATATATGATTTAGATGACATAATTATTATTTTGGGAATTCAAACTATTATCTAACATCCTTCCCTATCATCTATTCAAAAATGTAAATGTCATTGCTATGTTTGTACGAGCTACCGCCTCTATGAACAACATATACCATTTTTAATAACCTCCATATATGGATGGTCATAAAATAGTTTAATGTAAAAAAATATGATATTTATCTTACTATTAATATTCTATATCCTTGAACAAGTTGTAGTGACTTGAACTTTTAAAAAAACATGCAATAACAACAGAATAATTAACACCCAAATATTGTTTTTAACAATGAATTTTTAATATATGTTTAATAAGAAATTATAAGATAATGGTATGTAGTAATATAATCATATGTAGGTCTCTATTATGTATTTGAAATAAATATCATTTTATTATATAACAGCTTAGAAAATTTTTAACTTTGAAGAAGACCATAGTTAGGGTTTATATTTAAATATCAATTTCCTTTGGGATTATTAATGTTAAAATTTATATTAGGGAAATTTTATGTTATCCCGCTATTAATACCCATAAATTTTATTCTTTGTAGGTTATTTATTTGGATTAAATATCTCTTTATTACTTATTTTCCCTTTGGTTTGAAATCCATTTGATGAAATTTCCATAATAAGATATAACTTTGACTCTTCTTTTTGGGTGAGAATCATTAACAAATATGTCCAAGTTCTTTATATTATTTCCATAATGTAATAGAATAAAATTAAATTATTGTTTATGATCAATTTCAACAATAATTTATTTTTTATAAGGTTTAAAAATGTAATATTTTTTATATTCTTTGTATGAGTTATTTATTAAATAGTTTATAATGGTGTGAAAAGAATATTTTTAAACATTAAACATAATAAAATTTTTACCCTCCCTAATGTCATTTATATATCAGGATGATTCCATTCAATTCGTTCATAGGTTTTCAAGGAAAATATTATTCCCATTGATCTAATAATTTATTTTTATTAGTTAGTAATATAAAAGGTTTTTTATTCTTGTTTATCATAGAATATTTTTAATGATTTTTAAAATTTATTTTAAATCTATCTTACTGTACATTAATGATCACTATTATTCATTAGGGATATACTCCAATGATACTATAAAACATATTTTTCTCAATGTCGTATGATGATAGTTTTAGGAAATTTTCATGAAACAAATTTCTTCTCCATGAGTTGATTAAGTTGTAGAGGAATAAATATTGTTCTAATGTTCAAGTGGGATACATACAAATGGTTTATCATTATGTGATGAATGGTAATGTTATTTCATTAAAAATAATTAGGTAATTTTTTTATCACATTAGATCAAATGGTATATCGGGGGTTAGCCAAATCTTGATAGGGTACATGGGCAGTTAACCCATGCTTAAGAAGTTGTTTATCCTAAGCCTACTATTTAATGAATATATTCCTTGGTTGACTTGACATATGATTTCTTAAATTATTTCTATGGAAATATTTTAAAATATTTTGCACCTATGATATTTTCTCAAGAATCATGATTATTTGATGATACACACACATTAGAATCATGTCTTAGGTGTTGTATTCCATGACTTATGGTCTGAGATTTATGTCACTGGGTATGATTTTTTGTTTCATATCCCTATATAATCATCTTTTTCTCACTTATGATATTCAAATATTATCTCTCATATTTTCACTAATCATATATTAGAGGTCACCCCTTATTCATTTTCCATTTCCCCGGGTTATAAAGAAGTATATTATGTATTATAAATCTAGAATGGTACTATGTGAAAAGAATATTTTTCAAAAATAATGATGATTTTACATACATAAGTTCATTATAGGTATATCCTCTATATAAACTAAACTTTTACCATTCTTGTGTATGAATTACTATAGGATTTATTGAATATCTGACTTAAATGATGTAATATTTATGTATTTTTTACTCAGGTTTCATATTTAACCATGAAATATGTTATGATTTCACTGTTTATGATTTTTCAACACAACTAATTTATATTTAAATTATTAATTATTTTTTCTTATTGATCTAAAATTTATATTTCATAGTGTATATATTATTTCCTGGTGATTTCCTATTTATTTTGATCTTATATTCCTTATCTTGTGATTATTTTATTAGGCCATATTATCAATTCATATGAAAGTGTGATCTTAATATATTAATATTCTATTCCTTCATTGATAATTATTTATCCTATGTTTATATAATAATAATAAATTCTTCTTGTCATATTTATGTGTTTCAATTTTTGTGTGTTTGAGTTCACCCTTTGATTGTGATTTTAACATCTCTTGGAACTTTTATACAGTAATATTTCTATAATGAAATCAATTATGGAAAATTATATTGAACATTTTAGGGTAGAATTATCCTATAAGATTTTTTTGAAGATAATCATTGAGGACATTAACACATTATATTCATGGGTTCTATTTATTTTTTTATAAGTAATGAGTTATTATCATAATATGGCGTATGTATTTTATATTTGATGCTCAGGTAACCTCATTTCAAATACTTAACATGCACATAGAAAACATACATTTCAAATATTACTACCTAAATATCCCAAATACAAAACTTATATAAAAATGTTTCTCCCCGCTCAACATTGAATACACATGGATATCTTCAATAAACACCTCTACAAACCTATCATGATATACTTGGAAGAAATAATTCATCACCTCAAAAAATGTTTTTTCATTATTCAACAATGCTAATTTCATAACCACATATCTACAGTGTCTATAATATTATTGAATATATATCATAAAATTTTATTATTTAATACATAAATGATGAGCTCTTGGCCATATGTCAACTTTTTAGGGTCTATTCATATTAGACTTGATAGTTTCATATTTTAATAAAAATTATTATAATTATATTTTTTGATAAAATTTATTAAAATATTTTAAATATTTTAAAATTAATGGTTCTTTTAAAGTAAATTAATAGCCCTAGGATCATGTGTAGTGACTATTATATGTAAAATTTTCAAGGTAGTTTGTATTTTATGATCTGTGCATGGTTGAAAATACATGAAATGTGGCCATGCATTGTTAAATATTGGTTATAGACATTTTTTCCACTATAGACTTATTTAAACTCTATTTAAATTATATTTGTATTAATGTATCATTGTTAATGAATCCATATTAAGGTTAAATAATTTTTCACTTTTTTCTCTCTATTTTCTCCATTTCAGTTGGTATGTTTGATAGTATTCTTCCCTAAAAGGAAATATACACCACTTCATGATTCTTTTATCTTCATAATTCCTTTATTCTTTTCCACTCCATGTTATGTTAACCTATTCCATGAAGGATATATTGATTTTTTGATTATGTTAATTGTTTTATTATGAATTGGTGCAACATTATTCAAATATAAGATTCATATTTTACTCTTGTATGATATTTATGCCTAACACATCATGATTTACCATATAATTTTTCATATATGAAGTATATTTATTTATGATTTAATTATGATAGATTATTATTGGTTTATATTCATCAGTGTTATTAGTTTTGGGTTTTCTATTTATGGTTTTTTTCTATCATCAATATTCTCTATCATGTCTTTTTCTTATTTTCCTCACGCTATATAATCTACCATAGTAAACCTTATTTTGGCCTCGTGTGGTTATTTTTATGGGGTTTTTTATATTTACAGGTTGAGAATTTAATTATTTTTCAAGAGGTGTGACCATTTTTTCTATTGGAATTTAATTTCACTATAGCTAGTATCTATTTTATAATTGTTTTGTAGATTGATTCTAGGTGGTGGTGGTTGTTGGTTTTACTTTTCCATTTTGGGATATTTTTGATTTTTCATTTTGTGGTTTTTTTAATCTAGAAATATTATAATTATTTTGGATCTTGGTTTTTTAGTCTGGTTTTTTTGTTTCTCCATTATCTAAGGAGGAGGAGATGTATGTCATTTTACTTTATATAGATTTGGTGTCAAAGGAAGGGGTTACTAGTCCTAGAGAAGGACATTCCATCATCATAATGTGTTATTCTATTTCAATCATTTCACTTACATAATGATATTTTCACCCAACCCTAATTCAGTTAAGTCTGGTCTTTTCAAGGATGTTTTGGGATGTTCAGTGGTACGTCATTATGGTGTTCTTAGATTCATGACCTATATAAGCCTTATTCCTTCCATTATGCTTCATATGGAGAATTTTTTTCTTCATATTTTTCATGATGGTATGAAAATAGGGTCTTAAATTGATTCATTAGTGATAAAGATGATGGTTTGAGGGTTTATTATATTTTTTTTGTTGGTGGATGTGGTGGACATTATTGTTCTTTAAGAAAACATCAGCCTTTAGTTAGGAAATTGGCCATGAGGGTTTCTGGTGGAATTTTCTATGGTGTGGTGTTTTTTAGTGGTTAGGATGAATAAGGATGGTTTTTATGGGATGTTGGAAATTGTGAGGCATGTTATGTGGTAATGGGAACCTAACGGGAGAGTAACATTAACCAACAAATGATGTGATCTCTCCATCAAAGTTACACCCCTGGATTATTAATTTCACTTAAAAATTATTACTTATGAATGATTTTGTGATATGTTTGGATTAATAATATTTAATTATTGTATGGTTCACATGAAATAAGAAATGGATTTTTTTAAAAATTGTAAATAGATTTCAATGATAATTGATCATTTGAATAAATTGATTGTGGCATAATTATATCCTATGATAAAATATAAATATATATATATATTACAAAATTTATTATTATAAGGATATTATAGGGAATTATGGATATTATATTATTTATTATTATATTAATAATTATAAAATAATTATTTTCTTTTATATAATACTAGGGAACCTGTCCTTCCACCTTAATTAGACTGACATATTAAGTGGGAGGATAATACATCTATTTTACACCCATCCTCTTCTCTATGGGATAGAATCTAATGTATTTTACATATGAATTTTTATTTCCCTCATTTTATTATTCCTACATCAATTATCATCTTTATCTCCCATGGTTTTCCCAAACTATGAATTATAGGAAGTGGGATTTTTCTATTCAAAGGGAAAAAAGAAAAAAAATCTTTCATTAATTAATGAATTAAAAATCTATTTTATATTGTATTATAACTATTTCTAGTAATTTTAGTTCCACAAAAAACTCTAATATGTTTTCAAAATTTTGAGTATTTCTAATATTATGTGATTTTTATTTTTATTTTTTTAAAATACATTATGATTATTTTCTTTGTATTTTAGGCGGGTAAATTTCAAGGATTCAAAATAATTTTCATAGAGTTTTATCTGGTAGGTGATTTTATTGATTTCCATTTATTTTAAAAATCCTTGGGTTCTTGATCATTTCAAAAAAAATCAAACACATGAACTGATTCAATGAATTATCTTTAATTATTTGAAAAATGATTCCATTATTTACTTTCTAATTAAATGTTATATAAAATTAGTTTTTAAGTAATATTAATATATATATTTTCTCATATGGTTTATACATAATCTAAGGGATTTATGATTCCTCAAGGGGTCTTATTGTTATATAAATGGACCTGATATTGTTATTTTTTTATCACTCATTTTAGAAATACAATTCAATGGTTTCAAAATCACATATGAAGTATAATGTAGTATTTGACTGTGTGATAAATGGGTTGATTAAATTTTCACACTCAAAAGAAAAAACCACTTATTTATGGTTTATATTTTCATTAAATATTCAATGATTTAAAGCATCTATTTGGAGGAATTTAATATGTGTTTCTACATGATTATTTATAAATATTTTACATATTTTATTAATATTTTATGGTTACATGTTTTATAATAACTATTACACACCGTTCGGTTTTAGAAAACATCATTAGGTGTTTAGGTATCTATATATATATATGAAGGATAAATGAACTACTTGTTTAAAAATATTCCCTTGCATGAAACCAAACATTAAAATGATGATATTCTTCGGAGGTTATTTTAGAATACATGGTGGGATTATGTCGGGGTATGTGTCTTGGGATCACATCGTAGGATGATAATGACCTAGGTTGTTATCTTATGATTCCAGACATGTGATTATTCCTTCATGATCAATATTTAAATTTTTAGTGGAGTTTAAAATTATTTTATGAAACATATTAAGATTAATTAATTTGTTATTTTTAAATATTTACTATTGATTTGGATTTGGATTTGATAAATAATTTTTATTTATTATGTAATTGATGAAACATGATTTATAATTGGTTTTAAAAATTGTTAATTTGTTTTTTATGGTAATGTTATGAATCATTGTTTTTTATCAATATTCACTAGAATATACTAGAGTTTTTTTGAATTATAAATTTTATACAATTTTTTTATAAAAGGAAATGTATAAAATTTTGATTGTATCATAATGGGAATTTTTTCACACATTCTATAGGTACACTATTGTTGTAAATGTATATTCCCTCATCAATACTTGACTTGATATATGGGTTAATATTATAATTATATAAGAGTGTACCATGAGATCATATATAGAATTTTGTAGGTGGGGTAATGTGATGTAAAAGATGTTTCACATGTAGAGAGTAGTGTTCTTTTTTTATTTATGTTCAATGTTATGTAATAGCCACATTTTATTTTTCTTTGTATGTTGACTGGCATGTTGTATCTTTTGTGTTTGAATGTAGGTTATAGAGTTTATCCAACGTTGTAATCATTTTTTCATTATATTATACATGGGTAAAATCATTCCCATTTTTCACATTAATACCCAAGGAACTTGTGACGTCTAACGATAGTCAATAATTCCATTTATGATTATTACCGACCTTAGAAAAATGAGTCAATCTGAGATGTTTCGATCATACCTACAACATGATGAGAATCATCTAAGATTTAAGAAGTCCTATTCGAGAAAAAGGATACAATCCAAGAATGAAAAAGGAGATATCTATATATGTTGAACCATTATTAGTAGTGGATTAGATTTAGGTTTGATGACATGGAGACAACTTGAGTCAAGCCTTGATGATCTAATTTATATCAAATGAATATTGTAAAATATCAAAGAAGATATGATGTAAAAAATGTGGAAATAATTAACTGTGTTGTATATTTGAATAAAATAAACCACCATATTGATGGATTTTTAAGCAACTCATCCAATTTCATGGAGAAAGAATATAATTTTTTTGAGTCTAGTCTATTAGAATAAGACAACCAAGTACTAAATAATAAACATGAAATTTAAGGATGGATAAAATAGTTTCTATTGATTAGATTTTGGTTATATTGTGGTCAGAAATGAAGAGCATGGTGAAGCCATTAATTTTATCATTGATGATGAGGGTTCATAGATGAAAATGAATTTGTTCTTTATATGTATACTCGTCATAGGTGACATAAAAACTGTTTGAGAGTGATATACCAATCAAAATAAATTTAAAATCAATGAAATATCACACTATTTTCAATTTTTATTATAGGTTTTAGAAGAATGATACCTCAAATCTCTAGTGTGTTACATCTATTTGGATGAGGTTTCACCCATTTGTAGTGTTCTTTGAAATGCTCCTTTGAGTTATCAGCCATCTAGGGTTCATGAATAATGTATTTTTTTTTATTCATAGAGTATTAATACTATAATTACTATTAGATGGAGTTCTTCCAAGAAAAAATTGTGTTCATTTATTATAGATGTTTTCATGGAATAGGATTTAGGTATGTGATGGAAACTAACATTCGGACTTCAGATTAAGAATGAATAGGTTTTTTATTTATACTCCCTTGATAAAGATAAAGAAGAAATATGTTAGAGGAATGTTATAATAATAGTTAAATGGATTAAAAATGGAAATATGATGTGGTCTAAGGATGAAAATATTTAACTAGGCCTGAGTTGCACTGGTCAATGAAAGGATACATTGTGCACAAATGCTTCCAAAATCGATTAGGATTATATGGACCCAAAGCTACTTCAAGCCTCATGAAAGGAATTAAATATCTCTATGAATGAAATTTAGGGTGTCTTAATTCAAAAATAATAAATTACACTCAACATATGGGACCTTAAAATAGATATTATAATGCACTTGATGGTTTTGGATACTTCTAGAAATGTTGATGGAGAATGAACTTGGCTCATAGGTAACATGCTTCTTAAGAAATTTTCACATGGGTATGTCCCATTTTTTATAATAGGTTGAATTAACTCCCTTGGAATTCACATCTTGATTATCAAAAAAAATGATAATTCCACATGGATTTCACTACTCATTAGTTAGGATATCACCGCTTTTGTGTTTTTTTCAAATAAGTACATGGGATCAACATTGTAATATAGTACTTCCAATCAGTGAGATCTAATTTTCCTTCTCTCTAATTCCCTCTAAGTGGAATTTTATTTTATTATTGTAAAAAAATGCTTATCTTGAATTATTATACCTTTGTTTTCTTATCTAAAACCATTAGTATTGGCGGTATAACCCAAAAGTATAGATTATGTGATGATCAGGAATTCCTATAAATTTGAGCATCATGGTGATAATCACACACCATCTTCATCATTTAAGGGATTCTGATGGTTATTTTTAGTTTTTATAAATTTCACCCTTCTATAGATTCTGGTTTCTATGTTTCTCCACTTGATCAATTCTCCTTAATTAACTAATTACACGATTTAGTTACTAGGTGAGGAAGTGTGGTTTTTAAACCAATGAAGATCACTATAGCTTGGAACTAATTCTGGACTAGATTTGTTCAATTGTGTTATTTATTGACTCATAGGATAGTCCTAGGTATTGGGAGCCATTCAATTCCATGGTTCTCAATGTTTTGGGTGAGATAGGTTTTTAATTTAAAAAATTGATCATGAACTAAGTGAGGTTATGTGTCGTTGAACTTTTACAGCATAAGATCTATTATATGTAGTTGAAGAGTTAATCAACCTTGGTATGTTCTTGATTCCCATAGGATTTCATCCCACATTTTCTAGAGTCTAAATCCTAATTTTTCTTTTCACATTTTCATAACTCTCATATTTGTTTTTCACATATTTTTTTTCATACTTTTTAATTTTATTTATTTCAAATTTTTAAAATCCCAAAAATATTTTTTGGAAGATAAAAAGGACAAGTAAAACTACATCCTTTAGAGAAACCCCTGAGATAGACACTATACTATTTTTAGAGAGTTTATAAATGTTTTTATTTACTCACCTTACATTATTTCCATCGTATCATCACCCATGATCCAAAGAAAACTAAGGTAAATTCTTGAAATATATCCTCTAGTGTTTGAATGTTATGGCCCATCTACTCATCCATCTGGGGATGGAATGAAGTAATATGGTGGATGAGAGAGAAAATTTCATGTTGAATTAATCTATAGATCCATGAGGTAAAATGAGAACCCATATCATATATGTTTCTCCTATATACACTCATAACCCACATAATACCATTCACATACCAACATTCGAAACTCCATATTCCCTAATCACTAAGAAATTATCAAAATTCATAATTAAATCCCTGATCACCCAAATAGCATTACATCTCTCTAGGATCATTTTATATAATGGAAATTCAATCAAATTTCCATCTTAGTTTAACTTGAGAAAATTTAATGTTTATAATAAACTACTAAGAATATGATGATATACTTAATCTTCTCACATACCACGCAAAGCTATGTGGGAATTACTATTGATCACTTCATATTAGACCACTAAGTTTGACTCTTCTGTGAATGATAGATATTGGTTACACTAGGGTACATCACCAAATTTGTGATATGAAACACTAAAAGAACCATTTTTTCACATTTCCAATGGAACAAAAAAAAATTCAGAAGCATAATTTTGTGTAGATCATCCTTAGACTACACCTCGAGAGCATCACCGTAGATACCATGCTCCTGTATCACCACTCCTCTAACCTTTCCCACTGAGACTTTATCATTTTCTACATCATGGAAAACTACACAATCATCTAGAATAATAATCCTCTGCCACCATCCATATCCACATCATTATTCATTATTTCATACTCTGCCATCACTCTCCAAGAATCCAAAATTCCATATTCCAAGTCTACCTTAGACATTCTACTCTACAAATCATTGACCACATATCATTTATTTGAGGTGTAAGATATCTCACAACCTTATTCTTATAAGAACATCATCCTTCACTGTCAACATATATTATAATCTTACTAATTAAAAATAAACAATGGGTTCATGAATTCTATAAAGACCATAATGTTTTCATCAATAATGTAATGTCTATAGAGCTTCAATGATAACATAACTACCAAAATATAAAGACCATGGGATGTATAGTGATTATAATGGGATTATAACTTTCTATACCCAAATGGGATCTTTTCATTATAAATAATTATTAAACTACCCATTCCACTATGATAATCATAAAAAATATCTCCAAATTCACTCCATCCATTAGAAACCAAAGGAAGAAAGAAAAATAAACCTATATTATATATATTTAAAATCTAGTAGATATTAATTAGTCTATATAAAAATTTGGGTTTTCTAGTTAATGGGTTTTAATGAGGATATATTTAAAGAGAAGTCAAAAAAATCAATTGATAGTTTCCCATAAGAATGAGGAAACTGTGAAACCATGAAAAATTCATCGTTTCTCACAAAGAAACATCTTCCCCAATCATCGATGGATCAACCATTACTGTAATATCCCATGTAAATTAAAAACATGACATTTTTTTCAAAATTTATTAATATTTGTGAACTAAATTCTACTTTAAAGGGGATACTATGTTCGATGGCGTACCCGATATGCAACAATGGGTTTCTTTGAAATTTTACGTTGCCTACTAATAATATAATATTATTATTTTAAATGGCAGTTAACACCTAGCCATTGTAATGGTTGGAATGAACAGAACTAACTAAAAAATTATTATACATGTTTTTTATATGTTTTTACATTTATCTAATAAATGTTAGAGTCTTAAAATGTGAATGAATCTAATTTTAAACATAATTTACTTCGAAAGGTTGATTTACTGATTTTTAATGCAGAAACCTCTTTAAATCTTGTATTGGTAACTTTTATATGTTTTATTTGACAAAAATATAATTCTTTTTTATAATCGGGACATCAAAATTTACATTGGGTAATTATTTTTATTTTTCTGATAAAATTCATTTTTTATGAATAGTGAAAAACACTTTATTTTAATTCAAGAGTTCCTTTTAATCTAATTTTTTATATTTTTATATTATCGTTTTAATTGGTTATAAAGTGTAATTATATTATGTTTTTACCATTTAATCCAATATTTGTCATTGGAATTAATTTCACATTGAAATTAGACATAAACAAGTATCAATCTTTTGATAGTTATTGTTTCTTAAAAACACGCTATTTGTTTTGATAACAGGAATTAATTTTAAATTAATTAATGAAACTTATATGTTTTGAATTTGGTAAAATAGAAATCAATTTTGAATTCGGAATATCAAATATATCTTAGGCTGAATTTTTTGTAGTTTTCGGAAAAACTACAATTTTTGATGAATAGTTAAACCACTAAGTAGTTGTTAAAAAACTAAAATTTTCATTTAAATAAAATTTTACTACTTCTATGAATTGGATTTAGAAAATAAAACATACATATTTTTTATTATTAAGTAAACTTTGATTCAATAAGTTGAAAATAATTTTTGGTCAATAGTAACTTTTTACTTTTATTTACCACGGTTAAAGGTAAATAGGATAATTAAAGGTAAAAAGAATATTATAATAATAAACAATTACCTTAACATTTGTCCTATCCTTATTGGTTGATTAATTTACGACCCTGTTAATCTTTGGGTCAATTTTGGGACCCCATGGAGACACTTGGGAGTGATAATGACACTTTAGATTAATTAATTTAAAATAAAGACCAAAATGATACAAACAAATATCTTTTAGTAAATTAATTTTTACATGGGGTTATAAAAGTTATATTTTCAAATATAAATAAAAATTGTAAATATAAAAATATTTCCTACATCATGGTATTTTTTTTATAATTTTTAGACATCAAATAAATAAAATTACTTATGACACAAAAATGATGCAGTATTTTCCGTATTAATAAATGATTTGAATAAATAATATTGTAAATAATAAAATAACATCCAAAACCTATCCAATTATTATTGGATGATTTTATTTCTACCAATAGTCATCTTATCTTTGACTTTAATTAGTTTTGGACCTTTAGAAACCGAATATCATTATATAATAAAATAATACTTTCACACCTTTCTAAATAGCCCCTCCTCCCCCTTATAAAAAGCCCTCAATTATAACCCATTCCTCACACCTCTCAAGCCCCTTGGCTCGTCCAAAACCTACCCAAATTATCTCTCAATACCCCCATATCCCTCTTAGAAGCCTTACCTTAGGTAGAAGGCACTTCAAGAGGTCCTTTTGGTTCAAACCAAAGGGAGTTACCCGGATTAAAGGTAACAATTTCTCTTAAATTATTTTCTTTTATTTTACTTCTCTGAACCCTAAACTCCTTTAATTACTTTACTTTATAACAAAAACAGTATCCTAAATATACTGGTATGTTTTTATGAGAAGTATTCTAACTAAACTTACACACACCTCTATATAATAGGTAAAGAACATACTGTTTCTGTGGATGGAAAACTAATGCCTCACGAAATGATGATTGTTCAATTATCTCATACTGCCTCTCATGGTGGCCATTAAGATGGAAATGTATTTATATTTTATATATATTATTTTTATGTTTTCTGTTTTTCTTCTGTATTTTTTCTTTTATAGCATATCTGTATGGGTTCCATTATGATTAAACATGATAATTTCCATTGAGGAAGTGCAGACTACCGCCCCCTCAAAGTGATATGACTCGTTAATTCCATATGTGGGAAATATAAATTATGTATTTAATGATATTATATATGATATTATACTGGAGTTAAAATATACCTATGTATCATTAGGTTTTAATTCAATTAAAATAAGAAATAGAAATGAAAGTAGCGTTCATGCGTACGTACGGCTTACCGCCTCCTTGAACGGTGCATTTCATTTCTTACCTACAAATGTTATGTACTATTATAAATACATGTATATACTGGATATATATGATATATATGATATCTAAATCATGAATATAATTTTTGATATAATGAATGTTTGTCTATGTGAACAACTTGTAATTATAAGAAGTCCATTTTTGACTCAAGTACCAAATATTGACAAAACGAATGTTATTAACTTAAATGATTACATAATGATTATAACATGGAAATAAGTGATATAAAAGGAATAATAAACTTGAAAAATGTTATTAAAAAATTATAAATTAACTTTAGTTTATTATTCAGGAAGAACAAGGAACAAACGAGTGATGTCAGACACAATGTAAGGGGTTTCTTATCTCACTTTTTATTGCGTGAGATTTCCATTATTCGCCACTAATTTATTGAATGTGGTGTATTGTGTACTTTCATTTGATATATATTATTATGATTATATTTATATTCATGGTATTCTGTGAATCATTTTGTGGTTATTAACTCTTGGTCATATGAATCAATTGAATTACAACGTGGTAAGGGGTTTTCATCTCACTTTTTATTCATATGAGATTCATGCTATATTTTCCACTATTTCTTTTTGTGTGGAATATGTACTTACCATGATTGTATTCATTGTGGAATGTAATTTAATTTATGGGTATTTACATCTTCATTGTATGATCCTTCTTTAATGGGGTGTATGTTTCATAAGTCACCAAATTGGTAAGGGAACCTTTAACCCTATTCTTTTTAAAAGACCGTTTTTTTGTTATGTATTTTAATTTACATATTCCTATGTTGGGATATGTTTTTATATATATTTATTGCTTTAAATTTTATTTCCAAGTGATGAGATACCCTTTTTGTCTCTCATCAACTCATTTTCTAAATTTTAATGTGATGTCTTTAGGCTGTCGAATTTATGTAAGGGAACTTCTTTACCAAATTTCAATTCTTTGGGTTAAACATATACTTATTCATTATGTCATGAAATTAATATGTTTTAATAACATTTTTTTTACACTTAATATCCACTTATATTGCGTGTATTATTATTTTTCACACATAATTATGTCATTGATTTATCCTTAATCTAAGGATACCGTCTTTATAATGTATTTCATAACAATTTACATTCCATTAAGACTTCAATATTGTTATGCACAAATTCACTATTATATGGTGTATATATTGTCCTTTGGCATATTATATCATGAATCCCTTTATTCTCATGATATTATAAAGTTCTTATTAAATGCTAATCCTTAATTATTTGTATTCAATCATCTCTTATTTTATTAAAAACTCTTTAACTAAAATATAGTTTTAAATGTTTTAATTATTTATTCTTATAAATATTTATCATTAATGTCTATGTATTAATAAAATGATTTTAAGGATTTATTTATATGTACATTAATGTTTTCAAATGATAATTTATTTAAAAGTTTCAAAGTGGTATGAGACACTTTTATTCAAAAATATCTTTATTAAATGTTTTAAATGGTTTTGAAAATGGTTTGATAAAGCATTATTTATTTCAATATCTAGATTAGATATATTTGAATGTGGAAATTTTATCTTTACTTTATACTTGTGTTATGTGTTATGATTATTTTATGGTTTTTTACATATACGGGTGGTTTCGTGATAAACCTAGGTCGGATGAGACCGAGATAGCTCTCCAATGCATTGGGTAACGTGACGGAGGTAAAGGTTAATGTTTCTCCTAATAGATTTAGAAAATATATTGTAATGGGTATTCCAAATGTGACTCCCTATGTAGTTGTGATAGATAAAATGTAAGTATGTTATGAATACCATAAGTTACCTTTATGGTTTATGATTTCTACATGTTATTTTTAAATCTTATGATTTCCTGAGGTATGTTATGATTGAAAAGTATGGTTTCATTGATTTGTATTTATTTATAGTCTAATGTTTCTTTTTGTTATTTTATAAACCTTACTGATCTTTTTATGCTCATCCCAAGTTTTGAAATTTTTTCACAGGACATAAAGATGATTAGGGTCAAGGATGAGATCAAGAAAAAGTCATGATGTCTAAAAAATGGAACTAGACATGTTTCTTTTTAAGAGTTTTTATTTTATGAAAAAAATGGATTCTAGGTAGTAGTGTCTACATGTAATATTCAAGTTGTTATGTAATAGTTATGGCCTAATTATTCAAAACTCTAAACCTGAAAATATCCTCAAATTGAATTATTTATTTAATTCAGGATTATGTAATTTTTTAGGCTGGGTCCTTATAGTTGGTATCAAAGGTCGGTTTAAACAACATTAGGGATTAAGAGTTTTTGTTAGACACATGGTAAGTCCCTATGTCTATTATTTTCGTTAAATCCTTGTTTTATAACTTTTTTAGATCAAGGAAAGTCAGTTAAAAATGGAAGGAGGAGGATCTCAAATGACATTCCTATCTCTTCCTGATGACTTGCTTGAAATAATTATTGCAAAGTCATGTTCGGATGATTGTGAAAAATTTTCTAGCATACAAATCACTTGAAAGCAATTGTTTGAGATATCCAACACCTCCACTATACCTCGTTATAATTTTGGATCATGGGTTATATTTAGACAAATCCTATTTTTACAATATTCTCATATTCTTAAGAAAGGTAAATATTATCAAGGAATTTTCAAGTATTTTACCTTATAAAAAGATTTTGAAGCATATTATGATTTTTAAAAATGTTCTGAAGAATAAGACCCTTGCACAACCTATTTATATTTGCTTTTAAAATATAGTCTCTCAGCACATACCTATGGTATTTTAAAAGGACCATTAATTGAAATTTTCAACTCAAATTTGGTCCGAATGTTTTATAGAAATCATGTTTTATTAGATGTTTTGAAATTATATGTCATACATGATTATTTTCTAAAACTATTTTTTTGTGAACACCCATATGATTCATGTTGTACAAGGTGTATTTGGATGGAGGAAGAAAATGATTTTGAAGGATCTATAAATCATTGTATCAATGCTTGGACCTTATTACTACGTGAACAAGATGAGGATGAAACCAAATAAACACTGTGATCAAGGTATGATGTTCTTCATTTTGGGGATCATTTTATTTTATCTTATGGTGGTGAAATAAAAAAAACATATATATAAGACTTCAAGAATTAAGATGCTGAGATAATAATGAATTGGGATGAAAATGAGAGGTATAAGGAAACCATTGAGGTTAAAACATGTTAGGGTTGTTTTTTAGTTTTATAAAAAGTAAAACCCATAGGATGGTTGACAACCCGTTGCATCCGGCAAGGTTGCAATAATTGAACCCACAACCGAAGGGCGACAAGGGAGCATCACCTACCACTGGCCTACTTGTTGTCCCTGGTTAGTATGACTTTTTATTTTAGTAAAATGATTTTATAGAACAAGAATAATTTGATTTTTGGAACTTATGTTTTATCAAATGGATAAACATAGTATAGGAAAATGATTTGGTGATTAAGTGATAAAGGTTATTGTGAAATACGTTATCTCTTTTGAGGAAACGCTATATTCCTAAGGATGATAGAATACTATGGGATTTCAATTGTGGAATAATGATTGAAATTTTAGTTTGGAAGAATCTATGTTTTTATTGTGGACATATGATGATTTTGTTTATTTATGAAAATGATTAAACAATCATGGAGAATATGTGATTAGGTTAATTACTTTTCAAATATGAGAATTTATGAGAAAATGATGTTATTTTGAGATAAATGTTATAATTTATCTTGTAAGACTATGTAATTAAATCCTTATGAGATTTGGGTTTCAATATTAGTTTGGATTACTTTTGAATAATTTTATGGATAGTTGTTTATTGAATGGTCTTTGTTGAACTTTGGGTTTTTTTAAAAAATTTTAGAGATTAAGAGTAGTTTTTCTTTTTGTAAAAGATTTTACTTTTGGGTATTAATTGATCTTACACTAAACATTTTGGTTTTAGTTTATGTCTAAAGACAAGGGAAATATATAGTTCTTCTTTTGTGGATTATGTGATTCTCTAGAATATGATTGTTGTTCTTTTGATGTGACCAAGTCTTTTTGAATGCTCATTGTTTGGAGAAAAATTAGTTTTTGGTAGAAACATTTTAAAGTATGATACTCTACTTGAAGGTATGTATATTTCTTTATGTTCTTATTCTATATTGTAAATGAATTCCTAAAGATTATTAGAAGGAACGTAAAACAAAAACATTGTTGGTTTACATTTCTTACAGGGTAATCAATGACTGTTTAACACATCATAAGTTTTTGATTTTCTGGTGGTTAACTTTCTCTTAAACCTTTTTTCTATCACTCTCCATCAGAACTTGACGGATTTTTTTCTATTCTATATCCATGTTTTCCAATATGGAACCCTAGTATGGGTTATCTCGGGTGACCTTTTTACTTCTCTTTCTTTATTTTAAAGTAATAGTTTTATTGAATCTTTTTCCGATGTGGGACTTTCAATGATGTTTTTAAGCCTAGTTTTAAAATTGCGAGGATGTAATTCCCAAAATGGGGGAAGGATGTAACATCCCATGTAAATAAAGAACATGAAATTTTCTTTAAAATTTATTAATATTTGTGAACTAAATTCTACTTTAAAGGGGATGCTCTGTTCGATGGTGTACCC
This sequence comes from Viscum album, assembly GCA_963277665.1. Classification (NCBI taxonomy): domain Eukaryota; kingdom Viridiplantae; phylum Streptophyta; class Magnoliopsida; order Santalales; family Viscaceae; genus Viscum; species Viscum album. The sequence goes on from OY728121.1 coordinate 671,483,413, forward strand.
GATACGCAATAATGGGTTTCATTGAAATCTTACGTTGCACACTAATAATATAATATTATTATTTTAAATGGTAGTTAACACCTAGCTATTGTAATGGTTGGAATAAACATAACTAACTACCAAATGATTATATATGTTTTTACATTTATCCAATAAAAGATAGAGGCTTTAAATGTGAATGAATCTAATTTTAACAATAATTTACTTTAAAAGGTTGATTTACCGCCTTTTAATGGAGAACCCTACTTAAATCTGGTTTTTTCACTTTTATATGTTCCATTTGACAAAATAAAATTCTTATTTAGAATCAGGACATCAAAATTTACTGTGGCTAAATATTTGGTATTTTTATGATAAAATTCCTTTTTATGAATTGTGAAAAACACTGTATTTTAATTCAAAAGTGCCTTTTAATATAATTTATTTATGTGGTTAGATTATATTTTTAATTGGTTTTAAAGTGTAATTATATTATTTTTTTACCATTTAATCCAATGTTGGTCATTGGAATTAATTTCACTTTGAAATTGGACATAAACAAGTATCAATATTTTGATAGTTATTGTTTCTTAAACACACGCTATTTGTTTTGATAATAGGAATTAATTTTAAATTAATTAATGCAACTTATATGTTTTTAATTTGGTAAAATATACATCATTTTGGAATTTAGAATATCAAATATATCTTGGGCTTATTTTTTGTAGTTTTCTGAAAAACATCAATTTTTTATGAATAGTGAAACCACTAAGTAATAGTTAAAAAACTATTTTTTTCATTTAAATAAAATTTTACTAATTCTGTGAATTGGATTTAAAAAATACGACATACATGGTTGTTATTAGTAAGTAAAATTTGGTTCAATAAGATGAAATAATTTTTGGTGAATAGTAACTTTTTACTTTTATTTACCACGGTTGAAGGTAAATAGGATAATTCAAGATAAATAATATTATAATAATACATAATTACCTTAAAATTTGTCCTAAAATTATTGGTTGAGTCCTTTAAGGTCATGGTCATATTTGGGTCGATTTTTAGACCACATGGAGCCACTTGGGAGTGATAATGACACTTTAGATTAACTAATTTAATGTAAAGACCAAAATGACACAAACGAATATCTTTTAGTAAATTAATTTTTACATGGGGTTATATAAGTTATAATTTATACTATAAATATTCATTATAAATATAAAAATATTTCCTACATCATGATAATTGTTTTATAATTTTTATACATTAGATAAATAAAATTATTTATGACACAAAAAATGATTCAGTATTTACCTCATTAATAAATGATTAAAATAAATAATATTATAAATATTAAAATAACATCAAAAACCTATCCAATTATTATTTTATGATTTTTTTTAGACCATTATTCATATTATCTTCTACTTTAATTAGTTTTGGACCTTTATAAACCGAATATCATTATATAAAAAAATAATATGTTCACACTTTCCTAAAGAGCCCCTCCTCCCCCTTATAAAAATCCCTCACTTCTAACCAATTACTCACACCTCTCAAGCCCCTTAGCTCGTCCAAACCCTAAAACAATAACCTCTAAATATCCCCCTATTCCTCCTAGAATCCTTAACTTAGGAATAAGGCACTTCAATAGGTCCTTTTGGTTCAAACCAAAGGGAGTTACTCAGATTAAGGGTAACGATTTCTCTTAAATTATTTTCTTTTATTTTACTTATCCAACACCTAAACTCTTTTAATTACTTTATTTTATAACAACACCAGTATACTAAATATACTAGGATGTTTTTATGAGATGTATTCGAACTAAACTTAAACACACCTCTATCTAATGGGTAAAGAACATACTATTTCTGTGGATGGAAAACCAACGCCTCACAAAACGATGATTGTTTAATTATCTCCAACTACCTCTCATGGTGGAAATTAATATGGAAATGTATTTATATATGATATATATTGTGATTATTTTTTCTTTATTCTTATGTATTTTTTCTTTTATATAATACCTTTATGGTTTCCATTATGCGTAAACACGATAATTTCATTTGAGGAAGTGCTAACTATCGCCCCCTCAAAGTGATATGACTCGTTAATGCCATATGTGGGATGTATAAAGGATGGATTTAATGATATAATATATGATATTATAATATAATTATAATATAACTATTTATAATTATGTTTTAATTCCATTAAAATAAGAAATATAAATGAAAGTAGTGTTCATGCCTACGTACGACTTACCGTCTCCATGAATGGTGCATTTCATTTCTTACCTCTAAATGTTATTAACTATTATAAATACATGTATATAGTGGATATATATGGTATATATGATATCTAAACCATGAATATCATTTTGTATATAAAGAACGTTTGACTATGTGAACAACTTTTAATTATAAGAAGTCCATTTTTGACTCAAGTGCCAAATATCGACAAAAATAACATTATTAACTTAAATGATTACATAATGTTTATAACATGGTAATAAGGGATATAAAAGGAGTAATAAACTTGAAAAATGTTATTAAGAAAGTAAAAATTAACTTTATTTTATTATTCAGGAAGAACAAGGAACAAACGAGTCAAGTCGGACACGAGGTAAGGGGTTTCTTATCTCACTTTTAATTCCGTGAGATTTCCATTATTCGCCATTGATTTATTGCATGTGGTGTATTGTATAATTACATTTAATATATATTATTATTATTCTATTTATATTCATGGTATACTATGAATCATTTGGTGGTTATTAACTCTAGGTCATACGACTCGATTGAATTACAACGTGGTAAGGGGTTTTCATCTCACTTTTTATTCATGTGAGATTCATGCTATATTTGCCACTATTTCATTTTGTGTGGCATATGTACTGCAAATGATTGTATTCCTTGTGAAATATAATTTAATTTATTGGTATTTAAATCTTCATTGTACGATCCTTCTTTCACGGGGTGTATGTTTCATAAGTTACCAAATTGTTAAGGGAACATTTCACCCTGTTCTTTTTAAAAGACCTTTTTTTATGTCTTTTAATTTACATCTTATGATGTTGGTAGATGTTATTATATATCCTTATTTCTGTAAATTTTATTTCTAAGTGATGAGATACCATTTTTCTCTCTCATCAACTCATTTTCTAAATTTTAATGTGATGCTGTCAGGCTGTCGAATTTCTGTAAGGGAACATCTTTACCCAATTTCAATTCATTGGGTTAAACCTATACTTATTCATTATGTCATGCAATGAATATGTTTGAATAACCTCTTATTGTTTTATACTTAATATCCACTTATATTGGGTGTATTATTATTTTTCACACATAATTATGTCATTTATTTATATTTAATCTAAGGATACCGTCTTTATAAGGGATTTCATCTCAATTTACATTCCATTGAGACTTAAATGTTGTTATGCAACAATTAACTATTATATGTTATATATACTATCCTTTGGAATATTATATCTTGAATCCCTTTATTCTCATGATATTATAAAGTTCTGATTAAATGCTAATCCTCAATTATTTGTATTCAAGCGTCTCTCATTTTATTAAAAACTCTTTAACTAAAATATCATTTTAAATGTTTTAAAGATTTATTATTCTAAATATTTATCATTAATTTCCATGTTTTAATAAAAAAAATTAAGGATTTATTTATATGGATATTATTGTTTTCCAATGATAATTTATTTAAATGTTTCAAAGTGGTATGGGACACTTTGATTCAAAATTCTCTTTATTAATTGTTTTAAATGGTTTTAAAAATGGTTTGATAAAGCATTGTTTATTTTAATATCAAGATTTGATATATTTAAATGTGGAAATTATATCTTTCCTTTATACTTGTGTTTTGTGTTATGATTATTTTATGGTTATTGGGCATTGTTTACGTATACGGGTGGTTCTGTGATAAACCTAGGGCGGGTGAGCCTGAGATAGTTCTCCAATGCGTTGGGTAACATGATAGAGGTAAACGTTAATATTTATCCTAAGAGAATTAGGGAATATAATGTGATGGGTATTCCAAATGTGACTCCCTATGTAGCTGTGATGGCTACAATGTATGTATGTTATGAATTCCATAAGTTACCTTTATGGTTTATGATTTCTGCATGTTATTCATAAATCTTATGATTTCAGGAGGTATGTTATGATTGAAACGAATGGTTTCATTGAATTGTATTTATAGATGGACTAATGTTTCTTTTCATTATTTTATAAGCCTTAATGAGCTTTTTATTCTCATCCCAAGTTTGAAATGTTTTTCGCAGGACATAAAGATGAATAGGGTCAAGGATGAACTCAAAGAAAAGTCATATTGCCTAAAACATGGAACTAGACATGTTTCTTTTTAAGATTTTTTATTTTATGAAAAAATGGATATTGGGTAGTAGTTTCTATATGTAATATTCAAGTTGTTATGTAATAGTTATGGCCTAATTCTCTAAAACTCTAAACCTGAAAAGATCCTCAATGTGAATTATTCATTTAATTCGGGATTATGTAATGTTTAAGGTCGAGTCCTTATAATTACTCCCTACTGATACACCATCATCAAATATAAATTCTCCACCAACATAAAAAACACAAACTATATAAACATCCAATAGAGTTGATGGTGGTTAAAAAAATACAAACAACTCTTATATATTCAATATTTTACTCCTTTAACATCATGTACATGGGTATGTAATTGATAAATAGTACCATGAACGGATACAAAACCACATGGAACACGGAGTTCATGAGACTTATGAAAACAACATGGTTGTTTGTTACTATGAATGGTATAAATAAAATAATTTAGAGATCATAGAATCACATTAAGATATTATTCAAGATATTATCCTCATTCACTCTCAAATATTTAAAACAAGACTCCAAATCAATCATTGAAAACTAACTAGCTCCCTTTATTTTATTAGACAAATGGTCTATCCTCGGGAGGGGAAATAGTTCTTTAGCATAAACTGATTCATCCAACTATAGTATATATGCAACCTTAGACCACAATCCTCCTTCAGGGAGAATAATTTTGGAGCATCACATGGTTATAAAATTGTTCATATGAAACCCTCTACAATGTAACGTCAATATGAATCCCCAAATCAAAAACATAGAAGTGTATATTCAATAAGGGGGGATCAAAATTGAAGAGGCAATAGGATGTATCTCTAACTAAAATAGAATATCATATTGATAAGGTATTGTTACAATATCTTCAGGTAAAACACCAAAAAACTCCTTAAATACACTTGGACATTATTTCAATGTTCCTATAAGAATTAAAAAGAATGAATTTATTTATTTTATTATAATATATCTGAACACATAAGACCAATCTAATAATATCTCTTATTGGTGAATATTTTATGCTGCATATAAAAATCATAGAACTCATCTACCCTTCATAATTAATTAATGATTTAATTTACATATTAAAAATATATACGACATTAATGAAATCATATGTAGTTATATATAGCTTGATTAAATCAAAAACTGAATAATGCCACCTCAAATATCAACTCACAACCTTGAAACACATCAAGTAGACTCAACAGACCACCACCTAACATAGTCAACACTAGGGGAAATGAAATCCTATTTAAAATGATTAACAAGTAATATACCAAGGTTGGATCAATGATAGAGTGTGATGATCCATAATCAAATAAAGAATAATCTAGAGTTGATGATTGGTAGATTTTACCTCATATGATATGTGGCCCAATTGGAATTGAAACATCCAGTATATGAAACTCTCCATTCCTATATCTTCTACCAATCCACTATTGAATAGTTCCATGGTCACACTCAACTCAATGTACTTATAAATGAGGATCATCTTGGGGTGATCTTTACCATCAACATCTCCTATTGGTAGAACATAAGCCTAATATACCTGTTGATGATATGTTTTATAAGGTAAATAATATTATCCCATATAATTAAAATGACAAAAAATTCCATTATGGGTTATAATATTGTACATTCACTATATCAACTATTTCCATTGATTTAATAAATGATGTATATAGGGACAATGATCCTGGGGGTCCATGAAAACTAGTACCTTTAGAGAAGCATGATGAAAGAAATTACTAAATATGAAACCTGTCTGATCAAATTCTTGACTACCTTAACCACTATGTTACTCCACCAACATCACTTCTCCACGTGGATTTATGTTTAATATCACCTAAATATGATTATGGTTGTGCATATATCTTCTTCATCACATTAGTCGTATTGTATATATGTAAATATATAATGAATATAAATGGAGTGACTATATAATGAAGTTTTAGGCATAGTAACTCTTCTAAATTCCACATTATGGACTCATCATCATAGGAAAGATCAGGTAAAATTTGAAGTAAGACTTTAATGTGAATCTCAATCTCACAAATGCTTATGCTCACCTACTAATGAGATGGAAACACTTTCTTATGCATTTCCTTCATTATTGTTAAAAATAAGTACACATATAGTATCCTATAAAAATATGCAAAGTCAATCCTCCATATGTCAACAAGATCACCTTACCATACCTCACCAACATGAACCATACATAATCATTAACTAAAAAGAGCCTATGTAAGATGAATTTAGAACTATATTCATGGTACTATAGAAATAATTTAAGACTCATTAAATTAGATTCACTCCAAAATTTCTAAAAAAAATTACAATTAAAATAGATTCACAAAGAAGTATAATGCTTGTAACACTCCTATGTATCTACACTAAAATCATCATTATCTCACTGTTGATGTTAATAAAGATTAAGGAAGTTGTGTTAGATTATAAGAGACCCTAGTAACTTTTTCCATATCTAGTATCCCTTTATGCACCAGAAAACATATTTTTTTTAATCCTATTTCCCTAACATCACCCTGAAATCTAAAACACCTTGAGATTTTATGATATATTTCTCCTAAAATAAAATTAATTTTATCGATAGCTTGTGATAAATGAGACCTTGAGCCTAAATAAACCTTAATATATATTACCATTATAACAAAGACATTAAATTGAAGGGTACAAATAGTGTAACACCCTAAAATTATAAAATAAGAACATTGTATTTTATATTGTATGATACATGAAACACTGATCTTAAACAACCCATAAAATATGTTTCATTAAATTCAACCTCTTCGATAGCTTTCAGAACACACAACCCTGAGTCTAAATAAACCATAATGTAGTATATCATCATAAAAAAAGTCATTAAATTGGTAACTATGAATAGTACAACCTAAATTATGTAAATTATGGTTATGTGTTTATTAGAAGTAAAATAAGAATCATTTAAAAGGGAAAAATATTTTTCTGAAAATTTGTTTTTTTCTAAAAGATGGTTTAGTCAAACATTGCCCATATAATTTAAAATTAATTTGTAGAAAATTTAGAAAATTTATTTGGAAAAATAAACTTAATTTTTGAAACTATCATATAAAAATTATATTAGGTTGAATTTTTGGTATTTCTCTAAAATGTTTTATTTTTCGATGAATATTGAAAACTACTAAATTTTAATTGAAAACTGTCTTTTCATTTAAATTATTTATAAAGGTAAATTATATTTTAAATTTTTTTCAAAAGTAATATTAGTTCTATTATATATCAATTTATATAATTTATCTCATTGTAATCATTTCAATTTTTAATTTTATATAAAATCATTGTAAACTTTTGAACATTTTCTCTTTGAAAACTGGCAATCTTGTCATGTCTATGGGGATAATTTTAAATTAAATTTTTTCACTTATATGAATTGAATTTTTAAAAAAAATTGATTAAATATTTTTAATGATAATTATTTATATTGAATAAAATTTTCAACTTAATTTTTTAACAAAATAAATAGTTAAAACATTAAAAGTTATTTATTGTGATTAAGGTGAAAATTAGTTTACTAGGAGGTTAAACTAAGAAGATAAGGGATAAAATTACCTAAAAACTTTTAAATATATATTTAATGAAAATATTTGACATTATCATATCTATTCCTCGATAATAATTCATTTTGGACCCTTCTGGCATGTCAGAAGGATGGGTACAAATTTTTCTTTCCAAAAATCATAAGTGTGTCACTCACCTCACTTATAAAAAGTTTCCCCCTATCCTCCCTTATTCTCCACATAAAATCATTTTGGTTAAATAAATAAATAATAACTTTAAAAATTCAATAATATAATCCTATAATCCTTATTTTGGCCATAAATCCATCCATGTATGATTTTGGTGCAAACCTAAGGAGGTAACCTGAGAAACAGGTAATAATATTCATTGAGCAGTTTTATTTTATTTATTTTTCAACATCCTTCAATTATTATTAAAACATGATGATGTAAAAATATCAGTATCTTCTATGTACATATATGTTGTTATGTTAATTTAATTACCTACAACCATCACCACTTCCATCAAATGGGTTATGAAATCATTATTCGTGTGTATGGAAGATTACCGCCTCACGAACCAATGTCAATCATTTTCCATTACCAAATCTCAAGGTTGTGTATGATGATGGATATAAATTATATATATGATATTTAAAAGATAATTATACCAATTTATTAATTTTATCATATATATATTACATTCTATTCTATAGTGTATATGATAACGTCGCTCGTGTGTATGGAAAACTACCACCTCGCAAAGTGATGTGATTTATTTTTCACTATTGATTTACATGGAAGGTAATAAGGATAATGATAAATAATATATATATGATGTAAATTAAAGAATTATTATATTTATGAAATATTTATTACTCTCGAAAGATAATATATCATTTTATCTCTTACACTAGAAAATAATAATGTTGTTTGTGTGTACTATTTCCTTCACAATGTGGTATAAATATATTTTCATCACCACACCACATGGATGATAAGTATTAGTATAATTGAGAATTAATATGATTCTATTATAAAATTTTAAAGGTAAAATATCACTTAGATTCTTCATAATGACCATTGTAAGATGAAAACGTTACTCATGCATACATATGGCCTACCATCTCTATGTTCGCAATGTATTTCTTTACTCAAACCCATATTTAATGATTGGTTTTAAAATTATAATTGATGCATAAATATGATAAAATTTTCATTATTATTATTCTATAAATTATTAATCAATATAATATTCACATGAACCATTACTTTAATGAAAAAACATGCATGAAAAAACATGCATGGGAAAACAAGGAAATTAACACCCAAAATTATGAAAATAATAAATTATTAATAATTAAAGGGGGATAATATATTATAATACGATCATAAATTTTACTATAAATATGATTATGGTTCTTTTATAAGTAAATAACATGTTTCAAACCACTATACAGGAGGTTAAATCATGTTCAACCAAAAGTAAGTGTGAGGAAAGGGATTCAATCTCAATTTCCTTTCATTAAGGCATATTTTTATCTTCTGTACCCATTTCATTTATATAGTTTATACTCAAAAAAATTCACCTAAAATATAATTATTAATTCAAAATTAATTTTATTTTAAGTGTCAATTTTAATTATATAATCCAAGTTAATTTTACTTAAAATTTTCCAAGTGGTAAAGAATTTCATAACTCAATTTCTTTTCTTAGGGTTACATTACTCCTTCATTATCATTTATATTAAAATATTAAGTTTTTAATGATTTTATTATATCTATTTTCTTATTTCCAATTTTTATATGGATTAAAATTTTATATGCATAATTGATTTATTGGTTAATTCTCACTTCAATGTTATAATCATTGTAAGGGTTTATTTCAAAATCTTATTCTGATCGAGATTATTTATTATTGAACTTTAGTTGAAGGAAATTATTTGATAATTTTATAGTAGAACCATTAAATCTTATTTTACTCTTTCAATTGATGATATTTTCAAATAATAGTACCATTTTTAAACTCATTGGTACTTAATAATTTTGAAAAAAAAATCATAAAATTTGACATTATTTCAACTTCGATAGAAAATATGTTTTATAACAAAACCCTACATTCTAAAAATGATTTCAATTTTTTTTAAACCTTTTACCAATGATTTATAAAATTCATTATTATACGCTTTTAAATATTAAAATAATGAAAGGAATATTCGTGTTTTTTTCAAAATAAGGCTCATTTGGATTTTACTAAAAATGGGAAATGAATCCTTGTTTTTAAAATACTCATAATGTATTGAATTTCTTAGCATCATGACAAATCAATGTATTAAAAATTACTTTATAAGATTCAAAGGTTATTTTCAAAGAGAATTATTTTCCAAAAAATTTGTGAACTTTTATTCTTAAAAGGTGGTTTTCAAAATGAAAAGTATATTTTCCTAAAGAATTTTTTTAATGATCATTTTATGGTATTTCTAATCATAAATTAAAAGATCCCATTATTATTATTCAAATAGGTATGTGTTGGATTGATACTATCCTTATTCATTATATGGATGGTTTATTATCATTTTGACCAAAGAATGTATTAACATTCTTGTTCTTGATTCAATTTTATAGTCCTTAAATTTTCATTTAATTATTCACTTTCCCATGGACATTAAATTTCCCCCAAATATCCAAATTATTAATCATTGATATTTTTATTTCATAAACCATATTTCATTTATATATATGGTATTGTGCATTGAAATTTATTTGTTTATATATGGGGTATTTATAAATCTATATTCTTTACTTGATATGTGTATTTGATTATAAGGAATATTATTCATTAATTAAATCTATTATTCTATATAAGAGGAATAATTTGGACATACAGTGATGGGTGGGACATAGAATTATCTAGACTCTCTATGCATCGGTAGGTATTGTGAGACAAATCAGTAAGCTGCAATTAAATGTTTTTTCTACCTATATTTTTAAACCATCTTATGAAAGCTCTTGATAGCAAAGGTATCATGATGTCTGAGATCATAACATCCAATAATTAGGCATTTTCTTCATTGAGAATTTATTTATCTTATTATCCATGATATTTTCATAATGATATTATCTATGGGTGCATTTCATTTGAAATTTATAGATTAAATGGAATGTGTTTTATATTATTTATCATTCCATATTGATTACATCTTATCTTATTATCTATGATATTTTCACAATGACATTATCTCTAGATGCATTTTATTCCCAGATTATTGAATAAATGGAAAATGTTTTCAGTTATTTTCATTTCCTTGTTGATTATTATTATTGAACCATTACAGATTCATCTGTAATTTACCCTTAATGATAATTTTAGATCAATATTATTTTATTTCTTTCCTAGGAATCCAGGAACTGTACTATGAATGGCATGCAATGATACTCTATAGGAAATAATGATATTCTAGAAAAATATGTTATAATTTGTGTTTTCAACTATAATATGGGAATCATATTTATAAATAGTTTACTAAGACTATTAAACTATTTGGTCCTTTGGGATGTGATTCCTTGTATCTTATTCCAATATAATTAAGCAGACATTAGCTTTGAGTTATTGGGGTTGGGGTCGCTACAGTTGGTATCGTAGGAAGTTTAATAGAAACCTTGGGAACTAGATTAAGGAAAACATAGATCAAGGAACTTAACCCTAGGCTAGACATTGAGAATAAGTATAAAATAACATCATAATGTTTTGGTAAGGTATACATTATGTGGTTTTTACTTGAAATACATTATTGAAAAAATGGCCTTTTGTGATGGTCCATTTGCAACAAGTTCACATTGTAAATGCTCTTTTGTGACGGGGTACCATCACAAATGGCCCATTATAGAAAAGGGAGTCACAAATATTACCTTTTTCAAAGGTCCATTGCAAAAAATTTATTACTTGTGACAGACAATGGCACCATTGCAAAATGTTTCAGCGTTTAAAAAAATAGTATTGTGACAGGCCAACCACTCACCGCATATAGTTTTCTCGATTTTTACCTTTTTGAAACAGACCATCATAATTAGTATTTGTGACACTCCATCGTAAATATAGAAAATAAACCTGTTTTCAATGGACCTTCACAATTATTCTTTATGACGGGTCCATCGCAAATATTTAAAAATAATAATAATAAAATAATATTACAAATAATATAATATTAATGTTAGTACAATAAAATTATTTATAACATAATATTAATAATAATAATAATATAATAATAATAATATAAATAATATAATAATTTTGATATTCTTAAAATAAAATTAATTACAAAATAATTAAATAATATAATAAATTTATTATTTATATTAATGAAATATAAATATTAATATTATTCATATAATAAAAACATGAGTATTCATAAAAAATATAAAAATATGTTAATCAATAAAATAATAAATATAATAAAAAAATTAAATAAATAATATAAACTATAATATTCGAGACAATATAAAAAAACAGTATTTAAGACATTAAATAGTTAATATTACAAAAAAATACATTCAAATGTTTCATTATAAAATAAAAAAAACATCATTGAGGGGGAGGGTCGTCTGGATGAGTTGGGGGAGATGGTGGAGGGAACTCCATCCCAAAACTGCAAGTTAGACGTCGCATGTACTCCATCGGCTTAGGCTCATGCGGATTTAGTCATCAACGCATCTCATCCTGCATCTCCTGCTACTGCTGTTGCTACTGCCATATGAACTCTTCCTATTTTTGTTGTTTTCACTGACCCATCTACTCCTGCTCCCTATGCATATTCTCTATAAGCTCACTCTAAGCTCAAAGTATCTCCTCATATTGTGCATGAGGTGATGATGACTCTTCGTGAGCTCCTCTCGAGCTGTACACCGACATCACAGAGGTTCCATAAAAACCCTCAGGGAACAATCGAGAATTGATGACAACAACTTGTCCTTTATCAATGTCATGCTAGGTCGCATGCATCCATGTCGCCTCATTAAATCAGGGGGCATTGGTCTGACCATCGGTCTCACCCTAACTCTCACCATGTGGCTGAGATGTCATGGCCTCATATGACTCATTCAATTTTAATTTGAAATTAAAATAGTTAAAATGTTATTTGTATATAAATTTAAAACACAAAAAGAAATTACACTGACCACAATCTAATGCTGGCGAGCACCTCTAATCTCTACAGTGGATGAATCACTGTACATCCTCCTATAAATGTCATACTCCATAATATCAGGTTGTGTGACTTCCTATATGAATATAAATTATACAATTTATGTTTAAAGTTATATATAATATTTCAAAAAATGTACTTATCATATGCTCCTTATGAGTACTAAATGTACGACTACCAGCTCGATGTGTCACCTCCTGCCTCCCTCGACTTTTTAGACCTACTGATGATCTACTCTAAAACCACCTAATCAAATAGTGTGTACATAATCCATCTCAAACCTAAGATGAAATATAATTAGGTTGGTGGATGCGACATCTCGCATCAAACTATGTCACTTCTACTTTCTCTATTGATTTCATTTTCAAATTGTGCAAAAACTAAGTGCAACGTGGATGCATAACTCCCTACCATGCCTTCCAGATACCTCATGAATTCTCTCATCAATAGGATACCATAATCCCAACAAATATTTTATTATTTCAATTTATTAATAAAATTAATTTTAAAATAGATATTATTTATTTTTGTACCAGCAAATTCTTGAACATGTGGTGTTGTACATAAATGGGAATCCGATCCCATGACACCCATGCATCAGAAAAATAATTGTGCAATATAGCGCTCCCCTGTCCAACAGCTATATGTGTAAAGATGTTAAAAAATAACAATTAATCAAACAATTAGAAAATAAATAAATTTATGAAAATTAACTAAAATATATTGGTAAACATACCTATGTGTGCGTTGATCAAACCCTAGATTTGGATGTCACTTAGGGATAGGGTCAGGAATCATCAGTCAGGAAAGACCACGCTCCCTTTGAGTGCCTCCGGAACCGCCAGCAGACTGAGGGTCAGATGATCTAACATCCTGCTTGTCCAAAGGTAGATCAGCCTCATGTAACAAACGATACAAATCTGTGTCCGTGTGAAAAATTAAATTATTATTGTTAGCTAATAGTTGAAAACAACTATTATATATATATATATTATGATTGTAACCATCATTTAACAATTTCAATATCCATTTTCATCCTCATATTCATACCTAACGATGTTAATGTGTTCACCTTTATCCTCAACATCATCAATTTCCATATTATTTTCAGTTTTAGCATCTCTTGTCATTTCAAATTCAGTTGTAACATCATTAACATCATCATCACCATCGGCCCTTAATTATAGGATTTCATCAAGGATATTTGTGTCTCTTTGTGTAAAAGATGGATTCAGAATAGTCTCTTGAAAAATTCCAATTCCTTGCACTTCAGCGGAACCACATTCACATTCAGTAAACTGATTCTCTCGAGATTTAATTATTATTATGCTCCAACAATCATCTAATCCCTTGAAGTAGCATAATAATTGGTTTAATAAATTTTATGTTCTTGATGAGCCAATAAAAATGGTTCATTTACTACAAGAAAATAATTATATTTAATATCAACGATTCCATGGAATGGATGAACATGCAAGCCTCTCTCAGTATCCAGCCTCTAACATTTAAACATCATTATGTAATGTTTTCCTAGATAACATGGTTCAATGATTTCTTCCATCATGCCATAAAAGTCAACTTCGGTTTCTCTAGGATGTGATCCTCTTAATGAAACACCATTATTCGTTGTTTTTTATTCCCCATATGAGCGTGTATAAAATCGAAAACCAATCACCACATATGCAATATAAGATTTAACCATTTTGGATGGTGGGTTACTCAATACACACAATTGATTATCAATTTTATCAACATGGTGACATACCTAAAAAGTTTTAAAACAATTATCACTATAACAAGTATTAAATTTATTTCTTATGTGAAATAAAAAATATTTTATGTTACCATTTTTTGAAACCAGTGGGAAAAAAATTGATGGCGTTCTTTAAGGGAAGCTGTTGTAATTTGTGGAAACTATTTCTTAATATAATTATCTTATAACCTAAAAATAAAATAAGATTAATTTATTATTATAAAAATTATTGAATAAGTGATAGAAGCACTCATAGTATAAATAGTTTCATTTCTTCACAGTTGAGCAGAATACATATATGAGATCTGTGAAGTTTGTCATTTGAATTACATCATTCATGAACTCCACTGAAGCCAAATTCGGGCTGATTGAAAACTAATAATTGATTTCTCATGTCATCATTAACATTTCCCTCGTTATGTCTCATGAAGTTGTGTTTTCAGAGATATTTATATTGAAAGTAATGAGAGGAGAGAGAAAAATTCCTCTTACAAATAAACTTCTGCAATTGAGCCTTTAACTGATGCTTTGTTATGTACTTTTTTTTCAATTTCTGCATTTCATCTCTCATATGGGTACATCCATATAAACTTTAATAGACCTCTAAATTTTTTTTCATGCGGAAAATGTAATATAAAATATTCCATCGTGTCAAATAAACCTGGCGGGATGATTTTTTACAGTTTACATAAAATTAAAATGACATCTTCTTGTAGTTTTCTTACTGCATCGTAGTCTGTTGTTGATGCACAAATATCTCAAAGAAAATATGATATGTCTATTAGCACATCTCAAATCATAGGATTTAGAAAACATCTTAATCTAATCAGCAGATGTCTTTTCATTAAAACATGACAGTCATGACTTTTGAATCTGATAATATGACCATTTCTGATACATTTACCCAAATTGGAAGCATAACCATATAGAAGTCTCAAATCTTCAATCCACTAACTATATAATAAGTAAATCTCTTTGGATAGTGTATAAGCTTCTTTTGACTTCATTAACTTCTATGATCTGACATTTTCAAACAGTTCAAGTTTTAATCACTTGCAAATTTGGGAAAGATATATTTTTGACTTTACATTATCTTTTATCTGGCCTGGTGTATCCAAAATTGTATGAAATAAATTATCAAAATAGTTATTTTCAATATGAATCACATCCAACATGTGACAGATCAAAAACTCAGACCAATATGGCAAATCCCAAGAAATGATCTATTTTATCTAATTGTGCTCTTTTCCAAACCCATCAATTTTCTATTGGTTTATTTTTGGTCCAAATGTGATGGGAGGTAATGAGGATGCAATTTATTTTAACTTTTTACCAAAGATAATTGTTGGAGTCCCATCTTTTCCAACTGTTCCTTTTCTAAACTGATATTTATTTCTCCAAAAAGGATGATTGGTTGGAAGAAATCCATGATGACAGTCGAAAAAACAAGGTTTTTTTCCATTGACAAGCATAAATGCTTTGTTATCATTTGTAGAGTATGTAAATGATTTTGAACCATGTGTACTCCAGCTAGATAACATGTCATATGTTGGGAATTCACTAATTTTCCACATCAATGCAGCTTTCAGTAGGAAGTTTTGTTTCACAACAACATCATATGTACTGACACCATTACTCCATAGTTAATTTAACTCATCAATCAATGATTTCAAATAAACATTGATATTATTTTTCAAATGACTAAGAATTAATAACATCCAAAATATATATGTCTCTTTCATCAACATCCATAGAGGTAAATTGTACAGAGTTATAAAGACAAGACAACATGAATTTTGACTACTGTAAGAACCAAATAGATAGAAACTATTAGTAGAAAGACTCAATTGCATGTTTCAGACTTCTAAAGCAAAGGACGGATGCACATGGTAAAAATGATTCCATGAATCACCATCAGAGGGATGATTTAATCTTTTATTGTTTGAAATTTTGGTTTTTTTCCATGACATCAATGATGTTGTGTTTTGAGACATAAATAAACACTACAATCTGAGTTTGAGTGAGAAATATCTCAATTTTTTACAGGAAAAAATCCAGACATCCCTGGTTGAGCTTCCTTATACCTTGATTTTCCACATGTAATACAACTATATAATAACTCATTTTCACCATAATATAAGATGTATCCTGGGATGGAGCTCAGGTTTCGGGGGGTGCGGGTGACTCGCGGCCATGGTTGTCGAGGTTCTCCTGTCTAGGGTTCATCATGACTCTTCCTCACTATTTTCACTCGACACTCGTGGAAGGAGAACCGAGATCCACCTGGAATGCATACACGATAGCGGTGAAAGTCTCACTTTCAGATCTGAGGCGCGATGCTCGGATTGTTTCTCATTGGGATGAAGGATCCTCAGATCTTTTTCCTATTGTTACTCTCTTGGTTGAAGGAGATCTGCCTGTTGCTCGCTGAGCTGAAGGAACCTCGGATCTTCCGTCTGTTTCGAAAGTGGTTCCCTCATCCGATGCCCATGCTGGATCTGTGCCGGTTGCTGTTGATGCAAACAGGGTTGACGGTGTGCGTTTTTTTGAACTGTTTCTTGTGAATCGACAAGTTTTGGATGATGAATTTAGATCTAGGGTGGATAATAGGGCCAGCGGTGTTCATTGGGTGGATGGAGTGGGGTGGGATATGGCTTCAGCTGGGTCATTTGTGTTGAAGAGGGTGTTGCCGATGATTCTGTCCAA
This sequence comes from Viscum album, assembly GCA_963277665.1. Classification (NCBI taxonomy): domain Eukaryota; kingdom Viridiplantae; phylum Streptophyta; class Magnoliopsida; order Santalales; family Viscaceae; genus Viscum; species Viscum album. Next base: position 671,500,991 of record OY728121.1, read on the forward strand.
TCCCCATTTGAAGGCTTCTTTGGTGAATTTGAAAGTTGCTTCAGATGGAAGTGTAAAGGATCCGAGTGTCCAAGTAGGTTTTCCTGCATCCACGCCTTCGTTTGCTTAATTTATTGACTCCCACTCAAGCATGATTCTTCGAAAGGGTTCAGAAGCTCATGTTGATGTCAGTCCTGAAATATTTGATGAGATTATTGCAATTGGTAGGAACTCTATAATTGCACGTCATGTTTTAGAGAAGGGTGCGACGTCCTGGAAATTTGATGATCTTGTCAGATGGGTTTCGTTCTTGTGGGGTTCCTCTGATTGGCAGTGTGTTTCTCTTGGTCGTGGATTATTTCACTGCATTTTTTCATCAAATTCTCTCAAGGTTCATGCATGGAGTATTGGGTCCCTTTCTTTGAAACCTGGATGGCTTCATCTTCATGAATGGTCCCTTGATTTCAATGCCTCTCGTGCAAGGAATGCCTTTTTGAAGGTCTGGGTCCATTTTCATGGGCTTAACTGGGTCCTTTGGCATCCAAAGATTCTTCATGACATTGTCATGGCGATTGGATCCCCTATTCACCTTGACAAGGAAACTGAAGTTGTTTGGTTTGGACATTTTGCTAGAATGTTGGTGGAGGTTGATTTGAGCTCCACCTTGATTGATAAGGTAACTCTTTCCACTCCCACTGATAACATTAATATTGATGTTGAGTATGAAAGGAAACCAATTTTTTTTACCGAATGCATGGCTGTTGGGCACTCGTTGGAGTTATGTCGGAGGAAGATCTCTTGTGAGAGATATGCAATGAAGGGTCATCTGACTACTCTTTGTAGAAAGATACTTGAGGGGAACTATGTGGACTTGTCAAATCATGAAAGAGATTCTCTCAAAAACTCATCTGCCACTCCGGCTGAGATGTTGGCCTCCAGAAAACCTGTTTCTCATGTGAAAGGGAAAGGGCTGATAGTGGATAAGTCTCCGATGAGTGGCCCCTCTAATGTTTGGGTTGATCTTCACAAGAAGATTACATCGAATTATGGACATGTTGTTACTCCCGCTGGGTTAGTTGAGGCTAGACATACTCCTAGCCTCTCTATTTCTGGATCCCCTACTTGCATTGATCCTCAAAATGTAAGTATGAATGATAGTCCTGATGCAGGCTTGATACGAGATGAGACTATTGAGTTGGATCCTTTTGGGACTTCTCAAAATGTTGATTTCCATCAGGAAATTCAGAATCTCTTAATCTCCTCTAATATTTCTAGGAAGTGGGGTGACATCTCTGAGGCGGAAGAGACAGCGACGGGTTACGCCGGACCTAGCACTTTCAAAGATGCACTTCTTTCTGGGAAAGGGAAGGCTGATGATTTCTTAGTCTTTGATCCTGATCCTTCAAAGAGACGACCAAGGAAGGATTATTCTAACATACCTCATATGTTGTCTACATGATCTTCTAAGCTCTCAGGCTCATTCAATTCTGATATTATTAAGATCCTCAATCAGGATATGTCCCAATCTGAATGGGAAACTGCTGATGACTCTGATTATGGGAACGACATGTCTTATTATGATCTGTAATATTGTGTTTAACGGATGAGGGAAAGTTCCTCTATTTGACCCCACCCACCTCTTCTATACCTTTTTCTTTATTTAATAAATAGTCAGAAGCTTAGCTTATGTCTGATCTTTCTGGTAAGATGTATCCATTTGAACATGCATGAATCATTTGATAACCGAGACCCAAATTACAAACCAGCCCCTTGCTCTCAGAGAAATTTACAGGCAACACATTTTCTTCAGGAAATATTGTTTTTAAAAAAGAGAATATCTGATCAAAACCATTATTTGACATTCCATTATCTGATTTAATAACTATAAATTTATCAACTTCATCAAACTTGATTATCTTACAACTAGGATATAATAAATTCTCAACTGACCTCAAAAACTCATATGAATGAGATGGTTCCAAATCAAGAGTTAAATCAATATCATCCCAAGTTTTAGTTTGTTGAAAAATGGACTTGCCACATCATGTAATAAATTTTAAAACTATGCTGGATCTGGAACCAAATAATTAATATCTTCTATGGAACTATGTTCACCATGTTGATACCAAAAAATATAATCTAGTTGAAAACCAAAATGCAATAAATGACCTCCAACATTGTAAAATGTTTCATACATCCTCAGAGAAAATTTTTTACAAGGACACATAATTGTCCCTTCTGAAACAAATTTTTGTTGTGATGATGCAAATGATAAGAAAGCTTGAACACCCTCAATATATACTGGATTTAAACCAGAATCTTTTGGACTTCTGTCTTGATTTATCTAAGAACAATCATCTAATAATGACTATTTTTTACTTACATGTTCTATATTTTTCTAAAAAATATTAAATTATTAATTATTTTGTATAATTAGATAAAAAATAAATACTATCCAAAAAAGAGAAGAAAATTAAATTCTCTTTTCTAGAAATTTATAATAATTTCGATTATTTTATAGTTATTTATACGTTTTTTTTTATTTTGTACTAATATAAAATCTTTTATAAAATTTTATACTAATTACCACTAATTTTTATTAATAATTGGTATTTTGTACTGATTATTGTTAATTATTAGCAGTACAATTTCCAATGGATTGGGAGCAGCTCTTTTTCCCAATGACTCATCCTCTTTCAACATTATGAGATTTAAATCATTTTTAAAAGTCTTCTCTAATATATGAATATCCATTATCATATGCATGCGGATGGAGAGCATGGATGCCTCGCTGCGCTGCTCTTCATGCTCATGCATATAAAAATTGATATCTATACGTTAGAGTAGAATTTTTATAGTGATTTCAGTTAGAGAAGTTTCAAGGAGATGAGACATTGAGCAAAAGAGCCTCTTTTGTCTGATGGCTCACCTCCTTGCAATATTCTCTAACATAAATCACTATGAAAAATTTTATCTGATGTACATCAGAGTAGTTTTATCATACTGATTTTAGTGGGAGAAAGTTTCAAGGAGTTAAGGGGTCGATCAAAAGGAATGTCGCCAATTCGCTAGAAATTGTTCCCATTTATCAATGTACTCAAATTTATTCCAATTTATTGCTATTTATTACTAATTATTTCTAATTAATCCTAACTGTTATAATTTTTTACTAATTGTTACAAATTTTTACAAATTAATTCTAATTAATCCAAATTAATCTTAATTATTTTAAATTAATACTAATTATTACTACTTGTTCCTAATTATTACTAATTAATCCTAATTATTACTAATTATTACCAATCAATCCTAATTATTACTAATTATTCCTAATTATTATTAATTAATCCTAATTAATACTAATTAATCCTAATTATTACTAATTTTTACTAATTTTTACTAATTTTTACTATTTATTACTAATTATTAAAATTTTTTACTCATTATAACTAATTATTACAATTTATTACTATTTATTGATGACTATTACTAATTAATCCTAATTATTACTAATTAATCCCAATTATTACTAATTAGTCCTAATTAATTATATTTAAACAAAATTATTGATAATTATTACTAATTATTACTAAATATTTCTAATTGTTACAAATTATATCTAATTATTACCAATTATTACTAATTATTACAAATTATTACTAATTATTACAAATTATTAAAATTATTTCTAATAGTTAAAAATTATTTCTAATTATTACTAATTATTACTAATTATTATTAATTATTACTATTTATTACTATTTATTACTATTTATTACTAATTATTACCAATTATTTCTATTTATTATAAACTATTTTTAATTATTGCAATTTATTTCTAATTATTACAAATTATAACTAATTATTACTAATTGTTACTAATTATTACTAATTATTACAAATTATTATGAATTATTATAATTTATTACTAATTATTAAAATTTATTACTAATTATTACAATTTATTACTAATTATTACCATTTATTACTAATTATTACTAATTATTACAGTTTATTACTAATTAATGTAGTTTATTACTAATTAATGCCTATTAATACAAATTATTTCTAATTAATACTAATTATTACAAATTATTACAAATTATTTCTAATTATTACTAATTATTACTAATTATTTCTAATTATTACTAATTTTTACAAATTAATACTAATTGTTAATAATTATTACTAATTATTATTAATTATTTCTAATTATTACTAAATATTACTAATTATTACTAATTATTAATAATTAATGCTAATTAATACAAATAATTCAATATTAATACAAATTATTACAAATTATTACTATTTATTTCTAATTATTACTAAATACTGCAAATAATTACTAATTATTACTAATTATTACAAATTATTACAAATTATTATAAATAATTACTAATTATTACTAATTATTATAAATTATTACAAATAATTACAAATTATTTCAAATTATTACAATTTATTACAAATTATAACATTTTATTACTAATTATTACTATTTATTACCATTTTTGCAATTTATTACTAATTATTACTATTTATTAATAATTATTACACTTTTTTACTAATTATTACAATTTATTACTAATTATTACAATTTATTACTAATTATTACAGTTTATTACTAATTATTACAGATTATTACTAATTATTATAGTTTATTACTAATGATTTCATTTGTTTACTAATTTTTACAATATATTACTAATTATTGCAATTCATTACTAATTATTACAAATTATTACTATTTATTACTAATTATTACTAATTATTACAAATTATTACAAATTAATCTGAATTATTACTAATTATTTCAATTTATTACTAATTATTTCAATTTATTATTAATTATTTTAATTTATATGTGATTATTAAAATTTATTACTAATTATTAAAATTTATTACTAATTATTAATATTTATTACTAATTATTAAAATTTATTACTAATTTATACAATTTATTGTTAATTATTACAATTTATTATTTATTATTACAATTAATTTTTAATTATTACAATTTATTACTAATTATTACAATTTATTACTAATTATTACAATTTATTACTAATTATTAATGATTAACACTTAGACATAATTATTCATAAAAATAAATACTAAAAAAATATCTAATTCTAATTTAATTTAATTGCATCTAACTAACAAAAATTATAAATAATTTAAAATAAAATAAATTAACTAAACAATAAAAAAATAGATAGATACCTTGAAACTGAAACTTTCAGAGTATAAAAGTTGTGGATTATGCTCTGATTTAAATGTTTAAACTATGAAAAATTTTAGAAGAAAATTTTTCAGAAGAGATAGAGAGAGAAGTTGAGAATGAAGTATAATGAGAGGAAAACTGATGGGCTTATATATAGGTTATATTATTTACAACGGGCTTATTTGTGACGGTAAGCCCGTCGTAAATGCCGATTGCCCACATTAATTAAGGTCGGTCGAAAAAAAATATTTTACGACAGGTCCTGTTGCAAATTGGTACCTGCCAACATACTATTTGCGACAGGAAAAGTATCTCGTCACAAATTCAAAAAACTGTTGTCGGACATTTGCGACAGGAATAGGGAACCCATAGCAAATGTCAGTCTCGTGGTTTAGCGCGCATTTCACACCAAACCTTTTGCGATGGGTCCTCACCCCCTGTAAATTCCTATTATTTACGATGGGACAATGGGCACCTTGCAAATAACTCGTCACAAATGGTCATTTTCTCGTAGTGATAAATCATTATCTGGATACTACAAGTGGACCAGATTCTAGCACAGTTGTACCTAGGGGATGTAACTCCTAAAAGGGTGTATTGGGCTTGACTTAATTGTCACCCATTGAACGACAAAGGGACTTACTGCATACCTGGTTCGACACTTCAGGGGGACATTCTTTGGATAATTGACATTTTCTTTACAAACTATTATAAAGAATTTGAATAAATGATAATAATGAATCAAATATGTTAAACCTAAGGTGTCTGTCACGACCCGACCTCGGGGCCCGTGCCGTGACTACCCCAAGCCCGCCTTCCATAGGCCAGGGGCTGGCGACTAGCACCAAGGCGTAAAATCACGGTAAACAGGGAAGGCATTGCCTTTATAAGTAACAACCACCACAGAGTCAGCAAGCGGAAAGTAACAACAAAGTGCAGAAAAGTAAAGGGGGCCGGAATACAAGCCCAACTGAAAGTACAACTGAAAAGTAAAGAACAGCAACTGAAGAAAAGACGGCGGCCTCGTGTCGTCCACTGGCAATCCCACCTGAAGGGTGGGTACAGATAGCCTCCAGGCTCCTCGGGTCCCACGTCCGCTCCGAGCACGTCCCGCCCAGTGGTCCACCTCCAGGTACCGTCCTGCTCCACGCCCCAACCGCGATCAGCGCTGTCCGTCGTCTGCATCCAACACAACAAGGTACGGGCATAGCCCGTGCAGGGGTGAGTATAAGCTACTCAGTAAGGACCCCGAGACCCCCGAAGGTCTCCCGAAATCCACAAAGGATATAGCACAAAAGAAAGATGCAATCACGAAGTAACATCTGAATCGACTTAGGTATATGCCCATACATATACCTAAGTCCCCAATTCTAGCTCTGCTCACGAGCTCAAGAACAACTCAATCCACAAAGGAAAGCAAGACTCAAATCCACAAGGAGAGTAAACGGTAAATTCACAAAGAATAGTTCGACACAATCCACAAAGGAGAGTAACATAAGATTCAGCTCAACCAGGTATACTTTTTCAGATGACGTCAAAGATGATCACTGATCCATCTAAGTCGTCGGACCCACGAAGGATCGATAGGTACTAACCCCCGCAAAAGACCCACATAGGATCGGGCTCACACAGAACCTGTAGGCAGTGGCTCACACAGAACCGGTAGTAAGGACCCACATAGGATCGGGCTCACACAGAACCTGTAGCACTGATCCACGTAGGATCGCTGAGTGCAGTAGTCGACGCAGTCCACTGAGGATCTCTGCACAGTCGTCGCCGGAGTCCACGAAGGATCTCTGCTCTGCCGTCGCCGCAGTCCACGGAGGATCTCTGCTCTGCCGTCGTCGCAGTCCACGGAGGATCTCTGCTCTGCCGTCGTCGCAGTCCACGGAGGATCTCTGCTCTGTCGTCGAAGTCACAGCCAGCGCTAGGGTTCCCGCACATAGCGAGCTCGTTTAGGAGGGTCCGCTCCACGAGCCGAGAGGCTGATACATCAACTGACACGTAGTCCGAAGTTGATGTATCCAAAAGTTCCGTATCGACAACAGGATCTCAACGCAACAGACGGCGCGTCAATCGGACGCCCGGTCTGAGAGTTATTGGCATTTTCGTCCCAGGGGCCCGGTTGGTTTTTAGGGCAAAACCAACCCGACCGTACTCCGCCTGTGTCCGATCATCGGGCGGAGTATGCCAAAAGTTCCGTCTCACTTAGAGGAAACTACCACAGCTGACGGTACGTCGATCGGACGTCCGCAGCTCAAGTTATGAGCGTTTCCGCTCCGAGGGCCCGGTTGGTTTCGTGTACGAACCAACCCGGCCGAACCCAAAGTCTTCCGAAACCTTGAGTATAATATACCGAAACGACCGTCCCGATCCAAGGATCGCGTATCCGCTGACGGTTCGTCAATCGGAGGTCCCAGGCCCAAGATATGGGCGAAAGACCGGAGAAGGCCCGAAAACGGGGGTTCTGGGCCCGGGGCGACCCGGCCCGAACCCCCCCCCCCCCCCCCCCCCCCCGGGTCGGCCGAACCGGGTCGGCCCGAACCGGGTCGGCCCGAACCGGGTCGGCCCGACCCGGCCCGACCCGGCTAGGCCAGGTCTGGTCCGGCCTGGGCGCGGCCCGGCCGGCCGGACCGGCCGGCTCGGCTTCGGCCGAGCGGCCGAAGGAGCCGCCGCCGCGGGTTTGACCCGCGACTTGGAGGAAAACGCGGCCCCGCGGGGGGCCGCCTGTCACGCGGACGCGGCCGGGCCGCCGCGTCCCTCCCCGGTTCTGCGCGGCCGCGGAACCGGCCGCCGCCGCCGCGGCTTCAGCCACGGCGGATCTTCTCCACGGCGGCGCGCCGGGCGCCGCCGCCTCTGGTCGCCGGCGCCGCCTTGCCGGCGACCCGCGCTGCCGCCGCCTTCCGCGGGCCGCCGGAGTTGCTCCGGTGGCCCGTTTTGCCTCCCGTCTGCGCCGTTGCTCCTCCCGGGGGCCGATCTTCACTGCGGAATCAACAGATCGCCCCTGCCGCGCGGTTCGTCGTCGTCTGCCATATCCGCACAACAAAAGAGATCGGCGGAGGGTTGTCGGGTCTTGTTCGTTAGACCTGCACCCTCCGCGTTAGTCATAAACAACGGGAGGAATAAAAACAACCAATCAACAATTTTAAAATAATTTAAAATTGTTCTGAGGTCGGGTTCTTTATTCCAAAAGAATAAACACGGGAAAAAAAATAAAAGAATTCCAACAACCCTTACCTTGTCGTCGTCGGACGTGAGGTCGTCGCGGAATCGCTCATCGCGGAAGAAGGAGATCGTCGCGTCGTCGCGGTATCCGGCGTCGCGTCGCCAATATCCGGATCAAGATCAAACGGATTTAATTAATTTAAATCCGTTGATATCGAATTATAAAAAGGGAAGAATTAGAAGATTCGATTCTCACCATTGTTGCCGAACGAGGATCGGCCGCGGAAGAAGGGGCGTCGCCGAAGAACGTCGCGGGTAGGGCTCGTCGACGTCGCAGATCACGGTGTGCGTCGTCGAATTCCAGTCGCCGGCGTTCTTCGCATTCTTCGCGTTCTTCGCGTTCTTCGCGTTCTTCGCGAGGAGGGGAGATGAAGAAACAAAGGTCCTCTCAAATCCTTTCAAAGGATTTTTAGGTTGGTCTTATTTTATAAACATGCCAACAAACGCAAAAGCGTAAGTAACGACCCATCAGTTCGTTGAATTAATTCAACGAGCGAAACAGCCCATTTAATTCACGAAATAAACCGCCCAATTAAATGGTCTGTTAAGAAATTAAAGAAAACGCGTCGGTTGACTTTTCAGTTACTTTGACGGGTTTTCGCGGGTGCGTTACTTAGCGAAAGAAACGGCGGGGCTCGTGCGGGCCCCACCTCACAAATATCCTAACAAGGGGTAGGATATTTCCGGATAGCACCCTATCCGCTTTAACTCAGTTCAAGTGGCTTCCAAGTGACTTCCAAGCAGCTTAAGTGAAATAAAATAAAGTTGTCGCACAAACTTTATTTTATTTCTGACTTAAAGCCCCGAAATTTAAAAACCACGTCTGAGCAAACGCAACTCCGGAAGAGGCGTTTCTAAGCAAATACCGGCGCTACGATTTCATCGGTGCCCTCAGAATTCGATTCCGGGCACCGGTTCAAAAGATAGAAAAACCCGCTCGTCCGTTCACTGAACGTACCCGAGCCAAACTTCGGAAATTGATTCCGGGCACACCGGGCCTCGGAATCAGGTGCCGTCTGAAGCTGCGCTCTTGTAAAATTCCAAAGAAAATTAAGAAAAAAATTTCCTTGAAATTTGCGGGTCTTTACAATACTCCCACGTCAGGGCTTTACGTCCCCGTAAAGATACATCAAAAACTAGGGAAACAAATGGGGGTACTGAGCACGCATCTGAGCCTCCCGCTCCCAAGTGCTCTCCTGGAGGTTCCCGTGCTGTCATCTGACGCGCACAAGAGGAATCGACCGCCCACGTAGGACCCGCTCCTGTCGATCCTCGATCTCCACTGGGACCTCCGCAAAAGTCGCCCTATCGTCCACGTCCAGCTCCCCAAAGTCGATGATGTGCGTCGGGTCGTGCACGTATCTCCTCAGCTGAGACACGTGGAAGACGTCGTGCACCCGGTGCAACTGAGGTGGTAGAGCCAGGTGATAAGCCACCTCTCCTATCCTGCTGAGGACCTGGAAAGGCCCGATGAAGCGTGGAGACAACTTGCCGCCTCGGCCAAATCTCCGTAAACCACGTCGAGGTGAGACACGCAAAAAGACGTGGTCGCCATCCTCGAACTCCAGTGGCCTCCGCCTCCTGTCAGCATATGACTTCTGCCGGCTCTGAGCTGTCCTCATCCTCTCCTAGATGATCTGGACCTTCTCTGTCATGGCTCGGACCATCTCTGGTCCCACGAGTGCTGACTCCCCAGGGTCTGTCCAGCACAACGGTGATCTGCAGGGTCTGCCGTACAACGCCTCGTATGGTGTCATCCCGATGGTGGAGTGGTAGCTGTTGTTGTACGCGAACTCCACCAAGGGTAGGTGGTCCTCCCAGCTGCGACCAAAGTCGAGAACACATGCACGGAGCATGTCCTCGAGTGTCTGTATGGTCCTCTCAGTCTGACCATTCGTCTGAGGGTGGAAGGCTGTGCTCAGATGGAGCCGCGTCCCGAACGCCTCCTGCAACCCCTTCCAAAGCCGGGAAGTGAAACGAGCATCTCGATCGGAGACGATAGATGATGGCACCCCGTGAAGCCGTACGATCTCCTGGACGCAAAGACGTCCCAAGCTCTCCACTGAGCCCTGCTCTCTGATGGGTAAGAAGTGTGCCGACTTGGTGAGTCGGTCGACAATCACCCAAATGGAGTCGTGACCTCTGGAAGTGCGTGGAAGTCCAGTCACGAAGTCCATAGATATGCCATCCCACTTCCACTCCGGGACCTCCAAGGGCTGTACCAAGCCTGCTGGTACCTGATGCTCTGCCTTCACCTGCTGGCAGGTGAGGCATCGTGAAACGAACTCTGCCACAGCTTTCTTCATGCCCGGCCACCAGTGCTGTCGTCTGAGATCCTGGTACATCTTCGCCACTCCGGGATGCACCGCCAAGGGAGAAGTGTGAAACTCTCTCAGCACCTCCTCTCGTAAAGCGACTGGTACGAAGGTACGTCCTCTGAAAAGGATGTCGTGCTCTGCTCCAAGGGAGAAGCCATCAGGCGCCTGACCTGAGGATATCAGTGCATGCCGGGTCTCATAGTCAGCGTTCCCACGCTGAGCCTCTCTGACCCGCTGTAGAAGTGGAGGAGAGACTGTGAGAGACTGAAGAAAGGCTGCTCCGTCTCTATCCACGAAGGATATCTGTAAGGAGGCTAGCTGCTCCGTCGCCTCCTCAAGTAGCTGAATGCCCGTCCTCCTGCTGAGGGCATCGGCTACCACGTTCCCCTTCCCAGGAGTATAGACTATCTCAAAGTCATAGTCCTAGAGGAACTCAAGCCATCTCCGTTGTCTCAGGTTCAGGTCCTTCTGAGAGAAGATATACCTGAGACTCTGGTGGTCAGAAAAGACTGTGAAGCGCTCGCCCATCAGATAGTGCCGCCAAGTCTTCAGAGCGAAGACCACTGCTGCTAACTCCAGGTCATGAGTGGCGTAGTTCTGCTCATGCAGCCTCAACTGACGTGATCTGTAGGCGATCACGGCCCGCTCCTGCATCAGGACGCACCCGAGTCCAGTCCCTGATGCATCGCAGTAAACTACGTATCCAACTCCCTCCTCAGGCAACCTCAAGATAGGTGCGCTGGTCAATCTCTGTCTCAGCTCCTGGAAGCCCTGCTGACATCTGTCTGACCACACAAAGGGTTTCCCCTTCTTTGTCAAGGCTGAGAGTGGTGCCGCAACTCTGGAGAAGTCCGGCACAAATCTCCGATAGTATCCGGCTAAGCCCAAGAAACTCCGCACCTCTGTCACGCTCTTGGGTGGCTCCCAAGCTAGCACTGCCTCGATCTTCGCGGGATCCACTGCAACTCCCGCCTCAGAGATGACGTGCCCCAAGAAATGGACCTCACGTAACCAGAACTGGCATTTTGAGAGCTTGCCATAAAGCTGGTGCTCTCGGAGTGTGTCTAGCACAACTCGCAGGTGGTAGGCATGCTTCTCCTCAGTCGTCGAGTATACCAAAATGTCGTCAATGAAGACCACGACAAATCGGTCGAGGTATGGCTGGAAGATCCTGTTCATGAGGCTCATGAACACTGCTGGAGCATTGGTTACGCCGAACGGCATAACCAAGAACTCATAATGGCCATACCGACACCTGAAGGCCGTCTTCTGCACGTCCTCGTCTCGAACTCTGAGCTGATGATAGCCTGACCGGAGGTCTATCTTCGAGAACCACCGCGCTCCCTTGAGCTGATCGAAGAGGTCATCAATCCATGGCAGCGGATACTTGTTCCTCACTGTCACCTGGTTCAGGCGACGATAGTCGACACACAGTCGCAAGCTCCCGTCCGCCTTCTTGGCGAACAAAATCGGGGAAGCCCAGGGTGAAACACTGGGTCGGATAAACCCCTTGCTCTGCAAGTCCTCCAACTGTACCCGCATCTCTCGAAGCTCGGCGGGGGCCATCCGATATTCTGGAGTAGATATCGGGGCTGTCCCGGGGTACAAGTCGATGTAAAAGTCTACCTCTCTACGAGGAGGTAGCCCTGGAACGTCGTCGGGAAAGACGTCCACGTACTGGTCCACCACTGCAGGAAAAACTGGACTCCGCACGTCCACTGCTCCTAGGATGAGGCTAGCCAACTGATGAGAGATGGGCTGCACTCTCCTCCGCGGAAGTCCATCCTGTGCTGCAAAGGTTCCCTTCTCGCCGGTGAAGGTAAACCTGCTCCCGTCGGTGCGAACACATCGCACCTTGCGCCTAAAACAGTCGATCTGGGCATGAACCTTGGATAGCCAATCCATGCCCAAGATGACGTCGTAAGGCCTCGACGCCGCTACAAGGAGATCCCAGCCGAAGCTCTCGCCTCCTAGAGTAAGCTCACACTGCCGGCACCAGTGCGTAATCGTCGAGTCTGCTCTCGTAGGAGTCTCTAGCCGTAAGGATCGAGCCAACGGCTTAGTCGGAATCTCCGAGCTCCGAACAAGGGAAGAGGCTATGAAAGAGTGACTCGCTCCTGTGTCTATAAGTACTGCAGCAAGGGTGGGATAGACACAGATCGTACCTCGAATCATCTCTGGCATGTCGGGGTCGTAGGCCTCCACTGCCTGGAGCTGGGCCTGTCCCTGCCCGCCAGCTCCCTGTGGTCGAGGTGGCCCTCCTGGTGGTGGTGGGGGTAGAGCCTGGAAGCGTCGCCCACCACTCGCTGCTCGGCCAGCTCCTCTGCCTCGTCCGCCTCCTCCCTGCGGACCGCCACGGTCGACCCTCTGCCTCTGCCTGGGTGGCCCCTCCACCGTCTGCTGCTCCTCTGATCGGCGAGTCGGGCAGTCACGAGCCATGTGACCCTGCCCGCCGCAGGAGTAGCACAGCCTGCCTCTCGGAAGGCTGGCACTCCGCTGTGTGCCCCGCACTGCTGAGCCGGTGTCCTGAGGCCGTCTGCGTGGGGGTCTGGTCTGCCTGGACCCGAGAGTCATCCGTCGGCTACCTGCTGCCGAAGACTCAGCTACCTGCCGCCCTGCGCTAGGTCTCTCCGCTGAAGAAGGCTCTGCCAGGAAGCTCTCGATCAGGAGGGCTCGCTCCAGCACTCCCGCCTGGGTCGGAATGCTGAGGGAGATCAGCGACGCCCGAATCTCCTATCGCAAGCCCTGCTCGAAGGTCCGGGCCCGGAAGAAGGGGTCCCGTACCGTGTCGGTTGAGTAGCGAGACAGGTCAGTGAACCTCGCCGCGTACTGAGCGACCGTCATGCTGCCCTGGCGCAGCTGGAGAAGCTCCTGGATGCGCACCGCTCGGAGGGTGGCCGGGACGAACTCAGAGCGGAAGAGGCTCTCGAAGTCCGCCCAGAGCAAGGATGCCTCATCGTGAACCTGGAGCATCAAGCTCCACCATCGTCCTGCCGCCGCCTGCAGGAGGCTCACCGCGAGAATCACCATGAGATCCGCTGGTGTCCTCACTAGCCTAAAGATCCATACCACCGCCTCTAGCCAGTCCTCGGCGGCCTGGGGGTCCGCCTCACCGCGAAACCTGGGCGGTCGCTGGCTCTGAAACTCATGCAGTGCCCTGAGGCGACGTGCATCGTCAGCGTCTGGTACTGGTAGCATCGGTGGCTCGGCGGGTAAAGCTACCGCCGGTGCCACTGCTGGCAAAGGGCCCTGCACCGAGGCCTCGTCGCTCGGTGGGCTGCCGTCGCGCCCTACACTCGGAACCCTAGCTGGCTGTCATCGCGGGGCCATCCTGAAAAGGAGAACAAGAGCACCACAGTCAGAACAGTATACCCGGTGAGCTGACACAAGTAATCACAAAGAAGACTTGAAACACACACGCAATCAATGTTTTCATGCATTAAGTCGGAAATCAGGAGTCAGGGTCCTGGTGTACGGATACGTCGGCCGCCGCACCAACACTGGGCTCCCTGAACTGATAACCACACTCAATACACTAAACACTATTGCTTCACATAGAAAGAAAAGACGATCAGAGTCTGCGGTAGAACCAACCACCTCTGATACCAATTTGTCACGACCCGACCTCGGGGCCCGTGCCGTGACTACCCCAAGCCCGCCTTCCATAGGCCAGGGGCTGGCGACTAGCACCAAGGCGTAAAATCCCGGTAAACAGGGAAGGCATTGCCTTTATAAGTAACAACCACCACAGAGTTAGCAAGCGGAAAGTAACAACAAAGTGCAGAAAAGTAAAGGGGGCCGGAATACAAGCCCAACTGAAAGTACAACTGAAAAGTAAAGAACACCAACTGAAGAAAAGACGGCGGCCTCGTGTCGTCCACTGGCAATCCCACCTGAAGGGTGGGTATAGATAGCCTCCAGGCTCCTCGGGTCCCACGTCCGCTCCGAGCACGTCCCGCCCAGTGGTCCACCTCCAGGTACCGTCCTGCTCCACGCCCCAACCGCGATCAGCGCTGTCCGTCGTCTGCATCCAACACAACAAGGTGCGGGCATAACCCGTGCAGGGGTGAGTATAAGCTACTCAGTAAGGACCCCGAGACCCCCGAAGGTCTCCCGAAATCCACAAAGGATATAGCACAAAAGAAAGATGCAATCACGAAGTAACATCTGAGTCGACTTAGGTATATGCCCATACATATACCTAAGTCCCCAATTCTAGCTCTGCTCACGAGCTCAAGAACAACTCAATCCACAAAGGAAAGCAAGACTCAAATCCACAAGGAGAGTAAACGGTAAATTCACAAAGAATAGTTCGACACAATCCACAAAGGAGAGTAACATAAGATCCAGCTCAACCAGGTATACTTTTTCAGATGACGTCAAAGATGATCACTGATCCATCTAAGTCGTCGGACCCACGAAGGATCGATAGGTACTAACCCCCGCAAAAGACCCACATAGGATCGGGCTCACACAGAACCTGTAGGCAGTGGCTCACACAGAACCGGTAGTAAGGACCCACATAGGATCGGGCTCACACAGAACCTGTAGCACTGATCCACGTAGGATCGCTGAGTGCAGTAGTCGACGCAGTCCACTGAGGATCTCTGCACAGTCGTCGCCGCAGTCCACGAAGGATCTCTGCTCTGCCGTCGCCGCAGTCCACGGAGGATCTCTGCTCTGCCGTCGTCGCAGTCCACGGTGGATCTCTGCTCTGCCGTCGTCGCAGTCCACGGAGGATCTCTGCTCTGTCGTCGAAGTCACAGCCAGCGCTAGGGTTCCCGCACATAGCGAGCTCGTTTAGGAGGGTCCGCTCCACGAGCCGAGAGGCTGATACATCAACTGACACGTAGTCTGAAGTTGATGTATCCAAAAGTTCCGTATCGACAACAGGATCTCAACGCAACAGACGGCGCGTCAATCGGACGCCCGGTCTGAGAGTTATTGGCATTTTCGTCCCAGGGGCCCGGTTGGTTTTTAGGGCAAAACCAACCCGACCGTACTCCGCCTGTGTCCGATCCTCGGGCGGAGTATGCCAAAAGTTCCGTCTCACTTAGAGGAAACTACCACAGCTGACGGTACGTCGATCAGACGTCCGCAGCTCAAGTTATGAGCGTTTCCGCTCCGAGGGCCCGGTTGGTTTCGTGTACGAACCAACCCGGCCGAACCCAAAGTCTTCCGAAACCTTGAGTATAATATACCGAAACGACCGTCCCGATCCAAGGATCGCGTAGCCGCTGACGGTTCGTCAATCGGAGGTCCCAGGCCCAAGATATGGGCGAAAGACCGGAGAAGGCCCGAAAACGGGGGTTCTGGGCCCGGGGCGACCCGGCCCGAACCCCCCCCCCCCCCCCCGGGTCGGCCGAACCGGGTCGGACCGAACCGGGTCGGCCCGACCCGGCTAGGCCGGGTCCGGTCCGGCCTGGGCGCGGCCCGGCCGAGCGGCCGAAGGAGCCGCCGCCGCGGGTTTGACCCGCGGCTTTGAGGAAAACGCGGCCCCGCGGGGGGCCGCCTGTCACGCGGACGCGGCCGGGCCGCCGCGTCCCTCCCCGGTTCCGCGCGGCCGCGGAACCGGCCGCCGCCGCCGCGGCTTCAGCCGCGGCGGATCTTCTCCACGGCGGCGCGCCGGGCGCCGCCGCCTCCGGTCGCCGGCGCCGCCTTGCCGGCGACCCGCGCCGCCGCCGCCTTCCGCGGGCCGCCGGAGTTGCTCCGGTGGCCCGTTTTGCCTCCCGTCTGCGCCGTTGCTCCTCCCGGGGGCTGATCTTCACTGCGGAATCAACAGATCGCCCCTGCCGCGCGGTTCGTCGTCGTCCGCCATATCCTCACAACAAAAGAGATCGGCGGAGGGTTGCCGGGTCTTGTTCGTTAGACCCGCACCCTCCGCGTTAGTCATAAACAACGGGAGGAATAAAAACAACCAATCAACAATTTTAAAATAATTTAAAATTGTTCTGAGGTCGGGTTCTTTATTCCAAAAGAATAAACACGGGAAAAAAAATAAAAGAATTCCAACAACCCTTACCTTGTCGTCGTCGGACGTGAGGTCGTCGCGGAATCGCTCGTCGCGGAATCGCTCGTCGCGGAAGAAGGAGATCGTCGCGTCGTCGCGGTATCCGGCGTCGCGTCGCCAATCTCCGGATCAAGATCAAACAGATTTAATTAATTTAAATCCGTTGATATTGAATTATAAAAAGGGAAGAATTAGAAGATTCGATTCTCACCTTTGTTGTCGAACGAGGATCGGCCGCGGAAGAAGGGGCGTCGCCGAAGAACGTCGCGGGTAGGGCTCGTCGACGTCGCAGATCACGGTGTGCGTCGTCGAATTCCGGTCGCCGGTGTTCTTCGCGTTCTTCGGGTTCTTCGCGTTCTTCGCGTTCTTCGCGTTCTTCGCGAGGAGGGGAGATGAAGAAACAAAGGTCCTCTCAAATCCTTTCAAAGGATTTTTAGGTTGGTCTTATTTTATAAACATGCCAACAAACGCAAAAGCGTAAGTAACGACCCATCAGTTCGTTGAATTAATTCAACGAGCGAAACAGCCCATTTAATTCACGAAATAAACCGCCCAATTAAATGGTCTGTTAAGAAATTAAAGAAAACGCGTCGGTTGACTTTTCAGTTACTTTGACGGGTTTTCGCGGGTGCGTTACTTAGCGAAAGAAACGGCGGGGCTCGTGCGGGCCCCACCTCACAAATATCCTAACAAGGGGTAGGATATTTCCGGATAGCACCCTATCCGCTTTAACTCAGTTCAAGTGGCTTCCAAGTGACTTCCAAGCAGCTTAAGTGAAATAAAATAAAGTTGTCGCACAAACTTTATTTTATTTCTGACTTAAAGCCCCGAAATTTAAAAACCACGTCTGAGCAAACGCAACTCCGGAAGAGGCGTTTCTAAGAAAATACCGGCGCTACGATTTCATCGGTGCCCTCAGAATTCGATTCCGGGCACCGGTTTAAAAGATAGAAAAACCCGCTCGTCCGTTCACTGAACGTACCCGAGCCAAACTTCGGAAATTGATTCCGGGCACACCGGGCCTCGGAATCAGGTGCCGTCTGAAGCTGCGCTCTTGTAAAATTCCAAAGAAAATTAAGAAAAAAAATTCCTTGAAATTTGCGGGTCTTTACAGTGTCCTATATTTAAAATAATGTGTCATGATTTAGACGTCCTATAAATTATTCTATGCTTTTTCCATTATGATTATTGTTTCTCAAAGTATGTTTTTTAGTTTTAGTTAATGGTTAGAACCCGAAAAATCATGTTAACATTGAATATAAAGGAAAAGGTGGTGACTATGAGAAAAAAAATGGGAGGATGAGTGGAGTGAAAGATATTATTATTGTGGTTAATCATTTTTTCCTCAAATATCATTAACAACTTATACCTTAACCAAATCCCATACTCACTAAAGAAGAGAAGGATGGATTCTACTAAGAGCTCGAGTGATGGAGACCATGGAATAAAGAAGACTTGATTTCTATCATGCGAGAAATGTGGAAACAGACACACTTAATAATGTGTCTCAATGGAATGGGAAAATTATTTATGTGTGGAAAATATGGGCATAAAGTAAATAATTTTCAAGGAAAATGAGGAGTATAATGGAAGGAAATAAATCTCATCATAGGGATCCATTCATGGTTCATTGTCTTAAATGTGGAGAACCTAGAAATTATTCAAGTAAATTACCTATACTAATTGTAAACCCCTAGACCCTGAAAGGACATATCTTGAAATAAAATAGATGATGTATTTACATATTATGATTAAAAATTTAAATTATAGAAGTATTTTACCAATGGTATTTTGGTTTTAAGAATCATGAAACATATAAATATTGTATTAAATTTTAAAAGCATATGTGTATTCATTAAATTAAGAGTTATGGATTCCATCCTCAGATTATGATTTTAAGATTGATCACAAGTTAAAAGTATTAAACACCCATTTTTAGGTTTTATGTTATGGGAGTCTACCATGATGAAGGATATTATGGGAGAAATTTATGGCAAGTGTAGGTTTTATTGGAAAAGTTAATTATAGAATAATGCCTTTAAATTTTATAGCCATAATTTTAATGTTATTGATAACATTTAGGGTGAATATTCTCATTAATGACATTATAATAATATTCAAATAAGATTATTAAGCTTTGTGGGAAAAAATAAGTTATTTTTATAACCACAGTAAAAAATTTATTTAATGATTAATTTTATTTCAAGGATGTCTATCATATTTTTTTGGAAATTTTATAGGAATTATATTAATATAGTTTTAGAAAAAGGACAACCCATAAGGCAGGAGACAACATGTCATGTCTAGTAAGGCTATGGGTCTTGAACCCATAAACGAAGGATGATAAAGGTTTAGCACCTACCATTGGCCTATATGAGATCCTCATTAACATTTCATTGTTCTCAGTTAAATGATTTTATGAATAAATATTAATGATGAACTAGTGGTGTTACTATTGAGATTTATATATTAATGTATTATATTGTATAACTTGTGCTAACCATATTGTTTTTTTTAAATATTTTGAGACAGATAGAATTTTTTTTCACCAATTTATGGATCATATGATCTGTTAAAAGTGAATTTTAGTGCTTTAGGAATAACAAATTCATTTTAGAATATTCATTTCTCAAAAATAAGTGATTCATTGGAAATTAATCGAAGAACATCCAAAGGATGAAATTTTTCTAATGAAATAGAGGTGTATTGAGAAAGTATATTTCCTTATATTCTTATATAGTAAAATAATTACTAAACTATATGAAAATGATATTTAAAAGAAATTTTTTTTATTACATTCATATCTGATAAATCATATGGTCTTTAAATCATCCCCGATTTATGTTCCTCAATATTCCATTGATCATTCACTTTCTTAGGATCAATGAGCTATATCATTCTCTATAATTATTTATGCTTTTCTTCCAAGTCCATATCCTTACTTTCCACCAATATTATTCTACTTGGAAACCAAGATATGTGTAATCTCATATGACCTTTTAGTGCTTTAGGAATAACAAATTCATTTTAGAATATTCATTTCTCAAAATAAGTGATTCATTGGAAATTAATCGAAGAACATCCAAAGGATGAAATTTTTCTAATGAAATAGAGGTGTATTGAGAAAGTATATTTCCTTATATTCTTATATAGTAAAATAATTACTAAACTATATGAAAATGATATTTAAAAGAATTTTTTTTTATTACATTCATATCTGATAAACCATATGGTCTTTAAATCATCCCCGATTTATGTTCCTCAATATTCCATTTATCATTCACTTTCTTAGGATCAATGAGCTATATCATTCTCTATAATTATTTATTCTTTTCTTCCAAGTCCATATCCTTACTTTCCACCAATATTATTCTACTTGGAAACCAAGATATGTGTAATCTCATATGACCTTTGTACGTCCCATTCTCTCTAATTAAATTTTTTTTTTAAACTTTTTATGAAGTGGGTTTTAAAGAAAATAATTTTCAAATATCAAATACATGATTAGCGATATCATGTTAAAATTATGAGGATGAAATTTATTTATGGTGGGGATAATGTAAAATCTAAAAATAATAAAAAATAAAATTTTTTTATAAGGTATGAGACACACAACACCGATCTTAAACAACCCACAAAATATATCCCTTTAAATTTAATCTCTTCGATAGATTGTGAGTCACACAACCCTGAGTCTAAATGAATGGTAATATAGTATACCATTATAACCAAGTTATTAAATTGGTGTTTATGAATATTATTAACAAAAATATGAAAATTATGGTTATCTATTGATTAAAAATAAATTAAGAATCATTTCAAAGGAAATAAAATGTTTTTGAAAAAACTATATTTTTTTCTAAAAGACATTTTAGTCATACATTGCACATATAATCTAAAATTTATTTTTTAAACATTTCTAAAATTTATCTTAAAAAATACTTTTAATATTTTCAATTATAATATCAAAATTCTCTTAGGGTGAATTTATTTTATTTTTATTAATTTTTTCATTTTTCAATGAATAGTGAAAAATACTAAATTTTAATTGAAAACTGTCTTTTTTGTTTAAATTATTTATAAACTTAATTTCTATATTAAATTGGTTTTAAAGTAAAATTATTTAAATTATATATAAATTAATCTAATTTCGGTCATTGGAATCATTTATAATATTTAATTATTATATAAAATCATTGTAAAATATTTAGCATTTTCTCTTTCAGAACCTCTTTCTCGTCATCTATGCAGGGTTATGTTTTAAATTAAAATTTTCCAATTATATTAATGGAATTTTGAAAAATGGATTCTATATTTTTAATAAGAATAATTTATATTATCTAATAAGGTTAACTTTATTTCTGACCAAACTGGATAGTGAAATCAGAAAAAACTATTTATTATTGTTAAGTTAGAAAATTGTCTACTAGGGGGATAAACTAAGAATATAATGGTTAAAATGACCTAAAAATTTTGATAAAATTTATTTTATTGAAACATTTAGACCTTTACATGCCTAAGGATTGATAATAATCCATTTTTTACCATTTTTTGAATGTTAAAAACCTAGGTATAGTTTTTTCTTTCCAATAATTACTAGTGTGCCACTCACCCCTCTTATAAAAGGACACCCAATCTTCTATATTTTTCACACCATAAAACCCTTTTTTATGAGCTTATACATGCCAAAATCACTTTAAAAATTCCCTCCTCTAATACTAGAATCTTTATTTTTGTCATAATGTCATTCTTGGAAGGTTTTGGGTGAAAACCTAAAGAGGCTACCTGAGGAAGAGGTAACGTTCTTCATTGAGTGTTTTAATTTTATTTCATCCTCCACCTCCTTAAATTATTGCTAAAATATAGTGATATAATAACCTTAGTATCTTCCATATAATTATATGTTTTATGTTAAGTGTATTACATAAAAACTTCCCACATCCATCAAATGGGTTACAAAATCATCATTCATGTGTACAACAGAATATCGCCTTACAAACCAATGTCATTTATTTTTCTATTACCAAATCTCACGTTTGGGTATGATGATGGATATAAAGTATATATATGGTATTAATAAAATAATTATAAATTTTTAGTAATTATATCATATATATCATTTTACTTTCCATTTTGTAGGAGATACAATAACATCGCTCGTGTATACGGTGGACTACCGCCTCGCGAAGCGATGTGATTCATTTTCTCACTAACGCTTTACATGGAAGGTAATAAGGATAATTTTAATGAAAATATGTGATATAAATTAAATAATTATTATATTAGTGATATATTTATCTTTCTTTAAAGATAATATATCATTTTATTTCTTACATTGAAAAATGATATCATCGTTCATGTATGTGTGGACTACCTCCATCGTGAAGTGATGTGAATCTCTTTTCATCATCATACCACATGGATGATTTGTATAATTATATTTAAAAAAAATAATATGATACAATGATAATTCTAGAAAGGTAAAATATTAGTTACCTTATTTTTATAATGATTATTATAAAATGGAAACGTTACTCATACATACATACGACATACTATCACCATGATCGTAACATACTACATCTCTCAAAACCATATTTCATGGTTGGCCTTAAAAGTATAATTTATGAAAAAAATATAATAATTTTTTCATAATTATTATTCATTATATGATGAAAAAATATAATATTCATAAGAACTGTAACTTTCATTATAAAACATGAATGAGTAAACAAGACAATTAACACCCGAAATAATGAAAATAATGAAAGATTAATAAACAATGGGTGATAAGATTTTATAAGATGATCATATATGGAATTATAAATAAAAATATAGTATGATTATAAGTTAATTATATGTTTAAGACCATAATATAGGAGGTTAAATCATGTTCAACCAAAAGGAATTGTGAGGTAAGGGATTCTATCTCAACTTCCTTTCATTGAGTCATATTTGTATATTATGAAAAACTTTATTATATATGGTGTATAGACATCCAATTTCACATGAAATATCATGATTTATTCATACTAAATAGTATTTTATGTTTCAATTTGAATTATTTCATCCAATGTAATTTTACATAAAAGTTTCCAAGTGGTAAAGAATTTCATAACTCAATTTATTTTTATTGGGTTATATTACACCTTCATTGTATTTGATATTTTAAGATTATGTTTGTAATGAATTTTGACTATCTATTATTATATTTACACTATTTTTATGTATATTTAAATTTGATACACATAATTTATTCATTGGTTAATTCTTACTTCAATGTTATTAATAATTCAAAAGTCTTTTTGGACTTTTCCATTCCTTTTTTTGAAAATTACAAACTCTTTCATAAATATTTACTTTTTAATTATATCATTTTTGAAGTATTTTAACAATATTTTTATAAAAAAATTATTATATTTTATCATACTTACATTAGATATTTTTACTTTTTAAAATAAATTCATATTTTATCATTATGATTTTTATAATGCATATGATAAACATCATACTCCAGAAAATCATAGTAATGCTTCCATGACTATCGTAACAAAACCAGATACGATTTATATCATACACAATGAATACGATTTATATCATACACACTTTCCTATCTTTAATACTGATGATATTTTTGTAATAACATAAATTGTACTGACTCGTAATGAAAACACCATACTCATGTTAATTTGCTTTTTGTACCCATAAAACTTAATTGTAATGTTAGGAGATCATTTAAATAAAAAATATTCCATACTTTATGTGTTAAACAAAATGATGTTGTACTTTCAGTTATCATATGATTGTTGTAAGAACCCGAGTTTTTGGAACGGGTCAAAATTCTGACCATGTTTAAATTTTTGAATTGTTTCTGAGAAAACTGGGAAAATTTGGGATGTTCTGTAAGTTTCCAGATTACACTCTATGTACTCCTAAGTACACTCCGTCTGTGGGTTAGGAATGTACTATCAGCGTGTTGACTAAGTACATGTCGTGTGGTGACCGTATAATAATTTCCTACTATACAGTGTGTAATGTTACTTGACATGTTGTGTATCTTCCTTCAGCGTACTGGCCGAATCATAATCGTGTGTTGACCTGTGTGTTTTTTCCAAGTCGTGTGTCTACCTCATCTTAAGTCATAGTACTGACAAGGCTACTAAATGGAATGTATTCCTTCATAAATGTCGTGTACTTTTATTTTTATTCATTTATACGGGAGGGCATCACGTCTAATTTCATAAAATGTCTTCTTATTCCCCAATTTTAGAATAGCTCCATTCCAAAATCCTGAAGAACATACATTACCCTAGAATCATCAATCGACATATGTTCTTCAATCCGTCAGTGGCTAAAATATCGCATTGAGAAGGCTAAAACCATGAACCCTCTTTCGTTATGGTTTCTTTTCCTCACACATCACGGTTTCCATCTGAGCAGAATTGTTGGGATTTGAAATAAATATAGATATACGAAGATCAAATTTGATTTGGAGCTCGATATTGGATGTGCCTATGTCTACGAGTCTTGGGTAGGTGGTGCATACCTTATTTTTTTGTTTTCGTGGTCATTCGGTGGTTGCGCCTTCGATCACAACGTCAATTATTGAGTGAGACCATTGTTTAATTATATTTAAATGACCGTATGCAATGTGGGATGTCGTTGGGTATTCACTTATACTGTTATGCTTAAGCGAGGCTGGGTTAGGGGCCACTACTCATTTGGGGCATTTTGGACATGGGTGCCAAAATGGTTATAATTGAATTTTTGTGAATTAAATTGATGTGTTTGAATTGTTATGCATGATTAAGGGAGAACATGGCTAGTGATATTCAACTGTTTAGTTTTTTTTCTATTTTAAGTATTTATTTCAATTATATATGTGTGATGTGTGATATTTCATATGTTGGAACCTTCAGGTTGTGTTTGGCATGACCTGCGTATTGTTCAGTGATGCTGATCACAAGTTGGGCTTGTCCTAGATTACATTGGGTGGTTCTGACTATGGGATTCGGCATCATGGACGTAATCTTGAGGTAGTGTGACTGTCAGGTTGAGCATGGATAGGGTTACTTGGATGGAGTAGCCATCAGACTTGAGAAACATGGTCGTAGAGACACGAGGTGTCAGAGATGTTGTGTATTGGGGACTTATTTTGGTGAATACCACTCACAGAGAACATTTAGTAGAGTGCCCATAGGTAGACTCTATGATGAGGTTGATTTGACCACTTGTTGGGTAGATTCCCCCGATAGATGTGGTTAGGTACAATTGGTTTGGGGGTGTTTTTCATAGGAAGCCACGTGGAAGTTGATGAGTCTTCAGGGGATATCATTAAGGCTATCAGGTTGGGGGAAGAGGATCGTCGTGATTTGAGGGAAAACATCTTTGTACCTCCAGTTACTGATTTGAGGTCATACATCGATGCCTCTCCGGTTACTGGTTTGAGGGCAGAAATCTTTGTTCCTCCGGTTACAATTTGAGGATAGTTATTGCTGCTCCTCTGGTTGTTGTGCCATGGGAAGTTGTGGGCTTTAGAGCAGGGTTACTATTGTCTGGGTGTTCCTTCAAGATTTTATTACTTTAGACATAGGTTGTTCGGAGGCACATGGTTCCAGGGTACATGATAGAGATTCTGGCGTCGGTTGAAGTAGGTGACACTCCTTGGTGGTTATTGAGCACCAATGGAGTTTATTTTTATTTGGGCCTTGTATTATTTACTGCTTCCCTTATAAATTCATTCCTACTTAAATACTCATATTAGGTACGTACCATTGGGTGGTATCCTACTGAGATTCATCTCACACCCTACACAGGCCCTTTGGGATGCATTTAGACTTTATGAACTTGCATGCAGGAAAAGGGTTAGCCTCAAAATCTAGACCGCAGTGATGTTTGGAACAGAGACTGGTATGGACCTTGATTTCATTCCTAGCTATATTTTACATTGTCTTTCTTTTTTTCTATATCAGTATGCTTACCTTGTTTATTATAGCTACTATTGGTTATCCATTGGAGCCCCTTTTATATCATGACTTGTTATGGATGCATGTCTTGTCTATTCTAGTCATTGTTACAAGTTGTTTCAGCATGCTGTTGTGTTTACATTTTGATGCTTTTGTTTTATTATCATTTCCATAGTTTATTTAATATTGTTGTGCTTCCACTATGCGGGTCTAGTTTGAGTCTGTAGAGTCTCTTATTTTACATTATACTCGGGTGAGTACCTTTATTATCCTCCGAGAGGGTATAGCCTCCCCACTATACCTATTTAGACCCTCGCTGCTGGTTGGAAGCCTTTGGTGTTTGGGTAGGTGCACCTAGGGTAGTAACACCCGACCTGTTTATCACTTTTCGGGTGGATGTTCGGGTCAGGGATGTAACAAAGTTGTATCAGATGAGTTTTTTATAGTTATTTAGTAGCAGCATTCTACTGGATACTAATGATATTGAGACTTATCTTTTTTTCTGTTGTTTTACTATTTGGGATATGGTAGAATCGATATAGTATGTTGTTGGAACTGGGATTCTAGCTTGTGCTTGGGTGCCTACGGGCCCAGGTATGAGGGATGTACCAAGTTTCCTTGGGTGGGAATTGATGTTTTTCTTTTGCTCATATTACAGCTTATATGATTTCCACCTCGGTAGATAACTTGGTGTTTGATGTTATTGATTTTGATACGTGACCCTTGACCAGGTGTGGTAAGGGATAATTGGATCTTGGATCGGTATGGAAAGGCGTGATTGTTTGGCTTTTGATAGGCACATTTTATGGTATTTCAATTTCATAACTGCATGTATGATTTGTGAAGTGATAATATCATGGGAATAATATCAATTTCTATATTATAGATGCTTTTGAAATGATAAAGGTGAAAATACTGATAGAATTTATTGTTTATTGTAATGTAATATTCCATGATTTATATATATTTGTAGAATGGCAGGGTATTTGAGTATGGCCCTTGTATGAGCAGGAAGGTACTATGGTTGAGGTCATTTTGATCTTCAGGATTGGGTGACTCAGTCGTCGGTTTGATGCAATGTTGGTGGTCAGGACGGGCATGGCCCAAGGTACTTTTGATACATGGCTCTATTGAGGGTGGGTAAGGAGGTCATGAGGCTGGGATGTCGTGGGCATGGGTTGCGATAAGGGAGAGTAAGGGTAGTTGTTATATGCTTCCTCCTTACTGCTTTCCTTATATGCATTTAATATATTGTGTGTGTGTGTATATATATGGGTTGTCTGAGCATTTATGGTATTTAGAGGGTTCCTTCTGGATGACTTGGATGGAGCGTTGGGTGGGAGATGGTATAGTACCACAGGAGTAGGATCCGGTTCAAGATTTGGTGTAGGCAGAGCATGAGCTACAGGTAAAGGCTCAAGGAAATGATCAGGTTAAGGATCCAGTGCAGGTTAAACAACAGTTGGGTTTGGCAGCATTTGGGCCATGGATCGACGAGCAGCTCCAAACTATCCTAGTACATGTCTTACAGGGGATCAAAAGAGGTGCACATGGTACAGGTCCACCAATGGAATATTGATTGTGTAAGTTCCAGTCGCAGCACCTACCACTTTTTCAGGGTGAGTGTGGGCAACAGGTGGCTGAGAACTGGATAGAGATCATGCAGATGATCTTTGAGAAGCTCGAGATTCCTCCTCAGCAGAGGGTCAAGCTAGTGATATACATGATGAGAGGACTAGAAAATCATTTGTGGGATGTGCAGGTTTAAGCTCACAGACACTAAGGGCTAGCATGGAAGGACTTTGAGGACAGGTTTTTCAAGAAATTTTACCCAGATACACTGAGGGAAGAGAGAGCTCAGGAGTTCTTGAGCCTTCAATAGGGATACATGTTCGTTATGGATTATGCAGCAACTTTCTTTGAGTTGTCTCGCTTTACACCTAGTATGGTAAGAAATGACTCGGCAAGGGTGATTCACTTCAAGGATGGATTATGACAGACCATTTAAATCTAGGTAAATATCTTTTGGTGGGGTTCATTCTCATAGGTGGTGAATCAGGCACTCATAATGGAGGGAAATGAGAAAGAGAGGTCACACATAGGCCGGATAACAGTTTTAGGTGATGGATCAGATAACAAGAAGCGAGTTCGGGATGAGTTCCATTAGGGAAGTCGGGCCAAGTACTCATATAGACCACCTTGTAGAAGTTCATCAGTGGTTTTCATTCAGTGTGGGAAGCCAGGGCATGTCCGGACATAGTGTGATAGGCCCCCAAAGGATTGTCAGTCATGTGGACAGGTCTGACATCTGGAGAGGTTCTGTAGGTATCCTTATCAGACAGCCGACAGGCAAGGACCATGACAGACTGTGGAATCTGGAGTTGGTTTAGGTTTGTTACCATGAGAGGGTAGCTGAGTTTCAGCTGCATGTGGAGGACACAAAAGAGACAGTGGGACATAGTTGAGGGGTCTGTGGCTGGTGACTGATGTAGTACCATAGGGAGGACAGGCTTTAGGAATCTGTGTGCCAGGTCAGGTGCACGTCATGGAGATGTTAGAGGCTGAGTAGGCTGGTGTGCCAATGACGGTTATAGGTGCACCACGAGTGTGGTCATGACTTCCTTATTTTTTTTTGGCATAACCAGTTGAGACATGTCTATTTTGAGTGCATGAGGTGCATAGTATATATGTGGACTGACAATATGCTAGTCAAGAGGATTGACACCATTTCAGGTGTGTGATATATGTGTGTGTGTGTGTGTGAGAGAGAGAGAGAGAGAGAGAGATGCATAGCATCAGCATCATCAAGGATTCAGGTAACTTGATTTTCCATTGGCGTTGGGGAATCCATGGGATGAAGGTTTCTTGAGGTTCCATGGGCATCAAGGCATCTAGGATGCAGGTTACTTGAGGTGCAAGACACCATGTTTTGTTTTGATCATCCATTGGATACAGAAACTCATTGAGGAAGACACCGATGTGGTGCAGATATGTTTGGGTGTGGGAAACAACATAGGAGCACTGATGAGGTGCATGGGTGACGATGTGCCACAAGAGGACCATGGGACTGGGAAATAGGTCATTTGATCTTATCTTGGTTTGAGTTTTGTTGGGTTGATACCGAGTTATCCAATTCCTAAGGTGGAGATCCCCTTGAGAAATTTAGCCAGAACCTTTGAGATTGGGGTTTTCTGGGTTGCTTTAACCAGGATGGGTATGTTCCTTTCCCTCTCTGAGCTTCTTTTAATAGCTCAAGGGTGAGATATGTTAAGTTGGGGTGATTTTATGAACCCTGGTTTTTATAATGGGTCAAAATCCCAATCCTGATTGAATTTTTGACTTGTTTCTGAGAAAATTGGGAAAATCTGGGAAGTTCTGGGAATTTCCAGATTACACATCATGTACTCCTAAGTGCACGCCATGTGAGGGTTAGGCATTTACTACCCATGTTTTGACCAATTACATTTATTTTGGTGAATGTGTAATAATTTCCTCCTTCATGGAATGTAGTGTTGCTTGACACACTATGTATCTTCCTTCCGCGTACCGGTTGAATATTAGTAGTTTGTTAACTAGTGTGGTGCGTCCAAGCCACGTGGCTACCTTATCTTAAGTAGGATTATGTAAAAGGATACTACATGGCATGTAGCCTTTTATACACACCATGTAATTTATTTTTATTCATTTATACTGGAGGACGTTGCGTCTATTTTCAAAAAACATCCTTTTTCTCCCCAATTTCAGAACAACTCCATTCTGAAATCCTGAAGAAAATACCTTACCCTAGAATCATTATCCTACGTTTGTTATTCAATCAATCAGTGGATGTAGGATTGCATTGGGAAGGTTAAACCCACACACCCTCTTTTATTTTGTTTTCATTGCCTCACACATTGCAGTTTCCATCAGATCAAAATTGTTGGGATTTGATGAAAACCTAGATCAATGAAGATCGACTTTGATTTGGAGATCAATATCGGACGTGCCTACATCTATGAGTCTGGGTAGGTAGTAAATATAATATTTTTTGTTTCCATGGTCTTTAGAGGGTTGCAACCTTCTGGAATGACGTCAGGTATTGAGTGACACCCTTGTTTAATTATATAGAAAATGAATGTATGCATTGTGGGATACCATTGGGTATTCCCTTATCTTGATATTCTTGAGAGAGGCTGGGTTAGGGGTCACTGCTCATTTATGGAATTTTGGCTAGGGGTTCCAAAATGGTTATAATTAAATTGCTATGAATTAAACTAATGATTTTGAATTGTTAAGCATGATTAAGGAAGAACATGGCTAGTGAAATTCAACTATTTAGTTTGTTTTTCTATTTGATGTATTATTTAAATTATATATATGTGATGTGTGATATAGAATATTCTAGAACATTTGGGTTGTTTTGGGCATGGCTTGCGTTTGGTTGAGAGATGTTGATCACAGGTTGGGCTTGGCCCGGATTACATTGGGTGGTTCTAACCACGGGATTGGGAGTCATGGACGTCAACTTGAGGAAGTGTGACTGTCAGGTTGGGCGTGGCCCGGGTTACATGGATGGTGAGGCCATCAGACATGAGAGACATGGTCTCAGGGACATGAGGTGTCAGAGATGTTGTGGCATGGGGACTTATTTTGGTGATTACCGCTCACCCTGAACATTGAGTTGTGTGCACAGAGGTAGACTCTGTGATGAGGTGGTTTTGACCACTTGTAGGGTAGAGGCCCCCAATATATGTGGTTAGGTACAATTGGTTTGGGGTTATTTTAATAGGAATCCACATTGAATGTGAGGAACCTTCATGGGATAGTGTTAAGGCAATCGGGTTAGGGGTAGAGGCTCGCCATGATTTGAGGGTAGACATTGATGTCCCTCCAGTTACTGATTTGAGAGAATACATCAATGTCCCTCTAGTTACTAATTTGGGGGTAGAAATCATTGTCCCTCCAGTTCTTATTTGAGTATTGGCATCACTGTTCCTCTGTTTGTTGTGCCATGGGCAGGCATGGGCTTTTGAGACGGGTTACTATTGTTTGGGCGTGCCTTCAGGATGTCAGTACTTGAGACACATGGTGTTAGGAGGCACTTGGTGCCGAGTAACATGACATAGATTTTGACACTGGTTGAAGCAGGTGACACTCCATGGTGGTTTTTGCACACTATTAGATTTTATGTTTATTTTTTCATCGTACTATTTACTAAATTCAATATAAATTCATTCCTTCTTAAACACTCATATTAGGTATGAAACATTTGGTGGTATCCTATTGAGATTCATCTCACACCCTACATAGGCCATTTGGGAAGCATGTAGACATTATGAACTTGCGTGCAAGAAAATGGTCATCCTCAGAAGCTGGACCATAGTGATGTTTGGGACGAAGACTGGTATGGACCTTGAGGTCTTTCCTAGCTAGATTTTACTTTGTTTTGATTTCTTTCCTATATCAGTATTATTAACTTGTTTATTCTAGCAACTATTGGATAGCCATTGGCACCCCTTTTATATCTTGACATACTATAGATGCATGAATTTTCTGTTATAGTCGTTTTTACAAGTGGTTTCAGCATGATTTTGTGTTTACATTCCACTCCTTCTGTTTGTTTATCGCTTCCGTTGTTTATTTTATATTTTTGTGCTTCTGCTATGCGGGTCTGGTTCGAGTCTGTAGAGTCTTTTATTTTACCTTATACTCAAGACAGTACCTTTATTATCCTCTGATATGGTATATCCTCCCCACTATACATGTTTAGACCCTCACTTCTAGTCGGTAGCCTTTGGTGTTTGGGGAGGTGCGCCTATGTAAGTAGCACCCAAACCGTTTAGCATTGTTCAGGTAGTTGTTCGGGTCCGAGATGTTATAATCACTGGAGTTCTAGGTGTCTAGGTCCTCCCAAAAATCTTGTAAAAAAATTTTACATCATATATCAAGAAGACCGTTGAGAGAAACACCTATAAATACCTGGTCGTTTTAACATAGATGAGAGATGTGATATGCTACAGACGACAGAGACACTGTGAGAGAGCTTTTCTGAATTTACTACTACATGAGAACTCAGATATTTACACAAGTGAAATAATTTTTCCTTGTCCTAGTGATATTAGATTTCATACATTCATTATGCGACACTGATTATTGTGATTACAATCGAGGGCTTCTGAGGCTAGGAATACAGAGGAGCTGATCACCTTCTTGATCGAGGGCTATTGGGGATAGTCAGATTGACTAATGTTGGTCATCATATTGAGGTCTTACCCTGGTGTGGGTAAGATATAATTTCTTGATATTATAAATCAAGGGACCATTATCTTAGGTTATTAGATACCCTTCCCTTTGGGTTAAAATAATTAAAAATTTATTTACTTGTATTTTCATTTTTGTTGCTATTATAATATAATGTGAATTATTATATATTCATTTTTCTATTTTTATTCTACATATTGTTTTTATTATGATTATGATACTTTTTTATCGCATCATGAAAATAATTTTTTTGATTTCAATTATCACATACTCTAATTATGATTCTATACACTTTATGATAGAATCGCCATTTATTTTGTGTTACTCTGATTAATGGTAACCACTATGTTTACGATACTTTTATACTTTGATATATCGTTTCTTTATATGAATTCTATTGTACCATAATTAACTGAATATGATTCTACTCACTAGAATCAAACCTATGGATTACATATCGGAATCATATTGATAAAGATATTATTTTCACCATAACCTTGGGCCTAGTCTGATTATAGTTTGAATACATAAGAGTATTTCTGAATATGATTTATTTAATTATATTAAACAATGTTTCATTTAAGATTAAAAATAAAAGTTTGTAAACATGTAATCCCCCCTCTTGTATTTAGCCATCTGCATATACATTACAATTCAATAATTGGTATCAGAGAAGGTTTCCAATACTCAAATACTTGAAAATTATTTTACCTTTACAAGTTATCTTTATTTATTATAATAAATTATTTTTTTATAAATATTTGTTACACTAACATGTATTGTGGAAAATATTTTATTTTTATATATTTGAAAAGATGGAAGGACTAACTGTTGGTTCTATAGAAAATCTCAATCCAACCATACCAGTAATTTTTTACGGTAAAGATTACAAATACTAGATGGATAGAATGAAGACTTTTGTGATCAACACATGAGTTGATAATTTTGTTATGTTGACTAGTGTATAAAAAATTCCTAAAAAATAAATCATAACTTTTACCAATCAAGAAAATATATAACATCATCTAAATTTCAATGTAAGGAATAGTTTATTATGTTCTACAACCAGAAACATATATAGAAATATTTCCTCTTGTGAATCTACGAACGGTATTTAGAAGAAGTTTGAAATCACTCATTTTGGAACATATAATGTTGTTGAGACTATAAGAGATATGTCAAGAGCTGATTATTAGTCTTGTTAATTTTCTTATAGTGAACCTATTGTTAATTTATGATAATTTTTTATGAGAATTTTTAATATTTTACAAGATATGGGTGAAAAAAATTTATATTATTAAATTCTTGTTGAAAATATCATTGATATCATGCCTAATGAATGGGAATCAAAGAGAACCGCAGTTTATGAGTCTAAATAATATTAAAAATCTTAAACTAGATGATTTATTTGGAACTATTTTATAGTATAAGGGTCGGCTGAAAAGATATGTTGAGAAAGAAAAGAAAAATAATGGTGGAGTTTCTTTTAATTCTACAAAAGATTTGATGAAAACATAGAGTCCTATGAATGTTGTTAAATAAAAAAAAAGAAAAATATTGTTACTCATTCAGATTTAAGTGATTCTGAACATTATGAGAATGAGTTTTCCAATCTTTCTTGATGGATGAACATGATTTTTGGTAAAAAAATATTTTTAGTATCATTAAAAGAAAAGTAACAAGGAAATAAATAATAAGAAATATTCTAAAGTTACTTTTTATGAATATAAAAGATCTATACACATATGACCCAATTGTCCAAAGCTCAAAAGTAAAGACAGAATGGAAAGGTATTCTGATAGAAATAATAAAAACTATTACATGTAAAAAAAGAAAAAATTATTGAAATATAATGATTCATGGAGTTCTGGTGGAGGAGATTATTCTTATGGTTCTTCAGACGATGAAAATTATGGACAGGGGAATATTGGTCTTTATGCTAGAACACCTTTTGAAAATAAATGTCTTATGGATAAGGTACACACTTTTGATTATTTAACATATATGTCTTTAAATGAAAACTATCCTGGTGAGAATGGTTATATTTATTTTGAAGAAGAAAATTATTCAGTTAAAGACAATACTTCACATTCATATGAATAATTCCCTAGATTTTATAAATTGATTGAAAATTAAAATTGTAAATTCAGTAAGAAACTTGAGAAAGAAAACTCTAGAATAAATGTTTTGACAAAAGAAGTTTCAAATCTTTCTAAATATCTTGATAAGAAAATTTTTAAAATTGATTCTATTTCTAAAAACCTTGAAAATCTAATTTTTAGGAGGATAAGTTTTCTAATTAGTTTGAGAATGTCATTTTTTAGAAAAGTGTTTTAGAAACAAATATCACTTCTGAAACTAAAACCAATGTGGATAAGAATTTAGACATTAAACTAAAGTCTGAAATTTTATTTTTAAAGAAACGTTTATCAAACTTTACCACTGGTAAGGAATTATTTGGAAAAATGTATAAACAACACCATCCATAAGGTAATAGTTTAGGAATGGGATATACTCATTCAAAACCATTTTATAGTATTAATTATTTTGTTCCTAAAAATGCCCCATTTTGAAAAAAAAATCATAGTGGAGGAAAATGGAATAAAAATTAATATTTAAATAAAATTAAATATTTATGATTTCACAAAGTACATTTTTCAAAATAAATAAGGATTCCTATGATTTTTTTCTAACATTTCGAGACCTAAGAAAGTTTAAGTTCCAATAGTCTAGTTGTTTTGTTTTCAGGAAAAAATTGAAGTACCATCAACAAGAATATATGGTACATGGATAGTAGTTGTTCCCAACATATGACTAGTAATAAATAATTCTTTGAGAAGACTATAAAAATGAAAGGTGGAAGAGTTATATTCAGATACAATGCTCATGGAAAGATTTTTTGTATAGGTAATATTGTTATTCTTGGAAAAGATTTAATTTCAATTATTTTATTTGTAAAAGTTATTAAGAAAAACTGTATAATCTTAAATAAATTATGTGATGAAGTTACCTTACAAATATTAGGAATGATAAATGTGTAGTACACAATTCCTAGGATGAATTCATTCT
The DNA here is from genome assembly GCA_963277665.1 of Viscum album. Lineage (NCBI taxonomy): Eukaryota > Viridiplantae > Streptophyta > Magnoliopsida > Santalales > Viscaceae > Viscum > Viscum album. Next base: position 671,536,025 of record OY728121.1, read on the forward strand.
ATCTTCCCATCAACGTGAGAATGTTTATACACTAATCTTAGAAGACCTTAGGAGCCAAGACCTACCTTTTCTTAGAGCAATGAAAGATCAATATTGGTTATGGAATAGAATGATAGGAAACTATAACCATATAATATTATGTAAATTGAATAAGAAAATATTTTTTAAGGATCTACTGGAATATATATTTGATTCTTAAAAATTATGTGACCCTTTTCAATATAGGAAGAAATATAAGTCTAGATTTAAATCAATTAGTGAAGACTCAAATATTGATTCTTTATAGTTATTGAACATGGATATTTTTTTCCAACACAAATTAGATGTATTTGTGGCAAGTATTATCTATTTGTTTTAGTTGATATTTATAGTATATATACATGGATTTTTTTTCTAGAAAATAATTCTAAAGCATTTTTTCTTTTTAAAACTTTTGTATCCAAAGTAAAATATGAGAAAAAACTTCCCTTTATGGATATTTATAATGATCATAGTGTAGAATTTGTAAACTATGATTTTCAATTTTTTTGTAGTAATAATGAAATTACTTATAATTTTTCACCTCTAAGAACTCCTTAGAAAAATGTTTTATTGAATGAAGAAATTTTTTCCTTTAGGAAATAAAATGAAAAATATATATTTAATGCTCAATTTCTTTAAAATTTTAGGTTGACACTATTAGTAGAAATTTTTATAATATAAATTGAGTTTTAATTGGACCCTTTATTAATAAAATACCTTATGAATTATGGACAGGCCGAAACCAAAAGTTTCATACTTCAGAGTATTTGTATGCAAAGTATTCATCTTGAATACAAAAGATAATTTGCATAAATTCACACCCAAATACAATAAAGGAATATTATTAGGCTATTACATTTCTTCAAAGGCATGTAGAGTTTTTAATAAAAAATCTTGTATTGTTTAAGAAATAGTACATGTTAATTTTGATGAAGCAGACCCTTTTGATTTTAAACAAACCCAACAAACATCCATGGATGGGTTTTCCATAACTGATTTTCAACCCTTGATAGAAGAGTCTTCTAATAAGGAAAATACTCAAGAAATTATTTCGAAAATATTTACTCCAGAATACATTCCATATTATGTTGATAAATAGGTTTTACAAAACCCAAGTCAATTGTTTTTTAAGAATCATCCTAGTGAGAGTATCATTGGTCATGTGAATGAACCAGTAAGGATTATATGTTCTTTAAGAAATGATGTAGAACATATTGCTTTCCTCTCACAATTTATAACATAAAATCCCATAGGAGTATTTACGTGATAATGATTGGATTAAGGTTATGTGAGATGAAATAAATTAATTCAAAAAGAAACAAATTTTGACCTTGGTTAAAAGACCTGATAAAACTTCTATAATTGGTGTAAATAGGGTTTTCAGAAATAAATGGGATGAAAATGGAATAATGATTAAGAATAAAGAAAAACTTGTTGTTAAAGGTTATAATAAACAATAGGGAAAAAATTATGAATAAACCTATGATTTAGTAGTTAGACTTGAATCTATTCATATTCTATTATCCTTTGTAACATTCTTTAATTTCAAACTTTTTAAAATGGATGTGAAGTGTGATTTTCTTAATTGATATGTTCAAGAGGATGTTTTTTTGAACAATATCCTGGTTTTAAAGATACAAAATATCATGAATATTTTTATAAACATACCAAAGATTAATACGGACTTAAACAATCCTTTATATCCTAGTACGGTAGACTAATTATATTTTTGTTACAAAACAATTATGTTAAAGGAACTGCGTATCCAACTCTTTTCATAGTGAAAGACAATAAAAATGTTTTTCTTGTTCAAATTTATGTTGATGAAATTATATTTGGATCAAATAAATGATATTTAATATATTTGTTTAGAGATATTATCAAATATGACTTTGAAATGAGTATTATGGGTGAGTTAACTTTTTTCCTTGGTTTTAAAATTTCACAAAAACCAGATGGAACTTATATATCTCAAAATAAGTATATCAAATGTCTTATTAAAAAATATGGATATAAAAACACTAAAAGTATTAATACTCCAATCAGCACCTCGAATATATTAGATAGTGATGAAGCTGACCAACTAGTTGATGAAACAATTTTTAGAGGTATGATGGTAAGTCTATTATAATTAACAGCTAGTCATTTGGACTTAAAGTTTTATGTTTTCTTATATGCATGATATCAAGATAATCCAAATAAATACCATTTAAAGGTTTTTAAAAAAATAATTATTTAAAGGGAACCTTGGATTTATGTTTTTTCTATTCTTCTAGAAATGATTTTGAATTGAAATTTCTTTTATATGTTGACTTTAGTGGTTGTAGAATATATAGAAAAAGTATATCTAGAACAAATCATTTCTTAAGATATTCCTTAGTTTATTTGTCTTGTAAGTAACAATACCCAATATCATTTTCTAATACTGAAACTGAATATGTAGCAGCTGGAAGTTGTTATGCTCAGGTGTTGTGGATGAAACACACACTCATGGACTATGGCATAAGTTTTACAAAAAACTCAAATACGTTGTAACAACAAAAGTTCCATTACCCTTAGTAAAAACCATGCACATAACTATCGTGAAAAACACATATATATTGGTCATCACATTCTTAGGGATCACATGCAAAACGGATATATCAATTTATAATTTATCAAAATTCAAGAACAACTTGTTAATATTTTTATAAAACCATTACCATATAATAGATTTTAATACATTAAACAGAAGATATAAATGATCACTATAAATTAATCAGTCATATATAATTCTTGTTTAAACCATCTCCTAACATTATTTTACTCCTTTTAAAATGACGGTATATATGTTTTTGTTTTATAGAAAAAATTTAAATTTTTTATTTTTTAATATTTTTTATACCCAATATTTTTCATACTCAATATTTTTCTACTCAATATTTTTCGTACTCAATATTTTTCATACTAAAAATATTTCTTAATCAATATTTTTCATACTGAATATTTTAAGTACTAAGCATTTTTCATACTCAAAATTTTTTCTTACTCAAATTTTCTATTTAAGAAGAACTAATTACTTAGACCAATAGACCTGACTTGAAACTCCGATAGGTACAATTTATTACCCTACATTTTTTCAATTCAATTATAATTTTTTATATTTAATTTTTTAAAATGCTTATAGGATTCATTTTGAATAAAATAAATGTTTTTTGTTTTTTATTAAACCTCAAGAGTTAAATTTTTTAACCATCAGATCATTTTGATCAAATATGAGTTGTAGAATATGAACAGTCACCTTTCAACACCAATAATAAGGATACATCAAACCCTATCACACATCATTTTTTACTCATCCTTTGTGTTGAAGCTCTACCTTTCATCAAATAGATTAGTCCAGAAGTTTCCTTTCTCAAAAAAGGTTTTCACTCTCATGTAAGAATCAATGGCATCTTCTCCCAAGACAATGGTTCCTAAAGACTTCTCAACCATAAAGATCTTATGAGAAAGCTTTTCAAAGAAATATTTTTATGATAAGTATGATTCCTCAATTTAAATGATCACTAGATTTAAAGAGTGAGAATTAATTTGTTTAGAACATCCTGAGATAGATCAAGACCTTATCCATGTTGATGAAGTAAGATATTTTTATTGTTCTGTAAAAATAAATAAGGAATTAAAGACAAGTTTTTATATGTATGAAAAAGATTTTATCTTGTCTATAAAACAAGATGAAAATTTACTTGGTGTATCATTAGAGGGTGATTCTTTTTTCCCTTCACATAAGCCACCGATAGAAAAAGGAACATTCAAAAAAAACAAATCTAAGGAATCACTCTTTGAAATCCATGAGGATAAAAGGAAAATGTCTCATCCATATTATGAAAATAATCTTATAGCCCATTGGATGCAAGGATTTTTTATTCCAATAAAATGTGATAGGGAAACCCAGAAGGATTCAGATGTTTTCTATCTCTATTATTTGGTTAACACGGGGAAGTTGAATATAATGGGTTATATCTTTTTAACCATCAATAATTTAAAATCCAGATCCATCAAATCCTAGTTTATTATGTTTCTTGGAATCATTAGTAAGTTAATTGATGAATGTTTGATGTTTTTAAATATAATTATAAAATTGATATCGAAGAAAATGATAATTCCTCTTATCAGTGATTATACAATAAAAAGGTTGAAGTTTCATTTTGATTTAGAATTAAAATAGTTTTTCAATGATGCTGAAGCTTTTAAAGGTTCTCAATAAGTTTCTAAAGAATATGTACAAACTATTTCATTAAATAAATTGAATTCTAAGTAAGAATACCCTATAAAGAAATATAAGAATTAATTTTATAGTGAATAAGTTGTTTCTAAGTGGAGAAAAAGAAAAGTAGAAAGAAAAGAAGTAGAACCTCAATTTTTTTTGAACCTATCGAGGCTCTAATCGAACAAATTCGTATTGAGGAAACTTTTATAGAAGAAGAAAATAAAATAAAGCTAAAAATGAGAAATTGTGATGTTTTTGACATTGATAAGTTATTAAAATGTGTTCAAAATCCAAGTGAATAAATTGTAATTAGAAAACCTATTAAAGAAGGTTTGGTTACTCTCTCTTCCCAAGATAAAGGAAAATAAAAGAAAATAGTTTTTAATGAATCGGTGCCTCTGAAAAATAGTCAAAAAAATTTCAGATGAAAAAGAAGTTACATAAATGAGACAGATAGATGTATATGTCGGTAAAGAGGAAGAAATAGAAGAGAGAGGTTAATAGTAATGAAGAGAAGAGAAAAGTGAAGAAGAAGACAAATAAAGAGAGGAAGATGGTGAAGAAGAATAAGAAGAAAAGGAGTAAGTGGAGAATGAAAAGGAATATATTGAGAGACAAAAATATCACTCTGATAATTTACCCATGAGATCTTCATATGAAACTTCTTGTAAATTAACATATATAGGAGTTGAGTCATGAAAGTAAGATGTTCAGAGATTCTACCCTAATTAAATCATTCACATTTCTAAAAAATAAGAAGAAACCGAGGTTGATAAAAATCGTACTCAGTCTTTACAAGATGTGGCTGGTGAAACTCATTATGGTGAAATTCTTGACTTTTTGTAATATACTGACTTAGATAATACAATTTCAATAAAAGGAGGTTAGTATATTGTTAAATATTTTAGAATATTGAAAAATATTATTCCATATTTTCCAAGGCTAGAAGGAAAAAATTATTTGGTTTCTGAAAAACAAAAGAGAATATCCAGTTCAGTCAGTGTTTTAAAGGATAGACTGAAAAAGCTTGAAGTTGATTTCAAAATATTTGAAGTAAGTGATCAAGTACACAAAAAAGATTGCAAAAAAGTTACAAAGTTGTCTCACAATGAAAATTCAAATATAAAAATTTATGATGACTCAATTGAAGAAATAAATAAGCTTGTAAATGAATTCTCGATTTCTTTTAATAAGTTAGCAAGTGAAACTGCTGTAAAAGTAAGATTTATACAAAATTTAAGAACCTTATAAGACAACCAGTCATGTAAAATCAAGGATTTAAATGGGAAGCTTAATTATGTCTCATTAGAAATTCCAAGGATGGAGAATTACAAGGATTAAAAAATTAATTTGAAGAATCAGATTGTTTTGGTTAATGATACAATTGAAATATGATAAAGGACTAGCAAGGCTCAAGAAGAGATGTTTCAAAATTAGGAAGAAAAATTTTGTACTCATGATTATAAAATATAGGATCAGGAAGAAAATATTCTTACTCTTGAATAATAGCTACACTCACAGGAATAATTGAGTCATACTCAAGATCAGTGGCTTTCATAATAAGAAGAAATTATTTAGACTCAATAATATTGTCTTGAAAAGATAACAGAGGATAGAAAAGAATTCAATATGATGAAAACAATCATTTTGAACATCATGGAGAAGAAATGATTTTTTGAACCCTTATTGTATTTTTTTGGAAACATCAATGAAATAATTTTTCATCTATATTCTGTTTGATGGGATGTCTTTCAATTCTCTTAGTCGAATATTCTTTCATTTCTTTTTATATGATTAACCACTTCATTAGTTCATATAGTTTATTTTTATAACCCCTTTTCAGGTACCTCAAAGACTATTTCCATTCCTTTTTGAAAATCACTAATTTGGATAATGATATAGATAGGAGGAGAAAACTTATATAATAAGGGAGAATGTTATAGTAAGGGAGTATTTTTTTAGATAATATGATCCTTAGGGGTATTTTTATCCTTAGAAGAAGTTAGTTTTATTCATATGAATTATAAACTCAAAGGGAGATAAGTATTAATGTTTACTTATGAATATTAAAGTAAATTAAAAGAATTTTGGACATATTTTTTTAAAGATATTTTCTATTTATGATATGTGGTTTTTGGTTTCCAAAAGGGGGTATATTGTTAAGTCAAAATTCACTTTTTGACTTTTATATTCCTTTTTATTTGATAACCACAAACTATTTATTAAAAATTTAATTTCTAATTCTATCATTTCTGAAGTATTTTAACAATGTTTTTATAAAGAAAATGTATTAAATTTTATCATAATTACATTAAATGTTTTGTCTTGTGAAAATAAATTCATATTTTATCTTTACAATTTTCATAATGCATACAATAAACATCGCACTCATGAAAATCATAGCAATGCTTATGTGATTATTGTAATGATCCTAGATACGATTTATATCAAAAAAATTGGATTTGATTTATATCATACACACTATCAAGTATTTTTACTGACAATATTTTTGTAATAATATAAATTATACTGACTCATAATGTAAATCATCATAATCATGTTAATTTACTTTTCGTACCCATAAAACATAATCGTAATGTTCAGAAATCTATTAAATCAAAAAAAATTCATGATTTTTGTGTTAATCAAAATGATTTCATGATTTCAATTATCATATGATAATTTGAGTGTAAGGTTTATGAGTCCACCCAAAAATTTCAGAGAAAATTTGGTCATTGGAGATTAAGATGACCATTGGGATGAACACCTATAAATACCTGGTCATTTTATCTCATACAAGAGATGTGAGATGCTACAAACAACAAAGACATTGTGCAATAGCTCAGCTGAATTTACAACTACATGAGAACTCTGAAGTTTACACATGTGAGCTACTTGTTCCTTTTATATATAATATTAGATTTTTTACTTGATTTGTGCAACATCGATTGTTGTAATTACATTCTAGGGCTTATGAGGCTTGGAAGACATAGGATCTAATAAAATTTGTGATCAAGGGTTGTCGAGGATAGGCAGATAGACTAAATATGATCATCATATCGATGGATTCCTCTAGTGTGGGTAAGACAGAATTTCATGAAAGTATAAATCAAGGGACCTTTATCCTATGTTATTGGATACCCTTCTATTTGGGTTAAAATAATTAAATATTCATTTACTTTTATTTTCATTTCCACTGCTATTATTCTAGAAAGTGAATTCTTATATATTAATTTTTCTATTTGTATTCTACTCATCATAATTAATTTGTTTATGATACTTTTTTATTACATCATTAAAATGATTTATGTGATTACGATTACCACTTACTCTAATTATGAGTTTCTACAATTTAAGATAGAATCACCATTTATTTTGTGTCACTCTGGTTAATCGTAACCACTATGTTTACAATACTTTTATACTCTGGTATATCATTTATTTTTTTGAATACTATTATACCATCATTAACTAAATACTAATCTATACACTAGAATCAAACCTGTGGATTACATATCAGAATCATCTTGATTACAATATTATTTTCACCGGAACCTTGGGCCCAGTTCGATTATAGTTTGAATACAGAAGAGGTTTTTTTAATGTGATTTGTTTAATTATATTAAACAAAGTTTCTTTTATGGTTAAAAATAAAAGTTTTTAAACATAAAATTCACCCTCCATCATGTATTTATCCATATGCATATACATTTTTATCCAACAATTATGATCATTATAAGGGTCGTTTTAACAATCTCATTTTAATCGAGAATTTTTATTATTAAATTTCAGTTGAAGGAAATTATTTGATCATTTTATAATAAACACATTTAATCATATTATCATCTGTTTTTTATTGATATTTTAAAGTAATATTTCCATCTTTAAACTCTTTATTAATTAAAATAATTGATAATTTTTTTAAGTAAGTATGACTTCATTTCTCTCTTTGGTTGGAAATATTTTTTCTACCAAAACTCTATTTTTTTTAATTTTTACAAAAAAAATTGAATGGAATATTCATTTCATTTTCAAATTAAGGTATGTTTAAATTTTACCCAAAAAGCGAAAGTAATATTTTTTTAATGTAATCGATGTGTATAGAATTTATTACCATCATGGTCATTGAATGTGTTTAAAATAACATTATAGTAGTCAAAGTTTATTTTCAGAGATATGTATTTTGAAAATATTTTGTGAACTTTATTTTTAAAAGGTGATTTTAAAAATGAAAAGGTTGTTTTCCTAAAAAATTATTTTAATGATATTTTTATGGTATTTATATTCATCAATGAAAAAAATACTTTATTATTACTTAAATGGGTATACGATGGATTGATGTTATCTAAATTCTTTATATAGATGGTTTATGTTTATTCTGACCAAGTAAAGTATTATCATTCACTTTCTTGATTCATTTTTGTAGAAATTAACTTTCCATTGAATTATTCACATTCCAATGGGCATTAAATCTCCCCTAAATATGAATATTATTTATCATGGATACGTTTATTACTTAAACCGTATATCATTTATATATATGGTTTTCCAAATTGAAATTTATCTGTCTATCTTGGGAAATATTTATAAATCCATATTCTTTACTCAATACAGATATTTGATAATAATGCACATTATTCATGAATTATATTGATTATTTGATATATGATGAATGCTTTGGAAATACAGTGATGAGTGGCACCTAGAATTATATAGAACCTCAATGCATCAGTAGTTGTCATGATACAAATTAGTAAGTTAACACTAAATTGGTTTCCTACATGTAGTTTTAAACCATCCTGTGAAAGGTATTGATGGTAGAAGAATCATGATACCTGAGATCATGACGTCGAATAATTAGAAATTTCCTTCATCGATAATTCAATAATTTTATTATACAAGATATTTTTAAAATGTTTTTATTTATGTATGCATTTTATTCTTAGGTTATTAATTAAATGGAATGTGATTTCAATTATATAACTTGATATATTGATTCTTACTTATCTTATTATCCATGATATTTTAACAATGATATTATCTCATAATGAATTTCATTCTATGTTTATTGAATAAATGGAATATGTTTTAAGTTATTTACCAATACATGTTGATTCATGATATCTACATTTGTACTTAAACCTTACTGAGCATTTGATCTCACTGTTATATTTTTTCCTTTCCCAGTAATCCAGAAAGTCTACTATGAATGATGTGAATAGATATTCTAGAGGGAATAATTATAATCTCAAAAAAAATTATGTTGTAATTTTTGTTTTACAATTTAATTTGGGATTCATGTATGTATATAGTTTACCAAGACTACTAAACTATTCGGTTCTTCTGGCTGTGATTCCTTGCATCTTATACCAATTTAATAAAAAAGACACCAGCTCTAAGTCAATGGGATCAGGGTTGATATAAATATGAATGAATAAATTATAAAAAAATTACGGTTTAAAATAAATTCATTTTCCATCAATTTATTATAAATAAAAATAAAATCATTAAAAGGTAAAATAAATTTTTTTCTAAAAAATTATTTTTATCCATGAAATTTGTTTGTATCTTAAGAAATTAAATTGATTACCTTTCTTGAATTATTTTTAGTGAAATTTATATATTATATATTAAATAAAACATTTTAACATTTATCTAATATTTTTTCTTGTCTTGGTAAATGAATGAATCCAGTTTTAGGATTAAAATTTTAATTTTCAAAAATGTGGTTTTTATTGTGTTTTGAATACTTATTTTAAAATCAATATCATCCACCTATACAAATTAATTCATGAAAAACTTGATTCCATATTTATAATCATGATGAAAAAAATTGTCAAATATGTCCCTTTTGTTATTTTTAATAGTAACCATGGTAAATATTTTTCTCCTCAGTAACTGTATAATAGGTTAATAAGGTTATAACCATGAGATAAGGTCTCAAAATAAACCCAAAAAATTACATTATCCAATTTTATTATTGGATTTCAGACATTTCCATCAATTTCTAGAATATATGTACACTTGATTCCATTTTTATATGAATATAACCTTTATATTAATTTATGGATAGAACAAATACAAAATGTCACTCTCTTAAATTTAATATCTCAAATTTTTTTACCTAAGGATAAAAATAGTATATGTTTAGTTATTAATTTTTATTTGATAGAAAATTTAATTTTATTTTATCATGGTAATTTATTTCTAATTTTAAGTTATTAAATAATTACATTAAATGCTTATGTAATGTCATTATAGAATTTATTTAATTAATAGAAAATTAAAATAAATGACTTAAAAAATATTCAAAGTCATATAATTTTGGTGAATTATTATTTTCCATGAATTTTTAGATAATAATATTATATTATATTTGTTTTATTAGTTTATATTATAATTCCATTGATTTCATATTACATTAAATTTCTAATTATGTAAATAGTTCTTTAAATTACATAAATAGTATTCTATAATGAAAATATTTTATTAAATTATTTAAAAATAATAAAATTCATTAAATATGATAATAAGGATAATGATTGGTGTAAAATTTCATCCCTAAGTCATTTATGTGACAATTTTTACCTGATAATTTAAATTATTTACCTTTAATATTAAACATCAATTACCACAGTTAAGTTCAAAATTAGTTAACTAAGGGGTTAATCTAAAATATAGGGTTTAAAATATCACCAAAACCAATTTAAATTTCATTGGATGATGAAATTTTGACCTTATATGATTTTTAATTAAATATATGGCTATTTAGAATCATTTTTAATGGGAATTTCTTAGTTATATTTTAATATTTTTAGTAATTCTAAGTGTTTCATTTCCATTCCTTATAAAAGGACACACTTTCTCACTTTTATTTACAAAAATTTAAGCCATATAGACTAATAATAGAATCATAAAATACCTTACCAAAATAATAATAAATGTCCTAAAGATTCTGGACTTCCCAAAATTCCAACCCTATGGGCATTAATAGGAGCTCTAAAGGTGTTCTTTTAAGAAATAATTAATCATCTTAACTGATATCATTATTTTTTACTTCTTATTTTACCACCTCTATATTTTTGGAATATATCATAAAATATTAAATTCAGTATCCTTAATATAGAATTTTTTTATTATGATTATAGAACCACCATTATCCATCACTATATTCCATTAAATGAAAAATAATAACAATTATCTTGTGTAATTGTGGACTACCACCTCCACAATGCGATGTGATTTGTTTTTCATTTCTTCTTTGTATGGATAGTTATAATAATATATTTAAATAAATATATATATGTGTGTGTGTGTGTGTGTGTGTGTGTGTGTGTTTGATATATAAGTTATTATAATTATTATATGATGATCAATTATTATTTAACTTTTTTTCATTCCGTCCACCAAAAAGTGAAAACAACGTTAATTCTTACACACGGTCTTTCATCTCCATGAATAGTGTATTTCATATTTCTATTTCTACCTTGTATTAATGATCCTATATATATATATAACATAAAATCTTGAGATGATGTATCCGTGATAAAAGTACAAGGACCAAAACAACCTAGCCAAAACATACATGGAATAATGATTTTTATAAATAATTATAAATAAACATGAGATAAATTGAAATAATTAAATAATAAATGGTATGGTATATATTATTATAGATTTTTAATAGATTTATAAGATATATATATATATATATATTATACATGATGTTCTAACACATATGGAGGAATTCGAACTTGAGGTGAGGGTTTATTTTGTAATCTAATTATTGTTTGGGATTGTTTATGATTAAGTATCCTATGGGGAATTATTTGATCATTAAATATTCAACAAAATATAATTTATTATCCTCTATTTATTTTAATAAATTACATCTTTTCCTTTTATTTTCCACTCTTTATGTTCTTATGATACGAAAATAATTATTTTATGGAAAATGGACTTGGTTTTTCTACTCGGTTAGGAATATTTTTATTACATATTTGTATTTTCCATAAAATGTTCTAAATAATGTTTTTAATATTGTTAAATTACTTTTTAAAGAAATTAAAATCCATTTTTAAATTTTTATTAAATGGTTTAAATTGAATATTCTTGTTATTTTTCAACATGGTGCTTCTGAATTTTTACCAGAAATGTGAAAGGAATTGTTATTTTAATGAACATTACATTAATGGAATTTTACACCTTCTTTAACACCTGTTGATTTGAACATAAATTATATGTTTCAATAGTTCCTATCAAAGAAATTTATTTTCATAACATTTGGGAAATTTTAAATTTTAAAAGTATTGATTTCAATTTAAAAGAGTATTTTCCTCATGAAATTTTCTATTGATCCTTTTTATGTATTTTGATTAGGGAGAGTTAGAAATCTTGGATTGATCCACTTTTACAGAGAACTGTGTGGGGATCAGGGATCAAAAAAAGTGGACCCTGCATGGATGGACCATCCCTTTGGTTTGTGTGCTATGGGGTTATGGGAACATGCGGGGAAGTTCTAAGAGTGGGAGATCCATATGAGGGCTCAATATCCTGATATTTTTTATTTGTTTTTCTTTTTAGGGATTAAAATTTTGAAGGAGGGAATGATGTAGAGACCGTGTATTTTCTTGTTAAGACTTTGAAATATTTCTAAATATATTTTTGGAGCTAAGCATTGAGATAACGTGTGATTCTGAGACCCGTGTTCCCAAAGATAATTTTATAAAAATGTTAAATATATTTTACACAACGTGTGTGAAATTTATTAAATAAAATGGGTTAAATCTTAAAAAAATATCAAATATGAGATATAAGACCATTTTTGAGTCCAAAAAGAGATTTTTACCCTAGGCTCGACCTGAAATAGGTTGGTGTGGACATTCAGGTAAAAGCGGTTGTGGGTGGGTTCATGGAGTTAAATAAATAATTAAATTTATTTATTTAATTAACCTAAATATATTTTCATATTAATATACTGTTATGGAAGGATCTCAAGGGTTATCTATATAACCTTGGGATTGTCAAGAGGATTTCCTTCCATCTCTCATTGGCGAATATGAATTAGACGATGATGAAACTCTGGATCGAGGTAGATCGAGATGATGCGAACAAAAAAATCCTCTTATTCATTGTAAAGTGTGTTGTTTGATGATGAATGATCAAAAACTAGGTAATACTATTCAATTTATGGATTCTATACCATTTTATTAAACTTTTTGAGTAGGATCATTATATTTCATGATTTGCATCAATTGTGATAATTTGAATCTACCCGTGTACCGATTTTAATTGTTTATTCAATTATTTCTCACCCTTAATATCCCTGATTATGTTTTTTGTACAAGAAAATGTGTACAAATATCATAAACATTTGTTTTGTTTCTTTTCTCCCAATGATTCTCACATTCTTTGCTGATTGGCCTTTGGGGTTTCAGTTAGATATTATCGGGTGGTACCGAGCCCGGTCAGACCCCTGGAATCTTGGAGGATTTGTGTGTGAAAAATGTAACAAAGAATAAGGGATGTGTTACGATGATTTGTGGGATATTGGTGAATCCACCATGTATTGGTTGATCCGGTGAGGTGGCTGGAGCACCGCGGGTGATGAAGGGCAGCGACGTGCATATGGCTTCATACGAGTGAAAAGGAAATCCATTTTTTGGCCACCAAATGACTGGAAATGATGAATGAAGGCAAGACTCACTGATTTTTGGGAGGAATGCAGGAATGATCTAAATCATAGGACTTATATATAGAACACGTGGGCATAGATCTAACTTTACAAAAAAAAATCCTGACTAGCGGGTACATGGATGAACACACGGCATGTAGTACCTCTACGGCTACGATGCTATGGTTTTGTATAAGTTAAGGATTACACACCATGTGACTAGGTAACATGTCATGTTACCCTCCCTGGGTGGAAAAGTCATGTCATAGAGCACATGGGAAGGTCACCATGCAAAAAAACATTTTGTGTACCGAAGTACATGGACACATACATACTTACAGGGACACAGTCAGGATCACAGGTAGGACCCCGGGTGGCTAAGGCACACCATGTAGTGTTGAATAGTTATTGAACCTTATACCTTCAGGGATACGATTTGTTATAAGATTGGGACATCATGTTGTTTGGGTCCCTTACACACCATGTACACCTTCTTTCCTTTTAAGGAAACTTCAACCTCTCATATTTCCTTAGTTTCGATACATATTTTGGCCTGTGAGTAGCCTATCCTAAGTGTTTTTTCACCTAGAATGTGATGGTGTCATTTATTGTGGATTTTGAGATATGATGAAATATATTCTGAGTGTGATGATTATTTAGGTGATTCTCGATAAATACAGTGATTGGGCGGGATCATTAGAGTGTTACCTCCCTAACCTACCCAAGTGTCGGTCATCTATCCACTTAGTGGTACCCCTATGGAATTATGGTATGGGTCCTCTATCTAAATAGTGGTACCCCCTATCGGATAGGGTGTGGGTCCTCCTTACACTGAGTGGTACCCCCCTATGGAATTAGGGTGTAGGTCCTCTATCTACCGAGTGGTACCCCCTTATCAGAGTGGGCACGACTCCTCCTTACATTGAGTGGTACCCATTATGTCATTAGGGTGTGGTTCTTCTATCTATCGAGTGGTACCCCCTATCGGATAGGGTGTGGGTCCTCCTTATACTAAGTTTATCCCCTATGGAATTAGGGTTTTTGTCCTATATCTACTAAGTGGTACCCCCTAGCATACCTAGTCATGGGTCCTCTATCTATTGAGTTGTACCCACTATTGGATAGATCATGGGTCCTCCATACATAGAGTAGTATCCCTCTAAAGCACTAGGGCATGGGTCCTCCACTTAGATATTTTTCACTCGACTGTGCGGAACAGTTGCGATGTGTGCTCCCTCCACACGGTTAATTCTCTGGATATGAAGGCAACATGTTGGGCATCGTTGATGGACTTTTACACTACAGGCACTCTTTTCCAAGGCTGGAATCTGAAATGGAGGTCGCATTCTCTCTCATTTGGGTTTCTTTGGTTTTAGAATATATATATATATATATATATATATATATATATATATATATTTGTATCCATGCCATTGTATTTTGCAATCTCTTGCTTTGGTTTGAGCTGTCTATCTATTTCTATTGTGTCTCTTACTACTCACCCTTCAACTTTTGGGATGTTCTACTAGATATGTATATACTCACCCCATTATGTGGTTTTTTCACATGTGTTGTGTCTTATACTAATGACAGGCAGGTATGTGGCGATTACAGAGGAGCTTAGTGATACCTGGTGCCTTGGGCTGCATACGGTGGTTGGAGCTTGGTGATTATTAGAAGGGGTCTATCATCATTTACTCTTCAAGTTTTTCTAGGTTGGGAAATCTTTCTAGTTGGACTGGTATTTTTTTTCTTTTCCTTTTCAGTTTAAACTTTCATAATCTTGTACACCATAGAGTTTTTTGTCATGCATGATTATTATTTAGATATCGTATATTATTATTATTATTCCTCTACACTTCAGTATTGAGATAGTTGGGTGTGTGAATATAGGTGCCATAGGAAAATACCCCCCCCCCCCCAAGTTAGTTATGTCTTTTAGAACTTTTCACAAGCCCCTATACTATGGATTCGGGCTTGAGGTAGTTTAATATTGATCCCTGTTGAGTTGGGTCATGATAGTTTCACGTAAGAAAATTTATAATCTGAAATTAACCACTGAAGGAGACCAACCGAGCTTGGAGTTTTGAGGATATAAACTAAGGGTGAAGCTTTTGTTGCGTGCTCTCATCCTTGAATTTTAGTGGTGATACACATCTAAGATGCTTAAATTTAAGATTTTTAAAATAAAATTGTGGTAAATTGAACTGGTGTCACCACTTGAGGATTGTAGATTAGGGATGAAGATGGTCGATGAGATATGTGCATGAACCGGGCCAATGTTTCCCGAGTATGATGAATATAACACCAATTTTTCTATCTCAACGATGATTGAATCCAAAGAGGGTTCGAAAGACATTTGTAGATTAGGTTTTCTTAGTATAAAAAATACTAAATCCCTTAGCTCACCATTTATTCCATTTTTTAAGGGGAATCAAGTTCGCATTGTGATTTCAATGTCGATGAATCTAATTTTTGATGTCGTGATTTTACTGGATTTTTTGACTTGTTGAGGACCAGTCAACTGATGTTTACTGCAAAATTGATGGTGTGATGATGAAGATACTTTATTGATCTAGCTCTATCCACCCTGATGTCGTTGAAGGTTCCAATATTGGTGGAGTCATTTGATGTTGATTTGGAAATACTCAAGTTACTGCTTACATGGATATTTATGAATTAATTATTCTTAATTTTTTTTCATATTAAATATTAGTTTTAATTCCTACTGACAATTTATTTTTATTCATGCTTTTCCTTTATTTTGTTACTCGTGTTTTATTTTCCCACTAGATCTTTATTTGTGTTGGGATTCCTGTATAAGGCCACCTATTTTGTGGCCTTGATTGCATTATGTAAATCCTAGTTACTCCCTTCTCTGCTGCCAATTTCCTCTTTGTCCCATTCTCATCTGGCCATTCATGTGCGCATGATTTTTTTGAGTCATTGTTGGTTTCATTGGATATGTTTTTACACCCCTGCTTCATGGAGCACTTGGATTGTGCATTCTTTTTGGGGAATGAATTAGTGTCAGTGGGTTTCATTACCCCTATATAGTGATTACCCATGCATGATTCATTCAGCTCCCCTTTGGTGTTGTGTCCCAGTTTCTCATGTGAAACCCCAGTGCCTCTTTCTCTTGTTCCAATGCAGTTCAGAGTTTCGTTCTGGCCTGTTGCGCTCCCTTAGCCTCAACTTGTGACTAGTGAACAGTGGAGGTTATTTCCTTCTCTAATGGAAGAAGTGTCGATTTTTATTGAAAACTCTAGTAACATGGATAGAGTGGTTCAAAGATGATCCACCAGATACAGGAGAACTCAGATACAGCCCTAGCTTGAAGAGATCAGGATCACTAGACAACCTATTATCTAGTGTTGTAGGTATAAATTTTTTAGTTTCATTCTTTTTTGAAACATGTAATCCTTTTTATTGGTTCCTATTTTTCTTTCTTATCGCTATACTTCCTCCATTGCCTCAATTCTTGATTATTTATTTTGAGTGTTAAAAAACTGTGTGTATGGGGTGTGGTTTTCATGCCATGCAGTAGGTCCCCTAAGGTACTAAAGCACACTAAATAACCATGTTCATCTACTACTTTATTTATTTCTTAAAATCTGGTATTCGGTTATGGTGTATTCCTTATTAAAGTACATAGTTCTAGATTGGTTCCTTATAGTTGTGTGGTTTCTTGGTTTTATTTGCACCACCTGAAAACCACAAAAAGTTGATATCATAGACTCTCTGGATTACTATGGCATTTGATTTGATTTCTGCTTCTAGTTTTTTTATTTTGGGTTTTCAGGCTTATTTTCTGCATTTGTTTCTCTATTTAATTCCCGCATGTTTAATTGATTTCTATTTGATATTGAAACTCTTTCCCTTATTTGACAATATTTGTACTTCACATCCCATTGTACATGTATACCTAGTAAGATTGGTCCAATCTTGGGGGCGTATGCCTAATGTTATCCCTAACCACTCGGTATTTACTCATCTGGATAAACATGTCTATTATGCAATTTGAAGTTGAGAAATTCAATAGAGGCAACTATTTCAATCTTTGTTGAATTAAAATGAGAGCCTTTACCATAAAATAAGGCTTAATTGATGCATTATGTGTTCCCAAGAAACCCATTATGCTTGTTAATTAAACTGGATAGACCATTGTAGAAAACCAAGAAGATCTCCTTGACATACTTGTAAAGGCACATAGCTCCCTTTTACTTTCCATAGGTTATAATGTCCTTAGAGAAGTATCTTATGAGTCCACCACTACAGGAATTTAGCTTAATGTTGAAAAATTATACCTGACTGCTTCATTAGTTGGAAGACTTTACAAGAAACGTCATATATTCACATTCAAAATGAAGCCTGGTACTTCTATAAAAATCCATTTAGATGAGTTTAGTAAATTCATGTTAGAATTATCAATTATTAATGATTCTATAGATGATGAGGATCAAGAGATGATCCTCTTAATCTCTCTTGACAATAACTACAACAAAATTTTTGAGACCATGATGTATGGTCAAGACTCTTTAACTTTATAAGATGTTAAATCATCCCTTTTGTCTATGGAACTTCATTCCAGACCTAAAATAAAAGGCGAGGTCGTGAATTTTTTTATCAGGGGAAGACCTCAAAACATAGGTAAGAAGAAAACAATTAGTAAAAACAAAAGTAATAGTACTGATGAAGCCAAATCCAAGACTAGTTCAAAGGATATAAAAGTCATGTGTTTTCACTATGATAAACCTGGGCACATTAAGACCAGGTGTAGGAAACCCAAGCATGAGTTAGATCACAAACATGCCACTGACTTGTCTCTTCTAGTTGACTCGGGCTATGACACTACTGATGTACTAAATGTTTATATCCATACACTTAATCAAGACTGGGTCCTCAACTCTGGCTGTTCTTTTCACATGTGTCCATATAGAGAGTATTTTTTATTGCTAGTCGAGAAGGTGAAAGTGGATGTCCTCTTAGGGAATAATAAGATGTTCAAGTTTGAGGTTAGAGGCTCTATTTATAGAGAGTTATATGATCAATCCATTGTCACATTACTTGTTGTATGGTGGGTCCCCAACCTTCAAATAAACTTAATCTCTTTAGGGATCCTCAATCAAAATGGATTTACTTTTAGATCAGAAGCGAGTGGTCTCAAGATCTCAAAAAGATCAAGAACAATCATAAAAGGATCTATCACCAATGGGTTATATGTTTTGAATAGAAAATCTATTCAAGATAATTGGGTAGTGTTTATAATACAAACACTAACAATATTATGTTTTATAATAGAATACTAGGGCATGTCAGCTCCAAAGGATTATAAGAACTCAACAAGAAATGGCTATTGAGTGACATCACACCTACTAATCTTCCATTTTGTAAAGATTTTGTAATAGAATAATTCAAAAGGTTTAGTTTCAATATGTCCTACTTCAAAGATACTATCCCCCTTGAATACATCCATTCGGGTTTGTGGGGGCCAACTAGGACCACCTCTCGTAGTGTAGGATCCAATTTCGTCACATTCATTGATGATTTATAAAGGAATGTTTGGACTTACATCTTAAAAAATAAATTTATGTTTTCCAAACCTTCAAAGCCTGAAAAGATTCAGTTAAAAATAAAACTGGAAAGAAAATTAAAACCATGAGAATGGATAATGGGCTAGAATATCTATCTACTAAGTTCATTTAGTTTTATGAAACTAAAGAAATTAAAATTCATAGGACTGTTAGGGAAACTCCCCAACTGAATGGCCTTTCAGAGAAGCTAAATAGAACAATCCTTGAAAGAGTCTGGAGCATGCTTGCATGCTCCGGCCTCCCCAAATAATTTTAGTCTAAGGCCACCAACACTGTTGTTTACCTTATCCATAGGTGTCCCTCATCAGAAAATCATTTCAAAACTCTTGAAGAACTGTGGAATGGTAAGCCCCCGTATTACTCTTACATAAGGGTCTTTAGTTTTACAACCTCTTCTCATGTCAAGAATGAAAAATTAGAACCAAGAACACTCAAATGCATATTCATTGGTTATCTTGAGATAGTTAAGGGATACAAACATTAGTTTGATAAACCGGGATACCAAAAATGAATCATAAGTAGGGATGTGGTCTTTCATGGATCATCTTCTCCAAAGACCAAGACTACCACAAATGGAAGTAGTGATCCAAACCTTTATAAGGCTGATGAAGGTGAGCCCCCAGATCACTTTGAGGATGATGTTTATCCTTATCCACCTCCACCTCTTACCACTAATGTGGTTCACTCCGAGCCTATTTATGGTTCAGATTCTGATTCTGAACCTTCTACCACTCATCAGGATTATCAGTTGACATGTGATAGGTAAAGGAGGGTCTCTAGATATCCTGACCATTTCAACCAATATGATATGGCTTCGTATTCTTTTCATGTGTCCCGTGATCTTTTTTTCGATGATCCTCTGTCATATAGGAGGTCTTTAAAATAAAAAGACTCAATGCTTTGGGTATTTACCATGAGTGAAGAAATGTAATCCTTAAGGAAGAACCATACATGGGATGTTGTAAACAAACCAATTAATGCTAATGTAAATGGATCAAAATGGATCTTTAAAAGAAAGGAAGACAATGATGAGGGAAGGAAAATCAAATTTAAAGGTAGGCTAGTTTCCAAGGGCTTCCTTCGAAGAAAAGGAATTTATTACTCTATAATATTTCCCCCTGTTGTTAATCATTCTTCCATTCATATTTTTTAGCTTTTTCTGCTTATAATGTCTTGAAAATAGAGTAATTAGATGTTAAAAATTCTTTCCTGTAGGGCGATTTGAATGAAAATATTTATATGAAACGTCTTGATGGTTATCCTTCTGAATTAAATCCAAATAAAGTATGCATTTTGAATAAATCTTTGTATTGTCTGAAACAAGCCTCTAGGTAGCGGTACTTGAAGATTGATTCATTAATTCTAGGTAACAAGTTTATTAGGAGTTGGTATGATGCTTGTGTTTATTTTAAATCAGCTAAAACCTATATCATTTATCTATTATTGTATGTTAATGACATGATCATTATTTACATAGATATAAATATGATTTCTTCAATCAAATCCCATTTGAAAAGAAATTTTGAAATGAAGGACTTCGGTGCTGCCAAGAAAATCCTAGGTGTTGAAATCATAAGAGACTGACCAAATAAATAAATTTATCTATCTCAACATGCTTATATTTTAAAAGTTTTAAAGAGATATATGTTTGAATATCTCAATCATGTTAATGTCTCTCTTGAATAACATTTTAAATTGTCTTTGAAACAAGTTCGTACTGTTGTAGATGATATTGAATTTATGTCTAAAATTCCTTATAATAACATAGTTGGTAGCATAATGTATTCTATGATTTTCACTAGACCTGATATTTCCTTTGTTATCTGCACTCTAAGTAGGTTCTTGGCCACTCCAGGGAAGCCACATTGACATTCATTTAAGTGTATCCTTAGGTATATTTCTATTATTTATAATATTTCTTTATGCAATGGTATAAATGTGGATACTATTGAAATTATTTCTGTATTTTTTGATGCTGACTATGCTGGAAATGATGACACTCATAAATCCTTAACCGATTATGTGCTTACTGCTTTTAAAGGTTCCATTTCCTGGAAGTGTAATATGTAATCAGTTTTTGAACTTTCAACTACAGAATCTGAATACATTGCTTTAACTGATACAGTTAAAGAAGCTTTGTGGATCAAAGGTGTATCTTCTAAACATTGTATTTACAATTGTGTTATCAATTTATATTCTAATAGCAAGTCAATAATTCATTTATCTAAAAACTTATTATGCCATGGTAAGTCTAAGAACATAGACATTAGATTACGTTTTATTAGAGATATTGTAGAATTAGGAATTTTTTGTATCAATAAGATACACACACATAAACCCAGCTAATAGTTTGACTAAAGTTATTGTTCTATCTAAGTTTAAATTAATTTTAGATAGGGTAAACTTATTTTCAGTTATATGACCATAGGTGCATGAAAATCACTAAATTTAATTGAAAATGGTGGAAATTTATGAATTAAGGCTTCTTAATTTGTTTTCATGTTAAATTTTATTTTTAATTTATGCTTCCATTTTAGTTTTACTCATGTCTTTCCTTTATTTTGTTACTCATGTTATATTTTCCTGCAGGATATTTATTTGTGTAGGGATTCCTATATTGGTTCACCTATTTTGCGGCCTTGTTATCAATCCCTCTTGATATGCTGGCAATCCTAGTTACTCCCTTCTCCACTACCGATTTCCACTTCCTCCCATTCCCATCTGGTCGTCCATGTGTGCTCGGTTTTTTTAAGCTGCTTCTAGTTTGTTTGGCTAATCTGTTACACCCATGCATCATGGAACCCTTGGATTGGGTGTTCTTTTTAGGGAATCAATCAGTGCCAGGGGGTTTCGTCACACCTACACGGTGATTCCCTCGGCGTGATTCATTTGGATCCTCTTTGGTGTTGTGCTCTTGGTTTCTTAAGCGAAACCCCATCGCCTCCTTCTCTCATTCCGCTGCTGTTCGGATTTTTTCTCTATCCTATTGTGCTCCCTCGACCTCAACTCATGGTCGGTGAATGGTGGAGGTGACTTCCTTCCTTGATGGAAGAAGTGCAGCTTTTCGTTGATGACTCCGAGAACTTGTATGGAGTGTTTCGCAGATGATCCACTGGATCCAGGGAAATCAGATCTAGCCCTAGCTTGAAAAGATTCAGACTGCCGGACAACCTGCTGTCTGGCGTTGTAAGTATAATGTTTTTAGTTCCATTCTTGTTTGAAACCTGTAATCCTTTTGTTCGGTTCCTTTTTTTCTTTCTTATCACTGGATTGCCTCAATTGGAGCAATTATTGCTTGTTTCTTTTGAGTGTTAATAAAGGGTGTGCATTTGTATGGTGTTCTTATCGTGTTGTAGGTACCCTAAGGGATAGAAGCACGTTAAATAACAATGTTCATCTACTTATTTCTTTTTTTCTTGTAATATGGTAATCGGTTCTGGTGAATTCGTTATCAATGTGCATAGGTCCAGATTTTGTCCTTGTAGTTGTGTGGTTTCTTGATTTTGTTTTTACTACCCCTCAACCACAAAACCGTTGATGAAGAAGAAAAAATTGAGTTCAATACTCATTTCCTGGAATCAATTTGTGGGGAGTTTGATATTTTTGAAGTCATCGATGAATATTTCTGAAACCGAGATGGGTTTAAGGAGAACCAATCGACCGAAACTAGGTTGAGGAAGATGAACACTGATCTTTTTGGTTGTTTAAGATGAATGATGAGTTTCCTGAGTTTTATTCGGCGAATGAAGTGGCATCTAATAGATTACTAGTTGGCCAAAGCCATGTAATACAATTATGAGAGTTCATTGTTGAATTTCGATTGAGAGATTATTTTTTGGTGGTTTTTATTTTTTTCATTTGTAGGATCAACTGAAGTTGGAGGGATATTTAATTCATTTTTGTAGCCATTTCATCAAAGAATTGCATACCCAACATGTTCAACGTATTTCCCAAAAGTGGTTTTGATGGTTGAATGTTTGCAGTGGAATTTTCTGGGGGTTATATAATTAAACTGAACTAGAATGACTGGTTCCAATTTGTAGAGGTCATACAGATGATGTTCTGGTGTCGGATAGAATTATCAATTTCCTGAGGAGTCAAAAATTGTTGGAAGGTACAATTCAAGTGGCATTTGTGGTGACTGAAGGCTTAAGACAGAAAAGTGTTCCACCTATGACATACTGGTGAATTTAAAAAAAATAAGTTGGTGTAAAAAATTAAAATAAAGGGGAAAAGGAGGAATTTGTGTATATATTTTTTTACTTACAAAATTTGGAGACAAAAATATTCTGATATTGATTTTCAGAGTGAGAAAAGGAAAGAGCTGTGCGGACAGTGAAGAAGTTCATTCCAAAGTGAAAGATCAAGGAAACACTCCTTGTATTGAATTTTCTTCATTTCATTCATGATTAGTAATTATTTTATTGTTGATTAAAAAATTATTGTAGGCTAAAAATTGAGTAGATAAATTATATTTCAACGATTCAACTTTTTAAATATTTGTTTGTGCAATCATTTTTTTAAATTGTAATCATGATTTAGATAATTGAATGAGTTGTGTTTGTGATGAACTTTAAAATATTCCAATTATTAGTCAATTTACTCGACTTAGATTTTGAATATATGTTTTCAATTATTTATTTGGTTTATAAATTTACAAACAAGTAAATACTTTAATTGGAATGTTGAAATTTCCCTCATGATTCATTCTTTTTTATCTCCTTCTAAACTTTTCATCGAACTATTTTCACAATTTTATTTGAAATCATCATCTTAAACTTATCTTATTTCAAATAATATATATTTCATGTGCTTTGTTCTTTTTTTCTTCTTTTTTTGGCTTTCTTTTTTAGATTTCACTCACAACTATCTTCCCAGAGGATTTGATATCCCTACCCATTGCTTGTTAATAGTTTCTAGGTTTTTAATTTGTTTTATTCAATGATATAGCGGTATTTTTTTTTGAAAATTGGTTGTTTTTTAAATTTTTATCTTCACATTCAGTGGATCAAATTGTTTCTTAAATTTGAATGTTGTGATTCCATTTTAAAGAGTTAATATTTTTTTACCCCATGAATTTAATTGAGTAAATATTTTTTTACCCTTTTGAAATCATTGGTTAATGACTATATATTAAGATAATGTTATACAAATATTAATGAATTGAAACTTTTTGATTGAATTTTTTTTATAAGACATGTATTTACATGAGTTATGAATTGAAAATACAAATTCATATCGAACTTCTTTCCATTATTCTTTCATTATATTATTCTTTAAGCTAAAACTATTGGATGAGTTATTTATGCCTCCATGCAATTATCAAAAATACTCGTCCACTAAATTGTGTCTAATTATTTGTGTGATATATTATATGATTCTTCTAACGTAGAGGTTAAGATAATTTGGAAGTCTCAGTTAAATTCATATTGATGTTTCTCTAATTCAATTTAAAAAATCATAAACATGCATTTTTGTAAAACACTAATCAATTTTTTCATTTAAACCACACTAATTTGAGAGTGAATTCAAACATTATTCTTAAAGGGATTTGTGGTGTTAAATAATTTTTTTTGATCAATTCTTTGTGGCATTGTAGGTTCACGATATTGAGATTTATTATTTTCTACTAGAATTGACTAAGTAATTACGTGATGACAAGCATTCTTATGTGTGAGGCAATTTGATGCGGCTTTTTTTCAACACTTTTTTCCATATTGTATTGTTTTTTAATATTTATTTTACTCTAATATAGGTATTGAACTAATTAATTATAGTATTAGAGGTCTATTTGTTTAGAATTATTACTCTCAGTTTTTGTTAAAATGTTTAATTTAATGTGTAAATAGCATTAGTGTATGTTTTGTTTATTTTATTTATTTATTCCATTTTCAACTGTGATTTATTATTTTTTAAATTTATGTTCTGTAATTTAATTCTTTTCATTATTGTATTCTATCAATTATTTTCAAATATTTTATTAACAATTAAAATTATTAATGTCTTTGTTACTGTTTTATTATTCTAATTTATTTTTTCACGCCTTTTGTATTTTGTTATTTATTTGAAGTGTTAACATATTTTTGTTAAATTTCATTTATTAAATTCTGTAAAAATTATGCATTTGATTAATACTGCTTACCGTGCCTTTTTTGAAGATAAACTAAAGTTGAGATCCTTCCAGACTGTTCTCTTTGGCAGAACCAAATCCTGAGCTCGAAAGGGGTTTGCACCATTGAACGGAGGCTGAACCCAATTGAACCTTGATTTTTTAATCGAAGCTCCATGTTTTAAGATCTTAAGACGACGAGGTTTGCTCGGTGAAGATGAATCATAATCAAGCTCGTTAAATTCTGATCCAGTCTGAGTTTCACTGATGAAGGGGTAGATCCGATGGAATTGTGATGCTGACTTTTAAAAAACGATGAACAAGTGTTCGACGTGAATTAAGGTGAAGGCAGGAGCTTCGTCCCTCATTGCACCATAGCTGATCTGAAAACAAGTTTGAAGACGATGAAGATATGGAGCAAATATTGATTTCTTTATCGGGCCAAGCCAATATGTTGATTTCAGACCTCATAGTTGAGCCAAAGATCGTCTACTAAGTCGACCAAACCAGTTGGATATTTCTATCGATGAGGTGAAATCAAGAATATGATTTTTCATCAGTTTTGTTTTCAAATTTTGATTGAAAAATCACAATTGACCTTCCCAATGTGCTCCAGACACCCCCAAACTACTATAAACTTGTATATATGAGTTGAAAATAATTAAATTTGCACGTATTCAACCACATTCATGTTCAAAAGAATATGTTGTTCTAATATAACTTCGTGTTATATGTTTTGATGATTTACAAAATCTCTACTTTTATTTTAACAAGTTTTTCTGAAGTGTTTTAAATTATATTTATCTTTCATTGTGTGTCCCAGTGTTTGTTTTACGATTTGAAAGCATTTTATCTTTCAAAAATTGACGAACGTCTTCAGTTTTTCAGAATCAGAAAGTGCCAATGTTTTTTTCTACTACATTAGACTTTATCATACAAAGTACGACTGAGTTGCTCAAGACAGATACTTTAGTCATAATGAAAATATAAAAGGACATTATCATCTAAAATGAATGTTCATATTCAGAATAAGTTGAAGAAGTTATGTTTTATATCAGAGTAACATTTTATATCTTACATAGGGGAATTATCTTACGCAGTATTAAAGGTCAGTTTATCTTACAAATAAGATCTCTTTTATATTACCAATGTTATCTTACATTGAACAGTGTTTCCAGTTGGTATCTTGCGATGATCTAGTATTTCAAAATATCATGATTACATTGATAATATCTTGATAAGTCACTTCATGCCATTACAACACATCAAAAGGAGATTACCCATTTGAGGAAAGATTGGTCTGCACTAGACATTACATAAAGGGGACGATCCAAAGAATGAGAAGATTTCTATCATCGTTGCCGCAAAAGAAATTCCTATAGTTGTAAGGTTTGGATGCATATCCTTAATAGTTTTCTCATAAAGATCATTATATAAGCTCGCCCGACCGTTGTAATTATCACATTCTCAAGTTTAAACAGGATATAAAAAGATCAGTAGCCACTATAAAAATGAAGAGAGAAGAGATAGTTGGTTTTTCATGTTCTACAACAACAATGAAAAATATTGAAGACCTATACATAGTTTAAACCAAAATTTTGTGTTGTAATTATCAATTATATCAGTTGCACTAAAGATCATCCCGAGCTATACCTTGGAGTCTATAATTTTCTCAGGATGAATCTTCATCTACTGTCAGTTTTTGCTTGCAACTATGTGTTGCATAAGTTCTTCACAATGTTAATGTTCATTCTATATTATTAACATTGTGTAAGAGTTTGTTTAAAACCATAGATAGTACTTGTAAAGGGAGAGCCTGGTGGAAATCTCTTGGACCTTTGTATTAGGTGACAGATGTTGGTACTCAGGTGGGAGCCCCTGATAAAAGGGCTCGTAAAGTGAAGATCACTAAACTCATGGAGTAGAGTGTTTGTGGAGTAGACTAGGAGATTTATGTTCCCCAAACCACTATAAATCTTATGTGTGAAATCACTATCCAGTAAATTCTTTATTTTTCGCTTCATAGTCTTTTAAGGAAAATATTTTGAACGATCATATCTGAAGAGGGTGGTTCTCTGTAAAAGAAATTTTAAGAACTCAATTCACCCCCTTTTGAGTTATTTAGACAAACATCGTCTGGGAAAACAATTGGTATCATAGCTTGTGAATCTTGAGTTCATAGCTGTCAAAGGCTAAAGTCCAAATATTATTTCAAATTCTTGCTATGACTGATATCTAAGAAGGTATGTCAATGGTTTGAGCTTCATACTTCAATGGTGAAAAAATATGGTTGCTAGAATGCTCGTATGATCATCGATCTGAAAAATAGTGGAATGAAAGTCTATCTCAATGCAGTTAAGCCCTATGAATTCCTAAGACAGAACATGAAACATGGGATGTTGCACCTGAAGAAATTTATGACCCAAACTAAAAAACTATGAATGTTATCATCTGCGGGTTAGGACCGAATTAGTTTAACATAATCTCTCAATGTCCAGCAACACAAGAAATGTGGGACCGCTATAATAGTTGCATATGAAGGCATTGACAATGTGAAAACTCTTAGATATGATATAACTAAACTAAATTTTGACACATTCAAAATGGATGAAGGACATAGCATTACTCAATTAAATGGAAGACTCACTGAGATTGTGAACAACACTGATGCTCTAGGAATGACTATCACTGAGCCTCAACGGGAATTGAAAGTTCTCGGAGTATTACCACCTATGTGGAGTGGAATCTCAACTTCTATAAGAAATTACATAGAAGTAAAAAATTTCAAAATAAAAGATCTCATCGGGACCCTCACGATGTATGAAGCGGAAATGAAAACTAGAATTGAAGAGCAGAAGACAATCAAGAAGGAAAATGCTTCCTTGTAGGTTTCTACTTCTAAAGATGATAGAAAGATAAAAAGAGTACAAATATCTGAAGCATATGAAGAAGAAGATTTCTCGAAAAAAATTGAATCAAATGATAAGCTCACTCAATTTTCTCAAAAGTTCAAAAAGTTATATAATAAGAGGTGAGGTTTCAAAAGACCCTTCAACAAGCACAAGAAGCATAAAGGCAACTCTAAATAGTTGAGGTGCTCTGAGTGCAAAAATTTGGTACATATCAATATTGACTGTTGAAAAATAATGAAGATAATAAAACATAAAATAAATACTTCAAGAAGATAGTCTATACGAAATCTAAGAAAGTTATGAAGGCTACCTGGAGTGCTTCTGAATATTCTAACGAATGCACTTCATCAGAATCAGAATCTAAAGCTACAAATCAAAAGGACGTGATATGTTTTATGACACAGTTGGATGAGGTACATTCTTATTACTCTTCTGGGCAAGAACATGAATCAAAAAATTAAAATTTCTCATATAATGAATTAAATGAGTATTGTACCATGCTGGAAATCAAGTATGAAAGCCTGAAAAGAAAAATAAATTTCTTCAAAATTAATATAATAATTTTTTTAGTGAAGATGTGTCATGACCCATCCTAGAGAGACTCGTGCCGTGACTACTCCAATCCCGCCTTCTATAGGCCAGAGGCTGGTGACTAGCACTAAGTTGGCATATCCCACAAATGGGAGACATTTTCCTAAGAACTTGTACACATGTACACATTTCCAATCCCAAAAGGCTGAAATAAAGAAAAACACTAATTAGATAATGCATTAATACACTAAGATACCAACCACAGAGTACAACAACATGAAACTAGAAAGTAAATAGGGCCAGAATACAAGCCCACCAAAATAAAGAGTACGCAAAAGTGAATGGGAAAGTTCCAAAAACTCATCCGCCGAAAACCCTACCTAAAGGGTAGGTGTAGTACTGATGTCTGAAGCCATAGAAGCACACCACACCCATTTGATCTCTGTAATCATCATCTTGTCCCAATCCACCTAGGACTCCGTCAATGTGTCAATCATCTGCACAAGACACGAAACATGCGGGCAAAGCCCGTGCAGGGGTGAGTAAAACAACACTCAGTAGGACACCCTGGAACCACAAAGGAAATACTACAAGTGAATATTATAGTCATATAAATACATGTATATATCTGTAAGACATATACCAAGGATACCCATGTATACTCAAAACCATCCTTAAGGTGAATAGGTAAGTCAGAACCTATCTCCGTGCCTGGATTCTGCTCGAGGCACGCTCATTCTAGGAGAACTCACTCCTCGAGCCATAATATCCTCCAAGACTCTCGCGAAGAAGACCCACTAATTTTATCCCACCCAAAAGGATATACATTGGTCAAATATCAAATCATACAAAGAGGGAATCCTTCCCAAATAATACTAATAACCTAATCTATTTTATCCCATAATGTAAGGTATCCTTCTCAGAGAATACTAACAACCCTACTGATGTGGCTCATAATGTAGGAGATCCTTCTCAGAGAATACCAAAAACCCTATAAATACGACCCACTAGATGGAGGATCGAAACCCTATACACAGACGTCGTGTCAATTCTGACAAAACTTCATCAGAGGTGATAGAGGACCGCTCCGGTCCTAAGGAGGGATACCACAACTCTATCAAATATTTGGCCTTTAGAGGGGAATATTATCTAGTTATGTGGATGTAATACCATACTTAACCCTTGAGGAAAAAACCAAGGGAAACTCTCCACCAAAAATGGTCTAAGACAGAAACCCTCCATGCTATCTCAAAAGTATCATCTCAATGCAATGGTCACAATGCCACAGACGGTTCGTCAAACAATCCTTCCATTTGAAATTTAAGTTCAATTTAGTGAAAAAGTCTGACTCGGGTCCAGTCCGGGTCTGATCCGAATTGGCTTGGCCCAACCCGTTGGGCCACTAGAGTAGCCTGACCCCTTTGATCCAGCTCACACAAGGTCTGTTGGACCACGTGCCTCTAGTCAACATGGAACTGTGACGTTTAACACCGACAACCAGCGTCTTCGGCTACCCGGCATCCTCGCCGCTGTGGGTTCCTCCATCATGGCACCGAGCCGTGTTCTAGCTCACCACTGCATCCCCCGGTTTCCCCTCGCCACATCCCCTAGTCAATGTCATGACTGCCTACTGCAGCCCCCCCTACCAGCCACAATGGCCCCAATGCAGCCTCTTGCCACGTTTCGCCTCTGGTGGCTGCCCCGCCGGCAGCCACACTCTACAGGCCAACTACCCACCTAGACCAGCCCCCTGGACCCACCCTACCTCGCCCGAACTGGCCGAAGTCGCCACCTCCGACCACCATCTCCTTGCATCACCATTCTAACCAAATCATTCCATGCCTGCCATTGCACCTCCGTTGTGTTTTCGAGGGTTCAAATCCTCAATCTTGGATCGTTGTGCCACAGATCAGTGGAGAAACGATCGATTGTTCGCTTAGGGGTTTCAAAGGTGAAGAACACACAAAGAACTTGAGAGATTAAGCAGAGAAAAGGAGATGCATAAAAAATCCCTGAAGGACGGATCATGAACTTTGTTCATATCGGCTTTGATACGTCCTTGTTAGAGGGATCACAAAGAATGAATAAATCAGACAAATCTAATCCCATTTAAATCCCCACAAGCATAAGTTCCCATATCGCAAGCAATCGAACCACAGATCAACCTATTCGTGGTTTGGTCCGCATTTGTTTTCTAATTTAAAAATAGGTAACGAATCATAAAGTGACAAAATCCTACCTAAAATATGGATCGATTGTTGATGAAGGGTGAAGTTGCGTCATCATCATTCATCGAACTGTAGAATCTGAGGTTCTTCTATCTTCATTCGCCAATCTGTTGACATTCATTAGAGGGATCTCCTTCTTCTTGCCTTAGAGGATTTTCAGGGTTATTTCATTACCCTGGATTCCTGACAATAGGCAACATTAAAAAAAACTAATGTTGAGTCAAAATAATATATTTTTATTAAATATTTTAATGACATTTACGTCCAAAAGATAACATTCATGGTCAACCCACGCTGGTCGATATTAGGCCCCTCCAAAGGTGAAGTCATTGTTTTGAACGCAAAGGTGCCCTCATATATCTGATCCAGACACCCATTTAATATTTATTATAGTTTTAAAGAAGAATCACTTGAATGCTTTATTAAAATACGAACATCATTCAACAAATTTTCCCGGGCACACCGGGCCTTGGAATCACACACCGTCTTAACACTAAGTCTCCAAATTTTCCCAATTAATTTATTAAAAATAAAACTGAAGAAAATCTAAGTCATTATATTCTCCACACCATAAGTATTTACGTCCCTAAAATCCAAATCAAGGGATACTAAACAAAATGATGAGGGTACGGAGCACGAATCTGAGCCTCCCGCTCCCAAGTTCTCTCCTGGATATTTTCGTGCTGCCACTAGACATGAACCGGAGGAATCGACCGCCTTCAAAGGATCTTATCCTGTCGATCCTTGATCTCCATCGGGTACTCTGCAAAAGTCACACCATCATCAATATACACCTCGCCCCAGTCATTGACGTGCAATGGGTCATGCACATACCTACTCAGCTGCAAAACTTGGAAGACGTTGTGCACCTGGTGCAACTGCAGGGGTAGAGTTTGGTGGTACTCCACCTCACCAACTCTACAAAGAATTTGAAAATAGATGATGTATCTCATAGATAACTTGACGCCCTGACCAAATATCTATAATCCACGTCGAGGTGATGCTTAAAGGAACACAATGTCTCCTTCCTTGAACCCCAGAGGCCTCTTTCTCCTATCAATATATGACTTATTCTGGATCTGTTCAGTCCTCATCTGATCCTGGATGATTTTCACCTTCTCCATATTATCTTGAACCAACTCTGGGCCCATGAGTACTGACTCTCCTGGGTCTGTCCAGCAAAGTGGTTATCGGCATGGTCACTCGTACAATGCCTCATATGGTTTCATACCAATGGTGGAGTGGTATGTGTTATTATTTGAAAATTCCACCAGTGGTAGTTGATCCTCCCAACTATGAATGAAGTCCAAGATGTAGGCTTACATCATATCCTCTAGAACCTGAATGGTTCTCTCTGTCTGGCCATCTTTCTGGGGATGAAATGTCATACTCAAGCGTAACTGATTCCCAAACACCTCCTTCGATCCCTTCTGCATCCAATATTTGAAACGAGCATCATGATCTGAAACAATTGTTGATGGTACTCCATGAAGACAAACTATCTCCTGCACGTAGGGGTATCTCAAGCTCTCTACTGAACTCTTATCCTGGATAGGTAGGAAGTGGTCTGAATTAGTGAGTCAGTCAATGATCAACAAGATGGTATCGTGTCCCCTGGATGTTCATGGTAAACCTATCACAAAGTCCATCGATATTCCATCCCACTTCCACTCTAGAACCTCAAGAGGTTGGGTCAAGCCTACTGGAACCCAGTGCTCAACCTTCACTTGTTGGAAAGTGATGCATCAAGAAACAAACTCTGCCATTGCCTTCATCATCCCTGGTTACCAGAACTATTATTGGAGAAAATAATACATCTTCACCACACCAGAATGTACTGACAAATAGGGTGTGTGGAACTCCCTCAGAACATCCTTCAGCAATGCCATTGGTACAACCGTGCGCCCTCTGAAAAGAACGACAGGCTCCCCACCTATCGAATATCCATTAGGGTCATGCCCTATGGATAATTGAGAACATCAAGTCTCACAGTTGATATATCCAAGATGTGCCTCCTAGACTCACTATAAGAGTGGAGGGGTGACAACCATCGTTTGGAGGTAAGCTACTCCATCTCTATCCACACAGGTTATCTTCAATGTGATCAACTTCTCTAATGTCTTTCTCAACAACTGCAAGCTGGATATTCTATTGAGAGCATCTTCCACCATATTCCCCTTCCCAGGAGTATAGAAAATCTCAAAGTCGTAATCCTAAAGAAACTATAAACATCACCTCTATCTCATGTTTAGGTATTTTTGAGAGATGATATAATTGAGACTCTTATGATTAGAGTAGATGGTAAAATGGTTTCCCATCAGATAGTGTATCCACACCTTCAATACAAAGACTACTGCTGCGATCTCAAGATCGTGGGTCGCGTAGTCCTGTTCATGCTATCTCAACAGGCGCGAACCATAGGTAATCACTGCTTTCCCCTAAATCAGGACACAACCAAGCCTAGTTCTCGATGCCTCACAAAACACCATATAACCGACGACATCGTCTGGTAATCTCAAGATGGGAGTGCTCGTCAACCTCTTCCTCTGCTCCTGAAAGCACTGTTGACACTTCTCTGTCCACAAGAAAGGATACCCCTTCCATTTCAATGCCTTCTAGGGTGATGTTACTCTGAAAAAGTCAGGTACAAACCTTTGATAATATTCAGCCAAACCCAGGAAATTCCGCACCTTGGTAACACTCTTGGGTGGCTCCCAAGCATGCATCACCTCAATCTTCACCATATCCACTATGACTCCAGCCTATGAAATGATTGTTGTAGAAAATGTACCTCCTGAATCTAGAATTGACACTTCAATAACTTCACATAAATATGGTTCTCTCAGAGTGATCCCAAGTCTATCCTCAAGTGCATCTCATGCTCCTCCTCAGACGCCGAGTACACAAGGATGTCATCAATGAAGACCACCATTAACTGGTCTACGTATGGTTGTAATATCCCGTTAATGAGTCCCATGAACAATTCTGGGGCATTCATCATGACATAAAACATCACCAATTACTCGTAGTGGTCATACCGACATATGAAGTTTGTCTTCAGTACATCCTCTTCTCATACAAGAAGCTGGTGAAAACCAGATCTAAGGGAAATCTTCGAGAATCACCTCACTCCCTTCAGTTGATGGAAGAGGCCATTAATCCTCAATAGTTGGTAATTGTTCTTCATGGTCACCTGATTCAGGCGCCATATATCCACACAGAACCTGAAGATCTCGTCTGCCTTCTTGGAAAAAAAACTGGGTCCACCTAGGGTGAAACATTGGGACTCACAAAGCCCTTCTTCTACAGGTCCTCCAACTATACCATCAACTCACGATGCTCTGCGGGAGCCATCTGATATGACAGTGTAGATAACGATGTCATCCCAGTGTTCAGATCAATTCAAAAATCTACCTCCCTATGGGGAGGTAATCTAGGTAAATCCTCAGGAAAGACATCCTCATACTCCTCCACCACTGCATGAAACTAAGGACTCCTATTATCCACTTCACTTAGGGTGAGGCAACCCAACTAATGAGTAATCAGCTACACCCTCCAATGATTCAGTCCATTCTGCACTGCATGTGTTTCCTTTTCACTAATAAAAGAAAACATGGTCCCATCACCATGGACACACCCCATTTTGTTCCTAAAATAGCCAATCTGAGAATGAAATGTAGATAACCAGTCCATAAAAATAATGACGTCATAAGGCCTCGACGTTGCTACTAAGAGATCCCAATAGAAACTCTCAACTCCAAGATTCGGGTCACATTGTCTGCACAAGTGTGTGATCATCGAATCCCCCCTTTTAAGAGTCTCCAAGCATAGGGTCGAGTCCACAATTCACCCAGAATCTCTGAGCCCTGAACAAGGTCTGTGGTAAGAAAGGAATAATTGAAATTTGGTTCTTTAAAAACTATAGATTGGGTGAAAAAGACACATATTGTACCTCTAATCATCCTTGGAGTACTAAGGTCATAAGCTTCCATCGCTTGTAGATGTCCTCATCCATGTCCAATAACTCCCTAAGCCAGGGGTGGACCACCTAGGGGTGGTTGGGGTGACACGTTGAACCCACCTCTTGTTGCCCCATCTGCTTCTATGAAATTTCCACCTCCCCATAGAACACCCCACTCTTATCTCTACCACTGCCTCACTGGTACCTCGATCATACCCCAATCATCTGTACGTTGGGTCATACAATCTTGTGCCAGATTCCCCTGGCCACCACACGCGTAACACCGTCTGTCTTTGGGATGACTCGAGCCATCCTGGGATCCCTACACCACTGAACCGGTATCTTGGGTCATATCCTGATGTGTCTAACTCGCTTGGGTCCCTGCGACTACCGTCAAATACCTACTGCCGTAGTCTTAGCCACCTGGTGCCTGCTGGTAGCTCCCACTACCGGTGTCTGCTCTATTATAAAGCACTTCACTAGTAGATATCTCTCTAGTACCCCAACATATATAGGAATGTTAAGGGATATCATGGATTCCATGATCTCTCGTGTAACCCCTTCTCGCTGGTCTAAGCCCTGAAGAATGGGTCTCACACCATATCAGTGGAGTAGTGAGAAAGATCCTTAAACCTCGTCGAGTACTCTGCCACATTCGGACTGCCCTGCTGCAGATGCAGGTTCTCCTAGATGTGCACTGATCAAAAAGTACCTGGAAATAACTCCTCTCTAAAGAAATGATCTAAGTCTACTCAAGACAGAGTCACCTCAGCATGTGTCTGGGTAACTATGATCCACCATCGCCTTGCTGAGCCCTGAAGAAGACTCATGGATAAGACCGCCATTTGGTCGGAAGGGGTTATCACAATGAGTAAGACATGTGTAACTACCTCCATCCAATCCTCAACAACCTAGGGGTCTTTCTCACCCTAAAAACTAGGAGGTTTCTTCCTCAGAAACTCATACAATTCACTCAACCTACATGCATTCTCAACCGTTTATACTGGTAGTAACTGTTGCTCGACGGGTGGTGGTATCACGGGTAAACCACTTGGAGGTGCTATCTCTGGTACATGTCCCTATACTGATGCCTCATCACTAGGAAAATCATACTCGTGGTCACGCAATGGAATCCTGGCTAGCTATCTGTGTGGAGGCATCCTGAAATGAAACAAGATGTAGCATGATCCATACAGTATACCTAGTGAGCTGACTCATAAAGGACATAAGGACACACCCAAATCCTATATGATGCATGTAGCATTATTTTCCCTGCAACCACTGTTTTTATGTACCAAGTCAGAAAGTAGGTATCCAGTGTCCTAGTGTATGGATACATTGGATGTTGCACCAACACTGGACTCCCTAACCTGAAATTTGAACTCGAAACACTTGACAATGTTACCCCAAACCAACCTCACACACTCTCGGTCTTGAAGTAGAACTGGACTCCTTTGATACCACATTGTCAGGAATCATCCTATAGGGGCCCATGCCGTGACTAACCCAAGCTCGCCTTCGATTGGCCAGAGGTTGGAGACTAGCACCGAGTAGGAATATACCACAAATGGAAGACATTTTACTAAGTAAATGTACACACGTACACATCTCCAAGCCCAAAATGATGAAATGCAAAAAAAAAAACCAAGCAGACAATGAATGCATGCACTACGATACCAACCACAATGTACGATAGTAGGAAACTGAAAAGTAAAGAGGGTCAGAATAAAATCCCAACAAAAGAAAGTGTCTGTAAAAGTGAATGCGCATGTTCCCGAAACTCATCTGTAGAAAACTCTACCTGAAGGTTAGGTGTAGGACAGCTGTCTGAAGACATAGAAGGACACCACGTCTGTCTGATCTCTCTAAGAACCACCTGGTCCCAGTCCATCTAGGACTCTGTCAAAGTGTCAATCATCTACATAAGACATGCCTTGTGTGGGAAAAGCCCATGCAGAGGTGAGTAAAATATTACTCAGTAGGATACCCTGAAACCACAATGGAAAAACCATAAAGTAAATACTACAAGTGAATAGTATAGTCAGCTCAACACAGGTATATGTCTGTAACACATATACCATGGATATCCAGGTATACTCAAAACCATCCACAAGGTAAAGATTTAAGTCACAGACTATCTCC
This sequence comes from Viscum album, assembly GCA_963277665.1. Classification (NCBI taxonomy): domain Eukaryota; kingdom Viridiplantae; phylum Streptophyta; class Magnoliopsida; order Santalales; family Viscaceae; genus Viscum; species Viscum album. The sequence continues at coordinate 671,573,445 of OY728121.1, forward strand.
GTCCTCAGATTCTGCTCGAGGTGCGCTCATTCTGGGAGAACTCACTCCTTGATCCATAATATCATCAGAGACTCTCACAAAGAGGTCTCGCTAATTTAGGCCCTGTCCAATGAGAAATACACTGGTCAAAGAACTTAACATATAGATTGGGGATCAATCTCAGATAATACCAAAAACACAATTTGTATTATCCCACAATGTAGGGGATCCTTCTAAGAGAATGCTAAAAACCCTACTGATGCAACTCGTAACATAGGGGGTCCTTCTTAGAGAATACAAAAACCCTATAAATATGACCCACTAGATGGAGGACTAATTCCCTACGCTCATAGGTCACATCAATTCACACAAAAATCCACCAGGAGTGATAGAGCACCGCTCCAGTCCCAAGGAGGGATAGCATAACTCTATCTGGGACTTGACATCTAGAGGGGACTACTATCCAGTGATGTGGACATAATACCATACTGAACCCTCGAGGAAAGAACCTAGGGAAACACTCCACCTATATTGGTATATCCTAAAAATCAAAAAATATATCTCAAAAGGACCATCTCATCGCAAGGGTCCTTACTCCATAGATTGTTCATCAAACAAACCCTCTATTTGAATGTTAGGGTCATTTTATTGAAAAAGTATGACTTGGGTCCGGTCCGGGTCCGACTCGAACTGGATCTGCCTGACCGAACCATCCTGGCCCACTGGAGAAGCCCAACCCCTCCACTCGACCCTTCATGTGTGGGTCAGTCTTGCTACACTGCAAGCGGCCAGCTGGACCACGTGCCTTCGGTCAACGCGACCCTGCCACGTTCTACGTGGATGGACCATGCCTCCAGCGGCCTTGCGGTCTCGCCACTGCGGGTTCCTCAAACGCGGCACTGAGCCACGTTCCAACTCATTGTTGTGTCCCACGGTATTCCCTCACCACATCCCATGGTCAATGTTGCGGCCGCCTGTTGCGGCCCGTGCTCACCGACCACGCCGACCCCAACATAGCCTCCGACCACATTCCACCCCCACCGACCACCCTACCGGTGGACTCGCCCGAACTAGCTGGAGCCGCCACCTTCGGTGTAACACCCCAGGTAAATAAAGAATATGACATTTTCATATTTATCCATATTTGTGAATAAAATATTAATATGACTTTAAAGGGGACGCTATGCTCGATGACGTACCCAACACGCAACAACGAGTTTCTTGGGAATCTTACGTTGCACTCTAAAAATAAAATAATATTATTTTAAATGGCAGTTAAGATGTAGCCGTTGTATTGGCGAGAATGGATAAAAATAACTAAAATATGATTATATATGTTTTTAAATGTTTTTACATTTATCCAATAAAAGATAGAGGCTTAAAATACGGAAAGAATTCAATTTTAGGCGTATATGCCCTAGTTTTCACTAAAGGTTCACTTATCGCCTTTTGATGGCGAACCGTCATTAAATATAGTTTTGTTCACTCTTATACATTCTTTTTGGACCAAATAAAACTCTTCTTTAGAATCGGGACATCAAAATTTACTTTGTGTAAATTTTTGGTATCTTTCCGATAAAGTTCATTTTTTAATGAATAGTGTAAAATGTTGTATTTTAATTCAAAACCTCTTTTTAATCTAATTTATTTATATGATGAGATTATATTTTTAATTGGTTTTAAAGTTAAATTAGAATATATTTTTACCATTAAATCCAATAGTGGTCATTGGAATTAATTTCACTTTGAAATTGGACTTAAACTAGTGTCAATCTTTTGATACTTATTGTTTCATAAAAACACGCTATTTATCATGACAGCGGGAATTAATTATTAAATTAATTAATGTGGCTTATAGGTTTTGAATTTTTTAAAATAGACTTCATTTTTGAATTCGGAATATCAAATATAGCTTATGGTGAATTTTTGGTAATTTTCTGAAAAACTTCAATTTTTGATGAATAGTGAAACCACTAAGTGGTACTTATAAAAACTGATTTTCCGTTTAAATGAAATTTTGCCACCTTTGTGTTTTGAATTTCAAAAATCCGACAAACATGGTTGTCATTAAGAAGTAAAATGTGGTTCAATGGGATTAAAATAATTTTTTGGTGAATAGTAACTTATTAAGTTTTTAATCGCGATTAGAGGTAATTAGTGTAGTTTAAGGTAAAAATAATGTTTTAATAATATGAAATGAACTTGACACATGTCCTAACCTTATTGGATGTATCATGGCCGACCAAGACAAGCCATGAGTCAACTTGGGGACCCCATGGAGCCACTTTGGTTGGGAAATGACATAAATAACTTTTTATTTAATGTTAAAGTAAAAATGACACACACATGAGATGTTTTACTAAAACAATTTTTACATGGGGTTATACAAGTCGGATTTTTGACTATAAATAGTCATTGGAAAGCTAAAAAGATTTCCTACATCATAGTATTTTTTTTTATAATTTTTAGAATTAAATAAATTAAATTATTTATGACATCATGATGATGCAGCAATGACCTCATTATTTAACGATTTAAATAAAATGGAAATATAATGTAATATCTAAGACCTACACATGTACAAAACCTATTGGATGAGTGGATTTAGAACCCTTATCACCTTATCCTCGAAACACATCAATGTGGGACCTCTTAAATCCGAATACCATTTTAAAATAAAGTGACTTTTCTTTACCTTCCAAGAGTGCCCCTCCTCTCCTCTTATAAAAGGCCCCCACCTAAACCTCCTTACCCATACTCCCAAAGCCTTTGGCTCGACCAACCCCTGCCCATTTTGTCTCTCCACTTCCCTCTCTTACTCCTTGAAGCCTCACTTTGGGCAGAAGTCTTCCCAAGGAAGCCTTTGAGCTCAAACCAAGGGGAGTTACCCGATTTTAAGGTAATGTCTTCTTTTGAGTCCTTTTGTTTTATTTTGCTTCTCCAACACCCTAAACTCTTTTTATTCTTTTCTTTTGTAACAACTACAGTATCCTAAATATACTAGTATGTTGTTATAATAAGGATTCGAGCTACACTTACACACACCTACATCTAATGGTTAACGAACATACTGTTTCCGTGGATGACGAATTTATGCCTCCCGAAACGATGATTGTTCAACATTCTTTTAACACCTTCAAAGGTGGCCATTAAGATGTCACTATATTTATATATTATATATAATATGTTTATGTTTTACTTAAGATTCTGTATTTTTCATTTGTGGCTTACCTTTATGGTTTCCATTATGGGTAAACACGATATCTTCATTTAAGGAAGTGCGGACTACCGCCCCCTCAAAGTGATGTGATTCGTTAATTCCATATGTGGGATGTGTAAAGGATGGATTTAAAGTTATTATATATGATTTTATACTGGAATTATAATATACCTATATATCATTATTATTTATTTCCATTAAAGTATGAGATAGAAATGGAAGTAGTGTTCATGCGTACGTACGGCTTACCGTCTCCATGAACGGTGCATTTCATTTCTTATCCCCAAATGGAATGTACTATTAAAAGTACATGTATATAATGGATATATATAATGAATTATATATCTAAATGATGAATATAATTCTGGAATTAAAATATACATACCTCTCATTTAGTTTTAATTCCATTAATATGACAAAGAAATGAAAGTAGCGTTCATGCGTACGTACGGCTTACCGTCTCCATGAACGGTGCATTTCATTTCTTACCTATAAATGATTATGTAATATTATAAATACATTTATATTCTAGATATATATGATATATATGATATCCAAATCAGGAATGTCATTCTGGATATAAAGAACCTTTGACCACACGAACAACATGTAATTTTAAGAAGTCCACTTTCGACTTAAGAACCAAATATCGACAAAACAAACATTATTAACTTAAATGATTACATAATTTTTATAACATGTAAATAATTGATATAAAAGGAATAATGAACTTGGAAAAGGCTCTTAAGCAATTAGAAATTAACTCAAGTTTATTATTCAGGACGTTAAAGAACGATCGAGTCAAGTCGGACCCGAGGTAAGGGATCCTACTCCTCTCTTTCTTTTTAAGTACGCTCTTTTATGTCATTCCTTTTAAAGATCATCTTTCTTGTTATTGGGATGTTATTTTATATCACTCTTACTATAATTTTTATTTTCATATGATGAGAGACCCTATTCTCTCTCATCAATCCATTTTGGAAGTTTTGAGTGGCGCCGTTAGGCTGCCAAATTTTCGTAAGAGATCTAACCTCTCTCTTTTTTTAAGCACTCTCATTTATGTCACTTCCTTTAAGCTCCTCTTTGTTATGATGGGGGATGTTATTTTCTATTCCTCTTGCAATAAATTTTATTTTAATATGATGATATACTCTATTTGATCTCATCAATCCATTTTTGGAAGTTTTAAGTGGCGCCGTAAGGCTGCCGAGTTTTCGTAAAGGATTTTTCATCTCACTTTTATTCTCGTGAGATTTATGCTACATTTTCCACAATTACCTTTGAGTGGTGAATGTACTGCCCATTATTTTACTCATTGTGTAATATAATTTCATTTATGAGTATTTACATCAATGTTGTATTGTCCTTCTTTCACGGGGTGTATGTTTCGAAAGATACCCATGTCGGTAAGGGAACCTTTCACCTTTTTTTTAAAAGACTTCATTTGTTATGTCTTTTAATTCATATACTATTATGTTGGGATATGTTCTTCTATATCCTTATTTATGTAAATTGTATGTCCAAGTTATGAGATCCCCTTTATCTCTCTCATCAACCCTTTTTGTAAAATTTTATGTGACGCCGTTAGGCTGTTGAATTTTACCAAGGGAACTTCTTAACCCAATTTCGATTTCTTTGGGTTCAACATGTAGTTATTGAATATGTCATCCTTTGAATATGTGTGAATAACCTTTGATTGTTTTACACTTAATATCCACTTATATTGGGTGTATTTATATTTTTCACACATAATTATGAGATTGATTTATCCTTAATTTAAGGATACCTTCTTTATAATGGATTTCATCTCATTTTACATTTCTTTTGAGACTTCATTGTTGTCATGCACCAATTCACTCTTATATGGTGTGCATACTGTCCTTTGACATATTATATCATGAATCCATTTATTCTCATGATATTATAAAGTTCGGATTAAATGTTATTCTGCTATTATTTGTATTCAAGAGTCTCTCATTTTTTTAAAAAATCTTTAACAAAAATATCGTTTTAAATGTTTTAAAGATTTTTTATTCTAAATCTTTATCTTTAATGTCCATGTTTTCAAAATGGTTATCAGTATTTATTTATATGGACATTAATGTTTTAAAATTATAATTCCAATAAAATCTTCAAAGTGGTATGGGACACTTTGATTCAAAAATCTCTTTAAAATGATTTTTGAAAATGGATTGATTAATTCAATATCTTGGAATTACTTATTTTGATTGAAAATGAAATGTTGTTATTGAAATGTTTATATTTTCAATATTTTATGTGTAATGATGGTACTTGGACATTTTACGGGTGGTTACGTGATAAACCATATGACGGGTGGTGTCGTGAATACCAGGACAGGTGGTTACGTTATAACCTCCAATGCATTGGGTATGGAAGTCGGCCGTATGACTATTCCATTAAGTATGTATGGAAGTTGTCTGAATGGATATTCCATTAAGTGATATGTGTGGAAGTCGACCGTATGGTTATTCCACTTAAGTATGTTTATGTCCCAAGTTACCTTTATATGTTATGTGTTCTTTATATGGGTTTTATGGTAATCTTTTGGTTACAAAAGGGTAATTAATGAAATTTAATTCAGCGAAGAGTTTTTACTACTTCGAAGAGGTGAAAATTATTACTTTGATAAAGTATACATGGTTTACTTGTTGTTTTGAAAAACTAACAGTTTTCATTCTTTGTGTATCCCTTACTGAGCTTTTTATGCTCATCCCAAGTTTTTGAAATGTTTTTCACATGACTTAGCGTGGAATCGGGTCAAGGATGAGATCAAGGGAAAGTCATGCTACCTAAAACATGGAACTATACATGTTTCTTTTTAAGAGTTTTTATTTTATGGAAATTTAGTAGAAGCGACTACTTTGTAATCTTTTGAGATGTAATAGTTATGTCCTAATTCTCTAAAACTCTAAACCTGAAAAGATCCTCACGGTGAATTACTCATTTAATTCAATATTAAGAGATGTTTAAGGCTGGGGCCTTATAGTTGGTATCAAAGGTCAGTTTAGATAACTTTAGAGGTTAGGGTATTCTCTAAGCATAAGTGACATTACCATAATGGTTAGGATTTCAGAAAGAGTCTTAGTTTTAGATAAAGTGAATGAGTAAGTATATCTTAGTGTTTACCTTCCTCATTAGTACATGATGGTTTTGTTGATATACTCACACTGACATTTCTGTTTTTAGTGAATGGATGGATCTAGCAGGCACCAAAGAGACAACAGGTTTGAAGGAAAACTGTGGTGGTTCTCTGATTAAGATACTAGATAAAATGGGGGATTCAATGAGGAAACTCGTGGTTGTTCTAAACCAACTATCAAGGAGTCATGATCAACCACTTGAACCTTGGTATGTTCTGTGATGCATCATGTATGAGATGACCAATCGATGTGGAAGTTCAGGTAATAATTATAAAGTTAACCATTAGAGTTTATATGATCCTTACTTTTGAGGTAATTATGGGTTATTATATGATATGATGGAAAATGAAAGGCATGAGATAAACTTGAGGTTAAAATATGTTATGATTATTTTTGAAGATTTTATCTCATTTTGGGGAATGTTTTAAGAATTATATAGTTTTGGAAAAAGGACAACACTCAGACCATGTGACAACCCGCCGCGTCGGACAAAGCTGCGGGAATCGAACCCACAACCAAAGTACAACTGGTATTTATCGCCTATCACTGGACTACGTGAAGTCCCTGGTTAGTTTTACTGATTCCTTTTAGTTGGATGATTTTAGGAATCAAGAGAAAGTTTATTTTGGCTTTTATATGGAAATGATTAACCTATCATCGAGGATATGTGATTAGGTTAATTACTTTTCAATACGAGACATTAATAGTAACTGATTTTGTTTGGAGATAAATGTTACGATTTAACTTGGAAGACTATGTGACTAAATCCTTCAAATATTTGGGTTTCAATCTTAGTTTGGTTTACTTTGAAGAATTTTATGGACAAATTGATTATCGAATGGTCCCCATTGAACTTTGGGTTTTGTTGGACAAATTTTGGAGATTAAGAATAGATTTTCTTTTTATAAGGGGTTATCCTTTTCTGGATTATCTGATCTTGTACTAGCCTTTTTGGTTTTGGTTTTGGTTAAAGTCTAAAGATATGGGAAGTATATAGTTCTCTTTTTTTGGGTTAGGTGATTCTCTAGAATTTGATTATAGTACTCTTAATGTGAACAAGTGTTCTTAAATACTCGTCTTTTGGAGAAAATATGAGTTTGTGTAGGAATCTAATAAAAGTTGAAAGTCAACATGATAAGTGATTATATTTCCTTATGAATAAATTCCTCAATAAAAAGTAACTTAAAACAAAAATGTTGTCTATTAACTTTTCCTACTGGGGAATCGAATACCGTTTAACCCATCACAAGTTTGTGATTTTCTCGTGGTTAACTTTCTCCTAAACATGTTTTCTATCACTCTCCATCAGAACATGACCCTTTGTTTTTTCCTCCATGTCCATATTTTCATACTTGGAATCCTAGTATGGGTTAACTCGGGTGACCTTTGTACTTATCTTTCTTTATTTTATAGTGATTGTTTTACCGAATCTTGTTCCGATGTGGGACTTTCAAGGATGTTTCCAAGCTCAATTTTAAAAAATTGCGAGGACGCAATTCCCAAAAGGGGGGAAGGATGTAACACCCCAGGTAAATAAAGAATATTACATTTTCATATTTATCCATATTTGTGAATAAAATATTAATATGATTTTAAAGGGGACGCTATGCTCGATGACATACCCAACACGCAACAACGAGTTTCTTAGGAATCTTACGTTGCACTCTAATAATAAAATAATATTATTTTAAATGGAAGTTAACATGTAGCCGTTGTATTGGAGGGAATGGATATAAATAACTAAAATATGATTATATATGTTTTTAAATGTTTTTACATTTTTCCAATAAAAGATAAAGGCTTAAAATACGGAAAGAATTTAATTTTAGGCGTATATGCCCTAGTTTTCACTAAAGGTTCACTTATCGCCTTTTGATGGTGAACCGTCATTAAATATAGTTTTGTTCACTCTTATACATTCTTTTTGGACCAAATAAAACTCTTCTTTAGAATCAGGACATCAAAATTTACTTTGTGTAAATTTTTGGTATCTTTCCGATAAAGTTCATTTTTTAATGAATAGTGTAAAATGTTGTATTTTAATTCAAAACCTCTTATTAATCTAATTTATTTATATGATTATATTATATTTTTAATTGGTTTTAAAGTGAAATTAGAATATATTTTTACCATTAAATCCAATAGTGGTCATTGGAATTAATTTCACTTTGAAATCGGACTTAAACTAGTGTCAATCTTTTGATACTTATTGTTTCATAAAAACACGCTATTTATCATGACAACGGGAATTAATTATTAAATTAATTAATGTGACTTATATGTTTTGAATTTTGTAAAATAGACTTCATTTTTGAATTCGGAATATCAAATATAGCTTAGGGTGAATTTTTGGTAATTTTCTGAAAAACTTCAATTATTGATAAATAGTGAAACCACTAAGTGGTACTTATAAAAACTGATTTTCCGTTTAAATGAAATTTTGCCACCTTTGTGTTTTGAATTTCAAAAATCCTACATACATGGTTGTCATTAACAAGTAAAATGTGGTTCAATGGGATTAAAATAATTTTTTGGTGAATAGTAACTTATTAAGTTTTTAATCGCGATTAGAGGTAATTAGTGTAGTTTAAGGTAAAAATAATGTTTTAATAATATGAAATGAACTTGACACATGTCCTAACCTTATTGGATGTGTCATGGCCGACCAAGACAAGCCATGTCTCAACTTGGGGACCCCATGGAGCCACTTTGGTTGGGAAATGACATAAATAACTTTTTATTTAATGTTAAAGTAAAAATGACAGACACATGAGATGTTTTACTAAAACAATTTTTACATGGGGTTATACAAGTCATATTTTTTACTATAAATAGTCATTGGAAATCTAAAAAGATTTCCTACATTATAGTATTTTTTTTATAATTTTTAGACATTAAATAAATTAAATTATTTATGACATCATGATGATGCATCAATGACCTCATTATTTAACGATTTAAATAAAATGGAAAGATAATGTAATATCTAAGATCTACACATGTCCAAAACCTATTGGATGAGTGGCATTCGAACCCTTATCACCTTATACTCGAAAGACATCAATGTGGGACCTCTTAAATCCGAATACAATTTTAAAATAAAGTGACTTTTCTTTACCTTCCAAGAGTGCCCCTCCTCTCCTCTTATAAAAGGACCCCACCTCAACCTCCTTACCCACACTCCCAAAGACTTTGGCTCGGCCAACCCCTGACCATTTTGTCTCTCCAATTCCCTCTCTTACTACTTGAAGCCTCACTTTGGGCAGAAGTCTTCCCAAGGAAGCCTTTGAGCTCAAACCAAGGGGAGTTACCCGATTTTAAGGGAATGTCTTCTTTTGAGTCCTTTTGTTTTATTTTGCTTCTCCAACCCCCTAAAATCTTTTTATTATTTTCTTTTGTAACAACTCCAGTATCCTCAATATACTAGGATGTTGTTATAATAAGGATCCGAGCTACACTTAGACACACCTACATCTAATGTTTAATGAACATACTGTTTCCGTGGATGACGAATTTATGCCTCCCGAAACGATGATTGTTCAACATTCTTTTAACACCTTCAAAGGTGGCCATTAAGATGTCGCTATATTTATATATGATATATAATATGTTTATGTTTTACTTAAGCTTCTGTATTTTTCATTTGTGGCTTACCTTTATGGTTTCCATTATGGGTAAACACGATATCTTCATTTAAGGAAGTGCGGACTACCGCCCCCTCAAAGTGATGTGATTCGTTAATGCCATATGTGGGACGTGTAAAGGATGGATTTAAAGTTATTATATATGATGTTATACTGGAATTATAATATACCTCTATATCATTATTATTTCTTTCCATTAAAGTATGAGATAGAAATGAAAGTAGCGTTCATGCGTACGTACGACTTACCGTCTCCATGAACGGTGCATTTCATTTCTTATCCCCAAATGGAATGTAATATTAAAAGTACATGTATATAATGGATATATATAATGAATGATATATCTAAATTATGAATATAATTCTGGAATTAAAATATACATACCTCTCATTTAGTTTTAATTCCATTAATATGACAAAGAAATGAAAGTAGCGTTCATGCGTACGTACGGCTTACCGTCTCCATGAACGATGCATTTCATTTCTTACCTCTAAATGATTATGTAATATTATAAATACATGTATATTATAGATATATATGATATATATGATATCCAAATCAGGAATGTCATTCTGGATATAAAGAACCTTTGACCACCCAAACAACATGTAATTGTAAGAAGTCCACTTTCGACTTAAGAACCAAAGATCGACAAAACAAACATTATTAACTTAAATGATTACATAATTTTTATAACATGTCAATAATTGATATAAAAGGAATAATGAACTTGGAAAAGGTTTTTAAGCAAGTATAAATTAACTCAAGTTTATTATTCAGGACGTTAAAGAACGATCGAGTCAAGTCGGACCCGAGGTAAGAGATCCTACTCCTCTATTTCTTTTTAATTACGCTCTTTTATGTCATTCCTTTTAAAAATCATCTTTCTTGTTATTGGGATGTTATTTTATATCACACTTACTTTAATTTTTATTTTCATATGACGAGAGACCCTATTCTCTCTCATCAATCCATTTTGGAAGTTTTGAGTGGCGCCGTTAGGCTGCCGAATTTTCGTAAGAGATCTAACCTCTCTTTTTTTAAGCACTCTCATTTATGTCACTTCCTTTAAGCTCCTATTTGTTATGATTGGGGATGTTATTTTCTATTACTATTTCTGTACATTTTATTGTAATATGATGAGATACTCTATTTGATCTCATCAATCCATTTTTGGAAGTTTTAAGTGGCGCCGTTAGGCTGCCGAGTTTTCGTAAATGATTTTTCATCTCACTTTTATTCCCGTGAGATTTATGCTACATTTTCCACAATTTCCTTTGAGTGGTGTATGTACTGCCCATTATTTTACTCATTGTGTAATATAATTTCATTTATGAGTATTTACATCAATGTTGTATTGTCCTTCTTTCACGGGGTGTATGTTTCGAAAGATACCCATGTCGGTAAGGGAACCTTTCACCCTTTTTTTTAAAAGACTTCATTTGTTATGTCTTTTAATTCACATACTATTATGTTGGTATATGTTCTTCTATATCCTTATTTATGTAAATTGTATGTCCAAGTTATGAGATCCCCTTTATCTCTCTCATCAACCCTTTTTGTAAAATTTTATGTGACGTCGTTAGACTGTTGAATTTTACCAAGGGAACTTCTTAACCCAATTTCGATTTCTTTGGGTTCAACATGTAGTTATTGAATATGTCATCCTTTGAATATGTGTGAATAACCTTTGATTGTTTTACACTTAATATCCACTTATATTGGGTGTATTTATATTTGTCACACATAATTATGAGATTGATTTATCCTTAATTTAAGGATACCTTCTTTATAATGGATTTCATCTCATTTTACATTTCTTTTGAGACTTCATTGTTGTCATGCACCAATTCACTCTTATATGGTGTGCATACTGTCCTTTGACATATTATATCATGAATCCCTTTATTCTCATGATATTATAAAGTTCGGATTAAATGTTATTCCACTATTATTTGTATTCAAGAGTCTCTCATTTTTTTAAAAACTCTTTAACAAAAATATCGTTTTAAATGTTTTAAAGATTTATTATTCTAAATATTTATCTTTAATGTCCATGTTTTCAAAATGGTTTTCAATATTTATTTATATGGACATTAATGTTTTAAAATTATAATTCCAATAAAATCTTCAAAGTGGTATGGGACACTTTGATTCAAAAATCTCTTTAAAATGATTTTTGAAAATGGATTGATTAATTCAATATCTTGGAATTACTTATTTTGATTGAAAATGAAATTTTGTTATTGAAATGTTTATATTTTCAATATTTCATGTGTAATGATGGTACTTGGACATTTTACGGGTGGTTACGTGATAAACCATATGACGGGTGGTGCCGTGAATATCAGGACGGGTGGTTACGTTATAACCTCCAATGCATTGGGTATGGAAGTCGGCCGTATGGATATTCCATTAAGTATGTATGGAAGTTGGCCGAATGACTATTCCATTAAGTGATATGTGTGGAAGTCGACCGTATGGTTATTCCACTTAAGTATGTTTATATCCCAAGTTACCTTTATATGTTATGTGTTCTTTATATGGGTTTTATGGTAATCTTTTGGTTACAAAAGGGTAAGTAATGAACTTTAATTCAGCAAAGAGTTTTTACTACTTCGAAGAGGTGAAAAGTATTACTTTGATAAAGTATACATGGTTTACTTGTTGTTTTGAAAAACTAACAGTTTTCATTCTTTGTGTATCCCTTACTGAGCTTTTTATGCTCATCCCAAGTTTTTGAAATGATTTTCACAGGACTTAGCGTGGAATCGGGTCAAGGATGGGATCAAGGGAAAGTCATGCTACCTAAAACATGGAACTATACATGTTTCTTTTTAAGAGTTTTTATTTTATGGAAATTTAGTAGAAGTGAATACTTTGTAATCTTTTGAGATGTAATAGTTATGTCCTAATTCTCTAAAACTCTAAACTTGAAAAGATCCTCAACATGAATTACTCATTTAATTCAATATTAAGAGATGTTTAAGTCTGGGGCCTTATAGTTTGTATCAAAGGTCGGTTTAGATAACTTTAGAGGTTAGGGTATTCTCTAAGAATAAGTTACATTACCATAATGGTTAGGATTTCAGAAAGAGTCCTAGTTTTAGATAAAGTGAATGAGTAAGTATATCTTAGTGTTTACCTTCCTCATTAGTACATGATGATTTTGTTGATATACTCACACTGACATTTCTGTTTTTAGTGAATGGATGAATCTAGCAGGCACCAAAGAGACAACAGGTTTGAAGGAAAACTGTGGTAGTTCTCTGATTAATATACTAGATAAAATGGGGGATTCAATGAGGAAACTCGTGGTTGTTCTAAACCAACTATCCAGGAGTAATGATCAACCACTTGAACCTTGGTATGTTCTGTGATGCATCATGTATGAGATGACCAATCGATGTGGAAGTTCAGGTAATAATTATAAAGGTAACCATTAGAGTTTATATGATCCTTACTTTTGAGGTAATTATGGGTTATTATATGATATGATGGAAAATGAAAGGCATGAGATAAACTTGAGGTTAAAATATGTTATGATTATTTTTGAAGATTTTATCTCATTTTGGGGAATGTTTTAAGAATTATATAGTTTTGGAAAAAGGACAACACGCAGACCGTGTGACAACCCGTCGCGTCGGACAAAGCTGCGGGAATCGAACCCACAACCAAAGTGCAACTGGTATTTATCGCCTATCACTGGACTACGTGAAGTCCCTGGTTAGTTTGACTGATTCCTTTTTGTTGGATGATTTTAGGAATCAAGAGTAAGTTTATTTTGGGTTTTCTATGGAAATGATTAACCTATCATCGAGGATATGTGATTAGGTTAATTACTTTTCAATACGAGACATTAAGAGCAACTGATTTTGTTTGGAGATAAATGTTACGATTTAACTTGGAAGACTATGTGACTAAATCCTTCAAATATTTGGGTTTCAATCTTAGTTTGGTTTACTTTGAAGAATTTTATGGACAAATTGATTATCGAATGGTCCCCGTTGAACTTTGGGTTTTGTTGGACAAATTTTGGAGATTAAGAATAGATTTTCTTTTTATAAGGGGTTATCCTTTTCTGGATTATCTGATCTTGTAATAGCCTTTTTGGTTTTGGTTTTGGTTAAAGTCTAAAGATATGGGAAGTATATAGTTCTCTTTTTTTGGGTTAGGTGATTCTCTAGAAGTTGATTATAGTTGGATCTGCACTTCTCCTGTTATTGTGTCCTACCTGCATCGTTCAATATTTCTTCTCAGTTGAAATGTTGTATATTCTGTGCTATTTTAAGCTCGATTTGGCCAGATTGATCAACCTCTGTTTTGGTTATTGCTGCTGGTCTTCCCTTGCAACTGTTTGGCTTTGATTTGCTGAGATACTGTGCTGTTTCTTGGACAAGTGTCGTTCCTGTAATGGTTTTGAAGTCCCAGAATCTACAGACATGGTGGGGCTGATCTGGCAGATCTTCTTATGGTTTTTTTGAAGTTTCTTACCTGGTTGTTAATGTTGTATCTTTGTTGGTTTTTTGCTTTGTTTATGATGGTGTATGTTCTTTACACCTCGGGATTTTCTTGTAGCCTTTCTGTTTAATAAATTCCTTTTGGAATGGATTGGGTAACCAATCCATGTCGACTCTTTTTTAAAAAAAAGTCTTCTTAAATACTTGTCTTTTGGAGAAAATATGAGTTTGTGTAAGGAATCTAATAAAAGTTGAAAGTCAACATGATAAGTGATTATGTTTCCTTATGAATAAATTCCTTAATAAAAAGTAACTTAAAACAAAAATGTTGTCTATTAACTTTTCCTACTGGGGAATCAAATACCGTTTAACCCATCACAAGTTTGTGATTTTTTCGTGGTTAACTTTCTCCTAAACATGTTTTCTATCACTCTCCATCAGAACATGACCCTTTGTTTTTTCCTCCATGTCCATATTTTCATACTTGGAATCCTAGTATGGGTTAACTCGGGTGACCTTTGTACTTATATTTCTTTATTTTAAAGTTATTGTTTTACCGACTCTTGTTCCGATGTGGGACTTTCAAGGATGTTTCCAAGCTCAATTTTAAAAAATTGCAAGGACGCAATTCCCAAAAGGGGGGAAGGATGTAACACCCCAGGTAAATAAAGAATATGACATTTTCATATTTATCCACATTTTTGAATAAAATATTAATATGACTTTAAAGGGGACGCTATGCTCGATGACGTACCCAACACGCAATAACGAGTTTCTTGGGAATCTTACGTTGCACTCTAATAATAAAATAATATTATTTTAAATGGCAGTTAACATGTAGCCGTTGTATTGGCGGGAATGGATAGAAATAACTAAAATATGATTATATATGTTTTTAAATGTTTTTACATTTATCCAATAAAAGATAAAGGCTTAAAATACGGAAAGAATTCAATTTTAGGCGTATATGCCCTAGTTTTCACTAAAGGTTCACTTATCGCCTTTTGATGGCAAACCGTCATTAAATATAGTTTTGTTCACTCTTATACATTCTTTTTGGACCAAATAAAACTCTTCTTTAGAATCGGGACATCAAAATTTACTTTGTGTAAATTTTTGGTATCTTTCCGATAAAGTTCATTTTTTAATGAATAGTGTAAAATGTTGTATTTTAATTCAAAACCTCTTTTTAATCTAATTTATTTATATGATTATATTATCTTTTTAACTGGTTTTAAAGTGAAATTAGAATATATTTTTACCATTAAATCCAATAGTGGTCATTGGAATTAATTTCACTTTGAAATCGGACTTAAACTAGTGTCAATCTTTTGATACTTATTGTTTCATAAAAACACGCTATTTATCATGACAGCGGGAATTAATTATTAAATTAATTAATGTGACTTATATGTTTTGAATTTTGTAAAATAGACTTCATTTTTGAATTTGGAATATCAAATATAGCTTAGGGTGAATTTTGGGTAATTTTCTTAAAAACTTCAATTTTTGATGAATAGTGAAACCACTAAGTGGTACTTATAAAAACTGATTTTCCGTTTAAATGAAATTTTGCCACCTTTGTGTTTTGAATTTCAAAAATCCGACATACATGGTTGTCATTAAGAAGTAAAATGTGGTTCAATGGGATTAAAATAATTTTTTGGTGAATAGTAACTTATTAAGTTTTTAATCGCGATTAGAGGTAATTAGTGTAGTTTAAGGTAAAAATAATGTTTTAATAATATGAAATGAACTTGACACATGTTCTAACCTTATTGGATGTATCATGGCCGACCAAGACAAGCCATGGGTCAACTTGGGGACCCCATGGAGCCACTTTGGTTGGGAAATGACATAAATAACTTTTTATTTAATGTTAAAGTAAAAATGACACACACATGAGATGTTTTACTAAAAAAAAATTTACATGGGGTTATAAAAGTCATATTTTTTACTATAAATAGTCATTGGAAATCTAAAAATATTTCCTACATCATAGTATTTTTTTATATAATTTTTAGACATTAAATAACTTAAATTATTTATGACATCATGATGATGCAGCAATGACCTCATTATTTAACGATTTAAATAAAATGAAAAGATAATGTAATATCTAAGACCTAAACATGTCCAAAAACTATTAGATAAGTGGATTTCGAACCCTTATAACCTTATCCTCGAAACACATCAATGTGGGACCTCTTAAATCCGAATACCATTTTAAAATAAAGTGACTTTTCTTTACCTTCCAAGAGTGCCCCTCCTCTCCTCTTATAAAAGGCCCCCACCTCAAACTCCTTACCCACACTCCCAAAGCCTTTGGCTTGGCCAACCCCTGCCCATTTTGTCTCTCCACTTCCCTCTCGTACTCCTTGAAGCCTCAATTTGGGCAGAAGTCTTCCCAAGGAATCCTTTGAGCTCAAACCAAGGGGAGTTACCCGATTTTAAGGTAATGTCTTCTTTTGAGTCCTTTTGTTTTATTTTGCTTCTCCAACCCCCTAAACTCTTTTTATTATTTTCTTTTGTAAAAAATACAGTATCCTAAATATACTAGGATGTTGTTATAATAAGGATTCAAGCTACACTTACACACACCTACATCTAATGGTTAACGAACATACTGTTTCCGTGGATGGCGAATTTATGCCTCCCGAAACGATGATTGTTCAACATTCTTTTAACACCTTCAAAGGTGGCCATTAAGATGTCACTATATTTATATATGATATATAATATGTTTATGTTTTACTCAAGCTTCTGTATTTTTCATTTGTGGATTACCTTTATGGTTTCCATTATGGGTAAACACGATATCTTCATTTAAGGAAGTGCGGACTACCGCCCCCTCAAAGTGATGTGATTCGTTAATGCCATATATGGGACGTGTAAAGGATGGATTTAAAGTTATTATATATGATGTCATACTGGAATTATAATATACCTCTATATCATTATTATTTCTTTCCATGAAAGTATGAGATAGAAATGAAAGTAGCGTTCATGCATACGTACGGCTTACCGTCTCCATGAACGGTGCATTTCATTTCTTATCCCCAAATGGAATGTACTATTAAAAGTACATGTATATAATGGATATATATAATGAATGATATATCTAAATGATGAATATAATTCTGGAATTAAAATATACATACCTCTCTTTAGTTTTAATTCCATTAATATGACAAAGAAATGAAAGTAGCGTTCATGCGTACGTACGGCTTACTGTCTCCATGAACGGTGCATTTCATTTCTTACCTATAAATGATTATGTAATATTATAAATACATGTATATTCTAGATATATATGATATATATGATATCCAAATCAGGAATGTCATTCTGGATATAAATAACCTTTGACCACACGAACAACATGTAATTGTAAGAAGTCCACTTTCGACTTAAGAACCAAATATCGACAAAACAAACATTATTAACTTAAATGATTACATAATGTTTATAACATGTCAATAATTGATATAAAAGGAATAATGAACTTGGAAAAGGTTCTTAAGCAAGTAGAAATTAACTCAAGTTTATTATTCAGGACGTTAAAGAACGATCGAGTCAAGTCGGATTCGAGGTAAGGGATCCTACTCCTCTCTTTCTTTTTAAGTACGCTCTTTTATGTCATTCCTTTTAAAGATCATATTTCTTGTTATTGGGATGTTATTTTATATTACTCTTACTGTAATTTTTATGTTCATATGATGAGAGACCCTATTCTCTCTCATCAATCCATTTTGGAAGTTTTGAGTGGCGCCGTTAGACTGCCGAATTTTCGTAAGAGATCTAACCTCTCTTTTTTTAAGCACTCTCATTTATGTCACTTCCTTTAAGCTCCTCTTTGTTATGATGGGGGATGTTATTTTCTATTCCTCTTGATTTACATTTTATTTTAATATTATGAGATACTCTATTTGATCTCATCAATCCATTTTTGGAAGTTTTAAGTGGCGCCGTTAGGCTGCCGAGTTTTCGTAAAGGATTTTTCATCTCACTTTTATTCCCGTGAGATTTATGCTACATTTTCCACAATTTCCTTTGAGTGGTGTATGTAGTGCCCATTATTTTACTCATTGTGTAATATAATTTCATTTATGAGTATTTACATCAATGTTGTATTGTCCTTCTTTCACGGGGTGTATGTTTCGAAAGATACCCATGTCGGTAAGGGAACCTTTCACCCTTTTTTTTAAAAGAATTCATTTGTTATGTCTTTTAATTCACATACTATTATGTTGGGATATGTTCTTCTATATCCTTATTTATGTAAATTGTATGTCCAAGTTATGAGATCCCCTTTATCTCTCTCATCAACCCTTTTTGTAAAATTTTTTGTGACGCCGTTAGGCTGTTGAATTTTACCAAGGGAACTTCTTAACCCAATTTCGATTTCTTTGGGTTCAACATGTAGTTATTGAATATGTCATCCTTTGAATATGTGTGAATAACCTTTGATTGTTTTACACTTAATATCCACTTATATTGGGTGTATTTATATTTTTCACACATAATTATGAGATTGATTTATCCTCAATTTAAGGATACCTTCTTTATAATGGATTTCATCTCATTTTACATTTCTTTTGAGACTTCATTGTTTTCATGCACCAATTCACTCTTATATGGTGTGCATAATGTCCCTTGACATATTATATCATGAATCCATTTATTCTCATGATATTATAAAGTTCGGATTAAATGTTATTCCGCTATTATTTGTATTCAAGAGTCTCTCATTTTTTTAAAAACTCTTTAAAAAAATATCTTTTTAAATGTTTTAAAGATTTATTATTATAAATCTTTATCTTTAATGTCCATGTTTTCAAAATGGTTTTCAGTATTTATTTATATGGACATTAATGTTTTAAAATTATAATTCCAATAAAATCTTCAAAGTGGTATGGGACACTTTGATTCAAAAATCTCTTTAAAATGATTTTTGAAAATGGATTGATTAATTCAATATCTTGGAATTACTTATTTTGATTGAAAATGAAATGTTGTTATTGAAATGTTTATATTTTCAATATTTTATGTGTAATGATGGTACTTGGACATTTTACGGGTGGTTACGTGATAAACCATATGACGGGTGGTGCCGTGAATACCAGGACGGGTGGTTACGTTATAACCTCCAATGCATTGGGTATGGAAGTCGGCCGTATGGCTATTCCATTAAGTATGTATGGAAGTTGGCCGAATGGCTATTCCATTAAGTGATATGTGTGGAATTCGACCGTATGGTTATTCCACTTAAGTATGTTTATGTCCCAAGTTACCTTTATATGTTATGTGTTCTTTATATGGGTTTTATGGTAATCTTTTGGTTACAAAAGGGTAAGTAATGAACTTTAATTAAGAGAAGAGTTTTTACTACTTCGAAGAGGTGAAAAGTATTACTTTGATAAAGTATACATGGTTTACTTGTTGTTTTGAAAAACTAACAGTTTTCATTCTTTGTGTATCCCTTACTGAGCTTTTTATGCTCATCCCAAGTTTTTGAAATGTTTTTCACAGGACTTAGCGTGGAATCGGGTCAAGGATGAGATCAAGGGAATGTCATGCTACCTAAAACATGGAACTATACATGTTTCTTTTTAAGAGTTTTTATTTTATGGAAATTTAGTAGAAGCGACTACTTTGTAATCTTTTGAGATGTAATAGTTATGTCCTAATTCTCTAAAACTCTAAACCTAAAAAGATGCTCAACATGAATTACTCATTTAATTCAATATTAAGAGATGTTTAAGGATGGGGCCTTATATTCGGCCACTATCGTGTGCCTCTGCCTTGAACTTTCATTCCATCCAAATCATGCCAAGACTACCATCGCACCTCCACTGTGCCATTGAGGGTTCAAATCCTCGATCTCGGATCGTTGTGCCATGGATCAGGGGCGCAAAGGGTGATCATTATCATAGGGGTTTCAAAGGTGAAGAACATGAGAGATTGAGGGGAGAAAAGGAGAATCACAAAAACACATGAAGGGAAGATCTTGTCCTTTGTTCATGTCAGATTCGATTCGTCCTTGTTAGAGGGATCATGAAGAACAATGCAATCACACAGATTTAACCCCCATTTAAATCCCCATAAGAATAAGTTCTCATCCCGCAAGAGATCAAACCGCATATCCACCTATTCATGGGTTGGTCCATGTTCTTTGACGAATTTAAGAATAAGAAATAAATCACAGAGACAAAAATCTACCTGGAATTTGGATCGATTGTTGACGAAGGACGAAGCTACATCGTCGTCATTCGTCGAACCGTCGAATCCATGGTTCGTCGATCTTGATTCTCCAATCCATCGACGTTTGTTGGAGGGAGCTCCTTCTCTTTGCCTCAAAGGATTTTGTGGGTTATTTCATAACCATAGATTCCCAATGATAGGCAACATTAAAAAGAAAAATAACATTGCGTCAAAATAAAATATTTTTATTAAATATTTTAACGATGTTTACCTCCAAAAGTTAACTTTCACGGTTGACCCACACCGATGGATTTTAGGCATTGCCTAAGGTAAAGTTGCTATTCTGAATGCAATAGTGCCCTCATATTTTTGATCCAGACACCCATTTAAGAGTTATTCTTGTTTTAAAGAAAAACTGCCTGCAAGCTTTATTAAAAATTGAACATCATTCAACGAATTGTTCTGGGTACACCATGCTTCAGAATCACATGTCGTCTTAGAACCTAGTCTTGGAATTTTCTCAATTACATTATAAAAAAATATAACCAAATAAATTTAGAGTCATTATAAGAGGAACATCTAAATAGTCAGATTTTAGACAAAAAAAGTTAGTTGAAAATATATACTACCTCAAATGCTGAAGAAGTCAAAACAATTGAGAGCATATATAAGGAGGTTAAAAACTTCAAAGATGATGAAAGTGTCTTTACTAATGTGGAATATTATTTAAACAAAATCCTAGGTCAAAATCAACTCATAAAAGAAATATTTGGAATTGGAATTCAAGGTGAAAGACCCAAACTTTATAGAAAACCTTTTTTTCTCTTGCTCTAAAAAAACACCTTATCAATGTTACTTTTTTTCTCTTGCTCTAAAAAACACCTTATCAATGTTACTTTTTTTCATTATGGTCAAATAGGAAAATTTTCCAATATTTTTGTTTTGAGAAAACCTCAAGTATATGAAAAAAATGATTTTCTTACAAAATATTTTCTAAATGAAGCTACAATTTTTTCAGAAAAAAGTAATTTTGTATGCCTAGTTCTCATAATGCTAACATTTCCGGATCCAAAAGAATTTGGGTACCAAATAACTCTGTTGTTTGAACTATCATTGTAGGGAATTGTCCGCGTGAACAGAAGTGAAAAGTAGTTTACATATAATGGTTGTTCAAGGCATATGAGTGGAGATTACTCCATTTTTCCCCACTATCCAAACTAGATGGAGGATATGTCACATTGAGTGACAATGAAAAAGGAAATATAGTTGGCATTGAATCAGTTGGAAGACCTCTGTCGATTATCATCAACAAAGTACATTACATTGAAGCCTTAAAGCACTACCTGATATGTATCTCTCAACTTTGTGAAGATGAGTATTTTATTTATTTTTCTAACAATGTCTGCTTAGTTTCTAAAGATAAGTATCTCAAGTTTAAATCAACTAGAACAGAAAATGTTCACACACTAGATCTTAATTCTCTGCGTAGATAGAATGTAAACTATTTATATGATGAAATTGTTGAATCATGGATTTGGCATAGAAGGATTGGACATTATAATGTTCATTCTTTGAGAAAACTATCTAAAAGACATTTTATTTCTGACTTGCCCGATCTCAAATTGGATAGAAAGAAGCTATGTAATGCATGTCAAATGGGTAACACAAGTCGTTTTTCAAACCAATTAAAGAAGTTGCTACATCCAGACCTCTTAAGATTATACATATAGACCAGTTTGAACCTACTAGAATATCAAGTATTGTTGTTAGGTCATTTGTTTATGTTTTAGTGAATGATTTATTGAGATTTACATGGGTTTATGATGTGGCCTTAAATATACATGATTTTCCACATCATTTATTAATGGTTTTAATGATTTAAATAATTATTTATGGCGTTTTTGTTAAATAATTACACATTAATAATTTAATAGTTTAATTCCTTAATTAATAATTTTTTATAATAATTTCTATATTCTTAGATTTTAATTTATCAAATCCGCCTTTCTTAATTTTCTATGTTGTTTCATTTATTTAATTATTCATTTAATCTGTTTATTTTCATTTAATTAACTTAACCTTTTATTTAGTTATTAATATTTTAATTCAGTCTTCTTGAAATAAATTAACTTTAATAATTAATTTATATCTTTTTAAATTTTAATATTATGATTCAATTTATAATTATTATTTTAATTATTCTATTCAATAACATTAAGTGGTTTATAATTCAATTTTAGCTTTTAATTTTTGTTTTTTTTTTGAATTTATATATTAGATTTTTTTATTTTTAGTTTATGTTTCATTAATTAAATCAAGTTTTTAAATTTCTTTTTCCTATTTCATAATTGTTTTAATTATTTTATTTCATTAATTGTTTCATTTTTAAAGTTTGCAGTTTGACACACCACCAGCCATGGTTCCAGATTCCGTCAACCGAGTCACCGGTGGAAAATTTCTAATGGTGTCTTATTCTTTTCCATTTTTTTCATCTACAACCAACCCATGCCGCTGCCTTTGAAGGGGATGCCACCTGGAGCCACCAGATTTGGAGAACCCGGTAGCCGCTGACGCCACTGCTGACCGGAGAGGAGCTGCGACCGAGCTTGAACCCCACCCGCCACTATCGGAGAAGCTGGAGCTGTCCAAGCAGGAGGAACCCACCATCGCCACAGTTTTGGGAGAGATGGAGCTCCGCCGCTGTAGAGGCTTCTCAAGGAAGCCAAAACCCACCCCCGTTGCAGCGCATAACTAAGGAATGAGGGAGGGGGTGGGGGGGATTAAATAAAAATATAAAAATAAAACTAACAAAATATTTAAACAAACAGATAAATAATAATAATAATAATATAATTAATAATTAATGAAATTAATTAATAAATCAAACAATTTAACCAATTAAATACATATTAATCTTAATAAATTAATTTAACTATAATAATATTTTATAAACTCAATAAATAAATTAATAACTTTTATAATTATAATTAATTGTAAATTAATTACATTAATAAAATCTAATAAATTGTTAAAATAATTATCTTTTATAAAATTATAAAAATATTAACTTTAATAATCTTAGACAACTTAATTAATAATAAAACAATAATATAAATTAATTAATTTTAATAATAAATAATAAATATTAATTAATAACTCAATATCCACTTTAATTTAATAATAATTAAATAGATAAATATATATTTATCTTTATAACAATTAACTAATTCAATAATTATTTGTTTTTGCACATGCAGATTTGAGTAGGAGCGGAGTTTCCCTCCAAGTTCATCCTAACTAATTGGCCGGTTTTTAGTTACATAAGTTTTGATAAAGTCACGTGGGATTGTAGAAGAAAAAACATGTGTTCAATGATATAGTGAAGGACATGTTAAGTTGGTGATTGCAGCTGTGAGCAACCATAGTATGAAAACCAACTTTTAATAAGAATAACAACAATGAGGAAGGGGGGATTTGATCATTGACTCTCATTCTGATTATTCATCATACACATCTTGGAGTCCCGGGATAGCAGCAGGACTAAGACATGGAGGAGGACTTAAACTTGAGATCAGAAGCAGAGTTTCAAGCAGCACATTGCATTCAACATTTTTGGGGAGATTTCTTTTCCCTTATCTTTCATCCTTTCTCCCAAAAGTATTTGTTATTTTTTAGAACTATTTTTAATATGAATCTAGGTTGACCATTTTACGTTTAGTGGATTTCTAATCTACTGTGAATTGTCTATAATTCTTCACATTATTTTTTTAGAAAAAGCTTCATAATTGATCAAAGAGATCAATTTTGGATTCATTAAAACTGTTTTCACAATCTGCTAATGTTTTTCACTACTGAGATAGTTGTTTGGTATTTTTTCTATTAATTTTTGTGAAATCATTGTAGTTGCAGTTTTGATCTCTCTAAAAAAAAAGAAAATCATTGGGGTTGGGGTCATCAAAATGAATTCCATTGTGTTTTTTTATAGAAACTATGGGAACACTACTTGGTAGTGTGTCTATAATGTATCACAACATCCCTTTAAATGAGAGGAAAACATTGAAAATAATGAATCTGAACCCAAAGACAACTAAATATTTGATCAAATAATGTCAAAAATCTTAGCAAAATTTGATGAATTTGATGAAGCACATAATGTTAGAATGCAAACATTACAAAATGAAATATGGGATTCATAGGAAAATATTAAAAATAAAAAACAATTTTAATTTAGTGATGAAGAATGTGATTATGAAATATTTGATAATGAAATTGTGAATCAGAGTTGTAGAAACAAAGTAACAAACTTTAAATTTTGAAGAATCAGATTCTGAGGAAGAAAAAAATTATGAAATAACCAACTCTCATATTGACGAAATCAATTCTCATTAACCCATGAAGATCTTAAATAGAGTTGAGTGGGAAAATTTTGAAAATGAACTAAAACAAATTGAAGAAGAATGCCCTATTCTGTACATGGTCCCTAGTTTTGATAAAATTAACTATTTGAGGAACTTTGAAAATGTAACCACTCGGGTTGAAGAGAAACATGAAAATAAGAAATCGAATGTTAAAAACCCTTCACCCAACTTTTATGAATTTATTAATAAAGAACCTGAAATTGATGTGGGGAATATATTGGAAGATAATAGTAAACTGGAAATCATAGAATCTAAAACTCATGAACCTGAATTGAAAACCACCCTTCCTTATTTAGAAACATTAAACCCATTAATTTCTGAAATTATGTTGGATGAAGTTGATGAGGGCATGACCTTTGAAAAAAGGCTAACAGATGATATTTAATTTCCATATTCTACGATTGATCATTTTTATAAAACATTGTGTACTCTAATGGAAAAAAGTGTTGTCATACCTGGGGAAAATTGATTTAATTTGAACAATGAGGAATCTATATTAATTGAATCTAAAATGGACAATTCTCCACATGAACTCAACTTTTAAGAACACTCAATAGACATTTTTTAAGAAAATAAACTTTTTGAAAGTGAACTTGGATAAGAGGTTGAACACACACTAGATGATTGTAGCAAAGATGATTTTTTAGAAGCATTAGTTGATGATTTTTATATACTAATTAGTAACTTTTGGAAGAAATTTATAATATCCTAAACTTGAATCTGTTAAAGGTCAAATAAATTATATTCCCTGTTGCTTACATCCTTCCTCAACTAAGTTGGTTGTACAAGACCATATAGAGACTATGAGTAGTCTATATGGGGAGTTTAACTTGAGTTCCAATGATTCTAAAACTATTCAGCACATTATTTCCCCCTTCATTAACCTGTTAGTCTGAACTCACCCCCATATACCCTTGAATTTGAATTTGATAATGTTGAATTTGAGAGAGATTGTAGTGAGAATCATGACACATCCCAAGAAGCACCTAGTACACCTCTATCCCTTCCCAACAATTCGAATCTTTTCAAATATGAATCTAATCATGATGTAGACAACACTACTTCCAAGAGTGATTTTTTTTGATTTTTTTTTGTTTCTAAGCATAAAAGCTTCTTGGTAGATCTTTGGGGACTTCCTACTTTTTCACCTGAACTTAATTCCCTTACAAATAATAAGGAAATGAATTTGGGTGATGAATCTTCTGCTCAACTTAAAGACACCTTTGATCGGTTCCTTAATGTTAAAGGGTGTTTCTTAGGGATATTTTCAATTAGTAAGGGATTCATGTTTTCCCTTAAAAGTATATGTGCCCATAAAATCCATTCTTCTATTAAAATCATTTGAGTTTTCAATATATGGTGGTTCTTACTGAGGAAACCACACCCACCTAGTGACCATGGTTAGTTTCTAGGGGATTCTGGTTGAGGACTTTAAAACTAGCACTTCATGGGAGGAAACCCATGATTTTACAACTTTTAATAAATTTTTGTTTGTTTTGTATGGTTTTTAGAATTTCAATAAATTATAAATGAAGAATTTAAATTCAGTATGTCATGGGATTTAACCCAACCTTTGTCTTTGTCTTTACGTTTCTTCTTGTTATATTTTTGAATAATGTATTGCTTGATCTGTCTCTTTTTCAATTTATGATGGATTTGATTCCTTAGTCTTCTTTGTTTGTAATCATTAAGAAGGATGTTGCTGCTAGTGTCTATAAAAGAGCATCATCCCCATAGTACTCAAATTGAAAGAAGCGGCATTTTGGAGATTCACTAGATTTAAATTATCTTTTCCAATATGTTTGGTTTTTAATTACTTTTGAGTTTCATGTGTTGAATTCATAATCTAATCTGTTTCAGTTTGTAGGGACTGAAATTGAATAAACTATTGTATTTTAATTAGCTAATATGGAGAAATTAATTTTAGACTTACTTTAAAGAGAAAGCTTCTTAAAACAAAGAGTTTTTATAAACTTATTAAATAAATTAGTAACTATTATAACAATAATTAATTGTAAATTAATTATCTTAATAACATATAATAAATTATGAAAATAATTATCTTTTATAAAATTATAAAAATATCATCTTTAATAATCTTAAATAACTTAATTTATAATAAAATAATAATATAAATAAATTAATTATAATAACAAATAATAAATATTAATTAATAATTTAATATCCACTCTAATTTAATAATAATTAAATAAATAAATACATTTTCATCTTTTTAAAAATTAACTAAATAAATAATTATTTATTTTTACACATGCAGATTCAAGAAGGAGATGACATTCTATCCAAGTTCATCCTAACTAATTGTCCTGCATTCAGTTGGAGAAGTTTTGATAATGTCACGTGGACTATAGAAGGAAAACACACATGTTTAGTGATATAGTGAAGGACATGTTAAGTCGGTGATTGCAGCTGTGATCAACCAGAGTACGATAATAGAATTTTTAATAATAATAGAAGCAACAAAAAATGGGGGAGGGATTCGATCATTGACTATCTCATTTAAATTATTCATCATAAAAATCATGGAGACTCGAGAGAGCAGCAAGACAGAGACAAGGAGGAGGATATAGACATGAGATCCGAAGCAGAGTTTCAAGAAACACATTGCATTCAAATTTTTTTTAGAGATTTCTTTTCCCTTATTTTTATCCTTTCTCTTAAATGTATTTTTTACTGTTTATAACTGTTTTGAATATAAATCTAGGTTGATCAGTTTATGTTTGGGAGATTTATAATCTACTGGGTATTGCCTTTATTTCTTCACATTGTTTTTTTAAAAAAACATCAGAATTGATTGGAGAGATCGATTTTGGAGTCATTAAAACTATTTTCACAATCGTTAAAAAACATCAAAACTTTTGAAATAATCAGCGAGATCACTTTTAATGATTTTTCTTCTAATCTAATATAAAAAACATCACAATCAATTGGTGAAATTGATTTTGATCACTTTTTCATCAAAATTAATTTGTAGTTTAATGTTTCTTTGAGTGGCGAACTCCAAGATTCATTTCTCTATGTGAGCAATCACTTAGGGAGGGAGAGTGATCCAACCCATTTCCATGGTTATGAATTCAATAACATTTAAGTGAAAGAAGAATAAAATAAACTCAGTAGTGTTACTTATCCTTTGGGAACTTATATTGGTTGTTTTCCCTCATTCTCTATTACTATTTACTAGTTATCCTTAACACCATTTCCTTACTCCATTAACAAATTAAAAAATAACCCTAAAACTAGTACCTATGTCTTTTAGTATATGAAATTTGTTTTTGTTTTTAATAGTTTAGAGAATAAATAAACCCTAAAATATTCTCCCACCTTCCCTGTTGTTCAACCTTTTACTACTATACTAGTGTAGGTTTATAAATTTAATTTTGAGGTCCTTGACGACCTCTAGTCACATCATTTTACTTTTTAAAACTCAAAAGTGAAGTATGTTCAATTTTTATTGATTTCTTTTAATTTTCCTAAAAATGAAGAAGATGTCAAATCATGTCTATGATAAGTGATCATGGAGGTGAATTTGATAATCATGAATTTAGTTCTTATTGCTCTAAGCATGGAATTAAAGATACATTCTCTTCCCACATGAAATCTCAATAGAATGGTGTTGTTGATAGGAGGAATATGACTTTTCAAGAATTTTCTTGGACTATATTATATGAATACCACATGCCCACTCATTTCTAGGTTGAGGCTACTTACACAACATGTTATATCATAAACATATTTCTAATAAGGCCAATTTTAAAGAAAACACCCTATGAGTTAGGGGTCATCAATTTGTGACCAATGATGCCTGCACTGGTGTTATTTCCTCTGCGATATCAAATTTTTATGGTGTGGAAAACCCATTTTTGAAGGGTTAGAAATAGCGGCCGAGCTTGTTTCTCCATAAAGGTAGTTAATGATGTGATCTATGCATAATAAATCATTGAAAAAGTGGACATGTATCTCTATGTTATTTGTGGAGGAGATGAGAAATGTCTCCTGACTATGCATGTCAGAATTTTTTGATTGAATTTGTTGGAGTTATGGGGAATTGGCATAAGGAAAAGCGGGAAACCAATTTTTTATTTATGACAAGAATTTCAACATTGAAAAATTATGTTGATGTTTTCTGTGGAAAATAAAATACATTTCTTTGTAATAAAAATATAGGACTCTATAATTTGTTTGGAGGCACCCAAGTTGAGACACACAATTTTCTTATTGGATATTTTTGGAGCAGATAAGTTCCTATCATGATGAAATTTTTTGGGGAGATCTCTCTTATCATGTTTTCTTTATATATTTCAATTGTAATAAGAAATATATATTTTTTAATGATTCCTAAATTGAAAATGATCAACAACTAAAATTGATTTCTTAGGGATTAAATACTAATAGCTTTATTTTTACTAATTAATTCTTTACATCATTTCGTCAAATATTAGAATTTATCCATGAGGTTGATTCTGATTTTAAAAATTACTTTGTGCCTCTTGAACATAATTTCAAAACTTTAGAATCAATCATTGAGTTTGATTTTTTATACATTTATTCAAAAATATCCAATGAAAAATGTTACTAGGAATCAAGGAGCTTTAAGAATTATCTTTATGTGCGATTAATTTCTTAACAAATGAGATCAATCTAATCAATATTTTTTTGTGATTTCAATTAAGTTTTTATGAAAGGATAAATCAATTTAAACCAAATGATTTAACACCCTTGCATATTTCTATATCATCTTTCTCAAATTCCGTTTTCACTCATTATTTATTATTCCTACCTCATTGTGTTCGAAAAAAATTCTATTTCATTTTCAATGATCCTTAAAAAATAGAGAATTAATTTTTTTTTTAAAAAATCTTCCTCTGTTTTTTGGTTAGTTTTGTTTTTGAATTTTGGTTGCGAAATCACAATTGACCTTTCCAATGTGTTCAACACCCCACACACTACTATATTGTTAAAAATATGAGTTATAAATAATTAAATTTTAAAGTGCTCAATGACACTCATGTCTATCAACTTGCTAGAATTTACATTAAGGAAGTTTAAAGGTTGCATGGAGTACCAAATTATATTGTATCTGATTGGGATATGAGGTTTACCTTGATGTTATTGAAAAGTTATCTGTAAGCTTTGGATACACAGCTAATTTTCCACACTTCTTATCATCCTCTAATAGATTTTTAGTCTGAGAGGACTATTCAAACTCTAGAAGACATGTTGAGAGCATTCTCTATAGATTTAAATGGTGTTTGAGATCAACACCTTCTTTTAGTAGAATGTTCTCATAATAATATATTTCAATCGAGTATTTAAATGGAACCTTATGAAGTCCTATATGGATAAAGGTTTAGAAATCCAATTTTATGGAATAAATATTGTGAAAGGAAGCTATTGAGAATCGATCTATATGATGAAATAGAAGAGAAGGTCAAATCCATTCAATAACACATAAGGGAAGCTTCGTGTCGATAAAAAGTTATGCTGATAGTCTTCGATGAGATTTAGAGTTTGAAGATGGTGGGAAGGTATTTATATGAATTTAAAAATTAAATAAGTTAATGAGATTCACAATGAAGGGAAATTTGAGCCCTAGGTATATTGGCCCCTTCAAGATTCATGATTTTATCAGAATGGTAGCATATTTCTCAGAGCTTCTAGAAAAATATCTCTTAAGACCATGATGTGTTCCATATATCTCTCCTGATGATGTACATATATAATCTTTCATAGGTACTAGACTAAAAGGTCATACCTGTTTGTTCCAGGCACAACAAACGCATGTAGTTGTGGGTGATATAGTAAAATTACTTTTAATAATATTGGTTTGAAACCATGAGTAGGGATCTTTTACCTCAAAATTATAATTAATTTATACAATATATGAAGAAAGAAATACCTGATCTTATAAATTTTCTTCATTGATAAATGTTGATCATCCAAAAATAACCTTTTGGATTTCCTTCATTGCACTGTGATAATATAAGGATAGAATCCCTATAGTGGTGATCCACACGTGCTCCAATGATCCCTGAGTAAAACCTCATGATCTCTGGGTGCTATCATGATGAATCGAATGTCTTGCATTATTCATTATTGATCACTTATTCTTTTTCCTTGAAGAAATATCTCTTGTGCTTCTTGTTCTTGAGAGGGAGACAAAATGAGTCAGGAGATAATTCATTGTGCACAAAAGTTATCTATTATGAATTTTTGGATGCAATATACAATAGACCTAACTGTCTATTTATAGAGTTAGGGTTTAGGTTAAAACATTAATTAATTACATTCTTGCCACTAAATAACATTTAAAACCTTTAATAAATCTCATTCCACATAATAATTATATCATTATAATTTTTTGTGGCACTCGCCAACTTGCATAATAAAAAATATTACACAATGCTATTGTTCATTAATATTTTTCGTCGGATTCAGTCATGGTCCATTCAAACTCTTCTATCATTTATTAAACAACCAAATAAATATTTTATTCCCGATCTAGCAGATAAATATTTATTAAAAATATTCAATAAATAAAATTAATATTTTATTCACAATTTAGGGAATAAATATTTATATATATTCACATAATCAAATAAAGTATTTATTAATAAAAAAATAATTATATATTACCTTTTGAATATTAGAGATCAATAAAACTTGAATAAAATTATTCCCCTGACTTGAGAGTAATATTTATTCGAATAATTAAACACAAATATAATTTAATAGAGATCAACAAAAACTCTTAGTGTGTGACCCTCTAGGATTCCTTCTCATTGGAATTAGGAGGGATTTATTAAAGTTCAATATTACTATCTTGTAATGGGTCAATTCACCTAAGATAAATAACTTAATGTCACAATGATGAGAAACACCTACGAATGCTGACTGTGTAATATAATCCCCTTATCTCAATATCTCATCAAGAAGGTTGAACATCTGTGTCACCAACCTATATGCTCGACATGTATTTCTTTGACTATCTGAAATAAAGATGTTGTTACACCATAACCATAGAATTTAGGTTGAAAGTTACATTCCAATTAAAGTGATGAGATATCATCATCTATAAAGATAGAAAGGAAAAAACCTTCCTCTACTTATCCATTAATGACATGTCACACATGAAACACCCATTGTATCAAACTTCAACATGAACTATTTTCAAATTTTTTTATGAAATACATCTAAGTATGCGAGTTTTAGCATGCATTAATAACAATCTTAAAGTCTAAGGACGATCACACACACTCATAGATAAGAATATATGATGACAACAAAACATGAATAATTCCTATTGGCGGGTCTGTTCTCATAATATCCCATCTTGTATATTACCAAGGGTGAATATCATGGGAATAAACCTTATCTACTTATGAGTACTTGCACCTGATAGTCTATACACTACATGTCCTATTATAGTATATTATCTAACCATGGAAAATTATTTAATAATATCGTCATAACACATCAAGGTTCTCATCATAGTGGGGAACTGCTATGACCTTATCAACGAAACATATACTATAGGAAATTATTACACTATAGTCATACAGAACAATAATCAATATATAATAAGTAGTTTTATTAATATTTATTACATAAAATATAAATATAATCAAAGTAAAAAAATTTTATTCTTGGACACCATATCCAACAAAATCTCACTATGATTAGAGCAAAATTCCTATGACCTTCCTTCCACTAGAACTCACATGATAGTTATGTTTCTGTTGAGTCAAGGATTTAGTCAAGGGGTCTGCCACTTTTTCTTCCATGTAAATATTGCTCACTACAACTTCACCTCTTTGAGAAAAATTCCTCAAGAGATGATAATTCCAAATTATGCTATTTGTACAATAATGTGATCTTTTATCTTTTTCAAGAGACACCACTACAATATTATCACAATAGAGTGTGCTATGATCTTTACTTCTAGGCACCATGTCAAGACCATGGATGAATCTGTGCATCCATACTTCTTATTCTGTTTCCTCAGAAGCTGAAATATACTTGGACTCTACTATATAATCTAAAACCATAGCCTATTTTGAGCTCTTCCATCTCACAAAACCTATATTCAATGTAAAGATGTATCCCGTTTGTGACTTCATGTTATCATGATCAGTTTGGAAACTTTCATCTGCATATCCTCTAATGAATTGTTCCTTATCTCCTTCATAAACTGGGAACATATCCTTAGTAAGCCTCAGATACTTAAGGATTTTATTGACAACCATCCAATAGTAGTCACCTGGATCACTTGATATCTTCCTAACACACTTAATGTGTAAGTGACATCTTTCCCAGTATATTTCCTAACATACATGGCTGACCCAATTGCTGAAGTGTATGAAATCCTTACCATTCTATTTATTTTCTCATGTGTCTGAGGACACATTTTCCTAGAAATATAAATTCCATGTGTTGATGGATAAAATACCCTCTTGGATTTTTCAATACTGAATCTTCTTTTCAATGTATGTACTTTGACTTAGGCCGAGAAAACTCTTGGATCTATCAGGATGAATCTCGATCCCAAGAATATATTCTACCTCTCCCAAGCCCTTTATAGAAAATCATTTATTAAATCATGACTTAAGATACTGTAAGACTGTTATTTCATTTCCAATTAGTAATATTTCATTAACATATACTATTAAGAAAATTATTGCACTCCCACTAAAATGTTTATAGACACATGACTAACATTTGTTCTTTAGGAAACAAAATTCCATTATGGCCTCATCAAAATGAATGTTTCACAATCTAGATACTTTCTCTAATCCCTCAATGGATATTTTCAACTTTTAAACTTTTTTATCATACTTTGGAGTCACAAACACTTAGTGTTGTATCATATATAAATCTTCTTAAAGGTTCCCGTAAAGGAAGGTTGTTTTGAAATCCATTTTACAAATATCATAATCTTGGAAAAATGCAATTCCAAGTAGAATTTTGATGAATTTCATCATTAAAACTAGTGAAATAGTTTTTTTAGTCAATGACTTGATGTTGTTTAAATCATTTGGAAACAAGACACACCTTATAGGTACTGACTTGTACTTCCATGTCTAGTTTCTTCATGAATACCCATTTCAACCAACATGATTTATATATACTAGAGGGTCTACCAAAATCTAGTGTTGGTTTTGGTAAATGGAATCCATTTAAAAATTCATGGCCTCTTTACAATTGGAAATATATGTGTCTCTTATTGCTTCCTTGTAGGTTAGATGATAATTATTATCAACTAATAATGTGTTACCATCCTCGATGATTGGAAAACCATACCATTCTGGTTTTCTAACCTCCCTTGTAATCCTATATAGCAATTTTTTACTTTGGAACAATTTCTTCTCCCATGGGGCATTGTGAAATCTATTACTGTTCTAATTCTTGGGTATCTTGAGCCTGGACTTCATTGAAGTCTATCTCACTCCCACTATCTCTTTTAGAGATAAGATCATCCTCAAGAAATGTTGGACGTCTTTCAACCATAACCTTTTTGTTTAAAGGATTATATAGGCTATATCC
The DNA here is from genome assembly GCA_963277665.1 of Viscum album. Classification (NCBI taxonomy): domain Eukaryota; kingdom Viridiplantae; phylum Streptophyta; class Magnoliopsida; order Santalales; family Viscaceae; genus Viscum; species Viscum album. The sequence goes on from OY728121.1 coordinate 671,608,092, forward strand.
CTTTGTTTCATTGGGATATCCTATAAAGATACACATTGTGCCTTAGGGTGCAATATTTCTACCCAAATAGGCCTTAATAAAAAATTATCAACCCCATGCATGTAAATAAGAAAACATGATTTTCTTTCCATTCTATAATTGGTATGGTATATCATTTGTTTCTTTATTTGGAACTATGTTTAGTATGTATGCTGCTGTCTGTAACACATATCCCCAAAAGGATAATGGAAGTCTCGTGTGAATCATCATTGGCCTCACCATGCCCAACAAGGTTCGATTCCTCCTTTCACACACACAATTCCATTAAGGCATTTAATGAGGAGTGAATTGAGATAATATCCCAAACTCCCATAAATAATTATTGAAGTAATGATTAAGTTATTCTCCACCATGGTCTGAGTAGAGTTTCTTAATATTCTTACCAAGATGGTTCTCAAATTCATTCTTTTATTACTTGAATTTAACAAAAGTATCCAACTTATACATCATTAAGTAGACATATCCATATCTACTAAAATCATCACTAAATGTTATGAAGTATGAGTATGCACCCCTTACCTCAACAGGAAACAGTCCACACACATCAATATAAGCTAATTTAAGAACCTCTTTGGCCCTTTCATCGTTCCCACTAAATGGGGATTTAATCTTTTTTCCTTATAAACATGGATGAAATAAACCACGTGGTTTTAGTTCAAAATAATATAAATATACATCTTGATTTAATTTAGTGGAGTATTTTTTATTTACATGACCTATAAAGTGATGCCAAAGTTGGGTGTGGTATGGGTCATGTGAAGTAACCTCATTATCTATTTCCATTACTTGGTTTGTGTAATCCAACACATAAATACATTTATTTAAATGTGTTATACCATAAAAATGTTATTTTTATAAAATAATAAACATTTATTACTAAATTTGAAAATAAATCTACCAGTATATAGTTTGGATATAGAAATAATGTTTTTGGTAAATTAAGGCACATAATAAAAAACCTTTAAAATCAAGATCATTACAACCGACAATGTGAGGTGGTTTTCCCTGATAGATACAACAATAAGTTCAGCTCCATTGACTACTCATAGATTTACCTCCCCTCATCCATTATTTATAAATTTACTTGGTTCCTATATTTGAATACATATGTGATCTCCAAAAAAAGTATCTAATACCCAATTTATAGAAACAGTTAAATTTTACTTGATATCAAATGAACCTAAATATTCCCTTTTCTTCTTTGGATGGGTGAAATTGTTCACCTAGTGGCCCTTTTTACTACATTATAAATATATAACATCCCATACCCTTTCCCCCCCTGATATTCCTCTTCTTGGAAGGGTGTAAAGAAGCATTGGACATAAAGCTCTTTTCTTTCTCTTTATATTTGTTCACTATAAGGACTGAAATATTTTTGTGCTTTTTATCCATATATACTTTTTAAAGGAGAGTAATAAGATCTAGTAGATACTTCTCAATGTTGTTCCAATTAAAATTTAAAACAATTATAGAGAATCTCTAAGGGAGTGATGCCAGAATGAGATTATGCCAAGTTCTTAGGGGAGTTTAAATCCTAGAACCTATACGTGCTTACTGTTATTCATTTATTCATAACTTTTTATCCACTCCTTTTTTCTTATTTTCAACGAAAATTTAATAATTAGTGTGAAATACCCATGTTTTAATATTAAATATAACTTTTGAGTATTATTTGAATTAATCCATATTCGATTAATTTTACTATTTTAATTAGAAAAATCATCATAATTATCTAAATTGTGTGATTATTATTTTTAAGGGTTCATAATTCAGTGTAAAACAAATCAATCAACTGAATATCTGGTTAATTCAACCATCTAAAGTGGCATATGGACCACATAAGAAGGCCCACCAAATCTGTGGAGAAAACATGATCGACCATGATGATTGAATTTATGGCCATAATCAAGAATACCAAATTTTATGAAACTCTATAATATATTCAATGATGTCATATCACATATTGGGTAAAAATTCCAAGTCCCATCTCAACCAAATATGTCCAATTGATGCAAGAAAGTCCAACCGACAATTCTATATGGGATTTGAAAATATCCCACCATTCGTGAAATTTATCCCAATCAAAATAACAAATTTAGCTAAAATATTATGGATGGAAAGTAGATATATAGTCTCCCAAATTTTTTATAATAAATAGTTCATATTTTAAGTCATATTCATATCCATAAATTCATTCACATTTAATATAGGGAAAAATTCATCACAAAACTGGAAAAAAGCGCATGGTTTAGAAAAACAACCATAACTTTGGCTCCAAAAGTCCAGTAGATGAAAAATTTTGAGGGTCTAATATCCAAATACATATATAAAACTTTTAAGAATAATATTTCTCAATATAAGGTTATCTAAATTGTCAAATTAGGGATCCAAGTTAAGGGGATGTTTTGGAATGCAAACAGTCTACCACCTTGGGCTATAAATCCACTCCCTCTTCTCCTTATAAGGGGTTGAAACTTCATAACATAGGAGGATATATTTTCATGAAAAAATCCCTATAAAATCATTTTTATGACCTTCCAAACTGATTTTTCTACTCGATATACATTTCCTGCATTCTTTATTTTGATATACTTTAATTGTTTTCAATTGTAATCAGGTAAGTTGTTTTCAATTTCATTTGAATTTTAATTCATGTAACATCTTAATATTATATTATAATAATCCACCTTATATTTTTTAATATTAATGTTCTTAAATTTTTTAAAATATATTTGGAAAACATTACCTTATTTCACTTTCTCATTCATTTAAAAGTGCGTTTTAACTCTCCTCACTATTTGTGTTTGTGTTTGGCCGACAAATATTTTCCTTCTCTTTATAAATCATCACCATAATAATAATAAACCATTTTAATAACCATATCAATGTTTGAGTAAATCATCTATTTGAGTGATTCATAATTCATGGATGTCGAGTGATTGGGAGCTTTTTCTTATTAAATATTATTTAGGTTAACATTGTGTATGTTAAACTTAAAATGGCATGGATTAATGAAATATTCTCTTTAATGTGTGGATTCCATGTATTATTGGAACCATAAATACACTACCATAGACAAATATTTATTAATATTAGAAACCTAGTTAAGTTAAGTCTTGGATTAATGTCTCAACACTAGGGAATTCCGATCAAAATTATCCTGTGAAGTAGGTGTTAATTTATTGAAATATCATGAAAATATCAAGGATATCATAATATTAAATACCCAATAATAATATCAAAATAATATTTATCAAATTTTAAAATTAAACATTCTTTATAAATCAATTTAATTAAGCTATACAAACGAGCACCCCATTATAAAGACAGAACAAAAACAATCGACCTTAAAAACGTACCATCACTGAGGATTCAACTCAAGTGATACTATAAACTTTAGTAGAGAACTTAACCATTTAATGATTGATGGGTGACAATCAAACTCTCTTAAAATGGTACTGTTTCTACGTATTGTGTAATTAGTAGTCGGTAGTTTTTTATTTTTGTAATTTTTTTAAAAAAACAAAAATAATATATAAAAAAAAGAAAAACTTGTATTACCATAAAACAAATTAAGGGAAAAAAACAAAATGAAAAACCTATCTACCCATAATAATCATAAATACGACAAAATGAAATGAAAAATTCACCTTCCTCATCCTTCAAGAGTTTTTTGAATACTCTGTAGCCTCCCCAAAAATCCATCAGATTTATTTTACCTAGAATTCAAGAAAACTCTTTTCCAAATTAGAAATAATATTAGGGATAATAAAATCACTCTAGACCAATTTATTTCCTTTTAAATTGATCTATATTTGGTCAATACTAGAGAAACAACCATAAAGAACTCGTTGCCCCTGATTTTAATTACCAACCTCTTAGTATTCAATATCCAAACATCAAGGCTAATTTCGAACTCAAATCAGTTTTGATTCATATTTTTCCTCATTTATATGGGCTACTCAGCGAGGATGCACATCTCCACCTCAAAAAGTCCAATGTGGTGTTCTCTACCATAAATCCTCAAGGGGTTTATGAAAAATAAATCAAACTTTGAATGTTCCCTTTCTCCCTATCTGGCTTCACCATGTCATGGTTCTACTCCCAACTATTGGTTCCATAAACACATGGAATGGCATGAAGAAAATATTCCTAGATAATTTTTTTCCCACTTCTCTAGCTGCTTATATCCAAAAGGAAATAATTAGTATCCATCAATTCCCAAATGAATCACTCCAAGAGTACTAATAGGGGTTAAAAAATATTGTGGCAACCTTACCACACCACCAAATCTGTGACCAACTCTTGATCTAATAATTATATGAGGGGTTATTGTCTATGGATTTAACTCTCATTGATTCCATGTGGGGGTGGTGCTCTTATTATCAAAACGCATGTACTTGAATGAGATATCCTAAGAAACATGGTTGTACACATGCAACAATTCTATACTCAAGCACATGATCAAGTCAAAAATGTCCATGATAATCAATCCATATATCCTAATAAGATGATTGAGTCAATGAGTGAACTTACAGGTCTTATGCATTAACTAGCTATGGCTTCCGAAGCCCTAACCTTATCTTCTCCAAAATATTTATTTTCTGGACCTATAAAAATTATGGAATTTTTATCTCACCAACTCATCCAACCAATACATGTACTTAGATTTAAGATGATCCATCAAATTCCTCATGACTAATGCATCTCAATGAAACATATTCTCAATAGAACACCAACCCTCAACTATTAGGTCAGTTCATTAGAAACTCCACCCAAAAAAACTTATATCCCTTCTCTTCTACCCATAACTAAAGCTTGAGGTATGTCAATATAATCTCTCATACCATTAAATTACCACTTCAAAATCCAAATCAGTTACAGTATGATAAAGGTTGTGGTAACTTCTAACAACTTTATCCTTTTGTTCCTCAACCTCCATGGAGAAATCCTCCACTTGATCCTCCTATATTCCAAAATCCTAGTGATCCTCTTAAATTCCCAACCAAATATAAGCACTTTAACAAGAATCTAAATCGATAAAATACAAATTTGGGACATGCCTCTTCTTCTAAATCGATAAAATGAAACCACAGTCAATCCCTAGGTCTATGATCCCAGTTAACTGGGCAATGTGTCTTCATGTATATATATATATGTGTATATATATATTCCCATAAATAAATATATATACATAAATATGTATATACCTGAGTAAGGTGAAAAATAACATAATCAATAGCAGTCGATCCTTAAGTCTGTAACCTCAATCGTCTGGACATCCTGTGAAAAGGAATTGAGCTGAATGTGGTACCTATTTTTAACTAGGGAAAAATTCTATACAAAACTGGACGGAAGAACATTGTTTAGAAAAATAGAAATAACATTGGTTCCAAAAATCCAATGGCCATCAAAATTTTTGTGTAAAATTTAAACATCCACATATAAAACTTTTAAGAATAATATTTATCTATATTTATCTATTTAAATTGTCAAATTGGTGTTTCAATTTTAGGTGTAGTTTTGGAATGAAAAAATTCCACCACCTTAGGCTATACATTCACCCCTATTCTCTTTGAAATGGGTTGGAACCTAATCACATAATAAGATACATTGGAATGAAAAAGTCCATGAGAATGGATTTGGATTACCTTCCAAACTCAATTTTATACTTGAGATACCTTTCTGTAGTGTTTTATTTTCAGGTACTTCGATTGTTTTCAATTGTAATCACGTAAGTTTTTTTCCAATTCATTTGAATTTTAATGCATGTTTCATCTTCATATTCCGTTATTATCATCCACCCTATGTTGTGTAATGTTAAAGTTATTAATTTTTTTTAAATAAATTTGAAAACCATTCCCTTATTTCGATTTCTCATTCAATCAAATGGGTGTTTTTAACTATATTCACAGTTCGCATGTGTGTTCGGCGAAAAACTCTTTTCTTGTCCCGTTATTTTTATTATCTTTATAAATCATCAAAATAAGAATCATAAAACATATTAATAACCATATAAATGGATTATTAAATCATCTATTTTGGTGATTCATAATTTTTGGCTATCAATTCATTGAGAGATTTTACTCGATAAATATTTTTTAGGTTAACATTGTGTTTTTTAATTGTAAAATTTCAAGGATTAATGAAATATTTTATTTAATGTGTGGATTCCATGGATTATTGGAACCATAAATACACTAAAATAAATAATTATTTATTGATATTATAACCCTAGTTAATTTAACACTTGGATTGAAGATACACACTTGGGAATTCTGATCAAAATCATCTGGTGAAGTGGGTGTGAATTTAATTTAATATCACACAAAGCTCAAGGATATTATAAGATTAAATCCCAAATAATGAACTTACACCAATATTTATCAAATTTTTAAATGAAACATCATACATCAATCGATTTAATTAATCTCTACAAACAATCCCCCCATTAAAAATAAAAAATCAATCGACTTTAAAAAAGTACCATCCCCAATGATCTGACCCAAGTGTTGCTATACACATTAGTAGAGAATCGTAACTTTGAAAAATAGATACAAGAAAATCGGTCACACTTTAGCACTCAATGTATCCCATGATCATGACCTCACAAGGCCTATCTAGGGATCCATCTCCACGATTTCTCTGAAAGAGTGCTTTGTATATCTCAAACCATTCCTACCCATCCCTCTCCTAGTAAAGACCATAGAGGTGCTCACGCATTCTTTATGTATCCATATTTTCATGAGAATTCATGATCTCACTAGTAATATATTAAAGAATAAAAAATTTAACATGGACCATGTTTCTCAAATGTTTTTTGTAGACAAGGAACTCTTCATAAATTTTCTCTTTAACAAGAAGATCAGGCATTGAGGATTCTAGCACGTAAGAATTATGTTCAATGTATAGCACAATGTGAAGACAAAAAAACCACTCCTAGATGTTACATCCATTTAGGAGGTTGTATCTATCCAATATTGATCAGAAGGATAATGTGGATGATGATATTACCATTTTATTCAACAATTAATAGAGAATATTATTAGTATTTTTCATGATTACAAGTAGGGTGAGATATAATAAATTAATCAATTTTATTAAATATACCACTATTTTTTTCATGTCCTAATATCCATAACCATTGAAATAAAAATGTATATTTCACATGTAATTCTAGTAGAATGAATCCCTATTTCTTTTCTTAATTATTCAATCTTTTTCCATGAAAACCATAAGAAAGTAATTAGGTAGGCAGTCTTTCCAACAGAAGGCTTGTAGCTCCATGATTCATTGAGTTGATTCCCTTATCCTAAAATCATGACTTGGATTTAATCAAAACTTGCCTCCAAATTTTTATTGAATATACTTTGGCTGTTAAACTCAAGACAAGTTAAGTTATGTCAACCCAAAAATATCATGTGGACACCCCGATTAAAGTAAGCATCTAGAATTTGGCTATGTACTACACTTAGTTCGATGGTTTCATGCCCAATCAAGTAATCGAAGTCGTAGTATAACTAAATATTATGTTTATGGATTTTAATTAATTTATGCTTAAATTTTATCTTGTTTTATCCTTTACATGTCTTGTTAATATCAAGTGGATGTTACTCAATTAATTAACTATGTTAGATAAAACATTTTGGAATAATTCAATTATTTAATTTCCAAATATTCATATTAATTCATTCATTTTTTTGAATATGGAATTGTATACATAAAATAAATAGTTCATATATACAAATAAATAAATAAACTAAACGACCTGATCCTGATCTTATCTAATGGTTGATTTAATGAGCGGACAACAAATCAACCTACGACCTAGGGGAATAACTCCATTTATTGTCCATGTAACGAGTTATAGCATTCCACCTATATATCTATGTATCACCGAGTTGGAATCATTGTGGTTCCATCATGAACTGCCACCACGTTACTTGAGATGCTCCATTAATTACAATTATTTATTACTCACACACATGTGAGGGGAACCAAATTATTAGTGAAAGGGGATTACATAAATATCCCTAGACACATAGGTTCTACATAATAATGGAGGGAGGGAAGAAATTAAATTCATCATTTAATTAAATATTAAATAATTTCAAACCCGTGATATAAATTAAATAAAATAAATTCCAACACATACACAAGTCTTGGTCAAGCTTATTATTAGTCACACATGCAACAAATATGAAAAATTAATAGGCTAGAATTTATTTCGTTATTCATTCTTTATTATTAAGACAAACATGCTTGCATTAATTAATTAACTCCCTTTAATATTAATGATAATATGATATTAATTGGATATACCCATTATTAATGGTATTCATGGATAATAAATGGAAGAACCAACAATGACATATTAATTACAATAAATTAATTGAACAATTAATATTATTTACAAACGATTATTAAATAGTCAAATACAAATTGGTGTTCCAATTAATAAAATATGGTTTTAATGCTACAACATTAAATTTAATGTAATTTTTAATTTAATCCATTAATGGGAGACTACACCGCATGTACAGTCCAGCTACATGCAGCGTACCTCAGTTGCAGTGTATCTGAGTCACATGCTTGGGGCATCAGTGTGTTAACTCGGCCGGACTACATGATGAGTACATTCCATCTAAGTGCCATGTATTTTCTTACCATATTCCTTATTGGCCTGATAAAGGTGTGCAATAAATTCACCATGTGTAATTAACTGCTCAACACATCCATGTACAATGCCAATGGGTATACAATGTGTACTCCCGTAACATGCATTGCAACCTAGTTCATCCAGCCAAAGATTTGGAACTTCCGAATGGAATATTTGCTCATTCTTCATTTATTCCTAAACCCATAATAAAATGAAACACTAAATGAATATGATTAATATTTCAATAACATGCCAATTCAAATCAGATTATAGAATATATAAAATGACATGAAAATCTAATCACAATTTTGCATAGATCAAAAATCAAATAAATATTTATAAATTTAAATGTGATCGCTTTGATACCACATGATGGTTCTAGGAACAACAGAAGCATGTAGTGGTGGGTGATATATTAAAAATTCTTTTAATAATTGATGTTCGAAACTATTAGCGATAATATTACACATCCAATTTATAATTAATTTATTTAATATTTGATGAAATAAATTCCTGAGGATAGGAAATTTATTTTTTTATGAATGTTGATCATCCCAAAAGACCATTTTGGATTTTCTTAATTGTTCTGTGATGATCCAATGATAAAATCTCTCTTGCGGTGATCTACACATTATACAATGATCTCTGAGAAACACCACTCAATCTCTGGGTGATAGTGTGAAAAATCTAATGCATTTTTTGTTCATTCTTGAATGATCATTATTTGGTCTTGAAGAAATATATATTGCGTTTCTCATTATTGAGAGGGAGAGAGAAGGATGAGTTGAGAGTGAATTCATTCAGTGCAACAATTTTCCATTCTAAAATTTTGGATGCAATATACAATAGACATAACCACTTATTTATAGAGTTCGGGTTTAAGTTAAAATATTACTTAATTTCATGATAGCCATTAAATAACATTTAAAACCTTCCATAAACCCTATTTCACATAATAATAATATCATATTATTATTTATTGCACACACCAACTGGCACAATAAAAAAAATTATTTAATGGTTTTTTTAATTAATATTTTTCACCGAACTCGGTCTTGGTATGTTCAAACTCCTATAACATTTATTAAAAAATTGAATAAATATATTATTCATAAATAAATATTTTATTCATAATATAGATAATAAATATTTATTAAAAATATTCAATAAATAAAATAAATATTTTGTTCAAAATCTAGTGAATAAATATTTTATATATATTCCCACAATCAAATAAAAAATTTATTAATAAAAAATAATTATTTATCACCTTGTGAGTATCAACAATCAATAAAAAATGAATAAAATTATTCCTTGGTCTTGAGAATAATATTTATTCCAATAGTTAAATTCAAATAGAATTTAATCAAGATTAATTGAAGCACTCAATGTCGGACCCTCTAGGTTTTTTCTTAATGGAATTAGGTGGGCTTGCCTAAATACAAAGATTGATGCCTAATAACGGGTCAAGACACCCAAGAGAAAGAACATAATGTTGTAATGATGACAACCACATACGAAAGCTCACTCTATAATATAATCTCTTAATATCAATATATCATTAAGTATATTTCACATATTTTCACCAACCTATATGCTTGATATGTCTTTGTTTGGATATCTAAAATAAACACTTCATTACACTAGGGCCATAGTATTTAGGGTGATGGTTCCATTCCAATAAAAGGGATGAGATATCAGCTTTTATAAATATGGAAGGGAAAAATTCTTCCTCCACTTATCCATTAATTACATGTCAATCATGATGCACCCAACATATCCATCTTCTCTATGAACTGTTATTATCATGGTTTATGAAATACATCTAAGTACATGAGTTGTAACATGCATTAATAATAAAATTAGCGTGTAAGGACCATCCCACATGCTCATAGTTAGGAATATCCAATGACACCAAAGCATGTGAAATTCCTAGTGGCAGGTTTGTTATTATAATCTCATATCTTGGTGATTATTGAGTGAATATTTTATGAGAAGAATCCTCATCTACTTACGAGTATTCATATATGAAATTTTGTGTACTTTGTGTCCCATTATAGCACATTATCCAAGAGAAGAACATTATTTAATAATATCATCATATCACATCAAGGGCCACATCATATTGGGAAATTACTATGACATTATCAATGAGATGTGTGCTCTAGGACATTATTACATAAGAGTCATGCAAAACAATGATCAATATGTAATAATTTTTTTATTAATATTAAATACATCGAATATATGTGTAATCAATGTACAAGTAGTTGTTCCTAAGATAACAAATCCAATAATACCATTGGATAAAAATATCTCTTATGATGACCTAGTAGATATTATGGATCATAGAGAGAAAGTGAAATAATATAATCCCACTTATGTGGTTAATGTTTTATAGTGAAACCATAAATTCAAGGAAACTATATAAAATCCTAAGGATGTAATGAAGTAATGATATCTTCATTTCATTATATTAGAGTGATAGAATTAAAAGGATGAAATTAATTTTAAGGGGGTAGAAAATATCAACATGATATTTTTTGATGTTTTTCTATTCTAATAAATTTAGTCACCTTAATAGATTGTGATACACACAACCCCAAGTCAAAATAAACTGTAATATAGTATACCATTATAACATAACAGTTAAATTGGTGACTATGAATATGAATAACTATATTATGAACAATGTATGGTTTACACATGTATAAAATAAACTCAACGCCCATTAATTGATTATAAATAAAAAATAATTTGAATGTAAAAGAGTCGTTTTTCTAAAAAATCTATTTTTATGCACTTAATTAATTTTTATTTTAATAAATAAATATTATCACTAATAGTGAATTATTTTACTAATTATTTTATATAATATATTCATTTTTTTTAAAAAAATCATCTAATTTTTTTTCTAAGCATGGGATATGAATAAATATTATTTTATGTATAAAAAATATTTTTTTTCTAAAACGTGATTGTCTTCACATTTTGTGCACTTATTTTAAAATTTATTTTTCTCACATATAGAAAATAAATAAATAATAATTGATTCCCTATTTGAAATCATTGGGATCAAATTTTGTAAAAAGGAACCTTTTATTTTTTTTTCATTATGAATAATGACCATGATAATTAATTTTCACCTCAGTATGTGTAGAATGTGTAAATTAGGGTTAGAACATTGAGATAATGTCTCATAATGAATACAAAAATTTTATTTTATCCAATTGAATGGGTTGAGTTTGGATATTTCCATACATATGTCTAATATATGGCCCCTTTGTTAAATTTTTATTTGATTATGACCTTTATATTGATTTAGAGAAATAATAAATATAAAATGTCACTCCCTAGAATGAAATATCTCAAATTTTTTAAAAAATGGTAAAAAGAGGATAATATCGATAAATTAATATTTATTTCAAAAGAAAATTAAATTTTATTATCATGGAAAATTATTTCATCTTTTTTAGTGATTAAATATGTTACATAAATTCTTATAAAATACTAATATAGTATTTATTCAATTAATAGAAAAATAAAATAACTGTTTTTAAAAATAATAACAGTAATACAATTTGGATGAATTATTTCAATTAATTAATTTTATAAATAAAAATATAATATTATAGATGCATGAAAGGTTTATATTTGAATTATATTTATATAATGCCATTTTCAATGTCAAATTATGTTTATAGTTCTTAAAATGGAATTAATAGTATTTAAGGATAAAAATATATAATTAAATTATTTAAAAATCATAAAAATAATGAAATAGAAAAAGTAGTATTTTAAATGGTCGACAATGTCATAAATTTTTCATTTATGAGTTAATTTTTAATTTATAAAAAAAATCACAACCCTCTAAAATTAAAATTTTATTACCATGGTAATGATTAAAATTAGTTAACCAAATGGTTAAAAAAAGATAAGGTTTAAAATTAGACCAAATCCTATCTAAATTTTATTGTAAAATGATATGTAGAAGATATAATCTTTTTCTTCAAATCACTAGCTTTTTAGAAGCATTAGGATATATAATAACTTAGTTATATTTTAATCATTTTTGTAATTCCAAGTGTTCACTTTCTCATCCTTATAAAATGACACCATTACAATTTTTTCATAATATGAAACTGAGCCATCAATATCATTAAAACCCTACCAAAATACCTCTCAATCATCTTTAAATATGTTATTGTGGTTATCATATTCCAAATATATAAACCCTAGATTATTTAAGAGGAGATCTAATGTATTTCGTGCAAGGAAGATATATTCTTAACCAATCACTTTTTTTAATTATTATTTTAAATCCTAAAAATATATTCTATTTAAAATAAAATATTAATGAAAGTTTCTTAAATATACTAGTATTTTACCATGATTATAAAACCACAATTATTCATCCTTTTCCCATCAAATGAAAAATTATAACATCACTTTTGAGATTGTGTAGACTATCACCTCCACGAAGAGATGTGATTCGTTTAAAAATTTGAATTTAAATAAATGTTAATAAGAAGATATTTAATAAATATAAATGATATATATGATATAATAGTTATTCTTTAAATGTGAATTATTATTTAACTTCATTTTGATCCATCTGTTGAAAAGTGAAATCAACGTTCATGTATATTTATGACCTACCATCTCTCTGAACGATGTGATTCATGTTTATATTTATAAAATTTATGTATGATCATAAATATATGTTTACTTATATTATTATTAACATTTTAGGTATTATGTAACCATAATAAAATTAAATGTACAAAAACTAATAAATCAAAATATACATGAAAAACAAAGCAGTTGGCTCCCAAAATAATGATTTTAATAAATAATTACTAATATATGGGTGATAAATAGTTATAAGTAAATAATATATGGTTTTATATACATGATTATGATTTTTTAATATATTTATAATAAATATATATTTTTTAAATTGGAGGTTCAAACATATACTAAGGATATCGAACCTGAGGTAAGAGTTTATTTAACAATCTCATCACTATTCATGAATTTTTATGTTTATGTATCTGTTGGGATAATTATTTGATTATTTTATCTTAAAACCAATTTATTTTATTATCCTATAGTAATTTAATGAAATTAAAATTTTTCCTTTCATTTACCTCTCTTTATGAACTCATAATACCAATATAATGTTTGTAAAGAAAGCTACCTTTACTTTTCTATTCATTTAGAAATCATTTACTTCCATGTTCATATTTTTAGGAAAATATTTTAAGTTATGTTTTTAATAGTATTAAATTATTTTTAAAATAAACTATTACTCATGTTTTAATTTTTAAAATTGGTTCAATGGAATAAACTTTTCATTTTTTTAATGTGGTACTTTTGACCTTTTTACCAAAAATATGAATAATTTTTTTATTTTAACATACTTTAAATGAATGTAACTTCCCACTGTCATGACCACATAATGATTTTAAGTATTATATAAACGTTTCAGAGATTCCTTTAATTTAATTTTTTTTTCTTAATAGTTGGGATATTTATATATTTTAAAATTAGTGATTTCAATGTAAAAATTTTATTTTCCTCATTAAATATTCCATTGATATTTTTAAAATATTTTCATCAATGTCAACATTATTTATTGAATATTATTATTTTATTTTGATATAATATATTTATTACATACACCATATTTTTATGGATAGTTTATGATCATTTTTATTGGGTAATGTATTGACATTCCATTTGCTAGTTCATAAAATATGGGCAGTTTTTGAATTTTAAAGAATATTAATTAAGTTGTATAGTTAATTAATATGATGAATGCATTAGAATTATTATGTTTTGGTTGGGGAAAATAATAAATAAGATTATAGATTTATTGGAAGGTGGCATGAGACAAAAAATTGGGGTATTTTTCCAAGGCCTTACCTATTTATATAACTTAAGGCCTCAATGGTATGTTTAAAATGCCCTGTATTATGAATTCCACCATTTTAAAATCAATTATTGATTTAAATGAAATTATTTTAAGAGTTATTCTATATATGTATATGTTTCAAACTCATATGATTATTTATAAGTAATTATTATATCACCATTTATTCATTCCATATTATTTATACATTATTTATTCTCTGTTAGCTTCCATTGTATGCATACCCTTACTGAGAATATGAAATCACCCATTTAGGATTTTTACTTTCTCAAATATTTTAAAAACTGTATTATGATTGATAGAAAATTATATTAAAGTGTAACACCCTAATATTTTATGATATATTTTTTTTAAATATAATCTCTTTGATAGTTTGCGATACATCCAACCCTGAGTCTATATGAACTGTAATATTGTGTATCATTATAACCTATTCATTAATTTTAAGGGTATGAATATTCAGAAATAAATTATTTAAATTATATGGTTTATACATGTATAAAATTAATTAATTGGTTATCAATTTAATAGAAATAAAAATAAAAAAATCATTTGTAATTAAATGATATGTTTTTATGAAAAAACTGGTTTTATAAACATAAATTTATTTTTATTGACTAAATTTAAAACTATTTTTTAATTATTTTAGTAAAATGCATATATTATATATCGAATATTTTTTTATCATTATTATATTATTTTTTCTAGGCATGGGATAATAATAAATCTATTTTTCTGTATAAAAACTATATTTTCTCTAAAAAACATTCTCGTCAGGTTTTTTGAACTTATCTTAAAGTTGTATTTTACTTATTTTTGAAAATATATTATAAAAAATTAACACTATTTTTTAAATAAACATGTCAACATTACCGTAGAGTAAATTTTTGAAAATATTCTAGAAATAATAATTTTTTATGAATAGTAAAAATATTGATTTTAATTGGAAATTTCCTTATCATTTAAGAAATTATAGTATTCCATTTTTAAAAAAATTATTTTAAAAGTAAAATGAGGTATAATTTTATTTTTATTTATCAAATATAGGTCATTAAAATAAATTTTATGTTGAATTTTGATATAAAATCTTTTTATACTTAATAAACAATTTTGTTTGGAAATTTTTTTATGTTGCGTCTTCATGCTCAATTTTAAATTAAATTATTCCACTTCAACCAACTGAATTTATTAAAATGGGTTTCATATTCAAAATAATAATATTTCATATAAATTAATAAGGTTAAATTAATTTTTGGTAATAATTAATAATAAAAATAGAAAAAATATGTTTCCACATATCATGTAAAAAAGGGTTTATTAGGAGTGAAATCAAAATAAAAGGTTTAGTGTGCCTACTAAACATGTTAAAGTAATATTTTATGTTAATATATTGAAATTATCCAATCAAACCTTAAAATCCTTGTCTACCAATATGCATTTTTCTTAGGAATGACTTTATCATTTTATATTCATTTAAGAAATTTTCAATTGGGTACCCACCCCACTTATAAAAGGACACCTAATCTCCCCTCCTCTCTGTAATTCAAGATCCATTTTATTAAAAAAATCCTAAATCCCTTACATAAATCCCTACCAATATCCTATAGTCCCTGGTTCTTTCTAGAAATCAACATAGGAAGGAAATAGTATAACCCTAAAGAGGTTTTCTGAAGAAGAGGTATTGTTTTTAACTATGCCTTTTCATTTTATTTCCTCAAATACCAACATAAAATAATTATTAAATATGACAAAATATTAGAAAAATTATCTCCCATATACTAATATTTTTTGTTTATTTCATAACCTACAGCCATCCCATCTTCCATCAAATGAGAAATGAAACTATTGATCACGTGTACAACAAACTATAGCCTCACAAACAATGGTAATTCATTTTCCATAACCACATATCATAGATGGATATATTGAAGGATTTAATTAATATATATGATATGAAAATAATTTTTAAAATTTGTATTATTATTTATCTATATTTCATTCCATCTCCTAAAAAAATGGAAGCAACATTCATGCGTTTGTACAACCTACCGTCTCATTTAATGATGCAATTCATTTTTATATCTATACATTAATGGATGACGATGAATATGTATATAATAAATACAAATGATATTAATATCATGGTTATCATTCAAGAGATGACATAATCATGATCAAATGTACAAAGAACAAAATAACTAAACAAAAACACACATGATAAATGAAGTAGTTATCACTTAGAACAATTATTTTAATAAATAATTGTTAATAAATGAGTAATAAAATGTTATAAATAAATAATACATGATATTATATATATTATTATTGTTCTATAATATATTTATAAAAATATATAATTATTATACATGAGGATAAAAAACATTCAATGGCTGTCAAACATGAGGTAAGAGTTTATTTCTTAATCTCATCATTATTTGGGATTGTTTATGTTTATGTATCCACTGGGGAAATTATTTTATATTACTATGTTAAACACAATATATTTTATTATACTATTTTTATTACTATAAATTACATGTTTTACTTTCAATTTACTCTCTTTAATTACTCAATATTCCAAAATAATGTTTTTTAGAAAATCTGACACTATTTTTCTACTTTGTCAGGAATCATTTACATTAGTGTCCATATTTTTCATAAAAATAAAATATAAATGTTTATAAAAATATAAAATGACTTAATAAAGAAAATTTTATTTATTTTTTAATTTTTAATAATTTTTTTATGGTAATATTCTTTTAGTTTTCTGAATGTGATATTTTGGACCTTTTACAATAGTGTGAAAGGAATGTTATTTTGACTTATAAAAAAATTTATATAATTACCTATCATAATGATCACTTATTTAATTGAATATTACTTAACAATATTAAGTTTATCATTTAAAATATTTCTTTTCCTAAAATATTTTGGAAGTATTTTAGATATTAATTAAGTGATACTAATGTGAAAAATGTATTTTCCTCAAGAAATTTACAGTGATCATTTTGAAGTATATTCATCTATGTCAAAATTCATTGGGGATATTATTATTTTCTTGAGATGTAGTATTTTTATACCATTATCCATACTACTATAGATGTTTTATGATTATATTTGTTGATTGGGGAAATTATTAACATTTTTTATGTTAGTTTTTCAATATGAATGTATATGTTGATTATGTTTCGCCCATTGAAAATGATAAATGCATTGTAATAAGTAAGTGACATAAATGGCCTTATAAAACGCCTTGAGGCATTGGTAGGTCTCATGAGATAAACTATTTTGTGCCTTTGTATTAGTCCTAACCTATTTTTGTATAATGTTTTGGCATTAGGCCTTGATGACATGTTTATGATGTCTGACATTATAAATTCAACTATTATGAAAATAATTTTTATTATCCATGTGATTATTTATTTTATTATTCTATACATATATATATATTCACATATATTATTTTATTATTTATGTGGCATATTTTATTATTTTATATCCTGACAATATTACTCATGTTTTATTTACTTGATTATAGCTTTCGCTGTATGCATACTCTTACTGAGAATCTATGATCACCCATTTATTAAGTTTCATTTCATAAAATTATATTATGTTTATAATGAATAATATATAGGGATATGATAAATAGAGTAATGGTTTTATAAATGAAAATACTATGTTTTATTTTATGATTTCAATTATAATGTGATATTCAAGAATGTATCTATTTTACCATTATTACTAAACTATTTAGTCCTTTGGGATGATGTCACATGTATCTGATGAATATGTAATAATGTAACCACCGATTATGGTCTACTGGATTTGGGGACTATAATGTTGGTATCAAATAATGTTTGGTAGAAATCATGAGAACTAGATTCAGGAAAACATAGATTAGGGAATATAACCCTATGACTGAAATTGAGGATAATTCTATGTATAATATATCTTCATAATGTTTTGGCAGGGTAGAGATTATGAGTTTCTCCTAGTAATACATCCATATCTAGATAATATAATTGGATGAGGTTTTGGAATATATGCATCTTGGGGTAATAACCCCTAAACAAGTTGGATAGTGTATATCTCAACCATAATTCTGGTGTACAATGAGTGAGACCTTACTACACACTTGGTTCAAAACTCGTAGGTGATATTCTTAGGTTCATTTAAATTTTCATTTCAAAATAATTATGAAGGATTTGAATATATATATTTATGATCTAAAAAAATTTCCAAAGAAACCATGTTTATTATTCTGATATAAGAAATGCATAATTTTATCAATTTATGTTAAGTTTTTCACTAGTTTTAAAATTATACATTATGATTAATAATGTTATTATGTATTATATTGTATTCCACTATTTAGAAATGGTGTAAGTGGAAGGAATGGAAACCATACAAATGCACATAATCTATGTAGGTATTTCCCTCATGGGTAAGATAATAATGTTAGAGCAGGAGCTGTAGATGGAGCTAAAACAATTATAACTATATTGGGGTAGATGAATCAGGTTATGAATAATAATATATCCCATATATAGAAGACTACTAATCCACACTATGGTGAAACAATGATATACCACTTCATAAATTAACAACCTCCATCCTTTAACTAGATTATAAATCAATTTTTAGCTAAGAAATGGATATGTTCCTTAGAGAAGATATATCTCAATTTTGGATATACTAAAATGGGTAATGTTTTTATGGTAGTTTATCATCTCTAAAGGGATGAATATCAATGGTGGTAATTGATTCAAAACCTTAAGGATGATGAGGATAGTGACCATGTAAATGATGGATTTTAAGGAACATTTATTGGGGAAAAACATTCCTTACGAACAATGAACAGATATGGAGAGACACTTCATGAGTATAAGACAAATGAAAGAGGAAATTTTTTCTAATAATTAAACAAAAAAAACAAGGATATAAATGCATTCTATAGACTATGTATGTAATCCAATGAGTAATATTGATATTTTATTTGAGGGGATAAATCAATCCTATAAAGGGAACTAGTCTCCCAAACCATCCCATCAAACAAGGACATAATATCACATGCTATCAAGAAAAAGAGAGAATTATCCAAGTATTATGAATTTTAAGGAATGAATGATAATATGTGGAAGCTGAGAACTCTAGAAAATGAAATAAGTAAAAATTGAATAATGGACGAGTAGAATTTACATATTTTATTAAATGTGGAATAAAACACCATGGAACATGCTTGCGTTGAATGAGATATTTCATCAAGTGTGGAGAGAAGAGACATTAGGATCATGATTACAATGGATATAAATAAGATTCCAATGTTAAGGGATTTAACCATAATTTGATGGGGGAACTATGCAAATGATTATCCCTGGTATATGGAGAAAGGCTCAACTTATTCAATCATAACAGTTGAGGTTAAAGTTACTAAAGATATGGTGGTAGGTAATTTTACCATATCCTTAGATTTAGCTAATTATCTACTTAATAATGGATCAACACACTATATTATGTCTTCCATGTCTTCAATGAAACTTATATATTTCACTATCACCTTAGGAATGTAGTTATCATTCAAGGATCCTAGTGGATGTCTCACTGAAATAAGGATGTTTTAGTCAGTTACCATAATGACATATGATTGTTACCTATTTTCTAACTTCATTATTATATCTATGTTTTATTTTTATATAATCCTTGGTATGTAATGGATTTTAAAATATGATGTAAAAATTTATTTCAAGGAGAAGAAAATCCTGATTCGTGATGAAGATATAGATGGGTGACCTAATCATATGATTCATGTCTATAACAACCCCTAGATTCTCTTATGAATGATATCCTTGGGGAATAAGAGAAAAATAAATCTATAGATGTAAAAGGTATTATTTAAATTGAGGATAAACCTATTGTACTAGAATACATTGATGTATTTCTTGAGAAATTATCTACAAATCCCCCAAAGCAAGAAGTTGAGTTTTACATTTATTTAATCCATGATGAAAGACCACATTAAATAATCCCTATATAATGGATATTATGGAATTAGTGGAATTGAATAAAAAACTAGATTAGTTTTGTAATAATGGATTTATACATAAAAGTGTGTTACCATGTGGATACCATATCCTTTTCTTTATGAAGAATGATGAATCTATGAAGTTATGAAATGATTATAGTGATATCAACGTCATTATAATAAATAACACGTATCCTTTACTTTTCATTGTTGACTTGTTCTATCATCTTCATCAAGATCAATTATTTTCAATGATTTACCATCATTATATCTATAATTAATTGAATGTGAAGGGGGGATATATTCAAATTATAGTATTTTAATTGAGGTATCAATTTTATGAGTTTACATTAATTCCATTTGCATTAACTAATGAACCCAATGTTTTTATGTATATAATTAATAAAGTATTTATGTAATACCTGGATAACATTATTGTGGTATTTATTGATGATATCTTTGTGTAATCCAAGATCTAATAGGACCATGATAAGGATATGTGGATTATTCATGACAGACTTGGAAGAAAAGTGTTATATCAATTATTTATAAATTGTGAATTATGGATTACAAATGTTTTCTTTCCTATAAATGTTTTCTATAAGGATGGAATTTACATTGATACATCAATGAAAAAGTCAGTGGGACAATGAATATCACCAATGATTATAATAGAGGAATGTAGTTTCATTAGTTTGGAAGGTTACTATTGGTGATTTATTTAGAGAAATTCTTGATAATATATCCTGCTAACCATGATTACTCATAAATGGATTACGTTTATATGGACAATGTAATGTGATGAATTTTTTAAATAATTTAAGAAGAGATTGGTGAATAATCTAATTTTGACTCTACTATTAGGAAATGATGGCTTTGTGATATATAATGATGCATCAAATAAGGCACCTAGTTGTGTCAATATGAAGAATGATAAATTTATTGCCTATCCATAAAGTTAGTTAAAAATTCATCAAAAAAATTATCTAACCGATGATATTGAGTTTGAATCCATAATATTTTCTTTGATGATATAGATAAATTATATATATGGTGAAAAATATGAGATATATATGGTTCAAAAGAGTTTGAAATATATCTTTTTGATAGAAATATTTCATCATAAGGAAAAGGTTATTGATCTACCTACTCAAAGATTATGATTTCTCAATACACTACCTCCTAGAGAATAAAAATAAGGTAGTAGATGCATTGAGCATGAAATATCATGGAGTTCGTACCAAAATGAGAATCGATAGGGATCCTATGTTCACAAATCTATTAAATAAGTATATGGTAATTAATAAGGAAGTGTAGAAATCAATTTTTCTTACAAAAAATTACATAAAAATATTTGTAGTAAAGGTTACACTTTTCTCAAAATGATGATGATAAATTTCAAAAGAAAATTAATACCATGAATGATTACAAATTTGTAGACAACATTTATAAAGATTACATTATAAAATGTGGAAAGATATTATGTGTTATATTTATACCTAAGATGAAGAGTGAATTTTATTATTATTCTGATAGATCAAATTTATTTATACACCATAATATCACCATGATGTATAGAGATTTGAAAGATCATTTTTTGTGGTATAATATAAAGGGAGAAGTTTCTTATTATGCAACAAGATATTTGGTTTCTTAACAGGTGAAAACTATAGGGAATCATTATAGAGTAGTGATGAAACCTCTAAATTTTCCTATGTGGAAATGGGATTACATTAATATGAACATTATCAATGGAATAGCAAGGACTCATAGAAATAATGATGAAATATGAGTCATTGTTTATCACATCACTAAATTTTCACAATTCCTCACTATAATAAAAGAAAAAACTCTTGAGCACATGGAATTGATATATATTAATGAATATATAAGAATTTATAGTGAACTTATTATAATTTTTCATGATCATGATACACAGTTTAGATAAAGTTTTTAGAAAATTCATCCAAAGGATCTTGATACCTATATTCATTTAGAAACCAATTATCACCCTCTAATTGGTGGGAATTCCAAAAGGACTATTCAAACATTAAATATATCTTGAGTTTGTTCTATTATGAAATTAAACATATGTGGGATCATTATTTACCATTGGATGAGTTCAACTATAAAAATTTCTTCCATTCATGTATTTATATGGCTCTATATGAAGCATTATATGGAATAAAATTTCATAATCGAACATTTTTGAATGAAGTCAGTGAAATTAATTTTTTAGGCTGATGACTTGTAGAGGAAACAATAAAAAAGGTAAAGACTATTCAAACCCATATCAATGAAAATAAATGAATTAAAAATATTTATGTAAATAAATTTTTGAATGATTTGGTATTTCTAGTGGGACAACACATTTTCCTGAAGGTATATCTAGGGTAGTGTGTTATTTGTTTCGATAATAAAGGGAAATTTATCCCTATGTAGATCATATGTTTTGAAATCTAAGAATTAATTAGAGTTATGGCTTACCATTTGAAAATGAAACCAAGTCTCTCTAAAGTACATGATGCATTCTATATAATTTTTTAAGGAAGTATATGCAAGAAATAACACATGTGATCACACTTGAATAAATATAATTGGAACCTAAAATATCATACTGTGAAGTTCCAATAAAGATTATAGGAAGTAGGGAACTCACATTGAGGAATCAGATGACTCAGTTGTTAAAGGTAATTTGGAGAAATCATAATATTTATGTGGTGATGTGGGAACCTAAAGAAATTATAATGATGAACCACCAAAATCTATTCATAAGGTGAAATTATAGAAATTAATGGATTATAATTTTTTAAGGATTTAAGAATGTATCATACTGAGATTTTACAATATAATATTTTTAAATAAATTCAAATTCTTTAATAGATTTTGATAAACTCATCCTCAATTCAAAATGAACCATAATATAGTATACTGTTATAACATAGATGTTAAATTTTTGGGTTTGAATATGACTAACTAAATTATGAAATTAATATTTTCTACAGACATATAAAATAAATTCAATTTTTATCAATTGATTAGGAGTCATAATAAAAAAATCATTTGAAATTAAATGAAATATTTTTATGAGAAAATATGTTTTTTTAACATAATGTGTTTTAATGGGTTAAATTAATCAAAATTAGTTATTTATTTTAAATAAATTTATATATTTTTAATTCAATCAAAAATTTATCATTCATATAATATTTTTTCTAAGCATGAGGTAAAAATAAATCCAATTTAATGCTTCAAAACTACATTTTATTAAAAGTGGGTTCATATCATTTTAAACACATATTTTAAAATTAATTTTTACTACTTATATGATATCAAATTAAAAAAATGAACAATTTTTTTGAAATCAACAAGTAAAAATTATGTTAATGTGAACTTTTGAGAATCTTATGGAATTATGTTTTTTGAAGAATATTGATAAATACTGATTCTTATTGAAAACTACTTTTTCATTTAAATAATTTACAAATATCCATTTCGTTTTAAAATTGATTTAAAAGTAAAATTAGTAAAATTATACTATAATTAATGAAATTTAGTTAATTAGAATCAATTTTATGTTTAATTTTAATATAAAAACTATTTATATTTAAGAAAATCTTTTCTTTGGAAAGCTGTTTCACATCATGTTTATGGGTTTTATTTTAAATTAATTTTTTTTTCACTTTTAGGAATTGAATTTAGTATAATGGATTATATATTAATAATAAACATATTTAATATTATTTAATAAGGTCATCTTAATTTTTGGTCGTAATGAATAGTAAAAATATAAAAAATATGTTACCCTAATTAAAGTTAAAACATGTTTATAGAGGGGGTTAATCAAAAAGAGAAGGCTATGTTTTCCAATTAATCATTCCAAAATAACATTGGATATCCATATTTAGACATTATCCTATCCCAAATTTGAATATATATCCATTTTGAAGAATTTTTATTTGGAATGAATATTTCATTTTTGTATTCTTTTATGCAATTTCAATGTGGGTCCCCTCCCCCACTTATAAAATGAAACCCCCACTCCTATCCTCTCCACACTTCAAAAGAATTTTGTATTGGAATAGAATTTTCCAAATCTATTTCTTACATCCTTCTTAATGTCTTAGACACTATGGATTGATCAGAAAACCATCATAGTAAGGATTTAGATATAAACCTAAAATAGGTTTTCTAAAGAAGTGGTATAGTTATTAAACATTAATTTTAATTTTAATTCTTCATATACCTCCGTCAAATCAATTTAAAACATGGTGAAATAATAGCACTATTATATCCCATATGTTGAAATGCTTTTATTTTTCATGACCAAATTGACCAAGTCCCACCTAGCTAACAAAAATATGAGTGTGGCCACCCCAAGCCTACCTCTAATATTCCAAGGGTTGGTGAATAGAGTTGAGTATAAAATGATAAAATGGGGGGCCTTAGCCGAAGAACCAATAAGAACACACACAAAAATCTCCATGAAACATTAAAAATATGTAAAATATAATTGAAAATATTTTGTGTAAACATACATTAAAAAAAACATCATAGTAAAATGATGTTAGGATGAAAAATACATGACCAACCAAAAATATAGAGTGAAACTCAAACTGAATTCAAATAGGAAAGGAATAATTCTTGGGATAGTTCCCATCTCACAATATCCATGGAATACTATTGAACATGGTTATCACTAAGGTTAGATATTTATCCCAAAAATTAGGTCTACCGATATCAATGCCAATATTTTTGTCATCCGTATAATACACAAGACATGTAAGAAATACCTATGCAAGGGTGATTATATTCATACACTGTAGGAACACAGAAACCACCAAACAAAAAGAATCTGGAGATAGTGGTAATCCCAACACCATGAATTCATGTCAATTAGAACATAATAAAAAACCAAAATAACCAAAACATTCTTGACAAGAATCCAAAACAAGAGGTAAAGGGGATATCTATCCCTACATCCCCACTAATAATGATGAGTTTTCCACCATTTCCAAGGTCTAACAACCAAAGAAAAGCACCATGAAAAAACTCACAAGTGTCCATGTTGAGAGGTCCTCTCCATGTCACTTTTCTCCATTACCGAGGGAGAAATATCTCCTACTCATCATCTCATTTAACCTATAGAATGAGTGTGTAGAACCTAAACCTTGCCACTATTCTCTATCACTGAGGTATAACTATCACAATCTATACACCATGTGCACATTCTAATGAATTTTATGGGAGGTACCAACTCCTCACTATTGTGATCCATAACTATGGGATCAAAAACTCCCATGGGGGACTTGTTACATACTAGAGCTTGATGATGTATGAGTAAAACCTATTTAATAGAGGAACCATGCCCCATGTTGTATGTGGGAGTGTGGTCATGAACCTAACCAAGCTAGGGATCAAGACGTAACTACCCCAATCCCACCACCATAGGCCATGGGATAGCGACTAGCACTGAAGGCATAAATAATACAGGAAGGCCTTTTCTTAAGTACATGTACAAACATATATAGTCATCTCAATTAAAATGTGTCGAGGATTAAAAATTAAAAGAAGAAAAAATATAAGGGAAAAACTATGAATGTAAAACCTATATATAGTACAAGAGTATGGTAGTAAAAACTAAAATTAAATGGAAAAAATACATTCCCCCCAAAAAATATCTCCCAACCTAAAAAAACTAGAAAAGTAAACTTACGAGAGATCCCAACTCCTGAATCTTAATCTACGTCCACCGTACATGGTACAAAGTACCCAATATACCTAAGATCCTTTGAAGTCAACTCCGACTTGTATTCCATCTGCACAAGACGTGACACATGTTGGAAAATCCCATACAGGGGTAAGTATATACATACCCAGTAGAACACCCTGAAATCTGTAGGGGGAGTAGTAAAAGATACAATCGGAATAGAAAGATAATAGATGCAATATATACTAAAAGAGAATAGTTAAACCCAATAAGAAGAGAGAAAGTAACCTAATCCCCACACAAAGGGATAAACATAATGAGTCGATTAACTACCTATCAAGTCTTCACCACCTGTAGTAGGAGAGGAGAATCATCCAACCATGTGAAGCTAAACCTGGAATGAACGTGGAATACCTCATATTTCTTCACCTATTTGGGAAATATAGTAACCAAATCCAAGGTGTGGATACAAAATAATATATAGATATGTTCAATCAAAGAATCCCAAATGAGAGAGTAAGGGGATCTCCTTCTCAAATCGTATCCCAAGAAGAAGTTGATCCAACAGTTTCAAAAGTCCATCAATAATGCCTAGCATCCCACACATCTTCCCAGAAGTAACTGTCCTTGTCAAACAATGCCTCTTCACTATGCCTCATAGTCGAGGGGGAACAAAATGGAAGTAGAGGACCCACACCCTAGTATGTTAGGGGGTTCAACTATGTAAGTATCCGTAGAGGATCTGCACCCATGCCAATAGGGGGTTCCACTCTAGTGTTATGAGGACCCGAACCCTATTATAGTTGGGGGTTCTACTTGGTAGGGAGAGGATCCATGCCCAAGATGATGGGATGTTCCACTCTATAGTTCAAGGACCCATTCCCTAGTGTGATTGGAGGTTTCACTCTAGTCATTGAGGACCCACACCATATCCCATAGGGGTTTCCACTCAGATTTTAAGGACCCATATCCTGATATAATAGGGGGTTCTAATATTTTCATCAAGGACCCTCACCCTACCTGGTAGGGGGTTCCACTCAGAAGGTATCTTTAGAGGAACCATTCCCATGCTAATGTGGGGTTCTACTCTAATGGTCAAGGATTACACTACCCATGTCAACTTGAGGGTACAACTCAGTAGTCTATTGTGACCCCGCATGATAACTACTATCATTGAGCATCACCTAAATAGATAATATGCCTGGTAAACTTCAAATCATATCTTAAAGCCATAAAATATGACACCGTTTCATTGTAAATGGAAAAAAACTCAGGATATGATACTCGTGGGCCAAAATTCGAGTCCAAATGATGGAGATATGGAACCTTGATGTTTCCTCAAAATAGGTCAAGGGGTACGCGACATGCGAGGGTACCCACATTGTGTGTGGTCCCACTCCACCACCTGACCATGTCACTAGTAGGATCATTGATCCCAACCGTGTAGGAGTACACATCGTGCAGGTGGAATAAACAACATGTACAATCTACATGGGATTGGGATATGTCCTTCTGGCCGTGTCTGTGTACCGAACCCCATGATTGTGTACTAGCGTATGAGATTGTGTATTTGGAAGTGTACTTACACTTGGAATCTCACCCATTTTATCCATCACATGGGTTTTCCTTTTGGGGAAGGGGTACATGGTTTGTGGGAGGGATACACGTCGTGTTATCCTTATCTTTTCCAAAACCCTAACCACCACACATAAGGGGAAACACACCATGTGTTCATCCTTATACATGGTGTGTATTATGGTATTATCTATAAAGATAGAACCACTATTCATACCTCTAATCAAGCCTCACCACATCATATCTAGAACTATCTCCAACCTAAATTCATGGAACTAGTTTAAAATTGTGGTTTCCAGCTATCGTTCATTAGAAATTGATCTCTGGTGGAGCATCAAGGGTTTCACCACTCATCCGACATGTCACCAAGGATTCCACCTTTGATTAATCAGTAACCAATCATCCAAAAGATCATTCTTGTACCACAATTATCCTAGATCTATTTATAATTCATCTATTTTTACTTCATTCATGACTTTATTGTGATTCATGGGGTCTAATCGGGCTCAGTACTGCCCGAAAATGTTGAACCGGGACCAAAGGGTCCAATATGTGAAGAAAAATATAAAGGGGGGGATAAAAGAAAAGAAAAAAAAGGTTTAAACATCATTGTACAAGGGTTCTTGGCCAATGATCAAGAACAAGCATATGGGGTTATAAAAAATTGAAATAAATCAATTTATATCAGTACCTAAATGCATAAAAATGTTACAATTAGCATATATCTATAGAAGGGGTCCATATTCTCAATAAATTTAATAAAAAGGGCATAAATCAGAAAATTGATGAGTCCTACCTGGATATTGGATCATTTTTTGTCAAAGAACGCACCCAAAAACGATTGAGAGGATTCGTTGTGTTTGTTGCATCCTGATATGCTCTGATCCAATGTTTCTTCATCGTCCGATGAAATTCACCAATGGAGGAGGAAGGAAGAGATCTAGAATTATCCTAGGGTTTATGTGTTTAACCCTAGAGAATTCACTATATAATTAATCTTATAGATTATTTTCTACATCAAAATAAATTAATAATTTAATTTAATAGTTAATTAACTCATTGAATGTACCTCCAAAAACTGAGGAGTCTGAACACCCTTGTCCGACCCATTTTATGTCATGCCTAGGGTAAACACCACATTTTAGAATCAATAGTAGTCTCAAATTTTCGATCTATGTTTCCTTTTTAAGAGTTACAAAATTTTCTTTAAGAAGCTACACACAAAAAATAAAATATATTTAGTATTTTTATAATAAAAATAATTACAGGCACACCGGGCCGCTGAATCACATGAAGTCTCAACACTTAGCTTTGGAAATATATATATAAATATTTAAAAGGTTTAAAAGGAAAATACTTGGTCAATATATCATTCAACTCCTTCAATATTTTCATCCTAAAAAAGAAAAAACCAAACAATGATATCTGGATATTGAGCCCTCACACGGCTCTCCCGTTCCCAAGAACTCTCCTACATGTTTTTATGCTACCAAAAAAAAAAACAAGGGGATGGTCCATCCATGTAGGTTCCTCTCCTTTTGTTCCTAAATATCTACTAGAATCTACACAACGGTGGATCCATCCTTGATGTATAGCTCACCCTATTCAATGACGTGCATGGGGTCATGCACGTATCTCCTCAGCTGCCAAACGTAGAAGACGTCACACAACCATTCCATATATGGGGGTAGGGCGAGGTGAGAATCAACCTCACCAACCCTATGCACAATCTCAAATGGACCATTGATCCTTGAAGATAGCTTGCCTCCCCTACTATACCTCCAAAATCCTCACAATGGGTATACACTAAATAAAGCTTGGTCTTTTTCCTCAGACTAAAAGGGACTACAATGATGATCTATGTAGTATTTGAGTATGCTTTGGCCAATCCTCACCAGCTCATAGATAACCTAGAATTTCTCTATTATTACCTGCACCATCTCTGGGCCCACAAAATATGTCTCACCGATCTCTGTCCAGTATAATGGGGACATATAGGGTATCCCATAAAGGAACTCAAAATGGTCCATCTTGATAGTACAATGTTATCTATTTTTGTATGCATACTCTAACAAGTTAAGGTGATCGTCCAAAATTTGACCAAATTGTAACACGAAAGACCTCAACATATCCTCCAACAACTAGATAATGCACTCAGTTTTCTCATCAGTCTAGAGGTGAAAGGATGTACTCATCCTCATTTGGGCCCCAAACTCATCCTAGAGGCCTCTCCCAAATCATGATGTAAACCATAAATCATGATCAGATACTATCATCAAGGGCCCCTCATGATGGAGAATGATCTCCCATACTTTCAACTAATCCAAAATCTCCACTGAACTCCGCTCCCTGATAGAAAGGAATTGAGATGACTTCGTGAGATGGTCAACTATCACCTAGATGGAATCATGGAAATTCTCTATTCATGGAATATTGGTGACAAATTCCATGGATATTTCATCCCATTTCCACTACGGGAACTCAAGGGGCTACAAAAAACCTACCAGAAAGTGGTGTTTAGCCTTCACCTACTGACAAGTGAGGCACCAAGAGATGAACTTTGATACACACTATCTCATGATGGAAAACCAAAACTACCACTGACGGTCCCTATACATCTTACACACATCGGGATGTATAACTAGATGAGATGTGTCTAACTCTTGAATCAACACCTCCTGTAATGTGACTGGACTAGAATCTATCCCTAGAAAGGTATAACATGTTTCCCTCATTCATAACATCTATATGGTGATTTATATGTGCATATATGATCATGTAAGTCCTCATAGTCAATGTATCTTAGCTGGAACTCTCTCACACACACGAGAAGAGTAGGAGTCAACAACATCAACTGTAGAAAAGATATACCCTCCTGTTCCACCAGGGCCAGTTGCAAGGAGGCCAATTTCTCTGAAGAATCCTACACTAAGCATGCCTAGGACTTCCTAATAAGTGACTTTTCTACAACATTTACTTTATATGGAGTATATAATATCTTGAAGTAATATTCATGCAAGAACTCCAACGAGTGTCACTATCTTAGGTTTATGTCTCTCTACGTTAAGACATACCTGAGACACCGATGGTCTGAGTAAACCGCCAAATTATCTCTCAGAATGTAGTTCCTCCACATCTTTAGCGTGAAGGCTATCACTACCAAATCTAGGTCATGAGTCACGTAGTTATACTCATGGGATCTCAAATTCCTCGACCTGTATGCGATAACTGCATGCCATTACATCAACACTGAACTAAGACAATCTCTTAAGGCATCACAATACACTACATACTCCATGCCATATTATGGTAGTATCAACATTGGAGCACTCATCAACCTCAATATAAACCCCTCAAAGGCCCTCTGTCACTACTTAGACTAGGTAAATGACTTCCCTTTATGTGTCAAGGTAGTCAAAGGGGCTACAATTTTGGGTAATTCTACCACAAACATCCTATAATACCCTACTAATCTATGAAATCTTTCCACCTCCAATAAAATCTTGGGAGGATCCTAGGAAAGCACTACATCAATATTTACATGGTTCATGGCTAAGAAATGCTCATAAATGACATGCCTCAAAAATTAAACCTCATGAATTCGGAACTGGAACATAGATAGTTTCCCATAAAGCTGGTGATCTCAATGTAAATCAAGAACCATCCTCAAGTTCTCTGTATGCTCCTCCTATGATGAATACTAGATGAGTATGTCATGGATTAAGACAAAATCAAACTAGTCTATGTACCGCTGGAATACGTAGTTCATCAAATCCATAATCACGATGGGGGAATTTATCACCCCAATGGGAATCAATAGGAGCTCATAGTGTCCATAACGACATCATAATGCCATAATTGGAATATCAGCCTCATGAACACTTAACTAGTGGTAGACAGACCTAATATTTATCATTGAGAACCATCTCATGCCTCGTAACTGGTCAAAAATGTCATAAATCCTTAGCAAGGAGTACTTTTTCATTATTGTGGCTTTGTATAGGTGATGATAGTCCATTAAAAGCTGCAATATATTGGCAACCTTTTGCATGGACAACATTGGAGTTACCCATGAGGACACATTGGGTCTGATGAAACCCTTCCCTCGAAGATCCAATAACTACAACCATAGCTCCTAGAGGTCTGTAGGGGCCATCCAATATGTCGTAGAAGATATCGGAGTGGTTTCAGGATGCAAGTCAATGAAAAACTCTATCTCTCGCCTCATAGGTAGTCCCAAAATGTCCTTTGGGAATAAATCCATGTAATCCTCCATGACTGAAGGAATATAGATGCTTGAAGAGTCTTCTTCACCAAGGGATATACTCACTAACTGATGGGTGATGGGCTACAACATCCTACTTGCAGAACCCACTCATCCCTCTATGAGATCTCTCTCTCTAGAAAAGTAGAATCTCATCCCATTAGGGCATAGGCATATTACTTGTTTGTAGTGATAGTAAATCTGGTATTAGACTATGAAAAAACAATCCATACCCAATATTATGTCATAGGGCTCTATTTTGACAACCAAAAGGTACCAAATAAACCTCTTTACACCAAGAAATATATCAAAATACTGGAATATTAAAGATATATGATGCATGCCTATCGTGGGGCATGTAAAAAAAATATTTTAATTACATAAGTATAGTATATTAGCCAACCCTAGGTAGTATATTGAAGAGAAGTGCACACAAAACAAGGTTGTCACTTTTTGTTGATTTTCTAAAAATAATTGGTTTGAATGATGCATGAGAAATAATATGCTTGATTTGATTAGTTTTAAACAAATGAGAAAGATAGTGATCAGAGAGGGTTTGGCTAGACTTGGTGATGTGCCATCATGGTATCAAAATTTTCTACTTTTTCTTTCTTTAACTGGTAAGAGAGAGATTCATCTACCGAGTCCTCTATCTCACTTGGTTAGATGGATGTGATGAGAATTTTCTTATCAAAAATCTTAGATTGGTCTATCCTCCATCCAATGTGTTTAGGGTTACAGAAAGTTTCTTTATTAATTATAGAAATCCCTAACAAGAATTTTTGTTCCCTAATAAACCAATATTCCGACATAAAATCCTACACACGTGCTTGAAAACTATCGAGCACTAACAACCCAAACCTAATTTTGTTCCAATATATATATATATATATTATAATTGGGTTGAGGGAGATGTGATCATAAACCAAAGAAATTTATAATAATAGAATCAAAACCTAACATAGCTGCATTCAGAATTTAAAACTGAATTAAGAATTGAAACCATAATAAGAAAGAAGAAGGAATTTGATTCATTTCAAGAACAAGAACTCAAGAACACATATAGGTCCAGCCTCCCCACTTCCCGATCACTCAAATGAAAATACCTCTCCATGGGAAGGGAAAACAAGATGATGCGGGAGAGGAGAGACATTTTAAAGTAAATAAAATAAATAAAATAAACAGAATGATGCTGAAGGAGATGGTCCCCGAGTGTCCATTGGATTCCTCCCATATTCGAGTGTGGTGTAAAACTCCCCTTAAAAATGGGTGAACTCATCCTTATATAGGATAAGGGTTTCTATCCTTCGGTCTTCAAATTTACGATCTTCCAAATCTCCCATTAAGATTTCCTACAGATTATGTTAATTGAATGTTTGATCATGGCAGGGCAATTTAATAGCCAAATTTTGGAATAGTGTATTCTTAAAAGATCTTCCAAAATATATTTTAGGTTTTATTCCAAAATTTAAGATTGATCTAACCTTTTTAGTATGGGATATGACTAACTAAATCTATGATTTTATTCTGGATGAATGTTTCTTTTTTCTACCCCAAAATTTGAACATCAACGGGCTGCCTTAATGAAAGAATATCTCCATGATCTTCAAAATCTGAGCTCCACATATGTTTTTTTCAAATAAAATTAGAATCACATAAATTTTATATATTTAGACTGATTTATGATTAATTTAGTGAGGTGGGTTCCATGCGGTCATCTAGAATAATTGTCCAAATTGATTGATTTTTTCGGACCTTTGGATGGCCGAATTAAATCCTGGTCCAAAAGAAAATGATAAAGAAAATAAATATTGGAATCCAATGAAAAATGAATCCCATAAATTGGATCTAAATTTTAAAATATATGCAAAAATTTCCAAGGTGATTAAAATATGTTTATATTTCCAAATTAAGTAGTTTTCCATTTTTTTCCAAAACACATCAGAAATCCAAAATTGATGTAAATAACCAAAATTGATAAATTTTTAGTTATTAAATTATTTAATTAAATATAAAAAATGATTTAAATATTATCTTTATCAATTCCCCCACACTTGAACCATTCTTTTCTTCATGTATAAAATCTCAACATGGAATTTAAAAGACACCAATGTTACTAATATTCAAATTTCAAAGCAATAAAATCAAAAAATTATCAATGTACTATCAAATTTTCAATTTCCACAAAAAATTATCAATTTAATTTACCATTTTTTAAAG
Source organism: Viscum album (assembly GCA_963277665.1). Lineage (NCBI taxonomy): Eukaryota > Viridiplantae > Streptophyta > Magnoliopsida > Santalales > Viscaceae > Viscum > Viscum album. The sequence continues at coordinate 671,642,519 of OY728121.1, forward strand.
AAAAAATAAATTCACACATTTTAATTTTACCTTTTGAAAAATTATGGAGCTTCTCCTATCATTCATTGAAGATTCTCAATTTATTATTATTAATCATGCCAAATCATGATCTACCCCTCTATTTAATCTTTTCTCTCATTAATCAAGATATAATTAAAGTGGATTTATGCTCTTATAATAAGAAAATGATCTTTATCCATAGGCTTGTAATGAAACTTCATTCTCCACTTTCTAAAGAAAAAAGGCATATAAAATCATGAGGACATGCAATAATGGTTCAAATGAATCTGAGGCTCAAGGTTGGAGGAAAAATGATTAATAGAATTTAAGTTATGAAGTATGAGGTTTGAATATTAAGTAAAATTCGTTATTAATCAAGTGAAAAAATAGGATGAATCTCACTCAAATACCTTGGAGAATGAAAAACACAACACCACCCCCTTGTTATTCAATGGGACACAAGTCTATAAATGATTAAAAAAATGATATCATCCAAGTTATCCCCCTTTTTAAATAAATATCTAGAAAGGAACAACTGAATTTATATCTATTTTTTTGATTTTTTTTGTAAGGCCCCAGAAAGGAACAACATTATTTTCACTTTTTTAAGGAGAACTGGATGAAGTGAAAGAAGCATAATGAAATGTTGAATCATGCCCGATTATCTAATAATACACTTCCCAAAATGATGATGCACACCTCACACCACCCAAAAATGATAGAAATTCCAATTAAAGCACATGAAAGGCCCTTCCTCCACATTCAAACTTGAAATAACCATGAAAAAATATTAAAAGTGTGGGTAGGTAAGAAAAAATATGATTGAAATGTGGCTTAAACCTCTATGGAAATTCATGTATTCTATGGGATAAAAAGGATAAATGTATGGGTGGGTCTCAAGTAAATATGTGTCCAGCCAATGTAGTGCCTCAATCATTCTAAATGTGTGTTTTCATAATCATAGCTTTGATACGTTTCAATACAAATTCTAGTAGGTGGCATGTCCCAATATCACTCAAGAAATATGCTAAAGATAAAGTAGGAAATATTTGGTCTAGAAATCCTCTCAGGAATGGGAATATGATATTAGACAATCACTCATGGAATGATTAATAATAAAAAATTAATTCACATGAATTTCAGAAATTCAAATCATGAAAATTGTTAGGGAAATTTCATTTACATGAATCAATAAATTACATCAAATCATGAGTCCTCATTTCAATATCCATGCTTCAGTTTAAAAATTAAATTTTCCATTTTACTCATTTAATCTTATTCACATTGAAATCTAAAACATGGAATCACTGGATTCCTAATAAACTCATGTCTCCTAGATAAGTAAAGTAAAACATGAATTCATGTGTGCGCATGCATTTTATAATTAACACTTTAAAAGACTAAAAATGTAGGTAATTCAATTAGATAATATATAATTGAAACCCTTACCCCCTTTTAAATGGATGCTTCAAAATTATTCGTGTAGGTTCTATCATGACCCGTTCACAACATGAAACCAATCTTCATGATGTGTAATTCCAATGTAGCTTCTTTTCCTATATTCCGCCTATCTTGAGGGTTCCCTATTGGATTGTAAATTTTCAGCCTTGTAGCATCATCATTAATGGACGTGAAATATAAGAATAAAAAAATTGATAGTGCAGGATTGTTCAATCGTGCTGGTATATGACAAAGAGGAAAAGTGGACAAAGGGAAAAAAGCAGGTTTCCTCTCGGAAGATCTTTTGTTTAATATTGTTGGCTCGACTAAAAAAATTGATTTTTTTTGAAAAATCCTACAGTACAAGATCCCTCCCCACACTTAATAGATGAAGTGTCCTAAATGCCTGTAAATGGATTTTTTATGTATGTTTTTAAAAATATGGAGTTACTGTATTTAATAAATTGTAATGGAAAGATTCAACCTATTATGTTTCGTAATCAGGGTAAAGGAGTGCGATCTCTTCCACAAGTTCTTAAGGTATGGTCCAATGGAACTTCCTCAGCCTCTGCCCATTTACAGTGAACATGTTTCCATTTTCTTCCTTTTGATCCACAGAACACCAAATGGGTATACATTAATAATAGTAAAGGGACCTTCCCATATGGAATGACTTTTTCAAAGAATTATCTTAAGTCTAGATTTGTAGATTTGCACTTTATCTCCATGGTAGAAGGTTATTTGTTGAATCATATTGTAATGAGACATCCTTGTTCTTTCTTTATAAATCATTTATTTTTCAAAATATTCTCTCATGATCTCCTCTAGCTCCTATAACTATAATATTCTCTCTTTACCAGATTTCTCAAGGTCCATATTCATATCTCATACCACTTAGTAGGCTAGGTGATCCAATTCCATAGGTAGGTGGAAACTATTTTCATATATAAATTTATATGGGCTCATAACTATAGGTTTCTTATAAGCTATTCTGTATGCCCATAAGGTATCATCTAACCTTTTTCTCCCGCCCTTCCTATTGTGTTTAACAGTATTTTCTAGAATGTCATTGATTTATCTATTAGATACTTCTGCTTGGATATTTATTTGGGGATGGTATGGGGTGGATTTTATATGATGAACCCCATACTTCTTCAGTAATGATCCCATTTTCCTATTTCATAAATGAGTTCCCTGGTCATTGATGATTTCTCATGGAACCCCAAACCTACAGACAATGTTAGCCTTTAAAAAATCACAAACAACATTAACATAATCAGTTGTGGTTACTTTTTCTTCCTCCCATATTGAAACCTAGTCTATAGACAAAAGAATATATGACTTTACAAATGACTTTGGGAATGGTCCCATGAACTATTCCCTATACTTTAAAAATTTCACAAATTTTTAGTGTTTTTTGAGGTATTTCATGTTGTTTGGATATGTTACAATAAAATTGGCATTTTTCACATCTTTTAAAAAATTCATATGCATCCTTGAATAAGGTGGACCAATAAAGTCCATATTCTAAAACATTTTGGGCAGTCCTCTAAGGTCCAAAGTGGAATCCACAAGATAATTTATGATAGAATTAAAACACTGATAATTTCACTTCTTGGTAAGAATATTCTTATGATTTTATCATTACAAATATTCCATAGAAAAAGGTCTTCCCAAATATAAAATCTTTATTCAGATTTAATATTATGTTGTTGATGAGATATTATATGAGAGGTTACTTGATATATAAACAAATAGTTGAAAATGTTGTCATACCATGGTACTTCACCATTCAGGATGTAGAGTTCTTATCTAGGAATTCCATCATTTAGTGGGTTCTGGTTTGGAACGTCTACTTCAGTGGTGTGGGGTAGTCGACTTAGGTGATCATCCATCTAATTTTCAGTCCCCTTTTTATCCTTTATTTCCAAATTGAACTCTTATAGGAGTAGCATCCATCTCACCAACATTGGTTTAGAAAATTCCTTTTTTATTAAGTACCTAAGTGCTACATGATCAAAAAAACAACAACAAATTTAGTGCCAAGAATATATGAACAGAATTTATTAAGTGCAAAAAATCTACAAGTAACTTCTTCTCGGTGGTTGTGTAATTTTTTTGTGTGGAATACAGGGTCCATGATGCGTTGGAGATCACATGAGGCTTCCTTTCAATTCTATGTGATAGAGTGGCTCCCACCGCTTGGTTGGATGAATCAAAAAGTAACTCAAAAGGATTATCCTAGTTGGGTGGTTGCATTATTGGTGGTGTTATAAAATTTTTCTTCAATTCATCAAATGATTCCTTGGATGTACAATCAAACTTAAAGTCAGTATCCTTTAAAAGTAATATCGAGAGAGAGAGATAGATCTTACTGAAATCCTTGATGAATATTTTGTAAAATAATGCAAACCCTAAAAAGGATCTTACAAATTTACACAAGTTGGATATGGAAAGGAATTTATTACATCAATTTTGGATTTATCAACCTAAATCCTTTTTTTTTGAAATTATGTGCCCCAACACTATTCATTTTTCAACCATAAAATGACATTTTTTTGAAATTTATGACAAGGTTCATTTAAATGCATGTTTTCAAAACATTTTCCAAATTTATCAAGAAATGATCAAATTAATTTCAAAAAACTGTGAAATCATCATGTAACACCTCCAAGCAGTCCTCAATGTGGTTTAAGAAAATACTCATCATACACCGTTGAAATGTACCTGGGCATTTCATATCCCAAAAGGAATCATTTTGTAGGTTAATGTTCCAAATGAATAGGTGAAGGTCATATTATCCTGGTCTTCTAGTGTGATCGGTACCTGAAAATATCATGATAATCCATATAAAAAATTGTAGTGAGTTTTTCCAGCTAACCTTTCAATCATTTGATCGATGAACGGAATATGAAAGTGGTATTTTTAGGTAACTTGATTTAGCTTCCTATATTCTATAAACACTATCCATCTGTTTTGTACTCTCATGGGGATAAATTATTTTCTTTCATTTTAAATAGTGGTCAAGCTGGTTTTCTTGGGGACTATATGAATTAGGATGACCTATTGAGAATCAGAGATTGAGCAAATGATGTTAGTTGCTAAAAATTTCTCTATCTCTTTCTTGACGACCTCCATAATTGTGGGATTGAGTCTTATCTGATGTTGTTTAACTATCTGGTAATCACTTTCTCAAAATATCCTGTGAGGGAATACCTTAGGGTTGATTCTAGGAATATCACCTAAAATGAATTCTATGGCTTTGACAGTCCTTTTGAGAATGTCAATTAGTGTTTGTTCTTGTGAATGAGATAGGTTATTAGAAATGATTACTAGTAATTTATCTCCTTCCATTAGGTAATCATACATCAAATCACATGGAAAAAGTTTTAGTTCTAGACATGGGGGTTGTTCAAGGGATGATATTTCATTTAGGTTTCATACTTCTAAGGTTGTATTCTCTGGTAAAATCTCACTCTCTTTTAAAAAATCATCAAAAAAGTCATATTTTACCTCATCCTCAAACATGATATTAGAATTTTCAGGTTCTTGGGAATTATTACATTCAAATGAAAATTGTTCTCCTACTGATAAGAAGTCATGAAATATACCTGAGTCTTCAATTGGTTCCATACCTTCATCATGGGAGATCACATAAAGTGAGTGATTGTTGGATGGATGTTTCATCATATCAAGAATGTTAAAGTGTACCATACTATCTTCAATATCCATAGTGAGTCTTCCTTCATGCATTTTTATGACTGTCCTTACTGTTTTCCGGATGGGTCTCCCAAGTGTGATGGGAGATTGGGATGGTTCTCAGTCTACCACCATGGAAAGGACATAAAAGTTTACTAGAAAGATTAATCCTATCACTCACACTAGTACATATTCAATGACTCCAACTTGGAAAATAGTGGATCTATTTGATAATTGTACCACAACTCTAGTTGGTTTTAGATCTCTAATCTGAAAAGATGAAAACATAGAGTGAGGCATCACATTTATCAAAGCTCTGATATCACATTGTGCATTTATAAAATTTAAAGAACCGATAGTGCATGGAATAGAGAATTTACTTAGATCTCGACATTTTTATGGTATCAGTGGTGTGATATGTGTTGAGATGCTTCTACCCAAGTTGATTCTTTCATTTCCATCCAACCTCCTTCTTTTAGTTCATAGTTCCTTTAGAAATTTTTCATATTTCAGGATTTGTCATATTACATCCAGTAGTGGGAAGTTTATCTAAACATTCCAAAAGGTTTCTAGAATTTCACATTGAATTCATTCTTCTTGTACATTATTTGACTCAACCAATACAGATGAGAATGATGATGGGATATTCTTTTTCTCCCACTATTTTTTTTCCAAGGTGTTTCGGGCCATTCCTTCCTGAACCTTGTTCTTTTTTCCTTTGTTTTTGTTGACTGCATCTTTTTGTTGGATAGGACGAGCTTCAGAAGGTTCCTTGAAATCATTCTCCTCATATTGTTCTGGTGGTGTGAGATCCTTCCTGCTATGAGTTGTGATTGTACTAACATTCTCCTTCAGATTTGGAACTGTCTGTACTGGGATCTTGCTTGGGTTTTTGGACATGATTTTAAAAAGACTTCCCACCATGTCTGCCAGCTTATTAAAATTATCCTCTATTCTCACATACTTTGGTTGTAGCTATTCCACAGAAGGTTGTGTGTTGGTAGATGGTTGTTTATATTTATTTATTTGGAATGGTGGTGGCTGAAAGGATTATTTTTGTTAGAATGGATGTTTATAGGATTGTTGGAATGGAGGGGGGTTCTAGTATTTCTCCTGCTAGTAAGGAGGTTTACTGGGTCATTTTTTAGGATTAAAGGACCTCATCTGGTTTTATTGGTACCCATATCCTTGTTGGGCTTGGGGTTGATGTAGTTGATTTTGTTAGAATTATATTGGTTGAAAGGACATAGTGAAATATTAATTCCTCTCATGTATCCCCCTAGTTCCCATTCTTCTTTTTCCAAATTATTGTGAGTTTTGTGCAATACTATCAATAAGGCCTCGAACATATACAGGTGAATTGTCGGTCATAGATCCCTCTGATGATGCGTCAAGAATATTTCAATCATTTTCAAGAATTCCTTAGTAGAAGAACACAAGGAATTGGTGTTCCTCCATTTCTTGATGCGGTCAGCTGGCACAAAGATTTTTGAAATGCTCCCAATATTCATAGAGGGTCACTCTAGTTGACTTTTGTATGATGTAAATCTCATTTTTGATGGTAGTGCTCCTATATATGGGAAATTATCTCTTCATGAAGCATATTTTTAAATACTCCTAGTCACCGATGTCCCATGGTTGTAAATTGTACAACCATTATTTATTTGCTTGTTCAAAGGAGAATGGTAATGCCCTCCATTGAAATTGGTATTAAGGCGCTCCTCTTAGCCTGATGCTTGAGCAAGTGAAGCTAAATTCCTACATATTCTAGTTTGGGTCTTCTCCTGCAAGACCATGAAACTTTGGTAGGATGGGAATCATATTGACACATAATTCAAAATAAGTTGGGGCAGTAGGTGCAATGAGTTGGTTATTTTGAATGGAGAATTAAGGTGCGCATAGATCACACAAGGTTTGGTTGGGATTTCCATCCCTGATCTCATGTTCAGAGTGAACACATAGAGTGTCACTTGAATTAGAGAGGTTAATTTCCTCAAAATTGGATTTCAAATTCTTTTTTCTCAATTTGGTTAGTGTTCTTTCAATTTAAGGATCAAATTGATTCAAATGGTCAGTTTAACAATGGGTTATTCAGTTTTGATTTTTTTTAAAAGGGTTTTGAGGAACTGCCTCACTATCAACAGATCCATGTTTGACGCAAGACTGTCATGGGGAGTGGAAATACAATATTTTAATTACCTAAGTATAGTATTGTATCTAACCCTAGGCAGTCTCATAAAGAGGAGTTCACACAAAACAAGGTTGTAACTTTTTATTGGTTTTTTGAAAATAATTGGGTTAAATGATTTGTGAGAAATAAGGATCTTGATATGATTAGTTTTAAAAAAATTGAAAGATGGTGGTTATAGAGGGTTTGGTCAAACCTAGTGATTTCAACAACGATTTCCAAATTTGTCTCTTTTTCTTCCTTTAACTGGTAAGAGATAGATTCATCTACCAAGTTCCCTATCTCCCTTGGTCAGATGGATGTGATGAGAATTTTCCTATCCAAAACCTTAGATTGGTCTATCCTCCTTCCAATGTGTTTAGGGTTATAGAATGTTTCCTGATTAATTAGAGCAATACCTAACCAAGAATTGATGTTCCCGAATAATCCAATATTCCGACTTACAATCCTACACATGTTCTTGACTACCATTGATCACTCACCACCCAACCATAATCTTGTTCCACTGTATACAGATTAGAATTGGGTGGTGGGAGATGTGATCATCGACCAAAGAAATTTATAACAACAGATTCAAAACCTAACACAACTGCATTTGGAATTTAAAACTCAATTAAGAATTAAAACCAAAATAAGAAAGAAGAAGGAATTTGATTCATTTCAAGCACAAGAACTCAAGCACACACATAGGTCCAGACTCCCCTCATCCTGATAACTCAAATGAAACTACCCCTCCATGGATGGGGCAAGCAAGATGATGCGGGAGAATAGATACATTTTAATGTAAAGAAAAAAAAAGAAAAAAAAAAAGATGATGAAGGTGATGGTCCCCGAGTGTCCCTTAGCTTCCTACCATCTCTTAGTGTGGTGTAAAAATACCCTTAATAATGGGTGAAATCCTCCTTATATTGGATTAGGGTTTCCATCCTTCGGTCATCAAATTTAAGATCTTCAAATTATATCTTTAAGATTTCTTGCAGATTCTTTCCACCGAATATTTGATCATAGTAGGCCAATGTAATTGCCAAATTATGGAGTAGTTTATTCTTGAAAGATATTTCAAAATATCTTTTATGTTTCATCCAAAAATTTCAGATTTATCCTCCCTATGTAGTATGATATATGGCTAATTAAAAATGAGATTTTATTATGGATGAATGTGTAACGACCCAATGTTTTTCAATAGAAATTCCCTTCTTATAATTATGTCATAAAATCACATGAAAACACAACATAATGAACTACTAAGTGCTAAGTGACCTCTAAACATAAGTTTTTCACTTATGTATTGGGAATTTTGAGAATCTGACATACATGGTTGTGTTCAAGATGATTTTTGGAGTCTAATAAAAAAAATAATTTTTACTGAATAGTAACCTACCCTTATGAATAGTAACATACCCTTATGAATAGTAACATGACCCTTATTAATAGTAAATAATCCAACATAAGAGTAACCTTACCCATGAATAATTAAATAAAATTTAGACATCTTATAAAGTGACAATTTGACCTTAGTAAACGTTTTGGTATTTTGTAAGTCATAATTAATTAATTATAATTAATTAATTAATTTCAAAGAAAAATTAATTTCTTAAAATGTGTTAATTAGTTATAAAATAAATGTGTTATAGTTTTTATATAATTTTATAAGAACCAACGTAATTTTTGAAAGCACTATAAAATCAGTTTTAATTTTAAAAACTGTTTTTTAAGTAAATTATGACTTTAATTAAATATTAAATTAATAATATTTAGAAAATTATTTTTGAAAAATGGAATTCATTTTTTAATTCTACACATCAAAAAATGGTAGGGGTAAATTTTTGGGATTTTTATGAGATACTTGAATTTTTGATGAATAGTGAAATACCATAATTTACAAAATAAGCTAAATAAGCTAATTATAGGGTCATGTGTGATGTTATGATGATGTAAGCCCACTTTGTTTGGGATCACATGATAAAATTACTATTCTTGGTCATTGAAGACTCACTATTCCTTATCTTAGGGTAAATTAATAAACTAATGAATTTTATATTAAGGAAACCCCTCTCCCCTCCACTATAAAAACCACCCTTCACACCCTCATTTCGTGACACCTCTCAAGCTCCAAGACTTCTCTAAACTCTACCCAAAAATCCTCCCTAGACCCTCTCCCACGTTCAAGAGCTTCTGGTATCATCAAAAGACCAAGCCTAGCTTCCTTAAGGAGGATCTCAAGAGGAAGATTTAAGAGGTAATTTCTCTCTCTCTTCTCCTTTAATTTCCTTTCAAGTTCAAGTTCATTTCTTGATCTCTCTCCATCTATTTTCATCCATATGTTATTTTAACTCTATTATTATACATGTACTAGAATTTTATGATTCCAATGGGATATTATATCATCCAACCCCCTTTCCCTCTTCCTTTTATTTTATTAAGGAGAATGTTGTTCGTGAGGTGTTAATTTATCACCTTCAAGAATGACAAGTTTTCTTCTTCCATTTATACCTTAAGATCTGGTCATGAAACCATTTTTATGGTTTAAACAGAACATTTAATATGTTTTATCTCCTATATAAAGTTCTGGAACTAACTTATGACCATATTGTTAGTGATAAAATAAAACAAGTTCATTATGATCGAAAAATCGCTCAAATTAATCCAAACAATCATCATTTAATTCTTATCTAATGATACATCCACATGGATATAATATAATTCATTATAATATCATTATAAATCCTGTAATATAATTAATAACATGAAATATCAGTTCTGTATGTTTACCCATGTTCTACCCGAACTTCAATTTAAGAATACAAGTGAACCACTCCAGAAAACCATAAAAACAAACATTCCCGAACAATGTTTTTTAAACTCTATAACTCATACAAAGGCACATAAAATCACTTAATAAAACCATAATGAACAATATTAGTGTAAAAAAGGTTCTTTATTTCTAATTAATGAATATAATGTCATTATACAGGACATTAAAGAGAAGGAAGCATTCAGATACAAGGTAAGGGGAAAATCTCGAACCCAACTTTCATCCTTCGGGTTCTCCATCTTTCACTCTATTTTTTTGAAATGGTTACTCCTTAAAGATAATTTTTTCATCATTGTCTTTCCTTTTATATGATATAAATGTTTTTCACTGGTTTTATGTTAAAAAATTGTTTTTCAAAAGAACTCTTCTTTTAAGAACACACCTTTTACTTCTCTCTCAAAGTGGATGGTTCTTGAAACATGTATGTTATTCTATCTTTCTTTTGGGAACCCAAAGTTTATGAATGTGTTATTATGATATGTAATCCATTCCTTTCCATGGTTTATTTATGTTCAATTTTGATATATGTTCTTTGTGGAAATCATGATAATGATAATGTTATGATGTGATGGGTGCGCCCGGAATTATATAGCGCAATTTGAATGTTTGAATGTGACGGGTGCACCCGAAATTATACAGTGCTCCAATGCAATGGGTAAAGTGATGAATCTCATGAGTAAATGTGAAATTATGTGTGAACAAGATTCTAGCTTGGTTCACAAGTATGTGTGGTAGTTAACCACTAAGACATGATGTTTCATTTTTATGCATTGCCACATTTCAAGTCTTTTATTTATGCTCCTCTCATGTTCATGATCTTTTGCATATGTCATGATTATGCTCACCCCATGATATATTCTTCTCATCTATCCTCTTATTGGGCTTTTAGATCACCCCTTTTGATGTATATCCTCAGGTGGCTACATGTACTAAGGAGAGGACAAGTGCCAATGAGAAGCTAGAGAAGAAGAAATTAAATAAATGTTTATGCTTGATGTTGTAATTGTTATGTACTGTCCTAGTTTGCACAAGAAACTAAACCTTTGGATCTTCTGTGTGTAATACTATTATGTTATTTATCTTTAAAATGATATAATAGTAATGTAGAAAAAGGCAGGGATGCTATAGTTGGTATCAGAGTAAAGGTTTAATTAATTTGAGAATTAAGATTAGTGAACCCTAGAGAAAACCTCTAGCATGAGACTAAGTACAAATATGCACACAAGAGTATATATATAGGGATCCCATATGTTATGATTTTATTATAAATTTTGAAAATAAATAAATTATTTATTCATGAATTCTTGAGTTATGTTTTGTTATAACCTTTTCTGTTTTAGAAAATGGTGAGAACCAGGAGAAATTAGGCCAACAACTCTTGCGAGGGCCAATGCAACGATTGCCCGAACGTCATCCCCAATGATTTGGGGGGTGGAGTTAAAAACTTCATGGAGATGATTACCCAATTATCTCAGGTTATGAACAATAACCATAATAATGGGGAACATCCTCCTTCACCAAAGAGGGAGCAACTGGATATCAAATGTTTTATGCAGCAACGACCACCGATGTTTAATGGATCTTATGATCCACTAGATGCGGGACAGTGGGTCAACTCCATGGAGAAGATCTTTACTGTTCTTCACTGTTCTGAGACGAGGAAGGTGACCTTATCCATTTATTGTTTAGATGGAGAAGCAGATCAATGGTGGGATTTGATTAAGAACACCAAGCCAAGGGAGGAAATTGAAGAGATGGAATGGTAAGACTTTAAGATAATTTTTCTTAACAAGTATTTCCCAAGAACTCTTCACAAAAAGATTGGGAGAGACTTCATAGAGATTAAGCAAAAAGAAGGAGAATCTGTCAAAACCTACAAATCGAATTTCAAAAGGATTGCAATGTATGCTTCAGGTTTTGTTATCAATAATGATAGAAAAATTGATAGATTCTTTATTGGATTACAACCACACCTTCGAAAGGCTCTTGAAATTAGAGACTTTGGGAGTTATGAAGAAGTTGTTCGGTGTGCTCTCAAAGTGGAGATGGAGTTTGGAGAATGGTCCCATAGCTATGGTGATAAGAAACGAAAGATGGAGTTTCAAGCCGGTGGATCTAATGATAAAGGTGGGAAGAAAACTCAATGACCCACATGCCAAAAATGTGGAAAGTTGAACCATGGGAACTGGCTCAAAGGGACGGGAAAATGCTTCAAGTGTAGGAAAGAAGGACATCATGCTCAAAAGTGTCTAAAAGACATGAAAAGGAAGGAGAATGTAGCCGATGAAATGAGATAACCACTCATGGTTCAATGCTACAACTGTAGAAAGCTAGGGCACTATGAAAACCAATGCACTAAACCTCGAGTTCTCTAGGGTAGTCAGCGTCAGTAGCCATCGAAGCCAAATAAACAAGGGAAGGCTTATGCCATCACTACTGCGGAAGTGGACCAAGATAATGAAGTCATACAAGGTACACTTCCTATTCAATCAATAATGTAAAAAATATTATTTGATTCTGGTTCTACGCATTCCTTTATATCTTGCAAGTTTTCTAGAAATATAGAATCGAATCCCCGAATCCTTGAAGTAGAGATATCTGTAAAAACACCAAGTGGTGAAATCATTGCAAACCAAGTGTTTGACACTTCTCCTATTGGCATATGTGGGAATATTCTTCCGGAAAATCTCATAATACTTCACTTGGTGGAATTTGACGCTATAATGGGAATGGATTGTCTCTCATTATATAGAGCACATATAAACTGTCGGGAAAAGGAAATATCTTTTCATATTCCAAACCATCCCATGATCCTCTAAAAATACAAGTAAGATCATGAATCTCCTTTGAAAAATCCTTCAATGGTTTGGGTGTTGATTCCCTACAAAGAATCATACCTCTCCCAAATGGTTGAGTCGAAGTAAAGTTCCAACCTTGAGGAAACGCCCATCGTGAGGGAATATGGTGATGTATTTCCCAAAGAGTTACCCGGAATTCCCCTAGATCTTGATGTAGAGTTATCAATTTAAATCATACCCAGAGCTACTCCTATCTCGAAGTTTCCATATAGGATGGCTTCTATTGAAGTGGAGGAGTTAAAGAAGAAGCTTCAAGAGCATCTGGACAAAGGGTTCATACGCCCTAGTGCATCACCTTGGGGTGCGCCAGTGCTCTTTGTGAAGAAGAAGGATGGAACAATGCGGCTGTGTATCGATTATCGAGAACTCAACAAGATCACCATAAATAACAAGTATCCTCTCCATAGGATTGATGACTTGTTTGATCAGTTAAGAGGAGCTCAATACTTCTCAAAGGTGGATCTTCGTTCTGGATATCATCAGGTAGAGGTGAAGAAGGAAGATATTTAGAAGACTGCCTTCCGTACAAGGTATGGGCACTATGAGTTTTTGGTGATACCCTTCGGACTTACTAATACTCATGAAATCTTCATGGATTTGATGAATAGAGTCTTTAGACATTACTTTGAAAAATTTATGGTAGTGTTTATTGATGATATTCTCATCTACTCCAAGAGAAAGGAGGAACATGAAGAACATCTAAGACTTGTTTTGGAGACATTAAGAAAGGATAAGTTGCATGACAAGTTCAGCAAGTGTGACTTTTGGATGAAGCAAGTCACATTATTGGGACATGTGATCACAAGTGAGGGAATTTATATGGATCCTTCAAAGACAAAGGTGATTTAGAAATGTCCCAGGCCCTCTAGTGTCACAGAAATCCATAGTTTTCTTTGATTAGCTGGGTACTACCGACATTTTGTGAGAAACTTCCAATGATTGTCAAGACCTCTAACTAAGTTAACAAGGAAAGGGGTAAAGTATGTTTGGAAGGACGAATGTGAGGGAAGCTTTAAGGAGCTAAAGAGAAGGATGATCACTACACCTGTACTCACACTACCGAAAAGTGGAGAATGTTTTGTGATATACAGTGATGCTTCAAAGAAAGGATCGGGTTGTGTAATTATGCAAAATGATAATGTGATAGCCTAAGACTCACGACAGTTGAAGATCCATGAGCAGAACTACCCGACGCATGATCTAGAGCTGGAATCTGTGATTTTTGCCTTGAAAATCTGGCTGCACTACCTTTATGGCGAGAAGTGTGACATATACACCGACCACAAGAGCCTAAAGTATATATTCACACAAAAGGATCTCAACATGCATCAAAGGATATGGTTAGATCTAATCAAAGATTATGAATGTATATTCATTATCATCCTGGAAAGGCGAACAAGGTAGCTAATGCACTAAGCAGAAAAGAACCTGCTACTCTATCCATGCTATGGATTGAGAAAGACCCTATCTTCTTGGATATGCAAAAAATGGATTTGGAAATAATAAGGGAAGGGGATACATCCTACCTTTACCAAATTATTGTGAAACCATCCATCCAAGATAAGATTAAGGAAGCACAAAGGGATGATGTGGAGATACAAAAAAGGGTGAATGCAATAAAGGAAGGGAAAATGCAAGAGTTCCATATCGACAATGATTGTGTGATTCGGTTTGGAACACAGCTTTGTGTGCCTTCAGCACCCGGGATAAAGAAGGAGCTATTGGACAATGGACATATCTCAACATTCTCTATCCATCATGGGAGTACCATGATGTACCATGATCTTCGAGAACACTTCTAGTGGGATAACATGAATAAGGAGATTGTAGAATATATATCAAGGTGCTTGGTATGTCAGCAAGTTAAAGCTGAGCGACAAAAGTACAAAGGTATGATGCAGACATTACCTATACCCATGTAGAAATGGGAAAATTTTACTATGGAATTTGTCATAGGTCTCCCAAAGACGTCAAAGGGAAATAATGTGATATGGGTTGTGGTTGACCGACTCACCAAGACTTCCCATTTTATCGCTACTCGGGAAGATCTCTCGCTTGAACAACTTGCAAAGATATATGTGAAGGAAGTGGTGAGACTACATGGAGTTCCACTCTCGATTATCTCTGACCGTGATCCAAGGTTCACATCTAAATTTTGGAGAAGTCTTCAACATGCTTTGAGTACTGAATTAAATTTCAGCATGACCTATCACCCCCAAACTGATGGCCAGTCTGAAAGGACTATTCAAACGCTTGAAGATATTCTAAGAGCTTGCTCTCTAGAATTCAATGGTGGAAGGGATCAACATATCCCATTAGTTGAGTTCTCATACAAAAATAGCCTCCACTCAAGTATTCAGATGGATCCATATGAATCTCTGTATAGAAAGCAATGTATAACTCCAACCTGTTGGGATAAAGTTGGAGAAAGAAACCTACTTGGACCTGATCTTGTGCAAGAGATGACATAAAAGGTTCAAGTCATCCAGAAACACATCAAAGTTGTTCAGATTCGGAAAACGAGCTATGCTGACAACCGTCGAAGGGACTTGAAGTTTGGCGTTGGAGATAAAGTCTTCCTACGAATATCTCCAAGGAAGAGATTCATGCGATTTGGGAAGAAAGAGAAGCTAATCCCAAGGTACATTGTCCCCTTTGAGATCCTTGACCGCATAGGAGCCGTGGTCTATCGACTTGTACTTCCACCGAATATGGCTCAAGTTCATGATGTGTTTCACGTATCACTTCCGAGGAAGTGCATACCAGACCCCTCACATGTACTAAACTCAGAGGTGGTACAACTGGAAGATGATATATCTTATGAGGAATAGCCAGTAGAGATTCTGGATCAGAGAGATAAGGTGTTACGCAACAAGACAACCCACCTTGTCAAAGTGTTGTGGAGGAACCATAAGTTTGAAGAAGCTACTTGGGAACCAGAGGAGGTGATGAAGGAGAAGTACCCTCACCTGTTTGTGTAAAGTGAAATTTCAGGGGTGAAATTTCTTAAGGGGGGAAGAATGTAACGACCCATTGTTTTTCAATAGAAATTCCCTTCTTATAATTATGTCATAAAATCACATGAAAATAAAACATAATGAACTAATAAGTGCTATGTGACCGCTAAACATAAGTTTTTCACTTCTGTATTGGGAATTTTGAGAATTTGACATACACGGTTGTGTTCAAGATGATTTTTGGAGTCTAATATAACAAAAATAATTTTTGGTGAATAGTAACCTACCCTTATGAATAGTAACATACCCTTATGAATAGTAATATGACCCTTATGAATAGTAAATCATCCAACATAAGAGTAACCTTACCCATAAATAATTAATTAAAATGTAGACATCTTAGAAAGTGACAATTTGACCGTAGTAAACGTTTTGGTATTTTTTAAGTCATAAATAAATAATTATAATTAATTAATTAATTTAAAAGAAAAATTATTTTCTTAAAATGTGTTCATTAATTATAAAATCAATGTATTATAGTTTTTATATAATTTTATAAGACCCTACGTAATTTTTGAAAGCACTATAAAATCAGTTTTAATTTTAAAAATTGTTTTCTAAGTAAATTATGATTTTAATTAAATATTAAATTAATAATGTTTAGAATATTATTTTTGAAAAATGGAATTCATTTTTGGATACTAAACGTCGAAAAATGGTATGGGTAAATTTTTAGAATTTTTCTGAGATACTTGAGTTTTTGATGAATAGTGAAATACCATAATTTACAAAAAAAAGCTAAAAAAGCTAATTATAGAGTCATGTGTGATGTTCTAATGATGTAATCCCACTTGATTCTAGATCACATGATAAAATTACTATTCTTGGTCATTGAAGACTCACTATACCTTATCTTAGGGGAAATTAATAAACTAATGAATTTTATATTAAAGAAACCCCTCTCCCCTCCACTATAAAAACCACCCTTCACACCCTCATTTCCTCACACCTCTCAAGCTTCAAGCCTTCTCTAAACTCTGTCCAAACATCCTCCCTAGACCCTGTCCCATTTTCAAGAGCTTCTGGTCTCATAAAAATACCAAGCCTAGATTCCTTAAGGAGGATCTCAAGAGGAATATTTAAGAGGTAATTTCTCTCCCTCTTCTCCTTTAATTTTCTTTCAAGTTCAAGTTCATTTCTTGATCTCTCACCATATATCTTCATCAAAATGGTATTGTAACTCTATTATTATACATTTAATATAATTTTATGATGAAAATGGGATATTATATCATCCAAACCCCTTTCCCTCTTCCTTTTATTTTATTAAGGAGTACATTGTTCGTGAGGTGTTAAATTATCACCTTCAAGAATGACAAGTTTTCTTCTTCCATTTCTACCTTCAGATATGGTCATGAAACCATTTTTATGGTTGAAACAGAACATGTTATATGTATTATCTCCTATTTAAAGTTTTGTAACTAACTTATGACCATATTGCTATTGATAAAATAAAACAAGTTCATTATGATCGAAAATTCGCTCAAATTAACCCAAACAATCATCATTTAATTATTATCTAATGATACATCCACATGGATATAATATAATTAATTATAAGATCATTAAAACTCCGGTAATATTATTAATAACATGAAATATCAGTTTTGTATGTTTACCCATGTTCTACCCGAACTTCAATTTAAGAATACAAGTGAACCACTCAAGAAAACCATAAAACAAACATTCCTGAACAATGTTTTTTAAAATCTATAACTCATCCAAAGGAACATAAAATCAATTAATAAAACCATAATTAATCATATTAGGGTAAAAAAGGTTCTCTATTTATAATTAATGAATATAATTTCAATATACAGGACATTAAAGAGAAGGAAGCATTCAAATACAAGGTAAGGGGAAATTCTCAAACCCAACTTTCATCCTTCGGGTTCTCCCTCTTTCACTCCATTTTTTTTTGATATGGTTACTCCTTAAAGATCATTTTTTCATAATTTTCTTTCCTTTTATATGATATACATGTTTGTCACTGGTTTTTATGTCAAAAAAAATGTTTTTCAAAAGAACTCTTCTTTTAAGAACACACCTTTTACTTCTCTCTCAAAGTGGAAGGTTCTTGAAACATGTATGTTATTCCCTCTTTCTTTTGGGAACCCAAAGTTTATGGATGTTTTATTATGATATTTAACCCATTCCTTTCCATGGGTTATTTATGTTCAATTTTTATATATGTTCCATGTGGAAAGCATGATAATGATAATGTTATGATGTGACAGGTGCGCCCAGAATTATATAACGCAATTTGAATGTTTGAATGTGACGGGTATGCCCAGAATTATACAATGCTCCAATGAATTGGGTAAAGTGATGAATATAATGATTAAATGTGAAATTATGTGTTAACAAGATTCTATCTTGGTTCACAAGTATGTGTGGTAGTTAACCACTAAGACATGATGTTTTATTTTTATGAATTGCCACATTTCAAGTCTTTTATTTATGCTCCTCTATTGTTCATGATATTTTGCTTATGTAATGATCGTTCTCACCCCATGATATATTCTTCTCATATATCCTCTTACTGGGCTTTTATCTCACCCCTTTTGATTTATATCCTTAGGTGGTTACATGTACTAAGGAGAGGACAAGTGCCAATGAGAAGCTAGAGAAGAAGAAATTAAATAAATGTTTATGCTTGATGTTGTAATTGTTATGTATGGTCTTAGTTTTCCCAAGACACTAAACCTTTGGATCCTCTATGTGTAATACTATTATGTTCTTTATCTTTAAAATGATGCAGTAGTAATGTAGAAAAAGGTGGGGACTCTATAGAATGATTCCTTTTTCTACCCCAAAATCTGAGCATCCATGGGCCGCTTTATGAAGAAATATCTACATGATCTTCTACATCCGAACTCCCCATTAAATATTCATTTGAATAAAATTGGAATCACATCAATTGAATGTATGTAGACCTATTTATGATTAATTTAGTTAGGTGGGGTCGACGTAGTCATCCAGAATAATTGTATAATTTGATTGAATTTTTCTGACCCTTGGATGGCTGAGTTAAATCCTCGTCCAGAAGAAAAAGATGAAGAAAATAAATATCAGAATAAAATTAAAAAGTAATCACATAAATTTGATCTATATTTTAAATGATATAAACAAATTACCAAATTGATTAAAATCTGTTTATATTTCTAAATTAAGAAGTTTTCCAATTTTAGCCCAAAACACATAATAAATCCAAAATTGATGCAAATAACACCAATTGATAAATTTTTAGTTATTAAATTAATGAATTACATATAAAAAATGATGAAAATATTATCTCCATCAATATATAAAAGAAATACATTCAATAACTGTAGGTTCCGGGTGTAGTGGAAGCGCATTGGTGGGGTTTTTACCCAACTTTAATTTTAACGTTAAAAACGTTCAATCCGAGATCCGTCATGATTTAAAATGCTGGATCTTCAGAATAGAACGAAGAACGGAAAATAAAAGAAGAGTCCCGGAACCGTTGAGATAGGATCATCATATGTTGCTTATAATTAATTTAATTAATTCATAAGAATTACCTCGATGAAATTCTTTCTTCGTTGGAGTCTCCAGTCACGATCCTGTGATCCGTAATTGCGTCGTAGAATCCAAGTACAGGATTCCTCTAGCGGTGATCCAAACGTGCTCCACGTATCTCTGGATGTCGCCGAAGGTATCTCCGGGTGCTAGCGCATAAGAACCTTCACTTTCGATGTCCGCCTTCTACCGCCTTGATCCAGTAACTACTGGAAATTCGAGCTATAGCCACGGTTCTAAACCGTGGCTATAGGCCCTCAAACCGTGGCTATAGGTAATAGCCACGGTTTGAGGAACCGTGGCCAAGTTTGGCGTGGCTATAGGCCTAGACCTATAGCCACGGTTCCAAACCGTGGCTTTAACTCTATAGCTACGGTTCAAACCGTGGCTATAGGTTTATAGCCACGGTTAAAACCGTGGCTGTATACCTAATGCCACGGTTTCCACCGTGGCTATACTAAAGGCCGGACAAAATCTATAGCCACGGTTTAAAACCGTGGCATTATGTCTATAGCCACGGTTTAAAACCGCGACAATACATCAATAGCCACGGTTTTGAACCGTGGCTATAGGGTGTCCAAATTCATAAAAAAAAAACCCCCTGGACACACCCTGGACACCCCCATGCCACCCCCGGCCAGTCCCCCCTGCCAGTACCCCCGGACAGCCCCCCGTGCACCCCCGGACAGCCCCCCGTGCACCCCCGGACAGCCCCCCGTGCACCCCCGGACAGCCCCCCGTGCACCCCTGGACAGCCCCCCCGGCCAGCCCCAGCCAGCCCCCCGTGCACCCCCGAGCAGCCCCCCGACCAGCCCCGGACAGCCCCCCGTGCACCCCTGGACAGCCCCCCCGGCCAGCCCCCCGTGCACCCCCGAGCAGCCCCCCGACCAGCCCCGGACAGCCCCCCGTGCACCCCCGGACAGCCCCCAGCCCCCAGCCCCCCCTGCCCCCTGCTTGTCCCCCTGCCAGCTCCCCCCCTGCTAGTCCCCCCCTGCCCCCTGCTAGTCCCCCACTGCCCCTGCTAGTACCCCCCCCGCCACCCCCCCTTCTTGTCCCCTTGCCAGCCCCCCCTGCCACCCCCCTGCCAGTCCCCCCTGCCCCCTGACACCCCCCCTGCTAGTCCCCCTGCTAGTCCCCCTGCCCCCTGCTAGTCCCCCACTGTCCCCTGTTAGTCCCCCCCCCCGCCACCCCCCCGCTTGTCCCCTTGCCAGCCCCCCCAGCCACCCCCTGCTTGTCCCCCTGCAAGCCCCCCCTGCTTGTCCCCCTGCCAGCCCCACCCCTGCTCCTGCCAGCCCCCCCCCTGCCCCCTGCTTGCCCCCCTGCCAGCCCCCCCCTTCCCCCTGCTTGTCCCCCTTCCAGCCCCCCCGGCCACCCCCCTGCCCCCTGCTTGCCCCCTGCCGCCACCCCCCCCTTCCCCCTGCCAGCCCCCCCGCCCCTGCTTGTCCCCCTGCCAACCCCCCCTGCTGGACACCCCCCCTGTCCGTGCACCCCCGGACAGCCCCCCATGCACCCCCGGACAGCCCCCCATGCACCCCCGGACAGCCCCCCGTGCACCCCTTGCCAGCCCCCCCAGCCACCCCCTGCTTGTCCCCCTGCAAGCCCCCCCTGCTTGTCCCCCTGCCAACCCCACCCCTGCTCCTGCCAGCCCCCCCCATGCCCCCTGCTTGCCCCCCTGCCACCCCCCCCTTCCCCCTGCTTGTCCCCCTTCCAGCCCCCCCGGCCACCCCCCTGCCCCCTGCTTGCCCCCTGCCGCCACCCCCCCCCCCCTTCCCCCTGCCAGCCCCCCCGCCCTGCTTGTCCCCCTGCCAACCCCCCCTGCTAGACACCCCCCCTGTCCGTGCACCCCCGGACAGCCCCCCGTGCACCCCCGGACAGCCCCCCATGCACCCCCGGACAGCCCCCCGTGCACCCCTGGACAGCCCCCCCGGCCAGCCCCGGCCAGCCCCCCGTGCACCCCCGGACAGCCCCGGACAGCCCCCATGTGCACCCCCGGACAGACCCCATGCAGCCCCCATCCCCCCTGCACAGAACCCCGGAAACCCCCTGCCCCCTGCTTGTCCCCCTGCCAGCCCCCCCTGCCCCCTGCTTGTCCCCCTGCCAGCTCCCCCCCTGCCCCCTGCTAGTCCCCCACTGCCCCCTGCTAGTCCCCCCCCGCCACCCCCCCTGCTTGTCCCCTTGCCAGCCCCCCCTGCCAGTCCCCACTGCCCCCTGACACCCTCCCTGCTAGTCCCCCTGCCCCCTGCTAGTCCCCCACTGCCCCCTGTTAGTCCACCCCCCCCGCCACCCCCCTGCTTGTCCCCTTGCCAGCCCCCCTGCCGCCCCCTGCCAGCCCCCCTGCTTGTCCCCCTGCCAGCCCCCCCTGCTCCTGCCAGCCCCCCCCCCCCTGCCCCCCTGCCAGCCCCCCCTTCCCCCTGCTTGTCACCCTGCCAGCCCCCCCGGCCACCCCCCTGCTTGTCCCCCTGCCAGCCCCCCCCTGCCCCTGCCAGCCCCCCCCCCTGCCCCTGCCAGCCCCCCCTGCCAGCCCCCCCCTTCCCCCTGCTTGTCCCCCTGCCAGCCCCCCCTGCCCCCTGCTTGTCCCCCTGCCAGCCCCCCCCCCCCCTGCCCCCCTGCCAGCCCCCCCTTCCCCCTGCTTGTCCCCCTGCCAGCCCCCCCTGCCCCCTGCTTGTCCCCCTGCCAGCCCCCCCTGCCCCCTGCTTGCCCCCTGCCACCCCCCCCCCTTCCCCCTGCCAGCCCCCCCAGCCCCTGCTTGTCCCCCTGCCAACCCCCCCTGCTGGACACCCCCCCTGTCCGTGCACCCCCGGACAGCCCCCCGTGCACCCCCGGACAGCCCCCCGTGCACCCCCGGACAGCCCCCCCGGCCAGCCCCGGCCAGCCCCCCGTGCACCCCCGGACAGCCCCACGACCAGCCCCGGACAGCCCCCCGTGCACCCCCGGACAGCCCCCATGTGCACCCCCGGACAGCCCCCCGTGCACCCCCGGACAGCCCCCCCGTGCACCCCCAGACAGCCCCCCCGTGCACCCCCGGACAGCCCCCATATGCACCCCCGGACAGCCCCCATATGCACCCCCAAACAGCCCCCCGTGCACCCCTGGACAGCCCCCCGGCCATCCCCGGACAACCCCCTGTGCACCCCCGGACAGCCCCCCGACCAGCCCCGGACAGCCCCCCGTGCACCCCCGGACAGCCCCCATGTGCACCCCCGGACAGACCCCATGCAGCCCCATTCCCCCCGGACAGCCCCCCGTGCACCCCCGGACAGCCCCCATGTGCAACCCCGGACAGCCCCCATGTGCACCCCCGGACAAACCCCATACAGCCCCCTACCCCCCTGCACAGAACCCCGGGCGTTTATCAAGCGCGCGCAACGCTTAAAGAACGCATAATGAGCCCTACCGCGCAGACCACACGTCCGATTGACGCGCCGTCTGCGCGTGCACGTCGCGAATAATAATGGGATTGTTGTCCTGTGATTTCAGGGCAATCCGATGTCGTCCGCTATGAGTTTGACCGTTAGACGCCTGTTTTGGCCGTTTATGACACCGGAACGGCGTTCCCAGTCACCGCGGGCACACGGCACGTCCGATTGACGTGCCGTCTGCTCGACCACATCACAATTCACTCACCCTTTGATGTCGTCCGATTTCAGGCCATTCGGAATTCGTTCGGCCCGTTTGGACCCCCCACGCGCGTTTATCAAGCGCGCGCAACGCTTAAAGAACGCATAATGAGCCCTCCTGCGCAGACCGCACGTCCGATTGACGTGCCGTCTGCGCGTGCACGTCGCGAATAATAGTTTGAATGTTGTCCTGTGATTTCAGGTCAATCCGATGTCGTTCGCTATGAGTTTGACCGTTAGACGCCCGTTTTGGCCGTTTATGACACCAGAACGGCGTTCCCGGTCACCGCGGGCACACGGCACGTCCGATTGACGTGCCGTCTGATCGACCACATCACAATTCACTCACCCTTTGATGTCGTCCGATTTCAGGCCATTCACAATTCGTTCGGCCCGTTTGGACCCCCCACGCGCTTTTCTCAAGCGCGCGCAACGCTTAAAGAACGCATAATGAGCCCTCCTGCGCAGACCGCACGTCCGATTGACGTGCCGTCTGCGCGTGCACGTCGCGAATAATAATTTGAATGTTGTCCTGTGATTTCAGGTCAATCTGATGTCGTCCGCTATGAGTTTGACCGTTAGACGTCCGTTTTGGCCGTTTATGACACCAGAACGGCGTTCCCGGTCACCGCGGGCACACGGCACGTCCGATTGACGTGCCGTCTGCTCGACCACATCACAATTCACTCACCCTTTGATGTCGTCCGATTTCAGGCCATTCTCAATTCGTTCGGCCCGTTTGGACCCCCCCACGCGCGTTTCTCAAGCGCGCGCAACGCTTAAAGAACGCATAATGAGCCCTTCTGCGCAGACTGCACGTCCGATTGACGTGCCGTCTGCGCGTGCATGTCGCGAATAATAATTTGAATGTTGTCCTGTGATTTCAGGTCAATCCGATGTCGTTCGCTATGAGTTTGACCGTTAGACGCCCGTTTTGGCCGTTTATGACACCAGAACGGCGTTCCCGGTCACCGCGGGCACACGGCACGTCCGATTGACGTGCCGTCTGCTCGACCACATCACAATTCACTCACCCTTTGATGTCGTCCGATTTCAGGCCATTCGGAATTCGTTCGGCCCGTTTGGACCCCCCCACGCACGTTTATCAAGCGCGCGCAACGCTTAAAGAACGCATAATGAGCCCTCCTGCGCAGACCGCACGTCCGATTGACGTGCCGTCTGCGCGTGCACGTCGCGAATAATAGTTTGAATGTTGTCCTGTGATTTCAGGTCAATCCGATGTCGTTCGCTATGAGTTTGACCGTTAGACGCCCGTTTTGGCCGTTTATGACACCAGAACGGCGTTCCCGGTCACCGCGGGCACACGGCACGTCCGATTGACGTGCCGTCTGCTCGACCACATCACAATTCACTCACCCTTTGATGTCGTCCGATTTCAGGCCATTCGCAATTCGTTCGGCCCATTTGGACCCCCCACGCGCGTTTCTCAAGCGCGCGCAACGCTTAAAGAACGCATAATGAGCCCTCCTGCGCAGACCGCACGTCCGATTGATGTGCCGTCTGCGCGTGCACGTCGCGAATAATAATTTGAATGTTGTCCTGTGATTTCAGGTCAATCTGATGTCGTCCGCTATGAGTTTGACCGTTAGACGCCCGTTTTGGCCGTTTATGACACCAGAACGGCGTTCCCGGTCACCGCGGGCACACGGCACGTCCGATTGACGTGCCGTCTACTCGACCACATCACAATTCACTCACCCTTTGATGTCGTCCGATTTCAGGCCATTCGCAATTCGTTCGGCCCATTTGGACCCCCCACGCGCGTTTCTCAAGCGCGCGCAACGCTTAAAGAACGCATAATGAGCCCTCCTGCGCAGACCGCACGTCCGATTGACGTGCCGTCTGCGCGTGCACGTCGCGAATAATAATTTGAATGTTGTCCTGTGATTTCAGGTCAATCCGATGTCGTTCGCTATGAGTTTGACCGTTAGACGCCCGTTTTGGCCGTTTATGACACCAGAACGGCGTTCCCGGTCACCGCGGGCACACGGAACGTCCGATTGACGTGCCGTCTGCTCGACCACATCACAATTCACTCACCCTTTGATGTCGTCCGATTTCAGGCCATTCGCAATTCGTTCGGCCCGTTTGGACCCCCCACGCGCGTTTCTCAAGCACGCGCAACGCTTAAAGAACGCATAATGAGCCCTCCTGCGCAGACCGCACGTCCGATTGATGTGCCGTCTGCGCGTGCACGTCGCGAATAATAATTTGAATGTTGTCCTGTGATTTCAGGTCAATCCGATGTCGTTCGCTATGAGTTTGACCGTTAGACGCCCGTTTTGGCCGTTTATGACACCAGAACGGCGTTCCCGGTCACCGCGGGCACACGGCACGTCCGATTGACGTGCCGTCTGCTCGACCACATCACAATTCACTCACCCTTTGATGTCGTCCGATTTCAGGCCATTCGCAATTCGTTCGGCCCGTTTGGACCCCCCACGCGCGTTTCTCAAGCGCGCGCAACGCTTAAAGAACGCATAATGAGCCCTCCTGCGCAGACCGCACGTCCGATGGTGACTAGGTCTCATAGCTCATCTACCTACAACTTGGAATGGGATGATGACGTCGGGGAGGGGGTTATGAAAACGAAATGCTTTATTATGAAGGCAGTTTTATCAATGTCTAGCCCCATCTCCTCTCTTATGTCATCTTTTGTTTTTAATAAAATGGCTTTAGAGCCTTTCGGCTCGAAGCTTCTTTCTGTCATACTCTAATTCTGTTAAGCCTCTCAAACTTGACACACTGTCATACTCTAATTCTGTTAAGCCTCTCAAACTTCCAGCCCTCAATGAGGGCTGCAATTCTGTATTAAAGGATGGGAACGAAAATTACAGCAGAAAAATAGAAGAAATAGGGAAAACAACAGAAGAAATCCTCAGGAGGCCCCCAGGCTGAGGGAGGAAGATCAAGCTAACAAGCCACCAGGCCGATCTTCCGCTGAACTGTAAATGGCCCATAGAAACGAGGGGCAGGTTTCTGAGAAATCTGGCAGGTTAAAGAGTGTTGTTTGTGAGGCCGAAAGCGTACGGAAACAGGATCTCCCACATGGAGGGCAAGGTGACGGCAGTGTATTAGTTTTCTGCTTCATGATGTCTTGGGACCGACTCAAATAATATTTGAGTCCACGATCAAGCAGTGCATGGGCAACAGCGGGCAACTAGATTTCTGATGGAACAGCGTAGGTCTCGTGGCAGCGATTTACCACCTCTGTTTGGTCATCCGTTTGCGGGTGGTAGGTCAAGCTGAGTTTTAAGTCAGTGCCTTGGAGTTTGAGCAGTTCAATCCAAAAATGGCTTACAAAAATGGGATTGCGGTCGCTGGAATGCTATGCAAACTGACAATCTCCCACACGAAAACCTCGCCCACACTCCCACACTCTTTGCTGTGTAAGGGTGTTTTAGGGGTAAAAAATGGCCATATTTAGAGAGATGATCAATGATGACCAGAATCACAGTGCAACCACGGGATTAGGGTAGTCCGGTGATAAAATCCATAGAGAGACCCGACCACACCAGCTGGGGAATTTCCAACGGCTGCAACAGGCCAGCCGGATATAGTGTGGAATATTTATTTCGTTGGCATTTGGCCCATTGGCAAACTGTTGAACCGGTATTTTCATCCCGACCCAATATAAATTGGCAGGCAATTTTCTATACGTGCGGCAAAAACCAGAATGACCCCACTACGGAGACAAATGGAACTCAGCCAGCAATATGGGCACCCATGGGGACGAACTAGACAGCACCAACCGGCCCTTATAACAGAGGACACCTTGCAGAAAAGAGTAAGTAGGAAAGGAAGGAGCATCTGCTTGCAGAGTGATGATGACTTAGCTGAAAAATGGGTCGTCTGAAACGCCTGTGAGCAAGTGGGGCTGAACCTCCCCCCTGTTGGATGTGGCTGGAGCAGGGCCACATCACGGCGTGACCGCGGCGTGACCGCGGCGTGACCGCGGTGTGACCGCAGCGTGTTGGCCCGATCCAGCGACATCCGCGGGGCAGCATCTTCCGACCAGGAGCGAAGGGAGCGGGAGGAGGCTGGAATGTGGGTGAAAGGGGGCTGGTTGCAGGTGTTGGGGGGATGGTGCGGGCTGATTCGAAGGTGGGGGGGCTGTTGCGGGCTGGAATGCTGGTGGCAGCGGGCTGATGACTTAGCTGAAAAATGGGTCGTCTGAAACGCCTGTGAGCAAGTGGGGCTGAACCTCCCCCCTGTTGGATGTGGCTGGAGCAGGGCCACATCACGGCGTGACCGCGGCGTGACCGCGGCGTGACCGCGGCGTGACCGCGGCGTGACCGCGGCGTGACCGCAGCGTGTTGGCCCGATCCAGCGACATCCGCGGGGCAGCATCTTCCGACCAGGAGCGAAGGGAGCGGGAGGAGGCTGGAATGTGGGTGAAAGGGGGCTGGTTGCAGGTGTTGGGGGGATGGTGCGGGCTGATTCGAAGGTGGGGGGGCTGTTGCGGGCTGGAATGCTGGTGGCAGCGGGCTGATGACTTTGCTGAAAAATGGGTCGTCTGAAACGCCTGTGAGCAAGTGGGGCTGAACCTCCCCCCTGCTGGATGTGGCTGGAGCAGGGCCACATCACGGCGTGACCGCGGCGTGACCGCGGCATGACCGCGGCGTGACCGCAGCGTGTTGGCCCGATCCAGCGACATCCGCGGGGCAGCATCTTCCGACCAGGAGCGAAGGGAGCGGGAGGAGGCTGGAATGTGGGTGAAAGGGGGCTGGTTGCAGGTGTTGGGGGGATGGTGCGGGCTGATTCGAAGGTGGGGGGGCTGTTGCGGGCTGGAATGCTGGTGGCAGCGGGCTGATGACTTTGCTGAAAAATGGGTCGTCTGAAACGCCTGTGAGCAAGTGGGGCTGAACCTCCCCCCTGCTGGATGTGGCTGGAGCAGGGCCACATCACGGCGTGACCGCGGCGTGACCGCGGCGTGACCGCGGCGTGACCGCGGCGTGACCGCGGCGTGACCGCGGCGTGACCGCGGCGTGACCGCGGCGTGACCGCGGCGTGACCGCGGCGTGACCGCGGCGTGACCGCGGCGTGACCGCGGCGTGACCGCGGCGTGACCGCGGCGTGACCGCGGCGTGACCGCGGCGTGACCGCGGCGTGACCGCGGCGTGACCGCGGCGTGACCGCGGCGTGACCGCGGCGTGACCGCGGCGTGACCGCGGCGTGACCGCGGCGTGACCGCGGCGTGACCGCGGCGTGACCGCGGCGTGACCGCAGCGTGTTGGCCCGATCCAGCGACATCCGCGGGGCAGCATCTTCCGACCAGGAGCGAAGGGAGTGGGAGGAGGCTGGAATGTGGGTGAAAGGGGGCTGGTTGCAGGTGTTGGGGGGATGGTGCGGGCTGATTCGAAGGTGGGGGGGCTGTTGCGGGCTGGAATGCTGGTGGCAGCGGGCTGATGACTTAGCTGAAAAATGGGTCGTCTGAAACGCCTGTGAGCAAGTGGGGCTGAACCTCCCCCCTGTTGGATGTGGCTGGAGCAGGGCCACATCACGGCGTGACCGCGGCGTGACCGCGGCGTGACCGCGGCGTGACCGCGGCGTGACCACAGCGTGTTGGCCCGATCCAGCGACATCCGCGGGGCAGCATCTTCCGACCAGGAGCGAAGGGAGCGGGAGGAGGCTGGAATGTGGGTGAAAGGGGGCTGGTTGCAGGTGTTGGGGGGATGGTGCGGGCTGATTCGAAGGTGGGGGGGCTGTTGCGGGCTGGAATGCTGGTGACAGCGGGCTGATGACTTTGCTGAAAAATGGGTCGTCTGAAACGCCTGTGAGCAAGTGGGGCTGAACCTCCCCCCTGCTGGATGTGGCTGGAGCAGGGCCACATCACGGCGTGACCGCGGCGTGACCGCGGCGTGACCGCGGCGTGACCGCAGCGTGTTGGCCCGATCCAGCGACATCCGCGGGGAAGCATCTTCCGACCAGGAGCGAAGGGAGCGGGAGGAGGCTGGAATGTGGGTGAAAGGGGGCTGGTTGCAGGTGTTGGGGGGATGGTGCGGGCTGATTCGAAGGTGGGGGGGCTGTTGCGGGCTGGAATGCTGGTGGCAGCGGGCTGATGACTTTGCTGAAAAATGGGTCGTCTGAAACGCCTGTGAGCAAGTGGGGCTGAACCTCCCCCCTGCTGGATGTGGCTGGAGCAGGGCCACATCACGGCGTGACCGCGGCGTGACCGCGGCGTGACCGCGGCGTGACCGCGGCATGACCGCGGCGTGACCGCGGCGTGACCGCGGCGTGACCGCGGCGTGACCGCAGCGTGACCGCGGCGTGACCGCGGCGTGACCGCGGCGTGACCGCGGCGTGACCGCGGCGTGACCGCGGCGTGACCGCGGCGTGGTTGAAAATATAACCCATATCTACAAAGATTTATTGAAATTTAGAGACATTTTGAAAATATAACCCATATCTACAAAGATTTGTTGTCATTCTACTAAAATCCTTGGGAATTTCTGGTGTGGTTGAGTTGTTTAGTGATTTTTCTCAGTTTTCTTTTATGCCTTACCCCGCACCCCATTGAGTAGTGGTAGATGACGGAAAATATAAACCATATCTACAAAGATATGTTGTCATTATACTAAAATCCTTGAGAATTTCTAGTGTGGTTGAGTTGTTTAGTGATTTTTCTCAGTTTTCTTTTATGCCTTACCCCGCACCCCATTGAGTAGTGGTAGATGACGAAAAATATAAACCATATCATAAAGAAATTAATAACAGAAATCATCATTATTTATCTTTGAGAAGGAGAGAGACATTTCATAGAAAATAGTTTTCTTCTTGGTTGAAATTGAAGGTGGAAATATTACTATAATAAATTAATTATATCAATATTTAATTATGTTCAATATCCATTTATATTATATGAACTAGAGGTAAATCCATTTTGCTCAAGGACTCCTAAGGATATTATTTTTTTGAAGGTTGGGGACCCACCTTACATCAAGTAAGTGGATGATGGATTGATCATCTTACTCTATTAGAATAGAGTCTCTACCCTCAACCCTACACCTATTATTATTTCCTAAAAGGGCATACCCTTCCAACTTCTTGAATAGATTCAAAAAAGACTCTATATATAGACACAAGTTACAATAATATCCATAGTTGAGGACCCACTCATGATTGAGTTTATGGATGGATATATTCCGGAATTCAATAGCATAATATCTTGAGTCAACCATAAAAGGCTGGTCAGTTGGTTTTTTGTGTTCTAACTCTCACATGAGTTTCCTACACTTGGGATTAATGTGCATGGGTTTAACATAGTGAAAACATGTGACTTTTCTATCCAAGGAACTAGTTTTGGATTTGGGTTCTTTATTACACTTGGAAAGTATGTTCACTACCACCATAATGACATCAAATCCTTGAGATCGGGGTAAACTAGATATAAAATATATATAAATATCCTCCCACACTTATTCCAATATGGATTCCTAAATTCTAGGAATTCAAAATGATGGTACAAACCAGTGGAAAATTCATGTATGGAATACATGGATAGTTCTCATAGAAAAAAAATAAGAATCTGCATAGACAGATTCACATAAAATCTGGGTAAAAAACATGAGAATGCAATTCCAAAACATAGGAATTTACCATGTTCATAAAAAATATAAACCAATAAAGGTTAAATAATTCAAAAATAGATTCTTAAATTCTTGGATTTCCAAATAATTACAATGACACCAGTGAGAAAATCTCAAAATAGTGGAAAATACAAGTAACAAATGTTTGCATAATTCTAATATAAATTGAGTGAACTATAGCCAGATATGTTGAGCCACCATTCTATTTTCTGATGAAGTGTAGTGTTGCTGTTTGGAAAACAACTCCTCTAGATGTTGTAAAATTGATATGCAAATCATCATGGTTCATACTAATCACAAAAAAAAATCATCATTAATTCATGATATAATGACACCATTTATCAAATAATTGTGATACCCTCACCTGGAATGATAAGAACCATAGAACACCTGACGGAAATCACAAACAGGAGGAGGAGGAGGGGGTTCGAAGAGGTGGATGAACTGTAAGAAAAAAAAACAAATTACCGAGGAAGACAGCTGCAGATGAGGAAAATGTGTCGGGAGGGAGATGGGGGTGTCGACCTCGGTCGGAAGAGAGCCGTCGGGGAGGAGCCGTCGAGGAGGAGGACGCGGCGAGGAGGGCGCGGCGAGGAGGAGGCGTCGGGGAGGAGGGCGCGGCGAGGAGGAGGGCGCGGCGAGGAGGGCGCGGCGAGGAGGAGGGTGCGGCGAGGAGGAGGGCGCGGCGAGGAGGAGGCGTCGGGGAGGAGGAGGGCGCGGCGAGGAGGAATTGCGAGGGCGGAGGAGGAGACGTGGTCGGGAGGAGGCTTGTGTGCGAATCGGGGGAGGAGGGCTGCGGAGGAGGAGCCCGATAAAAGATAGGAGAAAAAAACGATGAAACAGCTTTAGCCACGAAAGAAAAATTTAAGCGTGGCAATATAATGGATATAGCCACGGACCTACAAAACCGTGGCTATAGGTCCGTGGCTATAGCCTGAATTTCTAGTAGTGAGTGGAGGATCTCGCTCTCATAACTTGAAAGCGTTCTTGGTAGAAAGGGAATTATCTCTTGGCTTGAGAGTATTTATAAATCCATTGTGCACAACAATGGCTCTGATTCTATGTGAATAATTTAATTGGGATTATAATACTTAGAATAATAAAATTAATTAATTTCCCGAAAGCATTTAATCATTTCATTTAATTCTTAGTAATACCCCATGTCTTAATAATGACAGATGACCATCATTATTACTTTAAAAGTGCCCAACGTATTACATTTAATATCATTTAATTAAATAAACAATATTTTCACACGAATATCGAAAAACAAACTACACAGCGTGTATATAAATATACACGACGTGTACTTTTATTTTATTTATTTCCTCTACCATATTTATTAGAGCTTGAGTAATGACTATTTATTTCTTAAATAAATGTAACTACATTACTCGCTAATAAATATATATTATTTCTCCCACAATATATATTCTCTCGAATAACTAGTGTCGAAACAAATGCGATCAGTCATCCTTAAATAATCATTAAACCACAGTCGGGAATAATATTTATTTAACTTGTTAAATTAATATTTAACTGAGATACATGGACACACTTAGTGTGTGACCCTCTAGGCCTCTTTATTAGGGGCATTAGGCGGAGCCTGCCTAAAGTCCAAGGTTAT
This sequence comes from Viscum album, assembly GCA_963277665.1. Taxonomy (NCBI): domain Eukaryota; kingdom Viridiplantae; phylum Streptophyta; class Magnoliopsida; order Santalales; family Viscaceae; genus Viscum; species Viscum album. The sequence goes on from OY728121.1 coordinate 671,674,933, forward strand.
TGTCTAGCAGCACTCCAAGGCACCCATAGAGAAAGAAGTTAACGCCGCAATGATGTGTCACCTCCTACGAATGCTTACCGTGTAATATAATCCCTTTGTCTCGATATCTCCAATCAAGCAGGTTGCATGCTAGTGCCATCAACCCATGTGCTCGATTATTCTTTCTTTGACTTCCCGAAATTGAACTCGCCCATACCTTACCATGGCCATGAATTTATTTAGGCTATATCAATTTCATCAAAGGGCCTGAGATATCTACTTCTGTTATGGAACAAAAGGGACAAATCCTTTCTCGCATTATCTATTAATGCAGTATTACTTGTGACGTACCCAACGTATCCTACCTCACTGCGAACAGTGTGTCGTCACAGTTTTCATCAATACATCTAAGTGCGTGAGTTGTAATACCCATTAATAATAATCTTAAAGTCAAAGGACCAATACACATGTCCGCAGATAGGAACATCCAATGACACTATGAAATGTGGATTTCCTACCGGCGGGTCTCGTTCTCATAATATCCTCCTGGATATTACCAAGGGAACACACCATGAGAAGGTGCCTCAAAGTTTTATGAGTCCTCACCCCTAATGACCTGTATTATTTGTGTCCCTCAAATAATATCATCTGGCCATAGAACATATATTCAAGAATAGTGTTATGGCACTTCCAGGTTCTCATCATAGCAGGGATCCGCTATGACCCATTAATGCAACAACTATCCTTAAGACATTATCACATGCATTTTCACGCAGAAGAACAATCAAGATGTGATAAGACTTTTATTAATGAATAAAGTACAAAGTAGTTGGTTCTAGACCACCAACTCCAACAGACTCCCACTTGGACTAGAGCCAACTACTAACAACCTTTAACCCGCTAGCTCTCACATGATATTCATGATTCTGCTGAGATAAGCCCTTAGTCATGGGGTCTTCCACGTTCTCTTCCATGGACACTCTGCTCACTGCAACTTTACCCCTTTGATAGAAATCCCTCAAGAGGTGATTTTCATGACCCGACCCTACCCGGGCTCGAGCCGCAACTACCCCAAGCCCGCCTCCATAGGCCAGGTGCTGGCGACCAGCGCCGAAGGCACAACAACTCGGGGAGGCCTTTGCCCAAGCACCTGTACACACACACGCAACAAACTCAATGCAACAGTGCAGAGTAAAAGAAAATACAAGTAAAGAAAAGTAAAGGGAAACTTCTATATATATACCACAAAGTGCATCGACCTCTACCAGTACAAAGAAAGCTAAAAGTACACTGAAAAGAAAAGGGAAAAAACACGCGCCCAACCAACAAGTGCCACAACCTGGCAACAGGTAAACAAAAAGAAACAGCTGACGGGTCTCCCACCTGGAACCCGGCCACGACCACCGCACGCGGTCCAAGCTCCCAAGCTCTTGCGCTCCACTGAAGTCACGCTCCACCTGTTCGTCTTCTGCAATGTCACACCAAGTGCGGGAAAAGCCCAAGCAAGGGTGAGTATAAAAATACTCATTAGGATACCCCGAAGGCTCAAGGGAGCAACAGAAGGAGGTACTGAAGGGTGAGTAGTAGAGCGAACAGGAAAGCAAAGGGGTACAACAGAGAGTACAGTAAAGAGTCCAGCTCAACCCAACAGGAGGAAAGAAGGTAGACTTGTCCAGACACAAGGAGCTGGAAATGGTGAGAAGATAAAATTCTTGTCGAGTCTTCGCTACCTATAGTAGGAGAGTAGACTCATCCAACCACGAGAAGCTAGACACGGAAAGCACGTGGCATACCCCGCGCGTCTTCGCCTCTCCTGGAGGGAGAGTAGCCAAAACCCAAGGAGTGGGTACCCGTACGAGGTATATATATATGTATGCTCTGTCAAGAAGCCCGAACAAACTCCTAAGGGGATCTCCGTCCCGTAGCTCAGCCCAAAAAAAGTATCCAACAGTCCCAGAGGTAAACACCATCGATGCCCAACATCCCGCACGTCTGCCCCGAACCGCAAGACAAGGGGCTCAATCACCACACCTCGACACTATCCTCTTTGGGCGGCACTGACTCGCCCACACGGTTTTAGGTCACGTCACAAGGATGTGTCTCGGTAGGGAAAGCGCCCCTCGTACTTAGGAGTTCTAGGGAAAGTCAAACCACACCTCGTCACTGCCCCACAATCGAGAGGTCTCCTCAAAATCAAGTCGTTCCATCACCGACCCGTACAACCAAGGGTCCCGCTCCGGTAACCACAGAGGAAAGCCACAAACTATCCTAGTAGTAAGGACTGAGTCTGGAATGCCAATAGGTGTCCCACTACCCAGCCCCACTGGAGGGTAATTCATAACCAAATATCGGGTGACCCACTGCCCAGCCCTGCTGGAGGGTAAACCCTAATATATCATCAGGCGACCCACTGCCCAGCCCCGCTGGAGGGAAAACCATAACCAGATATCGGATGACCCACTGCCCAACCCTGCTGGAGGGTAAACCCTAATACATCATCAGACGACCCACTGCCCAGCCCCGCTAGAGGGTAAACCAAATTACATCATCAGGCAACCCACTGCCCAACCCCGCTAGAGGGTAGACCTGGAATAAGTTGACAGGCGACCCACTGCCCAGCCTTGCTGGAGGGTAGACCTGGAACTAGACGACGGGAGACCCAATGCCCAGCCCAGCTGGAGGGTAGGCCCTAAGAGGTCGTCAGGTGACCCACTACCCAGTCTTTGCTGGAGGGTAGACCCTAAGTGCATCGGGTGACCCACTGCCCAGTCTCTACTGGAGGGTAGATCCTAAGAGCGTCGGGTGACCCACTGCCCAGTCTCCGCTGGAGGGTAGACCCTAGAAGCTGATGAATAACCCACTGCCCAGCCCCGCTGGAGGGTAAAACTCAGAACTTCTCTGGCCACATCCACTGGAGGGTACAACACTGGTCAAAAAAATGCAGAGTGGGTATCGCGCAACCACCCAACTCCAGCACAACTCACCCAAAGGGGTTCAGCGCCTGTTCCATCACGGGGTGCCACTAGCACCGCTACTGGCCGATCCATCGAGAACGAAACCGGGGGGAGACCACTCAACCCTGCTGGTCAACAAACAAGCACCGAGCCAGGGAAAAAACTCCACCCTACTGGTCAAACAAACACACAGAGGGAACCTCTACGTCGCGAGAGGTCAAAGTACGCAAATCAGAACACGACACGCACATGGGGCTCACACGACGTGTGGCCCCAAGTCAACCCCAATTGAGCGCACAAACATCCTCAGGTACAAACAACCACACGTACCTCCAAGCGCTTTCTTATACTCCCAGAGTATACCACGTCTCCAGCCCAAGGGCTATCGTGCACACGAAACCCAACGTCAACGCGAAGGCGTGACATATCAACTCCACCTCAAAGGCCTAGGCACGACCAACCACATCACTTAATGCATTTACATCACTCACACGGGAGTGCACGCGATCACTCGCCAAAAGTCTACTACAAACACGGTAGAAGGACCGCCACCGGGGCACCTCCACATTTCCACATTTAACAAGATCGTGCAAGAGGCTCCGCACAACCAAACAGAGCGCACCGTTGTAATCCTCACAGAAAAACACGCGAGATAGACTACTTACTCGCCTCAAATGGATATCCAACTAAAAAGTCACCAACACCGCCTCACGCCCGAACGACGTCCCGTGATCCCGAGCCTCAGCCCCGAAAACAGTCGGGCGCATCGCACCATTGCGATCCCCTCGGGAAAACACATCAAAAGCACTATCCACATGAGTGCAATGGATATCCGGAGGAAAAGATGCATTCCGGTGCATCACACATGAGCGGTGCCATGTGGGACCCACATCCCGGTCCCGAAACCCAATGAACAGATTGCACCGTTTCGATCCTCTCGAAAAAGCACACAAGATGGACTATTCACTTGTCCAAAATGGTCGCCCGGTGATAAAGATGGAAAATCACCGCCGACGCCCAAACGACCCTCGTGGGCCCCGCACCATCATGCCGAATAACAGCGGGCAGACTGCGCCAGCGCAATACCCTCAGAAAAACACCCAACGTCGACTGCTCGCACGCCCCTAACGGACGTCCGAGGAAAAAGTCGCTAAAAGCTGCACACAACTCAAAAGACGGGCCATGGGGCCCGTGCCTCAACCTCGACTTCAACGCCCGAAACCCCCTGGAAAACTTCGCCCCGGCGCCAGGGCCCCAACTCTGCTGACGACGCTCAAAACGGACGTCGGACGCGTCCGCGCCGTCCAAAACAAGAATCTCAGAAAAAACGCTAGTCCACTTAAGGACGCGTCGCGCCTCCGAGGCCCCTCGTTTTAGGAATTAAAAATTCCCGAAACCATCTCAAAAACATCGCCTCGACGCCAGGAAGGCTCTGCCACAGACGACATTCAAAACGGACACCCGTAGTGAAAAATACGGGTGTCCGAACACCGAGGGGGCAAGGCCCCTGGGGCTGGACCGGCCTGGACCGGCCGGTCCGCCCGGCCCGGGCCGGCCTGCGGCTTGGCCGCGCGGACCGGCGGTGGACCCGGTCCACCGCCCGACCAACCGGCTACGCCCAGTCACCGCGCGACGACCCGCACGATGCGGGTCGTGCTTCCTCCGCGGGGTCGCGCGCCGCGACCCCGGTTCCCCGTCGCCATCCGGTGAGCGCTGCCCCGCACCGGCGCCCAGCAACCGGCCAGCGCCGCACGCCCTGCCTCGCCTAGACGCTCCTCCAGAGCCCCGGCCTCGCCTGGCAGCTCCACCAGAGACCCGCAGACGCCCCCGACGCCAAGCGCCCCGCTGCCGCGCCGTCCTCCCTAGCCGCGCCGCCGCTCGAACCCGCCGGAAACCGAAAACCCGCCAACTTCGGCGGGCGATTGCGAACGCCTTCGAACTTCGATTTTAATTCCGTAAACGGTGATAGAAAGAACATAAATTATACTACGCATCCATGGGTTTTTTTCGAAAATCCAACAGAAGTTCGACGCATGTTTATGGGTTCAAAGGATGTACAGGAATTAAAAACGAAATACGCACGATCCTACCTCTTGGGCTTTGCCCGAAGCTTCGCCGCACGATCCGCCGCCTTGCCGGAGCTGCCTCGCCGGAGCCACCTCCCCGGAGGTGGAGGAGGAGAGGGAGAGGAGGGGCTTCCAGGGGGTTCAAGGGAGAAGGGAAGGGGTGTTTAAATAAAATTAATTAATAAATTAATTAATTTAAAACCCCCGAAAAGACCCGCATCCGAAACTCCCGACAGGGTCGAGGTTAAGCCTCCCCTAGGGTAAACACCACCACCCGATCACAATAGCAGTCTTGGAATTTTAATCCGAGGCCCCGTTCAAAAGTTATTAAACTTAGCACCCGAGGCCGCCAAATTACGAAAACGCCTCTGGGGCCATTTTTCACAAACGGCCCGCGCCCGTGAAACTTATACACCTCCTAGGGTAAACGACATGCTCCGAACGCAAAAGTGCTCTCGGTTTTCCAATCTGAGGCACCTTTTAAGAGATACTCGAGTTTCACCATTAAACGAATAAATAAATTAATTAATTTATTCGTTTAACATTCCAGAAGCGGGTGAGGGGTCCAAACATCCCACGCTGACAAGTTTTATGTCGTTCCTAGGGTAAAAACCCCATTCCAGACCCATCAGTACACTCGGATCTCTGATCCGGAACTCCGTTTAGGACTTATCCAATTTATTTGGCGTTTCCAGTGTGAACACACTGAAAATTTAATTCCGGCCACTCCGGTGCTCGGAATCGCACGCCGTCTGAAGGCGCTGCTCTGGAATATCATCAAGAATATTCAAAAGTCTTTAATAGAAAAAACCGGGTTCTTACATAATTCCCTCCTTCAAGATTTTCGTCCCCGAAAAGAAAAACTAGGGAGAAACACAGGGTACTAAGCCCACACCTGGCTTCCTCATACCCAGAAGAATCCACACACAGCTCTGCGTCACCACACACAGACCAAAAGATTGATCTGTTCACGCTAGGTCGGCCCTCACCGATGTCGTGCACCCACTCCAGACTTTGGGGTTAGGGAAAGGTGGTAGGGCACCTCGCCATCCCTTTGCACGGTCTCAAACGGCCCGAAGGCTCTCAGGGGTATCTCACCTCCCTGAACGAACCTCGACGTCGCACGCTGGGACTGGAATCACCGCCCGCACTTGAAACAAGGCCCAGTGATTCCATCCTTCAGAATATCCATATGGTGAAACACCCAAGGATATCTGGTGATGTAAGGTTCCACAATCGATGTCTCTCAACCAATATTCTCTTACACACTCGGAAGCGAAGGATTCAACATCATCGACTAAAGGAAAAAGGTCTCACGCCTTTTTAATTACCAACACAGGGTTACACCCGATGCTATGCGGCACCCTGGTAACACCTCAAACAAGGAGAAAGGAGAAATACCTTTCACACGCAGAGCCTAACAATTATACTGCAAGAAGTAGAAGAGTCGCAAGGGGTACCTCTAACCATCCCATGCTCTACAGGATCGTAGACATCCAAAGCTCGCAGCTACCCGCGGTCCCAACTGTCAGCTCCAGGAGCCTGACGTGGGCCGCCTAGTGGTGATGGGGAGATCTCGTAACGTCATCCCCCACCCCCAGCTACTCCTGCTCCTCTACTAGAACCACCTCTCTGGCCACTACTCCGATCATGGCGCTGCCTCTGCCGTGGTGGTGCACCTGCTGCCTGCCCGAAGCTCTCAGCAACTCGGGTCGGGAAGTCTCGTGCCAAGTGACCTCGCCCTTCACAAGCATAGCATCGACTCTCTCTGGGCTGCACTGGTGCCCTCCGGTGCCACTGTGATGTACGACCATGCCCCTGAGCCCGGTTGTTAGAAAGCCTCCTGTGTCGAGGTCCTACTTGCCGACGCCCGCTAGCTGCGACAGCCGTCTCGGCTCCGACGTGCCTGCTGCCACCACCAACACTAGAACGTGACAAAAATCCCTCTGTTACCAGTGCCTGATCTAGGACCCCGACATATGTGGAAATTCCCAAGGGTAATATGACAACACGAATCTCTCGGCGGAGACCCTGCTCAAACTTCCGCGCTCGGATGTTGTCATCATGGACCAAGTCCGGGTAAAAGCATGCACGGTCTGCAAAACTAGCCGCGTACTTGGCTACCGTCATCCCTCCCTACTGAAATTGCAGGAGCTCTTGAATTCAAAAGGAGCGCAAGCAAGAGGGGAAAAACTCTTCTCAAAACGACAACTGGAAGTCGTCCCACGAAAGCGACGACTCGTCAAGAAACTGAGTCACGAGATTCCACCAACGCCAAGTTGTTCCACAAAAAGGGGTGGCTGCCAGAGACACTCTCTGATCTGTCGGTGTATGAACAAGCCTGAAAAGGAAAACCACTACCTCGAGCCAAACCTCTGCTGCCTGAGGGTCTGGATCACCACTGAACCTCAGCAGTCTCTGCCGCTGGAACTCACGGAGCGCGCTCAACCTGCGCTCAAGCTCAGCCTGCTCTGCTGAAACTGCCTGCAACTCAACAGGTGGGGGTGCTGCTACCGGCCCACCTGGAGAAAGGGCTCGCATGATGGGTTCTGGACTGAGGCCTCGTAGCTCATAGGGTCGTCGTCACGCACCCAAGCTGGTATCTTGGCTGGCTGTCTTTGAGGATACATCCTGAATATTATCAAGGAGTGCCGCAATCAGATGAGAATATATGTATATACCATTATCAACGATGGGGAGCTGACTCAAGAAGGACAGTCAAGACTCAGTCCTATGTGATTCACAAACAAATTTTCCCTGCAATGAGTGTTTCAGCATGCCGAGTCTACAAGCGGGTTATCAAGGTCTTGGTGAATGGATACGTCGGCTGCCGCACCATCACTAGACTCCCTGGCCTGAGAGCCGCTCTCGAGACACGTTAACACTGTTGCCCTAAATCCCAACCAGTTCCTTTTATTTTAGGGACGTCCGAACAACATCCCAAGGAAAGAACCACCTTTGATACCACTTTGTCATGACCCGAACCTACCCAGGCTCGAGCCGCAACTACCCCAAGCCCGCCTCCATAGGCCAGGGGCTGGCGACTAGCGCCGAAGGCACAACAACTCGGGGAGGCCTTTGCCTAAGCACCTATACACACACACACAACAAACTCAATGAAACAGTGCAGAGTAAAATAAAAGAAAAGTAAATAAAAGTAAAGGGAAAATGCTATATATATACCACAAAGTGCATCGACCTCTACAAGTACAAAGAAAGCTAAAAGTACAATGAAAAGAAAAGGGGGAAAACACGCGCCCAACCAACAAGTGCCACAAACCGGCAACAGGTAAACAAAAAGAAACAGCTAACGGGTCTCCCACCTGGAACTCGTCCACGACCACCGCACGCGGTCCAAGCTCCCATACTCCTACGCTCCACTAAAGTCACGCTCCACCTGCCCGTCGTCTGCAAGGGCACACCAAGTGCGGGAAAAGCCCAAGCAGGGGTGAGTATAAAAATACTCAGTAGGATACCCGAAGGCTTGAGGGAGAAACAAAAGGAGGTACCGAAGGGTGAGCAGTAGAGCGAACAGGAAAGAAAAGGGGTACAACAGATAGTACAGTAAAGAGTCCAGCTCAACCCAATAGGAGGAAAGAAGGTAGACTCGTCGAGACACAAGGAGATGGAAATAGTGAGAAGATAAACTTCTCGTCGAGTCTTCGCTACCTATAGCAGGAGAGTAGACTCATCCAACCACAAGAAGCTAGACACGGAAAGCACTTGGCATACCCCGCACGTCTTCGCCTCTCCTGGAAGGAGAGTAGCCAAAACCCAAGGAGTGGGTACTCGTACGAGGTATATACATATGTATTCTCTGTCAAGAAGCCTGAAAAAACTCGTAAGGGGATCTCCGTCTCGTAGCTCAGCCCAAGAAAAAGTATCCAATAGTCCCAGAGGTAAACACCATCGATTCCCAACATCCCGCACGTCTGCCCCGAACCGCAAGCCAAGGGGCTCAATCACCACACCTCGACACTATCCGCTTTCGGCGGCACTGACTCGCCCGCACAGTTTTAGGTCGCGTCACAAGGACGCATATCGGTAGGGAAAGAGCCCCTCATACTTATGAGTTCTAGGGAAAGTCAAACCACACCTCGTCACTGCCCCACAGTTGAGAGGTCTCCTCAAAATCAAGTCGTTCCATCACCAACCCGTACAACCAAGGGTCCCACTCCGATAACCACGAAGGAAATCCACATACTAGCCTAATAGTAAGGACTGATTCTGGAATGCCAATAGGTGTCCCACTGCCCAACCCCGCTGGAGGGTAATTCATAACCAAATATCGGGTGACCCACTGCCCAGCCCTACTGGAGGGTAAACCCTAATACATCGTCAGGCGACCCACTGCCCAGCCCCGCTGGAGGGTAAACCATAACCAGATATCGGGTGACCCATTGCCCATCCCTGCTAGATGTTAAACCCTAATACATCATCAGGCGACCCACTACCCAGCCCCGCTGGAGGGTAAAACAAATTACATCATCAGGCGACCCACTGCCCAGCCCCGCTGGAGGGTAGACATGGAATAAGTTGACAGACGACCCACTGCCCAGCCTTGCTGGAGGGTAGACCTGGAACTAGACGACGGGCGACCCACTGGCTAGCCCTGCAGGAGGGTAGGCCCTAAGAGGTTGTCAGGTGACCCACTACCCAGTCTTTGCTAGAAGGTAGACCCTAAGTGCGTCGGGTGACCCACTGCCCAGTCTCTGCTGGAGGGTAGATCCTAAGAGCGTCGGGTGACCCACTTCCCAGTCTCCGCTGGAGGGTAGACCCTAGAAGCCGATGAGTAACCCACTGCCCAGCCCCACTGGAGGGTAAAACTCAGAACTACTCTGGCCACATCCACTGGAGGGTACAACACTGGCCAACCAAACGTGGAGTGGGTATCACGCAACCACCCAACTCCAGAACAACTCACCCAAAGGGGTTCAACGCTTGTTCCATCACGGGGTGCCACTAGCACCGCTACTGGCCAATCCATCGAGAAGGAAACCAGGGGGAGACCAGTAAACCCTGCTGGTCAACAAACGAGCACCGAGCCAGGGGAAAAACTCCACCCTGCTGGTCAAACAAACACACAGAGGGACCCTCTACATCGCGAGAGGTCAAAGTACGCAAATCAGAACACGGAACGCACATGGGGCCCACACGACATGTGTCCCCAAGTCAACCCCAACTGAGCACACAAACTTCCTTAGGTACAAACAACCACATGTACCTCCAAGCGCTTTCATACCCCCAGAGTATACCACGTCTCCAGCCCAAGGGCTATCGTGCACACGACACCCAACGTCAACGCGAAGGCATGACGTATCAACTCCACCTCAAAGGCCCAGTCATGGCCAACCACATCACTTAAAGCATTTACATCACTCACACGGGAGTGCACGCGATCACTCGCCAAAGGTCCTCTACAAACACGGTAGAAGGACCGCCACCGGGGCACCTCCACATTTCCTCATTTAACAAGATCGTGAAAGAGGCTCTGCACAACTAAATGGATCACACCATTTTAATCCTCGCGGAAAAACACGCGAGATAGACTACTCACTCGCCTCAAACGAATATCCGACGGAAAAGTCACCAACACCGCCTAACGCCCGAACGACGTCCCGTGATCCCGAGCCTCGGCCCCAAAAATAGTCGGGCGCATCGCACCATTGCGATCCCCTCTGGAAAACACGTCAAAAGAACTATCCACATGAGTGCAACGGATATCCGGAGGAAAAGATGCATTCCGGCGCATCGCACACGAGCGGTGCCACGTGCGACCCGCATCCCGGTCCCGAAACTCAACGAACGGATCGCACCGTTGCGATCTTCTCGAAAAAGCACACAAGATGGACTATTCACTTGTCCAAAACGGTTGCCCGGTGATAAAGATGGAAAATCACCGTCGACGCCCAAACGACCCTCGTGGGCCCCGCACCATCGTGCCGAATAACAGCGGGCAGACTGCACCAGCGCGATGCCCTCGGAAAAATACCCAACATCGACTGCTCGCACGCCCCGAACGGACGTCTGAGGAAAAAGTCGCTAAAAGCTGCACGCAGCTCAAAAGACGGGCCGTGGGGCCCGCGCCTCAACCTCGACTTCAACACCCTAAAACCCCCTGGAAAACTTCTCCCCAGCGCCAGGGCCCCAACGCCGCTGACGGCGCTCAAAACGGACGTCGGACGCGTCCGCGCCGTCCAAAACAAGAATCTCGGGAAAAATGATCGTCCACTTAAGGACGCGTCGTGCCTCCGAGGCCCCTCGTTTCAGGAATTAAAAATTCCCAAAACCATCTCAAAAACATCGCCTCGACGCCAGGAAGGCTCTACCGCAGACGACATTCAAAACGGACACCCGTAGCGGAAAATACGGTTGTCCAAACACCGAGGGGGCAAGGCCCCTGGGGCTGGACCGCCCTGGACCGGCCGGTCCGCCCGGCCCGGGCCGGTGGTGGACTCGGTCCACCGCCCGGCCAACCGGCTGCACCCGGTCGCCACGCGACGACCCGAACGACGCTGGTCGTGCTTCCTCCGCGGGGTCGCGCGCCGCTACCCCGGTTCCCCGTCGCGCTCCGGTGAGCGCTGCCCCGTGCCGGCGCCCAGCAACCGGCCAGCGCCGCACGCCCTGCCTCGCCTGGATGCTCCGCCAGAGCCCCGGCCTCGCCTGGAAGCTCCACCAGACACCCGCGGATGCCCCCGACGCCAAGCGCCCCGCTGCCGCGCCGTCCGCCCTAGCCGCGCCGCCGCTCGAACCCGCCGGAAACCGAAAACCCACAAACTTCGGCGGGCGATTGCGAACGCCTCCAAACTCCGATTTCAATTCCATAAACAGAGATAGAAAGTTCATAAATTATACTATGCATCCATGGGTTTTGTTCTAAAATCCAACAGTAGTTCGACGCATGTTTATGGATTCAAAGGATGTGCGGGAATTAAAAGCGAAATACGCACGATCCTACCTCTTGGGCTTCGTCCGAAGCTTCGCCGCACGATCCGACGCCTTGCCGGAGCTACCTCGCCGGAGTCACCTCGCCGGAGGTGGAGGAGGAGAGGGAGAGGAGGGGCTTCTAGGGGGTTCAAGGGAGAAGGGGAGGGGTGTTTAAATAAAATTAATTAACAAATTAATTAATTTAAAACCCCCGAAAAGACCCGCATCCGAAACTCCTGACAGGGTCGAGGTTAAGCCTCCCCTAGGGTAAAAACCACCACCCGAGCACAACAGAAGTATAAGAATTTTAATCCGAGGCCCCGTTAAAAAGTTATTAAACTTAGCACCCGAGGCCGCCAAATTACGAAAACACCCCTGGGGCCATTTTTTACAAACGGCCCGCGCCCGTGAAACTTATACCCCTCCTAGGGTAAATGGCATGCTTTGAACTCAACGGTGCTCTCGGTTTTACAATCAGAGCCACCGTTTAATAGATACTCGAGTTTCACCATTAAACGAATAAATTAATTAATTAATTTATCTGTTTAACATTCCAGAAGTGGGAGAGGGGTCCAAACGTCCCACGCCGACAAGTTTTATGTCGTTACTAGGGTAAACACCCCATTAAAGACCCATCATTACACTCGGATCTCTGATCCGGAACTCCGTTTAGGAGTTATCCAATTTATTTGGCGTTTCCAGTGTGAACGCACTGAAAATTTAATTCAGGCCACTCCGGGGCTCGGAATCGCACGCCGTCTGAAGGCGCTGCTCTGGAATATCATCAAGAATATTCCAAATTCTTTAACAGAAAAAACAGGGTTCTTACAGTGATACTTCTGGAGTATGTTCTTTGTCCATTGATGTGACCTTGGTTCTTTTGAAAGAGCCACCGCTGCAGTATTATCACAATACAATGTAATGGGATCTTTACTGCTAGGAACCACATCAAGATCCTGGACAAAGTTCCGAATCCAGACGGCTTCTTTGGCTGCATCAGAAGCCGCTATATACTCGAACTCCACTATAGAATCGGTGACAACTGGCTGCTTTGAACTCTTCCAGCTCACAGATCCTCCATTGAGACAGAAAACATATCTAGATTGCGTCTTCAGATCATTCTGATCTATTTGAAAACCATCATCAATATACCCTCTGATGAAAAGCTCCGCGTCTCCTCCATACACCAGGAACATATCCTTAGTTCTTATTAGATACTTAAGGATAGTATTAACTGCAGTCCAATTCGATTCTCCTAGATCTTCTTAATATCTTCCTACCATGATCAGTGAATAGGCAACATCAATCCTGGTACATAACATCACATACATGATGGATCCTATAGCCGAGGTGTATGGAATATTTCTCATCCTATATTTCTCTTGTTGTGTCTGAGGACATATTTTCTTAGAAAGATGTAAGCCATGTGACACTGGAACCAATACTCTCTTGGATTGTTCCATACTAAATCTCTTTAGTATCTGGTCAATGTATGTACCCTGACTTAGTCCAAACAGCCTCTTGGATCTATCACGAATGATCTTGATCCCTAGAATGTAGGTTGCTTCACCTAAATCCTTCATGGAGAAGCATTTGTTCAACTAGTCCTTAACTGACTGTAAGGCTGGTACGTCGTTTCCAATAAGTAATATGTCATCAACATATACTACTAGGATAACGAACGCATTGCCATTAAACCGCTTATAAACACATGGCTCACATTCGTTCTTAATGAAACCAAATTCCTTTATGGCTTCATGAAATCGAATGTTCCATGACCTGGCTTCTTGCTTCAATCCATAAATGGATTTCTGCAACTTGAAAACCCATTTGGCTTCACCTGGTGTCACAAACCCTTCCAATTGTGTCATATAGACATCTTCCTGAAGGTTCTCATTAAGGAATGCTGTTTTGACATCCATCTGCCAAATCTCATAGTCATGGTAAGCTGCTATGGAAAGTATGATTCTTATGGATTTAAACATGGAAACTGGAGAGAAGGTTTCATCATAGTCAATTCATTGACACTGTTTTAATCCTTTAGCCACTAGCCTTGCCTTATAGGTGCTAACTTGACCTTCCACGTCTAGCTTTCTCTTGAATACCCATTTGCATCCAACATGCTTTACATCAACTAGCTCATCGACTAGAACCCAAACTTGGTTCTGATACATGGAATCCATCTCAGAATTCATAGCTTCTAGCCATCTTTCATCTTCTAAGATTTCTACTGCTTCCTTGTAGGAGGGAGGTTCATCATTGTACAAAAATAATGATTCACCATCCTCGGTGACTAGGAAACCAAATCTCTTTGGTTCCCTTAACTCTCTTGAGCTCCTACGTAGTACTTGTGTTTCTGGAACCTCTTCCACGGGGTCCTGTGGAACTTGTTCCTGTACCAACTCTTGTGTATCTTGAGCATCAACTTCGTCGAAGTCAATATTGCTCCCACTATCCTTCTTGAGGATGTTCTCCCTCTCAAGAAATACGTCTTGTCTGGAGACAATCACTTTCTTGTCTTGAGGGTTATATAGGTAATATCCTTTCGTTTCCTTGGTATATCCTATAAAGATACACTTCGTGCCCCGGGGTGCTAGTTTGTTGCCTGAGAAGGCCTTAAAAAATGCCTTGCATACCCATACACGTGTGTTCGACAAATTGGGTTTCCTTCCATTCCATAACTCGGATGGAATTCCATTTTCTGCCTTAGTTGGTACTCGGTTTAATGTGTATGCTGCGGTTTGTAATGAATATCCCCAAAAGGATAATGGAAGGTCCGCATGAATCATCATCGACCTCACCATGTCCAACAAGGTGTGGTTCCTCCTTTCACTAACACCATTCCACTGTGGTGTATAAGGAGGAGTGATATGAGATAGAATCCCAGACTTCCGTAGAAGATCGATGAACTCTTGGTTCAGATATTCTCCACCTCGATCCGATCGAAGCTTCTTTATCTTCTTACCAAGCTGATTCTCTACTTCATTCTTGAATTCCTTAAATTTCTCTAAGGCTTCTGACTTATAACTCATTAAGTAGACAAATCCGTATCTACTCAAATCATCAGTAAAAGTAATGAAGTAAGAATATCCACCTCTAGCTTCTACTAGAAATGGTCCACATACATCCGTGTGTACCAATCCTAGAAGCTCTGTGGCCCTTTCACCCTATCCACCAAAAGGAAGCTTGGTCATTTTACCTTGTAAACAAGCGTGACATCTATCAAGTGGTTTTAGCTCAGTTGAGTCTAAATATCCATCTTGGCAGAGCTTTGTCAAGCGCTTGTCGTTCACATGACCAAGGCGGTGATGTCACAACTGGGTGATGTATGAGTCATGTGAGTCTGTTTCGTTATCGATTACCAACATTTTGTTTTCGTAATTTAATACATACAAACCATTATTAAAATGTGCCATACCATAACATACGTTGTTCTTATAAAAGAGACAACCCTTAGTTCAAAACTTGAAAACAAATCCATCCATATCCAAACAAGATACAAAAATTATGTTCTTTGTAACACTTGGCACAAAATAACAGTTTTTTAAAACCAAAATCATGCCAGTTGGCAATGAGAGGTGGTAGTCGCCAATAGCCAACGTAGCCAGCCTTGCGCCATTGGCATCTCTAAGATCCACCTCTCCTCTGGAGATCTTTCTAAATCTACTTGGTTTTTGCATTTGAATACATATGTGATCCCCACAAGCTATATCTAATACCCAATGTGTATAAATAGAAAGATTTCACTCGATAATGAACACACCTTTAGCGTCCCCACGCTTCTGGGTGAAGTTCCTCTTCTAGTGGCCCTACTTTACACATGAAAAACACACCGCCTCCTGTTCCTTTCCCTGCCTCTGGATCTTCCCCTTCTTGGAGGGATGGTGCTTGGGTGCTTCAGAACATTTATAAGTCTTTTTCCCTTTTCCTTGTCCTTCCTTTTCTTGTTCACCAAAAGGATCGTGGGTTTGTCACACCCCATGTCCTTATCTACCTGGCGAATCAAGGTCAGAAGATCCGATAGACTCTTCTCATTACTGCTCATATTATAGTTGACAATGAAGCTAGAGAAGGTCTTGGGTAGTGATGATAGGATGAGATCTGTACGCAACTCATCCGGGAATTTAATCCCTAATATGTCCAGGCGTTCAATGTAGCCAATAAGCTTGACTACATGAGGCCCAGTTGGCGCAGAATCTCTAATCTTAGTTGTAAAAAAATCATTTGAGATCTCATACCTCTCCTATCTCGCCTTATCTTGGTAGAGATCCTTAAGGTGAGACATCATGCTATACGCATCCATGTTTTTCATGTTGCTTCAAGAGCTCATTGGACATGGACGATAGCATGAAACACTAGACATCTGTGGCATCATCCAAGTGTTTCATATAGAGAGATAATTCCTCATCACTAGCCTCTTTCCCAGGTGCAACTGGAATAGGCTCTTCCGGAACATACAATTTCCTTTCGTGGCGAAGGACGACGCGTAAACGCCTCTGCCATTATTGGAAATTGGTGCTGGTGAGAAGGTTTTCCTTCTCGAGTATGGTGCGAAATGATATGTTTGAAGTTATTTTCTTTCCGTTTCTACAAATTAAGATGAGAAAAGGTTTAGTACTTTATTACAAAAATTGATACAAATAAATATATTAATTCTTATTAGTCTCCCACTATTTTATCGAAATCCAATAGCCCTCACCATTGACTTCGGAATATTCTGTTTCCTGAATATTCTAGTTGCAAGGATACATATTGACCTTCACATTACCCCAACTAGGGTTGGTCAAGCAACTTGAAGGGTTTTAGGAAGGCATTCCAAATGCCAACTACATTAACTCGCAGCTCCTTGATCCGCTGAGTGGACTCCCCAATCCTGAAATCCTTTTATTTTGGATTTCCTCAACCTTTGCCTCTTGGTCACACCAAGTCCTTCTGTGGCAGTCAAACCTTGATGTGAACCAAGTCAAGTCAACCCAAAACCTTGAATTATAATTCCCCGATAATTGAAATCACCCCAACTAGGGTTGGTCAAGCACTTTGAACTATGGTTCGATTTTAACCACGATTATGGAAGGCTATACCGACTTAATATTTCTTTTGAGGGATTTTATCCTTATACATAAATTTCCATTTTATTATCTTTGATTACATGATTGTTAATATTAAGTGGGATATACTTAAGTGGTTAACCATGTCTAAGATAATATTTACGTATAAGTCGGTTTTATTTTAGTTCCATCTTGCATGCTTGTTTAATTCATTAATTGTGTGATCGTGAAAACACACCCACAATAAATAAACCATGGAACTGACAGAAATAAAATAAATGGTATGATCATGATCTTTTCTATTGGTTATTTTATCTAGTAGTTGATAAACTAACCCAAGACCTAGGGGAGAAACACCTTAAACCTTTCGGGTTCGTGTTTACAGCTTTCCACCTGTCTACCTTTGTATCTCCTTGGATTTTTTTCACCTTGGCTCCTGACTTGAGCTGCCTCCACTAGCTTGGGAGCTCCATCCATTACATATGCATTTATCTCACATGTAGGTGAGGGGTAAAAAAGGGTTTTTACAAAAGAGAATCCTTGGGCGCGCAGACCCTACATATTAATGAGGGGATGGCTCGTAGGCCAACAAATTTAAATAAATAAATTAAAAGAAACCATTCAAATACAAAGGTCTCGGTCTGGATCATGATCATCCATACATGCAACGATATTTACGCATAAATAAAACGAGCATTCAATTCTTTAATCTTTCTTGTTTAAGATAAATCACACTCAAATTAATTAATTATCTTTAATTAATAAATCATTTTATCTTAATTTTTTTTTTCTGAATTTCCTTGAGATTCTCATCCATCATAATTTTAAACAAATAAATTCATTTAAAATTATCCTTGTACGTAACTTGTACCTTGGAGGCAACCCGATGAATTCCTGTTCATTACGAAGATGTTAAATTAAATATATATATATAAAACACCTATCACATGTTGTGTCTCAGCTTTACGCCTGCACCATGGTACACGTCTCAAGGGTTTGTATAATATAATAATAAATTTTAATAAATCTGCGTAATTTGGGTGAGTACACGGTGTGTAGTTCCGACTACACGGCGTATAATTTTCTTCACCATCCATCCGAAGTACATGCCCGAGGACAGGGCGTGTTAATGTACTTCGGAAATTTTCAGAATACACGACGTGTTCTGTGGGACACACACCGTGTAATTTCTACATTACATGGTTTCTAGCCGGGCAAGCTGTGTACGGGGTACACGACCCAACCCTAACCTGAAGGGACTACACTCCGTGTTTATTGGACCACATGGCGTGTAATTAAGAAACCATGTGCCACATGTTTCTGTTCAACACACGGTGTCTTAAATTATTAGAAAGAATCCAATACACGGCTTGATTTGATGGATCAGTCAATGCATTGAACCTAGACTACACGGCGTGTACTTCCGAATACACGCCGTGTATTCTGGTGTTGTACGGCCAGAAACATTTTCCTCCTCCAGATGAGTTCCTCTATTTTATTTTAATAAAAAATTAAAAGAAAAAATTCGTTTCTGTGAGGTGAACGAGAAACGAGGGAGGAGGAACAGATCTCGAGATTCAGATTTCCAGAATGATTAAACATGAATTGAAATAACTAAATTATTAAATGCATAAATCACCAATGAAAAACTAAATAATTATAATCAACTATTTGATCCCTCTAATACCACTTGTAGGTTCTGGGCGTAGTAGAAGCGTTTTGGTGAGGTTTTTACCCAACTTTAATTTTAACGTTAACAACGTTCAATCCGAGATCCGTCATGATTTAAAATGCCGGATCTTCGGAATAGAATGAAGAAAGGAAAAGAAAAGAAGAGTCCCAGAACCGTTGAGATATGATCATCATGTGTTGGTTATAATTAATTTAATTAATTCATAATAATTACCTCGATGGAATTATTTCTTCGTTGGAGTCGACAGTCACAATTCTGTGATCCGTCGTTGCGTCATAGAATCCAAGTACGGATTCCTCTAGCGGTGATCCACACGTGCTCCACATATCTCTGGGCGTCGCCAAAGGGATATCCAAGTGCTAGCACGAAAGAACCTTCGCTTGTGATGTCCACCTTCTACCACCTTGATCCAGTGGAGGATCTCGCTCTCGTAACTTGAAAGCGTTCTTGGTGGAAAGGGAATTCTCTCTTGGCTTGAGAGTATTTCCAAATCCGTTGTGCACAACAATGACTCTAATTCTATGAGAATAATGTAATTGGGATTATAATACTTAGAATAATAAAATGAATTAATTGCCCGAAAGCATTTAATCATTTCATTTAATTCTTAGTAATACCCCATGTCTTAATAATGACAGCTGACCATCATTATTACTTGACATGAGCCCAACGTATTGTATTTAATATCATTTAATTAGATAAATAATATTTTCTCATGAATCCCGAAAAACAAACTACATGGCGTGTATATAAATATACACGACTTGTACTTTTATTTTATTTATTTCCTCCACCATATTTATTAGACCTTGAGTAATGACTATTTATTTCATAAATAAATGTAACTGCATTACTCGCTAATAAATATATATTATTTCGCCCACAATATATTCTCTCGAATAACTAGTGTCGAAACAAATGCGATCAGGAATCCTTAAATAATCATTAAACCACAGATGGGAATAATATTTATTTAACTTGTTAAATTAATATTTAACTGAGATACATGGACACACATAGCGTGTGACCCTCTAGGTCTCTTTCTCAGTGGCATTAGGCGGAACCTTCCTAAATTCCAAGGTTAGCGTCTAGCAACACACCAAGGCACCCATAGAGAAATAATTTAACATCACAATGACATGTCACCTACTACGAACGCTTACCGTATAATATAATCCCTTTGTCTTGATATCTCCAATCAAGCGGGTTTCATGCTAGTGTCATCAACCCATGTGATCGATTATTCTTTCTTTGACTTCCCAAAATTGAACTCGCCCATACCTTACCATGGCCATGGATTTATTTAGGCTATATCAATTTCATCAAAGGGCCTGAAATATCTACTTCCATTATGGAACAAAAGGGAAAAATCCTTTCTCGCATTATCTATTAATTTAGTATTACTCGTGATGCACCCAACATATCCTACCTCACTGCGAACAGTGTGTCATCACAGTTTTCGTCAATACATCTAAGTGCGCGAGTTGTAATACCCATTAATAATAATCTTAAAGTCTAAGGACCAATACACACGTCTGTAGATAGGAACATCCAATGACACTATGAAATGTGGATTTCCTACTGGCAGGTCTCGTTCTCATAATATCCTCCTAGATATTACCAAGGGCCCACACCATGAGAAGGTGCCTTAAAGTTTTATGAGTCCTCACCCATAATGACCTGTATTATTTGTGTCCTTCAAATAATATCATCCGTCCATAGAACATATATTCAAGAACAGTGTTATGGAACTTCTGGGTTCTCATCATAGCAGGGATCCGCTATGACCCATTAATGAAACAACTGTCCTTAGGACAATATCACATGAATTATCACGTAGAAGAACAATC
Organism: Viscum album; assembly: GCA_963277665.1. NCBI lineage: Eukaryota > Viridiplantae > Streptophyta > Magnoliopsida > Santalales > Viscaceae > Viscum > Viscum album. The sequence continues at coordinate 671,695,450 of OY728121.1, forward strand.
AAGATGTGATAAGGCTTTTATTAATGAATAAAGTACAAAGTAGTTGGTTCTAGACCACCAACTCCAACAATAACCACATGACAAAGCTGCTGGGCTAGTGCCTCAAATAGGAGATCCAGCTCGCCCACCTGGAGTAAAGAGATTAAGAAATGGATGAAACCTATGTCTACTAATACTGACGAAATAATAGAATAAAAAAATATTGTACCCTTAATTACCTTGTGTTCCATGGGATCATAAACCTATAAAGCCTATAACCAACCACATCCCTGACTTCTAGCTCCCTGAGATTAACGTGGGCCACCTGGGGGTGGTGGTGGAAGGATATAATGGTGTATTCCACTACCCATAGCTCCTCCTACTCCTCTAATAGATCTGACTCCCTAGGGACCACCACTCCCTCACATGGGAGATCCTTGATCATGATGTGGTCTCTACTATATTTGTCTATTAGATATCTGCATATGTTGCTCAACATGATTGGTTAGGTATTATCGTTCCATGCAACCCCACCCATTACAAGAAAAGCAACAACCCTCTCTGGGATTCCCTAACCCTTTTCACTTCCCCAGACCACATTCCCATGTCTGATCACAGGGGTATATCTTGCATCAAGATCCTAGCACCTAACATCTTCTAGTTGCTCCAGATGACTCAACTTTGTGGCACCCACTTCTAGCTCTTTCTCTCTGGTGACCCTATGAAGGAAACCTTTTTTTCACTAGTTCTCACTCTAGCACTCCAACATAGGTGGATATGAAAAAGGGAACAATGATGGAATGGATCTATCTGCAGAGTCCCTAGTCAAACATATATTATCAAAATTAGCAGTCCCGAATTATGTCAAGGGAGTACCACATAAGGTTTTTAAACCATTCCATATACTCATCCAACTTTATCCCTCCCTTCTATAGCTTCATAAGTTCCTAGATTTGAACTAAGAACAAGAAGGAGGGGTAGTAATCCTCAAATAATAGCTTCTGGAAATTGGTCCATGAGAGTGATGACTCATCAGGAATCTGCATAAAAAAGATCCATTAGTGCCTAGCTACTCCATAGAAAAGGCTAGCTACCAGCGTAACAACCTAATATGTCGAGGTGTGGACATGCCTGAATATATGGACCGCCAAGTCTAGAAAATACTCTTCTACCTGAGGATACTGTTTACCATGGAACCTCAGTGGCCTCTGAGTGTTGAAACTCATGGAGCATGCTAAGCATGTGTTCATCCTCAACCTAATCTACCTGGATGATATACTTCTTGATAGGTGGTGGCACTGCTACCATCCCAACTGGAGTAAGGGGGTCACAGGATGGAAACTAAATTTAGGCCTCATCACACATCGGATCATTATCATGATCCGGAACTGGTATCCTGGCTAGATATTGTCATGAAGGAATCCTAGGATTTATCAAAGACGTACCACGAATAGATGAACATATATTTAACAATAATGGGGAAATGACTCAAGAAGAATAGTCACAGACTCAATCCTATATGATGCATGTATCATTGATCCCTACAACTACTGTATTTGTGTGCGGTGTCAAAGAGCTGGTAGTCAAGGTCTTGGTGAATGGAAACATCAACCACCCACACCATCACTGGACTCCCTAGCCTAAGATCCACACTCAAGAAAATTTGACATTGTTTCCCTAAACCCTATGAAATAATTTTAAGAGGAATATTCCGGACAATATCCCAAGGATCATACCATCCATTTATACCAATATTTCACAACTCAATCCAAGTAGGGTCTCGATCCCCAACTACCACAAGCCCTCTTCCATAGTTCAGGGGATGGAGACTAGTGCCGAAGGAATAACTATCATGGGGAGGAATTTTAATAAGAACATGTATGCACACACATTACCATCTAAATGAAAAAGTGAAAATGGAGTAAAAGTAAAAGAAAAAAAAACTAAGGGAAACAACCATGTATGAAAAAAATTTAGAGTGTACAAAAGTACATTAGTGCAAACTAAAAAGTAAAGGGGAAAATACATGTCCAACTAGAAATATGTCCCAACCTAATAAAAATGGAAAAGTAAACTGCTGAGAGATACCAGCTCCTAAATCCCAATCTACGACCACCATATATGGTCCAAAGTATCAAGTATCCCTAAGCTCATTTAAATTCAACATTGACCAATCCATCATCTACATAAGACACAACATGTGTGGGGAAAGCCCATACATGGGTGATTATATACATACCTAGTAGAAAACCTCATAAGATGATGGGGGAGTAGTAAAATATACAATAGGAATAGAAATATAATATATGGAGGACATAGATAAACAAACCAACTGAACCCAAGAAGAAGAGTGAATGTGACCACATCCAAACCCAAGGGGTTCACCAGAGTGATTAGATTAACTGCCCATTGTGTCTTCACCATTTATAGAAGGCGAGTAGATTCATCCAACTATGAGAATTTAAACATGGAATGAACATGGAATAACCTGCATGTCTTCTCCTCTCATGGAAAGAGAGTAACAAAATCCAAGGTGTGGATATATAAGAATATATAGATATGACCAATAAAATAATCCAAAATGAGAGATTAAGGGGATCTCCATCTCACACCTCAGCCTAAGAAGAAGAGTATCCAACAATTCCAAAATTCCAACAATGATGCCCAACATCTCATGCATTTTCCCATAAGTAACCATCCAAGTCAAATGATGCCATGAAACTATAGCTCACAGTCGAGGGGGAACAAACTCAAAGACAAGATCTATACCCTAAAACATCATGGGGTTTCCACTATATAATTATCCATAGAGGACACACACCCATACTGATGGGGGGGGGTTCCACTATAGTTTCAGGAGGACCCATTCCCTATACTGATAGGTGTGTTCCACTCAGTAGGTAGAGAACCCACACTCAAGATGATGGGGGGGGGGTTCCACCCTATAGGTTGAGGACACACACCCTACTGTGATATAGGGCTTCAACTATAGTCATCAAGGACCCGCACCCTATCCCATAGTGGGTTCCACCCAGAAGTCAAGGACCTGCTCCCTAGTATAATAGGGGTATTCCACTATGGTCATCAAAGACCCACCCCCTACCCGGTAGGAGGATTATACTCAGAAAGAAGCTATAGAGGACCCTAAACCATACTGATGGGGGGTTCCACTCTATAGGTTGAGAAATCCACTACGCAACTCTACTAGAGGGTAAAACTCAGTAGTATCTGGTGATCCTGTGTGATCATGACTATCATCGAGTGTCATCTAAATAAGATTTCTGCCCAGTACATTTCAAATCATATATAAAAATAAAAAATTGAGGTGAACATTACATTATACATGAAAAACACCCAGTATAGACTACTTGTGGGCAAAAATATGAGTCCAAATGAAGGAGATACAAAACCTTGAAGTTTCCTCAAAAGATGTTAAGGGGTACATAGCATGTGAGGGGACCCACATGGCATGTGGTCCCACTCCATTGCCTAGCTAGGTCCATGAATGGAACATGACTACTGACTGTGAAGGATTACACACTATGCTTGTGGACTACACAGTAGGTCTATGCTACTCGGAATCGGTCCATGTCCTTCTAGATGTGTCTATATACTTAGGTAAATGGTCGTGTATCTAGCTATGTACATCCACACAGGATCTCACTTGTGTGATCTATCACATGTTTTTTCCATATGGGGAAGGGGTAAATGACACATGTGAGGGATACACACCGTGTCATTCTTATATTTTCCAAAACCCTAGACATACACTTACGTGGCTACACATCGCGTGTTCATCTCTGTATAGGGCGTGTAGTCATGTTTTCTATGGAAATTAGGACCCTCTATTCACAACTCGAATCATGAATCTCCACATTATAACTATCCCTATATCTTACCGAAATTTGTGGATCTATCTGAAAATAAAGATTTTCGACCATTGTTCATTAGAAATTAGACTTCGGTGGAGTGTCGAGGGTTTAACAGTTCATCCTGAATATCACAAATGATTCCACCTTTAATTAATCTAGAACTGATCATCCAAATGATCGTCCTTGTACCTAAATGATCACATATCTTTCTATACCTCATCCATCCATGCCTTATCCATGATTTCATTGTGATTCCGGGGTTTCGATCGAGCACAGTACTACCTGAAAAAATCGAATCGGGACCACAGATTCCAATTGGTGAAGAATGGGAAGAAAATGAGGGAGAAAAGAACATAAAAAAGGTTTAAAAACCATTTAAAAATAATTCTTGGCTGAAACTAAATAACGGGAATTCTGGGTAAGAAAACATTGACATAAATTAATTTAAGTCCTTACCCAGGAACACAAAAAGGATGAAATTGGTGAATATCGATAAAAGGGGTCGATCTGCTCAAAAAAATTAACAAAAAGGGCGTCAATCATATAATTGTCATGTCCTACCTAGACATTGTATCATTATTCATCAGAAAAGGCACCAACCAATGATTTAGATGAGTCATTGCATTCACTGCATCCTGATATGCTCTGATTTTGAGCTTCATCCTTGTGAGATGAGATTATCCAATTGAGGAAGAAGGAAGAGCTATAGAATTATCATAGGTTTAATCTGGATAACCCTAGATAATTCACCATGACAGTAATCTTATAGATTATTTCCCCATGTTGAAAAAATTAAATAAATTAATTTAACAATTAATTAACTCATTGAACATACTTCCAACGAGTGAGGTGTCAAAACACCCCCTGCTGACCCATTATATGTTGCGATTAGGGTAAAATACACATTATAGACTCAAATATGGTCTTAGATTTCTGATATGATATTATTTTGATGATTTATCTAATTTTATTTAATAATCCACGCATGCACAAAATAAAATATATTTAATATTTTAATTATAAAATTAATTCTGAGAACACTAGGTCTCAGAATCGCACATCATCTCACCCCATGGATCTGGAAATATATATAGAAATATTTCAATGTATTACAAGTTAAAATTTGTGTCTCTAAAAGTACCAAATATACCTATTTAAAGGGTATGGAATACCCGCACCCTAGTACAATAAGGGAGTGATGACCATAAAATCTCTCTATTGATCAATACTGATCACAACCATTGTCCAAGGATAATGTAAGGAATTTTACCAATATAATCACCTCACTCTATATCTCTAATTCCAAATAAATTCCACCATCACATTTTATAGAGAAAATAACTAAGTATAGGATACTCATAGGCCAAAATCGAAGTCCTAAAGACGGTTATATGTGATGAATAATTCTACGAATAGAGTAAAAAATATTTCCACCTAGGTTACATGGTGTGTCTCACTAGGCCATACCTTGGTCTTTTCTCCTAGTGGTACTCATCATATATAAGAGATGTACACATTGTGTACTTTCGATTATAGGTCATGTAACACCACTAAGGTGCTTGGTTGTGTCCTTTCCCACACATGGCCTATCTATCCATGTGAACTCACATGAAATGTATATACAGTACATTATGTGTATTTACTAGCTAATTTAGGTCCCATGTACATCATCCCAATCCCATGTTTAGAAACCAGTGCCCATATACCTTTTCCCATTCCTCTGCACCTAACTGCGTCCTCTAGACCCTATACACCCACAGTCTCACTTTGTACTTCCACATGACCTCGTACCTTTATATGGGGTGTCTTACCATGATCTCATCCACATGGCCTGGCCTCATTACATGGAATATAATATAAGTAGACAACATGTTGTGAAAAAGTTCTTCCCTAAACAGTATGAGAACATGGAATGTGCCCATAGAATACACACCGTGTGATTTGGATTTCTAAACTAGGAATCCATGAAAACCTCATGAAACCATCATTTTCCCCATTTACTGATAGGTCAATTGTCAGCAAATCATTAGCCATCATATAATGTATTAAAAAATGAATATATGGGGTTAGGATATAAAAATAATAATATGATTCTACAAACCATGTTTTCATCCCTATACACGGCGTGTAGTTGAGTTTTCTCTAGAAATTTATATACAATATTTATGCCTTGAATCAAGCCTCACATCTTTAGATCCTGCCATATCTCCCACTGAAATTCATGGATCTAGGAAAAAAATCATGGTTTTCATTCATCGTTCACTAGAAATTGGTCTTCAGTGGGGAGTTAGGAGTTTCACTGTTCATCCCGAATGTTACTAAGGATTACACCTTTAATTAATAAGAAATGATCATCCAAATGATCAACGTTTTACTGAAATGATACTAGATCTATCCATAACTCATTGATCCATTCCTTATTCATGATTTTTTGGGATACCGAGGTTCTGATCAGGCTGAGTACTGCCCGACAATGTCGAACTGGGAACGAAGGGTCCAACTGATGAAGAACAGTAAGAAAAAAGTTATAAAAGAATAAAAACAAATGTTTAAACATATTTGGAAAATATTTCTTGGGAAACGATCAATAAAAAGCATCCGAGATTAGGAAACATTTAAATAAATCAATTTAAATTAGTACCTGGGTCCATACAAAGGCTAAAATTAGTGCAGATCGATAAAAGGGGTCAACCTGCTCAACCAATTTAATCAAAATGGCATAAATACCCAAATTGACGATTCATACCTAGATATTGGATCATTTTCATTGAAAAATTCACCTAATAATGATTTATAGGATTCATTGCATTTGCTACATGCTGATCTGCTCTGATCCAGCGCTTTTTCATCATTCGATAAGATTCTACGATGAAAGAAGAAGGAAGAGATTTGTAATTACCATAGGGTTTATGTAGCTACCCATAGAGAATTCACCTTGACAATAATATTATAGATCATATAGTTGTGTAAAAATAAATAAATAAATAAATATAATAATAAATTAACCCATTGAACATACCACCAACAAGAGAGGAGTCCAAGCACCCCGCATCGACTCATTTTATATCATGCCTTGGGTAAAAACTACATTCCAGACTCAATGGTAGACTTAGATTTCTGATCTAATATTCTATTTAAGATTTATTACATTTTCCATAATATTTTTTGTGTGTTCAATATAAAATATATTTAATATTTTTATTATAAAAATAATTTCGGGAACACTAGCACTCAGAATCGCATGCCATCTCAGCACTCAGTTATTGAAATATATATAGAAATATTTCAAAGTATTAAATTGAAAAAACCATGTCACTACAAGTATTGAATCTATTTATTTAAAGTGTATTGGGGACCTGTTCCCTAGTACGATAGAGGAGTACCAACCATGACATCTCTCTGGTGATCAATCCAGATCATGAACATTGGAAAAGCATCATATTGGGAATTTTACCACTAGAATCACCTAACTATATATATTTGAAAGAAAATAAAGGAAATGATAAAATAATGTAATGAAAACCCCTTAGGATATGCTACTCATAGGCCGAATTCCATGTCCCAAAGAAAGATATTCATGATGAATAATTCTACGAATAGAATACAAAACATTTCCACCTAGGTTACATGGTGTATCTCATTAGTTCATACTTTGTTCGTGTCCCCTTGTGGTACTCATCATGTATAAGATAAGTAATAATTGTGTACTTGTAGTTACATGGTGTGTAACACCACCTGGGTGCTTAGTTGTGTCCTCTTCCACACATGGCCTTCTTATCCTTATGATCTGACATTATGTGTACACATAGTACATGATGTGTTTCAACTATCTAATTTAGGGCCCATGTACATCAGCTCATTCCCAGGTTCTATGTCTAGTTCCCATTTAACTTTTCTTATTCTCATGTACCTAGATATTTCCTCTGGAACATGTACACCTATAGTCTCGCTATGTACTTCCACTTGAAAATGCACCCTTATACGGGGTGTCTTCCCATGAGCTCTAATATACATCCTAGCCTCACTATATGGAATATAATATAAGTACAAAACATGTGGTAGAAAAAGTACTTCCCCAAATGATATGAGCACATGGAATGTGAAACTAGACTATACACCATGTGATCGATATTTCTGAACTTGAAATCCATGTGAACCTCCCAAAACCCTTGTTTTTTCCCAATTACTCTTAGATCAAACATATGGGGATCACTAGCCATCATATAATGTATTTTAAAAATAATTAATATATGGGATCAGGATATAAATATAATAAATTCACCAAAACCATGTAGAAACATCAATAAATTGGGTCCAGATCTATGCCCTGAAGCTGCCAAACCATGATCTGGTCTCGATCATCATCAAGGAAAAAGTCCAGTGGTACCTCCTCTCCATGATACCTCCTCAGTTCGTCCATAATTTAAGGGGATAACTCTACCTTCCACCCATAAGTGGGATTCCAAATGGGATGTGGGAGTTATATAATTTATTATTTTAATTAATTAAATTCCCTAACTTATTTAGTGCACCCACCAATGGTCTCCTTCCATAAAAAATCTGTTGTCAACCAACTTTATATCACACATAGTGTAAATTACAATTTTAAAATTTAATATCAGATTCATATTTCCAATATAATACACTATTCAATATTTATTTTATTATTTCTAAAAAAACATTTCATGTGCGAAATAGTATTTTCAATATATTTAATATAACCACACCAAGGCACTCCAGTCTCCGGAACTCAACGCCAACTCCATTACAGAATCTGAAAATATTCATTGAAATATTCCAATGTTTTATATGGGAAAAAATAGTCATTAAAATCTCCCCACATTCAAGGCTTTTTTTCCTAAAAAGAAAAATCCTACTCACAAGTTAAGAAACAATTATTTAAACTAGGTTTATCACACCCATAGTGTGCCTTGAAGGTTCCCATGTAGAGACCCAAGATTGACGTACATAAAAATTACATTACTTTTGTGGAATACTTAATACATAACAAAAAACAGACACCCAAGAACCATAATAGTTTAGTGTCTTTGGAAACTCGGAACATAATCTTCTAATCATGGTGAGAGATCTTAAACATCTCCCACAAATATCTTCCCCTTTTGTTTTCTTACCTAAAACCATTCCTTATATCCTGGGGAAAAGAAAACATATAAAGGGTGAGCTCAAATTCTCAATAAGGGTAAACATGGAAAACATAAAACAATCCATAAACATTTGAATGTTAAAACATGAACATAATATTTAAACATCAAAATCATGACCAATGACATAAAACATTGCAGTACATAAGGCATAGATAATAAAGAAACATTAATCATGATAAAATAGCATGGGAATAATACATGTAATTGTGGAAAACCATTAAGCACATGATATGATTTCCATATTAGACAAGGCATTGCTACTAAGACTATCGTAGTGGACAAATTCCATTACTGAACCGGGTTTACTTGTCGTTCCAGCCCTGCATTACTGAACCAGATTTACTTGACGTTCTAGCCATTTTTATCTTAGGGGATATTAATCTTTACCCAATGCATTGGAGGAAGATATAGGTCCCAACCATCTCATATTGAAATCATTCTTATGTGTGCCACAAAATAAACATAAATCATTTCATCATAACCCAAAGAATAAAATGGGTTTCATAAGCATCATCCCATCATAACATAATCCATATAAAACAAATGGATATCATTTAATCATAAGAAAAATCAAACCATGTAAATAATATTGCATTATACTTGAAACATAAACATACTAAATAATCTCATCTTATATGGAATATAGTTTTGATAAAACACTTGAAATGAATTCTTGAGGAAAATATCCTTTCTTCTTCAAAATCATTTTCTTTTCTCAAAATGCCATGAAATTTTAAAAGAAAAGGATTTTTTTAAAAATAATAATGAAATATTGTACATTAAGCTTCATGAAAATAAGTCGTTATGAAACAGTAAGAATCTGTTCATTCCGTATAAGTTAAAAAAACAATCTTCTCATAATTTTGCCGGAAAAGTCAAAAAGTATCTGGTACTGAAAATGACAAAAGATTATTTTCATATATTTTACTAAAAATTTACCAATAGGTAAAATTGGATTTAAAAAATTGTAGGAGTATATAAATAATATTAAATATTGAGGAAACATTTATGTGGATGATAAATATTCCCCATTAAATTCTGAAGTATAAACAATCTCGGATAAAAATGAGATTGCGAGATTTTCCCTTACCAATTATAATCAGTGGAATCAAACATGTCATAAAATAAAGAAAATGACATAAATATGTAAATATAATATTTTTTATATTAAAAATCTTAAAATATGCATGGTAATCCTAAAAACCATACAAAATAAATAGTTGGTGATTAAGGCATATGTCTCAAAGAAATAAAAGTGAGATGAAATAATCCCTTACTTTATGTACGGTATGCTTTGTATGTATCCGAACCTTCTGTATAATGATTTAAATAATGTCATTGAATTATTCCAGTATCATATTCATTGTTATGATATCATATATGGTCATATTCTTATCTTCTTATTAGTAATATTTCATTGCTACTTGTTATTCAGGTGTTCATTGCTTTATGTTCTTATGGGTGTTTTGTTGAATAAATTCTTATTCCTCTTTTTAGGTTATAGATATATCATTTAATGAATGGTATTAGTGTAATATATATCATATTTATTCATTAAATTCATTTATATAATCATTATTCAATGAAGATCATGTAGAACGAGTCACATCACATCGTGGAGATGGTAGGCCGTACGCACGCACGAGCGATGATATCATTCCCATGATTGTGGAATTGTATTTAAGTGTATGGTGTATAATATTTCAGAATAAATATCACTTTAAAATAATCATATATATTTATTTCTTCCATCCTTATATCCATCCAATTATGTTAGTGATGAAATAAAATATTACCCCACGACGTGGAGACAGTAGGCCGTACGCACGCACGCGTGGTGATTTCAATTTTTTCATAGGATGGATAGAAGATAGAATATGGTTGTTTCATATTCATAATAACATATCAGTATACAAGTGATACTGGAGTTATTACATAATAATGAAACAACTCATATAGAGGAAGTAGAAGAAGAAATAAGTTTGAAAGAATCAGTAAAGGATATTACCTCTTCTTCGACGTGCCTCTTCTTAACCTCCTCTTAGGGCACAAAATATGGTCTTTTAAGAAGAAAAAGACCTTTAGTAGGTTTATATGGAATTGGAGAAGTGAAATGGGTATTTTTTGGACGTATTTGAAAGCTCAAAAATTGTATGAAGTGGAGAGGGAGGTGGTGCCCTTTTATAAGGGAGGAGAGGGGCACCTTTGGAAATGTTAAAAAATATTAATTTATAATAAATTCAAAACCCACTTAGAAACCTCCAATAATGACTCAAATATGAATATTAGAGGATATATGGTTTTAATCTAATAAACCAATAAGATTTATACATGTTGGGAATTTATTTTAAACCTTATCAACTTGATTAATCCTTATTTAATCTATTTAATCTTATTTGTGGTAATAATTTTCTAAATTTTAAATTTTTATAAATACTTACTTATGTGTTGTTAATTGTCCATAATTGGATAATTTATGACATTTTAGATCATATAAATTTCAATTTATAATTTTTAAATATTTTTGTGATTTTAAAACAATTTAATAATATGTTATTTTTATAAAATATCAATAGTGTCAATTTTGACACTATTCAATTATTTGAATTTAAATAAAATACAAACAGAAGATATATTCAAACCAAAATATTTAATAGATTCTTAATATGTCATATTCATCTAACAAATTTCTGGAGAATATTAATTAGTTCATATAATATTTATTTTAATATTTTTAAAACCATTTATTTGGTATTTCTCTTAATAAAATAATTACTACAACATTTTTGTATAATTATTTAATATACTTATTTTTTGTATAAAAATTATAAATAAAATACTATGATGCAGATAAATATAATATATTCCATAATAATACTTTTACTCGAATTTATCATCTTAAAATCAAAACATTTAAATTGTTATATTTATTAAATTATGAAGGTGACAACTTTGACATTATTTAAAATAGAATAATATAAGTATCATAATAGATTTTATAAGGCTCTAAATGCTCCAATATTCTACCATTGGATTATTATTGTTTATATTTACACGAAAAATAAGTTCTGGTCAGGTTTTTGGGCCTTTTATGGTTATTATTATTTGAATAAAAACTATATTATTGATTTTTCAATAAATAAATAATTTCTGCATCATTAATGTATAAGCTATGTAGGTAACTATATTTTTCTTAAAAATTAAAAATAAATTACCATAAAAAATAAAAAAATTTTATATTTAAAATTAGTATTTATAATCTAATTTATATTCTGTATAACCTTAAATTAAAAATACTTTAATTATTAATGTTTGAGTGAGACATATTTCACATTCTTTAAATAAAATAAATTAAAGGTCTTAATCACATCAAAGTGGGTTCCAAAAGATACCATTTATACCCAAGTATATTTTAGGATGAAATATAATCATCCAATTATATTAATACAAGTGTTAGGGTAATTTTATAATATTATATTTACCCTTAATTTCCTGATTTACCTTTAACTGTGGTAAATAAAATTTACCGTAGTTTCTATTCATAATGCCTAAAAATAAAAAGTAGCATATTAACATAATTTGGAACTACTGATTCCAAATATGGAATCCATTTTTCCAAATTCAAAACACAGAAGTTGCAGTATTTAATTTAAAAATAACCCGCTGTTGAAAAAATGGGTTTAAAAGTTAAAACATTACAAAAGATTGAAATGATTTTATCTATGAATTCAATGTAAAATTAATGATAATGACTTGAATTATATTAAATGGTAAATATATATTATATTTATAATTTAAAACCATTCAGAATTATAATTTAACCGTATAAATTATCTCGATGAAAAAAGTTTTTTTTAATTAAAATTTAGCGTATTTTTAATATTCATCAAAATATGAATGTTTTCAGAAAAATATCAAAACTCTATCCAATGTAAATTTTTATATCCTGATTCAAAAGAAGAAGTTTATTTTGTAAAATTGAACTTATAAACTTGTAATAAATTATATTTAAAATGGTTTCTCCATCAAAAAGTGACAAATCTGCATTTTTTTAAAAATACTTCTTTTATCCGAAAAATTGATTCTGTTCTCATACCTCTTTCTAGAAAATGTGTAAGATGGATTATAATGTTATAAAATTTAATATTCAGTTAATACTATTCATAATGGCTAGTTCATAATATTATAATAATATATTATTGTTTAGTGAAACTCGATATTGTGTACAACACACGCTATTGAGGAAGGTCTTTCTTTTGTGTAATGCAAGCCAAGTCAGGATTGCGTGTAGTGCATGCTTCATTTGGTGTTTTGTATAGCATAATCAAAACTTATTTCATTTATACATTGAACAAAATCAATACTCATTGTTGCGTAGAATAATTCCTACCAAAAGAACTTGATATTGTGTGTAACACGAGCCAAGGATATTGTTGCGTATACTGAAAACTAATACGGTGTTGCGTATAGCGCAAAATAATCTTGGTGTAGCGTAAAATAGAATATATCAAAGAAATTAAAAATAATATATCTCATAAAATCTCTGGGTGTTACATTCTACCCCCCTTAAAATGAATTTCTCCCTTGAAATTCTTCGAGGTTATAAATAGTCTACTACTTGATAGTTTCTTTCATCAAAACCCACATCGTAAAAAGGAATAATAAAACTTAATTTTACAAAATAAAGTATGAAACATAACGGTTATCCAAATTAACTCATCACTGGGTTTCCACATAGAAGAACATAGGTGAAAATATGGATATGGAAGAGAAATATAACCATCAAGTTCTGATAGAGAGTGGTAGAGAACATGGCTATAAAAAATACATTGATCACAAAGTCGTAAATTTGTGATGATCTAAGGTACCATCTAAGATAATGTTTTTGGTTTTCAAGATCATTTCCCTGAAGTTGAAAAATTGGAATTAGAAGAAATACTTAGTTGATTTTGGTAAAATCTCACCGTTGGTCGTTCCTTGAACAATTTCCACTTCATATCTTAAAGAAAAGAAGTTGAATTTGTCATTCGTGAAGTGTTAACAGATCATGTGATATAATTATGGGTCATTCCATCTGTCTTAAACAAAATGTTAGCAAAATTTATTAAATATACACAAGTCCATATATGGTGATATTAATCATATATGGATCCAAAAATGGACTTATACTTCATATATCATACCTCATAATAAAATAAAACTAATTTCTACTAACCAGGGACTTCTTGTAGGCCATTGGTAGGCGATAAAGGCCTATCACACTTCGGTTGTGGGTTCGATTCCCACAGCTTTGTCCGACGCGACGAGTTTTCCTTCTTCTAAGACTATACTATTATAACATTCCAGTAATAATATCGAAAAATTTCTAGCCTTAAAAAATACTATATGATGTCTAGCCTAATTCATTCCAATCTTTAGGATTATCCAAAATACTTCTGTCCAAGCTCATAGTATAAAGAAAACAATTACTAGAAAGGTCATCTACTAAGAATGTGAATACAAGCATTTATCCCCCATATATCATAAGATATATCTTGTTGGTCACATTCCAAACATGAGAATAACTTAATCATGTATTCTCTTGAAAAATGAATTACCATAGAACCTTAGTGAAAACATGAATGCTGTCAAAAGTTAACTCTTTCCACATACCAAAATCTGAAAAATTCTATATACTCAAATCATGATATCACTTTGTCCTTATATCAGTCATGAGCTCATTAATAATATCCAATATATTATTTTCTCATTATCCCTTCATTATGTGCATATCATCTTCTTTCCAAAAATATTTCAATCACTTTTCATGGTTACTAGTACCATACAATTATTGAAAACCAATACATAGATAATCTAATATTCCATGATACTCTAAATGTGATTCCACAACACTATTTTGGAATCCTGTTACATAAACACTTAATCATTCCACAACTTCATTTCCATATTCAACATAACCAATCGTGATCACATGTGACTTCCCTTTGTCTTTTTCCTTAAGATGTTGTTGATTTCGATCATCATTAAACCTTGGATTAGGGCATTGGTTAGCATAATGCCCCATTTCCTTGCACTTGTAGCATTGAAGTGTTGGTGGTGCGTTCTCTATAGTATTTTCTCTATTCACATCATTATCTACCTTTTTCCCATTACTTCGGAACTCAGTTTCTTGATGACATTCTTTTCCAAACTTAAAAACATTTTCTAGTCCCTTTAAGACAATCTCCACCATGCTTCTTTCCACACTTTAAGCATAAAGAAACATTTGTCTTCTTTTCACCATTGTTTTCATATTTTTCCATGAACTCCATATTTTGTTTCTTTTCAAATCCATGATATGGATATGAAACACCAACATACAGTTCTACCTTTAGCACAATGCACAATTTCTTCATAGCTACTGAAGTATCTTATAGCTAGTTCCCTTCGAAGACTTGGTTTTAAGCCACTGAAGAATCGATCAATTTTACTTTCAGGTTGGATGATAAAGCCAGATGCATACCTTGCACACCTTGTAAAATTCACCTCGTATATACCAACAAATTCATCATCATTTTTCTTAAGCTCAAGGAACTCATTTTCTTTCTTTGTTCGAAGAATATGAGGGAAGTACATATTGAAAAACAAGTTCTTTAACTCATCCCATTCCATGGATTCAATTTCATCTTGGGGCCTTGTATTATTAATTAGAGTCCACCACTGGTCAACTTCACCTTCTAAATGATAAACAACCTAAATGAAATTTTATTGTTCCAAACAACGAAGTATAGAAAATATCTTTTCAATGGTACTGATCCATTGTTCAGCAATAAGTGGATAGGAAGACCCATTAGAAGAAGGTGGACATTGCCTCATGAAGGAATCAATAAAATATTTTTCCCTTTTACGCTCATTTGGAAGTCCAGAATGATTCATAGCTTGTGTAAGTATAGCAATAATATTTTCACTCCATTTCCCAAAATATTTTGTTGTTCAAGAGGAAAACCATTTCATTGTCCATTATATTGATCTACACGGTTCCTTCGGGTTCCATCCATCGTCTAAAACCCAAAAAGAAAAGTGTGAGAGGAAAAAATCATTCTAGGAAAACAACTTAATAAAGGGGGTGTACCTTCAATATATTAGATCTTTGGTTTAATTCTATGATCGTTACCATAATTCAAGGACTATAATATATACTTATACATATCCTTAGAGACATCCCTAGACATTCCTTTGAAATATATCTAGGGATCTCACTAAAGTTTTCACATCCTAGTTTTTGAAGGATAACTAAACCTTTCCTCTGATACCAACTGTAGAGACCCATGCTTGACGTATATGGACATTACATTACTTTTGCGGAATACTTAATACATAACAAAAACATACACCCAAGGACCGTAATAGTTTAGTATCTTTGGAGACTCAGAACATAATCTTCTAATCATGGTGAAAGATCTTCAACATCCCCCATAAAGATCTCCCCCTTTTGTTTTCTTACCTAAAACCGTTCCTTATATCCTGGGGAAAATAAAACATATAAATGGTGAGCTCAAATGCTCAGTAAGGGTAAACATAGAAAACATAAAACAATCCATAAACATTTTAACGTGAAAACATGAACATAATATTTAAACATCAAAATCATGACCAATGACATAAAACATTGCAATACATAAGGCATAGATCATAAAGAAACATTAATCATGATAAAATAGCATGGGAATAAAACATGTAATTTTGGAAAACCATTAAGCACATGATATGATTTCCATTGTATCCAAGGCATTGCTACCAAGACTATCATAGTGGACAAAGTCCATTACTGAACCGAGTTTACTTGTCGTTCCAGCCCTGTATTATTGAACCGGATTTACTTTCCTTTCCAGCCATGTTTATCTCATGAGATATAAATCTTTACCCAATGCATTGGAGGGAGATATAGGTCCCACCCATCTCATAATGAAATTATCCTTACATGTGTCACAAAATAAACATAAATCATTTCATCATAACCCAAAGAATAAAATGGGTTTCATAAACATCATACCATCATAACATAATCCATATAAAAAAATGGATATCATTTCATCATAATAAAAATAAAACCATGTAAATAATATAGACATTATACTTTAAACACAAACATACTAAATAATCTCATCTTAGATGGAAAATAGTTTTGATAAAACACTTGAAATGAATTCTTGAGGAAAATATCCTTTCTTCTTCAAAATCATTTTCTTTTCTCAAAATGCCACGCAATTTTAAAAGAAAAGGATTTTGTTGAAAATAATCATGAAATATTGTATAGGAAAATTCATGAAAATAAGTCATTATGAAACAGTAAAAATCCATTCATTCCATATAAGTTAAAAAACAATCTTCTCGTACTTTTGTCGGAAAAGTCAAAAAGTATCTCGTACTGAAAACGACAAAAGATTATTTTCATATATTTTACTAAAAAATTACCAATAGGTAAAATTGTATTTAAATAATTTTAGGAGGATATAAATAATATTACATATTGAGGAAACATGGATGTGGATTATAAATATTCCCCAGTAAATTCTGAAGTATAAACAATCTCGGATAAAAATGAGATTGCGAGATTTTCCCTTACCAATTATAATTAGTGGAATCATACATGTCAGAAAATAAAGAAAATGAAATAAATATATAAATATAATATTCTTCATAATAAAAATCTTAAAACATTCATGGTAATCGTAAAAACCATTCAAAATAAGTAGTTGGTGATTAAGGCATATGTCCCACCGAAATAAAAGTGAGACGAAATAATCCCTTACCTTAGGTACGACATGATTTGTACGTATCCAAACCTCATGTATAATGATTTAAATAATTTAATTGACTTATTCTAGAATCATATTCATTGTTATGATATCATATATTTTCATATTCTTATCTTCTTATTAGTAATATTTCATTACTACTTGTTATTCGGGTGTTCATTGCTTTATGTTCTTATGCATGTCTTGTTGAATAAATTTTTATTCCTATTTTTAGGTTATAGATACATCATTTAAATAATTTTATTAGTGTAATATATATCATATTTATTCATTCAATTCATTTATATAATCATTATTCAATGAAGATCATGTAGAATGAGTCACATCACATTGTGGAGACGGTATGCCGTACGTACGCACGGGCGATGATATCATTCCCATGATTGTGGAATTGTATTGAAGTTTATGGTGTATAATATTTCAGAATAAATATCACTTTAAAATAATAATATATAGTTATTTCTTCCATCCTTATACCCATCCAAGTATGTTAGTGATGAAATAAAAGATTACACCATGGCGTGAAGAGGATAGCTGTACGTACGCACGCGTGGCGATGTCATTTTTTTCATAGGATGGATAGAAGATAGAATATGGTTGTTTCATATTCAGAATAACATATCAGTATAAAATTTATACTAGAGTTATTACATAATAATGAAACAAATCATATAGAGGAATTAGAAGAAGAAATAAGTTTTAAAGAATCGGTAAAGGATATTACCTCTTCTTCGACGTGCCTCTTCTTAACCTCATCTTAGGGAACATAAGATGGTATTTGAAGAAGACCAGGACATATAGTTGGTTTATAGGGAATTGTAGAAGTGAAATGGAAAGGTTTTGGACGAATTTTAAATCTCAAAAATTGTGTGAAGTGGAGAGGGAGGAGGTTCCCTTTTATAAGAGAGGAGAGGGGCACCTTTGGAAACCTAAAACATATTAATTTATAATAAATTGAAAAACCACTTAAAAACCTCCAAAAATGACTCAAATACAAATATTAGATTCTATAGGGTGGTAATATAATCAACCAATAAGATTTAGACATGTTGGGAATTTATTTTAAACATTATCAACATGATTTATCCTTATTTAATCTATTTAATCTTATTTGTTGTAATGATTTTCTAAATTTTAAATTGTTATAAATACTTACTTATGTGTTGTTAATTTTCCATAATTAGATACTTTATGAAATTTTAGACCATATAAATTTCAATTTATAATTTTTAAATATTTTTGTGATTTTAAAACAATTTAATAATATGTTATTTTTATAAAATATCGATAGTGTAAATTTTAACACTATTAAATTATTTGAATTTAAATAAAATACAAACATAAGATATATTCAAACCAAAAAATTTAATAGATTCCTAATATGTTATGTACATCTAAAAAATTCTTGGATAATATTAATTAGTTCATATATTATTTATTTTAATATTTTTAAACCATCTATTTGATATTTATCTTAATAAAATAATTAATACAACATTTTTGTATAATTATTTAATATACATATTTTTTGAATAAAAAATAAAAATAAAATACTATTATGTATATAAATCTAATATATTCCATAATAATAATTTTACTCGAATTTATCATCTTAAAATCAAAACATTTAAATTGTTATATTTACTAAATTATGAAGGTGACAACTTTGACATTATTTAAAATAAAATAATATAAGTGACATAATCTATTTTATAAGGCTAAAAATTGTCCACAATTCTACCATTGGATGATTATTGTTTATATATACACGACCAATAAGGTTTGGGCATGTGTTTGGGCCTTTTATGGGTATTATTATTTGAATAAAAACTATATTATTGATTTTTCACTAAATAAATAATTTCTGTCTCATTAATGTATAAGCTATGTAGGTAATTAAATATTTTTTAAAAATTAAAAATAAATTACCATAACAAATAAAAACATTTTAGCTTTCAAATGAGTATTTATAATCTAATTTATATTCTGTATAACCTTATATTGAAAATACTTTAATTATTAAAGTTTGAGTGAGACATATTTCACTTTCTTTAAATAAAAAAAATTAAAGGTCTTAATCACGTCAAAATGGGTTCCAAAAGATAAAATTTAGACCCAATTATATTTTATGATGAAATATAATCATACAATTATATTAATACAAGTGTTATGGTAATTTTATAATATTATATTTACCCTTAATTTCCTGATTTATCTTTAACTGTGGTAAATAAAATTTACCGTAGTTACTATTCATAATGCCTAAAAATAAAAAGTAGCATATTAACATAATTTAAACCTACTGATTCCAAATACGGAATCCATTTTTCCAAATTCAAAACATAAAATTTTCAGTATTTAATTTAAAATTAATCCTGCTGTTGAAAAAACAGGTTTTAAAAGTTAAAACATTGGAAAAAATTGAAATGTTTTACCTATGAATTCAATATAAAATTATTGATAATGACTTGAATTATATTAAATGGTAAAAATATATTCTATTTATACTTTAAAACCATTCAAAATTATAATTTATCTGTATAAATTATCTCGATGAAAAAAGTTGTTTTTAATTAAAATTTAGTGTATTTTTACTATTCATCAAAATATGAATGTTATCAGAAAAATATCAAAACTTTATCCAATGTAAATTTTTACATACTGATTCAAAATAAGAAGTTTATTTTGTAAAATTGAACTTATGAACTTGTCAAAAATTATATTTAAAATGGGTGCGCCATCAAAAGGAAACAACTCTGTATTTTTGGAAAAATACTTCTTTTATCCGAAAAATTGATTTTGTTCTCATACCTCATTCTAGAAAAGGTGTAAGATGAATTAGAATGTACTAATGCTCAAAATTCAGTTAATACTATTCATAACGGCTAGTTCATAATATTATAATAATATATCATTGTTTAGTGAAACTTGTTATTGCATACAACACACGCTATTGATGAAGGGCTCTATTGTGTGTAATGCAAGCCAAGTCAGGATTGCGTGGAGTGCAAGCTTCATTTGGTGTTTCATATAACATAATCAAAACTTATTTCATTTATACATTGAACAAAATCTATACTCAATGTTGCGTAGAATAATTCCTACCCAAAGAACTTGAAATTGTGTGTAACACGAGCCAAGGATATTGTTGCGTATACTGCGAACTAATACGGTGTTTCGTATAGCACAAGATAATCTTGGTGTAGCGTACAACAGAAGATATAAAAGAAATTAAAAAGAATATATCTCATAAAATCTCAGGGTGTTAGATCCCATGCTATCAACAAAGACTCATCCAAGGGAAACACGTACTCATGAAGGTTCCTTTTTTTCTTTCCCCAAACACCACCAGGCTCCATGAAAAGGAAACTCACCCTCATCATTAATGTCATCCTAGTTAATATATTGCAATGTAATGTTCCCATTAATCCTAAGCTGGGACATATGGAAAAAAAAATAACTTAGTATAATTGTGGTAACTGGGTCAAGCAGTAAACCATATTGAAAAAACAACACATTGACTGAAAAAATGACTTACAAACCCCATATATAGCCTGTTGTCCTGGAAAAATCCCAAAAACCCTCTATTAGGAAAGGTCTCTCAAAACACATTATTTCCTCATAGAAACCCATATACCATAATTATTATTCCAAAAAAGAGTCTCGACATTTCCAGATAGTCCTCATCTACCTCGGGATAATTTCACCCACTAAAAAAATTTATAAACATATATTATTCCCACATTCACTATCTCCCACTATCTTCGACTCATACAAAAGTGACCAGAAGTGCCTCCCATTTATGGAATCAATTGATGCTATACTAATGGTGGTGTGGTAATTGATATGAAATTCAAAATCTATTGAGGGCAGTTGATGTTCCCATATTTGAACCAAAATAATCATACCATTCCAAAGAATATTCTATAGAACCTGAAAAGTCCACATTACCTATCCATTGATCTAGTATTGAAAATTCATAATAAACCACAAATGGGGTCCAAAGCCTCTTGAATCCTCTCCAAAATCATGTCATGAAGTGAGAATCACATTCTTAAATGATCATTGGGAAAATTCCATGATGTCATAAAACCTCATATATGCATAGGCATCCCGAAATCTATACTATGATCTACTCTTGGATAGTTAAGAAGTGTCCCGACTTAGTGAGTTAGTCAAAAATAACTCCAATAATGTTATGAAATCTCGATTATCATGGGAACACTACCAAAAAAACTATATTGTAACCCTCCCCTTTCAACTTATATCTAGGAAACTCAGTATTCACCTAGTGATAGGTAAGACATTAAGATTTTAACTCAGAAACAAGATACAACATCCTTGGCCACAATACATAATGAAAAAAGATCTTTGTATATCCACACTACTGTTGTATGTACTAATAAGGGAATTAAATATCCTCAGGAACTCCTCTCACTATAAGGTTATTGTCATCTCCTATCCTTGGAAGCATGATGTACACTTGACATATAGAAAATAAAATAAGAACATGCGTATTGGATAACTATTCAAGAAATATTTGAAAGACAGTTTCTCCAAGATGAGCCACCCTAACACACTGTAAAATAAAGGGTGTGTGTGTGTGGGGTGGGGGTGGGGGTGGGGGTGGGGGGGGGGGGTACCATAATCAACTGGAGGTGTTTTTCTCTATCCTCACCCTTAAGAGAAAACTAAAAATAATTCAAATTATCTATTACCTCACTCAACAATTATGAATGGAAATTTTTTTGTGAGAATATTCTACTACAAATATTCTCTAGGGTGGCTCTCAAAGATATCACTTCCTTAAAATTTTCTACGTCCACTATCAATCCCATGTCCGAGTAGAAATATCACGAAAAAGACCTCTCAAATACCAAACTATCATTATAAGAGCTCCTCATAATTTATATTTTCAAGGTTAATGTACCAAACCACCATCAAGTGTGTCACATGTTCTACCTCTATCACAAAGTTCATGAGGGTGCCATCCAAGAAGAATACCATAAAATTCTCCATAAAGGGTTGATGATCTACTTTATTTGTACCAAAAACTCTTCTATGGAATTCAATACCCCAAATGTTATGCTCAAGGACTTAAGGAAACTACATCAGCTCTTGGAATCCATGCTCAATACATCTACCTTTCACACATGGATCGGGTGATAACTTGTCCCAATATCAAACACCAATAATGAATTCACACCAAAAACTGGTTGAAGATTTCATTGGTCCTTGGGGTGTATAATCCTTCCTGATAGTCACCTAATTCAGGTGACATCAATCAACACCTAACCTAAATCTCTCATATGCATCATAGGAATAAAACATAGTGATTACCAAGTGGGGATACTAGGTCTAATAAGAAACTTATATATAAACTCACCTAATAAACCGTCATCTATCACTAATACATGAGATCAAACTATATGATAAAATAAATATCAATCCATCCCTAGTGTAAGTCCAAGAAAAAAAATCCTAATGTAGAGGTAAACCCAAAGCACCCTCAAGGAAAACATCCTCCCACCTATGCATCATTACTAGAACTGAAATCATATAGGATCCTCTACTTCAATGGTCATACTAGTAAGAAGTTAATAAATCTCCTATATCAGCATCCACTTGAGCCCATCCTACCATATCTGGGATTCTATCTAACCCAAGAAGTAAAATTTCATACCACCACCTTGGGTACACTATAAAAAACACTGGTTATAGTCATATGGGCATGGGTAGTAAGAAGTTAATCCATTCTGATGAAAAAATGGTACTACCTCACCTCTGGTTATGGCGTGATTCCACATGAGTCTATCTATCCTCTCAGAATTAGGTTAATCCTTGAATAAATTCTTGAGATCTCTAATCCCATTTTCTAGATACTAAAAGCACAAGAGTCAATATAAAAGGCTCATTTATTATTTTTAGGCCTATAATAAGGGATCCATCTATAGAAAAGAAACTATTGACCATGTACCATTACTAAAAAAATTGAATATATGAGAAATGTAAAACATAAAACCATAATTGAAGCCTCTAGGTTATAGGCTCCCACGACCTGAAGCTATAATTTCCCTTGTCTACATGTTCACCATAACGAGGGATTACCCTAATACCTTAGTGAATCAAAATGGATAAAAACATAAAAGTCACAAGATATCATCGACTACACCTCGATACTATCTACATTTAAGTTTCAAATACTCAATCGTGTAGTATTAAACCATGTAATAAGAAAACATATTGGTTGAGGATGTGTCCCACTTACTTGTGTGACCAAATCCACATCATGAATCACCACCATAAGTCTCTACAAATTCCATGCATCACTATAGAGATGTATCATCACCAGGACCACTATCAAGAGGGGCCTATCAGAGTAGGAATTCCTCACCACAAGTTGGTTCCAGTACTCTAAAAACTAAGAAGGGGGTATGGATCATCATGAAACTAGTGTGGTCTCTATATATGTAAACCATGATGCACAATCAATATAGGTGAGTCATCTATCATTACCCTTGAAATTAACAACTTATCTATAAAGAAGACTGGTCATGACTGTGACTATCCTATTTATTAGAGTTTGAATTCTATAAAAAACAAAAACACTACATTGATACAATACAAATATGTACGAGGATCAAGATCACTATGAAACCTTAGAGTCCCTTCATTGAAACATGTGAAATTCGATAGATCTATGAATATAATTTTTCTATCCTAATGTAGTAATCAAATCCTAAACATGCAGATGATCATCTTCTTAGACTACTAGAGGAGGGTCCATACACTGCTCAACAGGTGGTAGAAATACTCTATAACCAGCTTTAAAAATATTTGTAATGAGTGGGTCCCTGGATAGAGGCATCACTACTTAACTATTCTTTATCATGATACTATCTCAAAATCCTAGCTGAATGTAATCATGGAATCATCATGAAAATTATTAATATATACCATAGTAAATGGGTATATATTTGGATATGACATAATAAGGATAATCAAAAGATATAGTCCAATTTAATGCACATATCATAGATCCATGTAACCGTTATCTCGTTATGATGAGTTGAAGAGTCCTGGAAAATGGTGACATTAGCCTTCACATAAACATTATGTTCACTAGCCTCAAATACACACTTAAAACACTACGACATTATTTCTCTACATTTATAATCCAAAACTCATGTAGGTCCAATTCAACACACTACCCATATAAATACTCATCTGATACCACTCTATCATGACCTGACCCACCGGATCCCACCTAGTCGGAAAAAAGTTGAGTGTGAACACCCTAACACCTATTCCAATAGGTTAGGGGATTGAGACCATCACTAAGAAGGAAAGTTAAATTTTAAGTCCTTAGCCTAAGAGTATGTTTTCATACACAAAACCACCTCCTTGAAAAAGTGTTGAGATATAAAATAAAACTAAACATCTGGGGTGAAAACATGCATGAAAAACCCTCTATAAAAACATAACATTATACTAATATGAAGGGTAAAAGTAAATGACCAACCATAAATTTAGGGGAAAATCAAACTGATGATAATTGGGAATGGTAGAAGAAATGAGAGGTATCTTGGATCACAATATGTATGGATGATCACTGAACATGATTAGTGATATGGGCCTTTATGAATCCCTAAAACCAGGTCCACCAATATCACCACCAATCTATCTGTCCTTTTTATAAGACACAACACATGTAGGAAAATCCAATGTGGGGGTGAGTATATAAATACCCTATAGGTTCCCCAAAATCACTAAATAGAAAATATAAATAGAGAGTAGTGATATCAATACCATAAAATAATATCAATAAAAACAAGATAAAAAACCATAATCACTAAGAAATCCTCCACAATAATTCAAAATGAGAGAAAAAAGGGTTCTTGTCATCTATATCCCAACTATAAATGATGAGTCTGCTTCCGGATACAAGGTCCAAAAACCAACGACCAGTACCATTCCCAATATTACATGAGTATGAGTGAAGATCCACACTTCTCAAAGCTATTACCTATAGCTAAGGGAGACCCATATCTTTTTAAGAATATCATATAACCTATAGAATGATTGTGGAGGACCCACACCTCACCACTTTGATCCACAACTGAGGTAGAACTATCTATATCTATGCGTCAAATGAAACTACCCAAGAATCACAATGGAGGGGCCTTCTCTTCATTACTATAATCTATTTTTGAGGGAGAAATAACTCCCTTAGATTAACTTCTCCCCTAAAGAGATCGAATATAAGGTAGTACCACTCCATAGATAGAGGTCCCATACCCCTTAATGCATGCGGGAGTACTGAATCTACTTGAGTAAAGAGTATGAGGGACCCACAACCTTGTATGATAGGGGATTAATGATGCCATCATATCTCTGGTGATCTAACCTAGTCACTTCCATTTACAAAGGATATTAAAAGGAAAGTTCTTACTAGTATCACCTCAGTTTATATATATGATACCAAAACAAAGGCCACCATCAGGTTGTACATGAAATTCCACTTAGGATTAGATATTCATTAGGAAAAAATTTAAGTCTAAAATAAAGAGATATGTGAGGAATAATTATACTAGGGGAGTATATTTTTGTTTCCTTACAGGGTACACAACATGTGTCACTAGGCCATATCCCAACCATGTCTCCTCATGGTACTCGACTTGTATATGAAATGTATAGAACATGTACTATCATTTATATGGTATGTGGACCTTCTTAGGATCCTAGTTGTGTCCTTGAACAAACATGAACTTTATGGTCCATGAAATTACATGATGAGTATATTTAGTACAAAGCATATACTATATAGGTCTGCTTGAGCACATGTTCATCGTCCCATGCATGTGTACAGTGTCCCATTCCTGTTTACCTGACCATGTCCTTTGGACCATGTACACCTATGGTTTAGTCGTGTACTACCACATGTCCATATATCCTTACATGGGGGTATTCCCATTTTTTCTTCCACATATATATTCCACACTACATGAATGTGCTCTGATTACATGACATGTAGTCACAAACATAATCCTTCCTCAAATAGGTAGAAAAAATGGTGTGTGCACCTAGAATACACTCAGTGTGATCAGGATTTCCAAATTGGAAATACCTATGATCCTCATGAAATGTTCATTTTCCATAATTACTCATAGATCAACACTCAAATGATACGTAGGAATCATATAAGGGATTTAAAAAACATAGATAATTCATATATGGGGATCTAGAGATAAAACTCATTAATCGACTTACCTCATGGAGAAATTCCAAAGGTTTGGGTCCATATCCACATCTTGAATCAACTATACCACAATCCCATATTTATATTCAATGATGATGAAGTTTGATGATGACTCCCCTAATTGGTTCCTCACTAGTTTATCCATAATGCAAGGGTATCCCTCTACCTTCTTCCCATGTGCATGATGGAAAATAGGAGGGGAGGGTTATTAAATTAATCAATTATATTAATTAAATTCAATGACTTATATATTATGCCAACCAACAGTTTCCTTCCACAAAAAACATGACTCTGACCAAAACCAGTTTCATATTTCAATCCGAGACACCCTTTGGAGTTATTAAATTATTTTTGAAAAACTAATTGTGCGTGATTTTATATATTCAATAATTTTAATATCATCATAAAAGGCTCTCCTGGCCATGGATTTCCTCACCGACTCTACACCTATGTCTAGAAATATTTCTAGAAATATTTTAAAGTATTACATGGAAAAAATATTCATTTTATTATACTAATTCCATGACCTATATCTATCCCATATTCCATAAAATGGAAATCTAAACTAATTATTGTGTGTTTGAAGACATACTTCTTTACAAATCGATGCAATTAGATTTTCCTTGACACCTCTCATGGATGGATATAATGATGGTTATAATTAATATATATGATATAATAATGATTCTAGAATGGTTGATTATTATTTAATTTTCTTTTATTCCATCCAATGAAAAAATTTAAATATCATTCATGCGTATATATGACCTATTATCTCCATGAACAATGTTATTCATTTTTCAATATCTACATTCATGGATAAAACAAAATATGTATATAATGAATAAATATTATATTTATATCATTTTAAAAATTCTATATATTATGGAATAATGATCAAAGTAAAAGGTCCAAAACTATCGAACCAAAACATACATGAAAAACAAAGAAGTTATCACCTAGAACAATTATTTTAATAAAGAATTGTTAATAAATGAGTAATAAAAGGTTTTAAATAAAAAATATATGAATATGGTTCAATAAAATATTTATAATAAATATATATTATTTATATAGGAGGTTTGTATGGATTTAATAGAAGTTCTACATGAGGTAATGGTTTATTTCACAATCTCATGCTTATTCGGGATTGTTTATGTTTATTTCACAATCTCATGATTATTTGGTGATGTGGTGATGTCATGTAAGGTTTATGACTTTCTCCTTAAAAGTCTTTTCATAACAATAAAAAAAAAATTTCAGTCAGTATCAACTAGTGAAGTTATTTTATATTTCTATCATAAATAAAATATATTTTATTCCACTATGGATGTTTTAATTAATTAATTATTTTAATTTAAATTTCCATTCTTTTATACTCAACATATAAAAATAAATTTTTAAGTAAAACCAACATTTTTTTATATGGTTGGGAATCATTCTCTTACTTTTCCATATTTTTAATTAAAATTTATAAAAGATTGTTTTTAAATTACCCATTGATATATTAGTTAATTATATAATTTTTTTTTGACTATTTATTTTTAAAAAAAGAATCATCTTGTTTTCTTCTAAATGTGTATTTTTTTTCATTTTACAATAGTGTGAAAGGAATATTTTTTAACTTATAATACATCTACGAAATTACCCACCATCATGACCACTCATTGTTTTGATGATTACATTATAAGTTTACAAGGTTATTTTTAAAGAATATATTTTCCTTAATATTTGGGATGTATTTTAGACTTTAAAATGCTGATTTAAATATGAAAAGTGTCTTTTCCTTGAGAAAAGTTCTTTTGATATTTTTAATGAATACTAATCTATGTCAATGTTCTTTGGTGAATGTTATTCTTTATACTAGATTTAATATTTTTATCTCATTAATTATACTTCTATGGTTGGTTTATGAATTTTTTTTTATTGATATGGGAAATTAATAACATTTTATATGATAGTTTTTCAGTATGAATGATTATATGGATTATTTTTATCCCCATTCATATGATGAATGTATTCCACATAGTACGTAATGGGAGAGTCCCATTATACCCCCTTGATGCATCATTATGTCTCACATGATAATCTTTTTTGGGTATTTGGATGAGGTCTTATCCATTTATGTATTATGTTTGGGAATATGGACTTGATGGTAAGTTTATGATGATCAACACTATGCATTCAATCATTATGAAACTAGTTATTATTATCCATGTGATTATTTATGTTGTTATGTTATCAATGGATTTATTACCCTATTTTATGGAATTAGTTATGTGGAATATTTTATTATTGTATATCTCAACCAAATTATTCATTTTTTATTTACATGATGCTAGATTATTCTATATGCACACCCTTACTAAGAAAATGTTCTCACCAATTTCTTATTTTTCTATTCAATGGGATTCCATGAAGTGTGTAATGATTGATAGGATGGTATATGAAAAAGTAAATAATGTTGTTCTTAAAGAAAATAATATATTTTATTTTCTGATTTGAATTGTAACATAAGATTCAAGTATGTATCTAGTTTACTAGGAAATTTAAACCAGTCAAACCTTTGGGATGACATAACTTATCCCTTATTCCAATGTAATAAATTAACCATCAGTTCTAGGCTACTAGAGTGGAGAAAATTATAGCTATAAGGAATAATGATGTTCTAAGAGGAAATGATCTATTGTATTTTTTTTCAAATATAATGTTATATTTATGTATATATTAGTCTTCAAAAGCTACTAAAATATTCAGTACGTTGGGATGTAATTTCTTGTATATAATACAAATGTAATAATGTATCAACTAGATATGGGACACTAGAGTTTTGGTTTTTATAAAATCCACACATATTTAAAAATCACTTTGGCTTACTAACTATGATCTATAGATTAGATACCACTTTTTCATGACACTACACCACTAGAAACATCTCCAGGGAATGCAGTAATGATGATATTTAACTCCAAGTTCTGGATTCAAAATTCACAATATTGGTGACTTCCACTGGATGTGTAAATAATAAAATTTTGAGGCATTACCATAATATATCCATGGAATATAATATGATATAAATCAATAAAAATAATAATGTAAAATTAAAAAATGATTAATAATGAACCAAAAAACACAAAATGTTACAAAAAATCAAATATCCAAAAAAATACCAAAATAAAACTCCAATGATAACAACTCCCATATCTTGCAAAGTAAGGTCCATATTTACCTCCAAAAAATAAATTTAATTATATAATATATAAATAAGGTTGATAAAAATTTTATAATAAGTTGTATTCTCTATAATTTATGTAGTAAAAATGTAGATGAAGCATATTAATGCTTTAGTAAACAAATAAAAATACAAAAAATAACCAATAATGCAAACTATCACCCATAATTTCAATGTATCTCTCACTAAATATCACATCTGGGTATAGTAAAATAATATCCAATAATATAATATAATCGAACAATACTATAATTCCAAACTAGTTTTTCATTTTAACACCCCCAAATATAATGTATTGGCATTGAAATTCCTTCCAAATGAAAATAAACATAAAAATGAAGCTATCCCAGAGATGGGAAAGATTTAAGCTTTACCATACCAAAAATATTTTGTGTCTAATGTTATCATTGTAATAAGTAACAAACAATTGTAATCATAACTAAAAATAGACACCAGTTATACATACCTCAACCACACTATAGATAACAAAAAAATAGGGCATCACAAATCAGAAGGACATATACCACATTCCCTCCTCTTACTATTCATGAAAATAATAATATATATGAAATAATTATCCCACCATCTTAAAATCAATCATAATACCATTCATTGGAAATCATAGAAACACCATGTATGTAAGATAGACTAGGGAAGATAGATAATTCATCCATATATCCCCTCACTAGTCCGGATGTTAGGGGAAAACACCCAAAACTCAAATACATCGAAAGTAAATAAAGTTTTCCAACTCGGGTGGGATATGAATGAATCTATAAGAAAATACATCATATAACACAAGACAATACAATCTAATTCAAAATCATTTCACTAAAATATCTCTAATTCACACTTAGAATATCACCTTGTTCTCACTACCTTGAAATAAAATTTAATACAAAAATTAGATCACCCCTCACCCCACCTTCCCACACAAAACAATCACTTAAAAATTCCAAAATATACCATTTTATTCATATCATTTAAAAAATAAAAATTTACAGTTTACTAGAATTATTTCATTCCCAATGTAATTAAATTCCTTATTTATTAACATACCATTTTTTAGAAAACACCCACATTTATTTCCAGTAGTTAGATATTAATTTTATGTATATATAATTCATTTACCATCATGGTTTATTTAATTAAATCAAACCATATTACTAATTTAATCCTCAAAATATCATATTATTTCGACCAAGAAATTATAAATCAAAACTATAAACATAAAAAAAACATCATGAAACCATCCCATAACATTGGACCACAACCCTTACAAAAAATAAACACACTTACACTTTCATCTTAACCAACTGCACAACCATTATTTTTCAAAAAAATATGAAACAAATTTTTTTTGTTAGTATTTTATTCAATGAGTAATAATAGTGTGTCATGTAAATATTTATTATATAGGTTACCATGGATGATTTAGAGAGTTACAATACTTATTTATAAGAATAATATTGGAGTCCCCATGAATATTATTAATAGGTGTGATAAATTTTGAATATTACCAATAGATTAAATAACTGTATTAAACCATGAAAGGGAAGTAAACTACTATTATTTATGTGGAAAAGGGGGTGAGTTGTTTTCATAAGAAAAATGGAGTTAACACCATTATATATTACCAGATATATATTAAAAATTATTGGGAACAACTTAGTGAATGATTCAATGTGACTGACATATATATTTTTATCTAGAAGAATATAATATGATGAATATGATTCTGAGATCCATGGAGTATAGATCTTTCTGAATATATTATATTTATAATGATTTTATGGAATTCATATCATAGGATAAGTCATTTTTATTATAATATGTTTTTATGATTGTCAATAAGGATGATGTTGTAGAAATTGAGTTTGGTCATGGAATATCATATAAATATTCTTATGAATATTCACATGTTACAATTTATTTACAATTTTATATCATAATTATTATTGATAATTTGAATCATTATATGGATATTTTATGTTTGTATTTATGAAATAATAATTTATATGATTTAATAATGGAATATGGAAAGATAGTTTGGAATATGAAAATATTTTATTTGTACTTTTTATAAAATTAATTTGACTATAAAAAAGATTAATTATATATTTTTTTACATTACATGAAATATTTGTAAGAATAATATAATATTTTTGAAGATCAAAATTATACTTCATAAGATTCATCTCTTAGGTAGAAAAATTGAAATGGAAAACATCATATGGTCTCCTTGAAACATTTTATGAGTCATTATAGGAGTTTATAAAAATTATTTCGACATTTAATGAAATTTTATTAAATGTATAAGACTCTAGAAATTTGTAATATTCATTTTTATAAAAATATAAGATTAATTTTATGAATTCATATGGGTTATATTATGAATTCATATGATTCAATTTTAAACATAATATGAGTAAAAGGGAAAACTTTAAAAGGAATGTCAAATTTATAAAGGTCATGGATGAAGTCATAAGGGAAAATATGGAATTATAAAGGATCATTAACATACATCATAAGTGTATACATTTAGAAAAATTTGGGGGATTCCAAAATAATATATTCTAATGTTTCATATGTTTCTATGTTGTTTTGTTGTTATTTAATGAGTAATTATAATGACTCTTTTATGATATTTCTAGTATACATTAAATGATCAATTAGAGAATTGGTTAAGAATAAATATTTTTATATGACTTGAAAACATAAGCCATGTTGTGTGGATAATTACCAATTCATGAATGAAACTATGAGTGAAAGAGAGTGTGTAATAGCATTGTTCTATATCAGAATGATCTATGAACATGAATATGATGATTCATGAATCTCATAAAGGCAAGGAATAATTAATAAATATATAATTTGGTTGTTTAAAAGAGATATAAATCCATGATATTTTGGAACATTATTTAATTTAAAATTGTAATTATTCATAAGGAATTAAAACGAGTTCAAATGAAATCAAATTTAAATGATATATAAAGACCAATGTTTCTAGGATTTGAAGGCGTATTTTTTAGATGAATTGATGTGCTACAAATTATTGACAGTAATTTCATGCATATAGGCAATATATATTTTATGATGTATAATAATGAGGTTAGATAAAACAATGATTTTATTACTCAAATTATTCTATGATGTCAAAAAATGAAGAGAGTGGAATCACACTTCATCCATCCTATATATATTTCTTTTCTAAGCATGAGAGATCTTGTGTGAATATGAAACATTATATACATGTGAGATCAAGATTAAGAAAAATAGAAAAGAAAAATAATTATTTAGTTAATTAATCGTATACGAAGACGAATATAGTGAGGATACATTATATGATATGTTTATATAACATGGTCTAATAGTGTTATAGGTATCCCATTAGATTATTTTGAGTTTAGGGGGAAGATCTAAACCACACTTTATAATATGGATATGGGCCTATACTATTGATCTTATATAATGAAATTTTATGTTACATATCGTATCTGTATAATATTATTTTTGTTCTTTCATTTATACCTGGTTAGTTCTAAGAATATCTAACTAGATATATTCTCTTTCATGGACATTTCATGTTTATAAGAGTTGTTGTGCATGGGTGGGATAATAACCGCCATACGGTAGGGATGTAATAATCCATGAAAGAGGAAACTGTCATTAATAATCTCAGTTGTCATTTTTTGTGTTCTTTTATATGCATAATTATGTATATGAAAATAAAATTGAGAGGTTAAGTGTCACATCCCATCACTAATTATGTTCAAAGGTAAATAAGGGGTCTATGATGAGTTTTTAACGAGTCATACAATAATAATTAACCCCATAATGTCGAGCATATCCCTAGTAGTCCTATAAATTATTATAATATTACATGTTCCACCCCTAATTCAATTATCAAAATTATATATTAAAAAGTATGTTTTATGCACATCCACAACTCCAGTAACCTATTGTTATTTTTAATTCAATAAACGGGCACCAAATACAAGGGATATTACCACACTAGATTAACTAGTTTAGTAGTCTTGGAGAAATAGATAAAAACAAAAGTTCCATATTACATTGGAAATATAAAACACTACATTATAATGTTGCGTAAATATCTAGAATCGTTCATAATATCATTGTATCCTAGGGAGGGAAAAAAACAAGGAGTGACCTCATATTCTTATTAAGGATTATGTAAATCAGAATCTATCATGAGTAAATAAGGAATAAGAAATATGGTAGTGTGGATAATCTAATCATATACCATTCAATATACAATATGATTTAATTAAACATGAACATCTAATATCAATATACCAATAACATAGATAATGGGAAAATGAAATATTAATAATAGATATGCATATTAATGGAGATTCATGATCAAGGAAACACAAACACGATATCCTGAATATTAGCATCAAGGACTCTCAAACAAGACAATTTTTATTCTATCAAGGAATAAAAACAAAGACATTAATATTTTATTGGTTTTCATACTCCAAATGAACAACTATTATTATATTATCTTACAACCTCTGACTACACATCATACCAACATTTCTTATCTCATGAGACCTATAGATGCATCAAAAGAAAATATATAAATGATCCATACCCATCACTTGAACATCATATACATTCCTCATATTTTTAATGAACAATTCAATTAAATCTCAAAATTACTTATAGGTCAACAATTATATATACTGAATCAAGAATATAGAATATCAATATTTCCCCAATAAATGAAATAACGTATGTAATAATCCTCCTTAAACTAATACCATGTATAAAAAGTGTATATGGTTAAAACATCATCATATCAATATATATTATTTTTAATTTAACCATTATATTAATATTATTTACATGTAGGAGAAAAATAATGTCAAATGAATAATAGAGTGTGACTGAGAACATAACCATAAGAATATGAATGATAAGAAAATTAGTTATAATCTATTATTAATAAATAAAGACCATTTATTCATTAAAAAATATGATTTTAGATAAAACTAAACCTTTATAAAATTAAATAATATAAATCCATCAAAAAATAACTTCCTTGTAACCTCATCTATGAACAGAGTTATAAATCAATTTTCAATATTCATTTCATTCCATTATGAAAATAATACCCTTTTAATATGATATCATTTTAAATAAAAATTCCATAAATGTTTAGAAAATGAATTTATTTGACAATAAACACAGAAACATGTACACAGATCTTCAAATAAATGAGTATTCATTCTAGTGGGAAAATATGTGTGTGCAGTGTACATTAAAATAATGGTTTTGATAACTGCTAAGGAAAAAGTACCATGTTTGAGAAAAGATAATAATTTTCTTTTAATAATTTTCATAAAAAGTTAATAATGGTTAAAAATTAATATAATAACTATTTGGAAAATTTCAAAAACATTCATGAAAAAATATTAAATAAAATTTAGAAAATAATGAAAATGAATTGGAAGGAAAACATCAAAATAATATTTTTAAAATATAGTCCTCTACATGTAACATACTTTCTGATTTGTGATAAAATAAGAGTATAAATTAAAAAAACATGTAAAGACCATACATAACAAGAGAATAATAAAATTAATGGTTGTTAAGATAATAAGGTTTTATAAATTTTCCAATGAAAATCTAAACCTACACAATCCTAAAATAAAATATGAATGTAAAAGAAACCCCTTATCGCTTTAGTAAAATTTGAATCCTTATCCACTAGATAAAAAATGAATTTTTACATTAAATATCATGATATAAGAATTATATAGGTTATAAAATTTCATAAAGTTTCTATATAAACCTTATAAAATAATATAGGTTTATATCATAATATATGCCAAAAAAGAAAATTTGAAACTATAAACCCATACCTAAAATAAAAATTTCTTCATATAAACTCTTAACCACCTATATAATAAATTTAAATTTATTATAAATATATATATAATAACTATATAAATACTTTAAATATCATATATGAACCTAATATAATGTTACAACACTCATTTGTTAATAATTTTTTATTTAAATTGTCACCATCAAGTGATAACTGTTTCATTTTTAAAGTAAGTTTCAGTTCATTAGTTTTGTTCCATGCATATTTATCATGGGTCCATAATATCCAAAATTCTAATAATTATATTAATATCATATATATTCATTTTATAAATATTTTTAGTCATTCTTGAAATGAGTACATGAAAAATGAATCACATCACTTTATTGATGTGTCATTCCAAACGCACTCACGCACGTCATTATCATTTTTTAATGAGTGTAATGGTAATAAGGTAAATTATATATTATATTTATATATAATTATTATTTACTAAATATATTATATAAAAATTACATATATAATAATAATATTTCATGAATTTTGGTGACAAAAACTGAAATACGTCACTTCACGAGGTCATTGTCCCCACGTGCATATTAATGATTCCTTAATTTTCTATAATATAGGGAAGTGGATAAATTATTTTCTCTCCATAGACATAACATATATGTATATGGGTGATTCTAATTTTATTATATCATCATAGTTAGAAAACAATTTAAGGAGCTTTAAGAGGATATAAAAAAAACAGTCGGTTAAGAGTTATATAACTTCTTTGGACAACAACTTTTGGATTAAACCTTAAACATTATATGGTTTATATTTTGATCAATAAATGACATATATATCATTGAGAAGGATTTAAAGAAGGTATTTGTTTATTATTTTGATGATTTATAATGTTCATGATGTGTAAGGAATATAGGAAAATTTTGTGTCCTTTTATAATCTTTAGAGATGACATACTTGGAAATTTTCCAATGATTAAAATATATCAATGTATTACTAAATCCAAATGTTTCAAAAATTCCTCATATTGGATGAGAAGAATACATATTCTCAAAATAAGACAATTAAATTTTAGTTAGAAAAGTAATTAGTTTATTTTAACCCTTATTATTATAGTTTAATGCTCCAATCCATTTTAATAGTTACAAAAAATATTCAATTTTTTCTTCTTTAATATTTATTTTAATAAAAATGAAATTATAATCATTTAAAAAATTATAAATTATGGTTCCAAATATGGATTAAATGATAAAAAATTAAAATTTTTAAAGTGTAAGATTAAAATTAAAAAAAACTCAAGAAAACCTGATGAAAAACATTTTTTAGAAAAAGTATGTTTTTGAACCAATAAATGATCTTATACCAAAATGAACTATGATTATGATTCCTATTTAAAAAATTATTTTATTTCAAATTAAATTATAATTATGTTACTTTTTTAATAAATTTTTAACAAAAATATTCCTTTAAATAACATTATTTAATGAAAAAATCATAGTTTTATAAAAATCATCATTTTCACTATTCACCTAATAATAAATTTTTTTATAGAAAAATAAAAAAAAAACATCCAAAGATAATTTTGGTACATTGATTTAAAAAATTATATCCTTTTTAAACCATAATATTTTTACATTTCTCATAAATTTATTATAATATTCACTAACAAAAGAAAACAATTTTGATGAAAACATATTTTTGAATCATAAAGCATATTTTCAAAAAAAATTATTGTTTGTTTTATAAAAATTAATCCATAATTTTTTATTGAGAAGGACCATTATATATATTTTATAAATTGGTTTCTCTTATTCATAACTACCAATTCATTGGCTATTTTATAATTTTCTTTTTTAAAAAATATTTTTTATTAATTAATTTAACCTCTATATAGTGTGTGAAATATGATTTAAAACATGGTGTTTAAAAAAAATAAACTAAATTCATTAGGTATTATGATCTCACCTCCATACATAATTTTTTTGTCACCATTTTTATGCTTTTATATACACTTAATATAACATAGTAATAAAATCAGAAATAAAATATATCCTGAACCTTAATTTCTAAGTTAGGAACATGAAACCTATTATGCTTGTATCTCTATAAAAATTATAATTGTATACAAGTTTTAAAAAACTCACTATGGTATTTGAGTGTTATATTCTATATAAGACTTTTTATATTTATCTTCAGTTTTTTTGAGTTTTGGGAAATTAATTTACCATTAGGATAACAAATATGATATACCTTACCTACATGATTTCTTCCGATTCTATAATTATAATTTCTTCTATTGATTTGAATAATCCTAATCATGATATATTTTTAAAGGCTAAATCCCTAGAATAAAATTTTAATCAACTATATATTCCGAAAAATAATGAAAATTTATTCCTCTTGTATAAAACCAATATGGTTACCATAAGCTAAAATAATAACCAATATTAATAAACCCTTATATTAAGAAATAATACATTAATTTTGAATTCCCCAATAATAACACTGAATGTTGATAATAAATCATTCTATATGTAAGTAACCATATAACACTTCAAAATTATTTCCAACCAAGTTGAAAACCCAAAAATAAAAAATATTAGACCACATATTCCTCCAAGTTCAATTTAACATTTATCTCCTAAGAAAATTAATCACTAATAAAGTCATATACCAAAAATGTATATTCCTTATCATATAATCTCCATAATATTCCTATATTTCCAATAAATAATATGATTCACTATAAATCCACAAGAATATGATATATGATACCAAATTATTACTCTAACATTATTCATAAAATAAAATCCCACTATAGACAAAGGTATTTACATTTACCATAATCATACATGGTTCATAATATAGTGTACTTCCTTAAAAAAATTTAATCACTTACCTAAAAAATCACTTTTTGATCACATGGTTATATATATGATAAAAAACATATTTATAAAGTGTAATAACCCTTTTATCCTAAATAACCAAATTGACACCAATGATCATATAAAATATAAGCATTATCAGTAACTTTAAAATTACTTCAATAAAATAAAAAATCATTTCTCCTCAAATTTTATTTTTGCTAAAATAATTAACAAAGAAAAGGGTTGTATTCCCATAAATGTCTCTCCAAATATACTTAATCATCATAAACCATCATCACATAAAACCTTAATAAGGGTATCTCTAATTTTAAACTAATGATAAATGTTAAAACTATCACACCTTTATATTTTTGTTTATCCCATATTATTAGTTTTTATTGGATTTATAATCTCATTCATCATAATGGTTATAATTTTTATTGAATTTACCAAAAAAATATCCCCCAGGAGTGCCTAAGTAGGTGTGTAGTCTTAGGCCCACTCGTCGCAAACTAGTTATTATCAAGTTAATATCAAACCCAACCCTTTATGATTTATTACCCCAAGATGTATCATTTCCGTAGTCTCGTCTAGTTTATAGTATCCAGACATGGTTTTATTTTCTAGGAAAACCCCAAAATATATACTTGAATAAAGATTCATGTTATTACCATATAATTAGAATTATCTGAAGAATCTATCATAGGGAAATGCTATCAATTATATTTTTTTCTTAAATCTAGTTAAAAATGGTTTAAATAAAATTTCTGTGATACCAACTGTGACAACCTTACTCTAGTAACCCAGAGAAAGTGTCAATTTTTTTGAATTGGTGAAAGATACAAGTGATCACAAAACATTAGATTGGTCAGTTTTGTAGTCTTGGAATACTAGACCAATATATAATTCCTATATTACATTCTAAATATAAAAACATAGAATATACATCATTCAATCATCCTTGAAATCATTCATAATATATTTCTTCATGTCATGGTGAAATGAAAACAATTAAAGGTTGAAATTAAATTCCCAGTAAGGGTTACATACAAAAAAATATATCATGTGTAAATAAGGAATAATAAATATGGATTAGTGCATAATAAAAACACATTCCATTCAATCAATTACACGATTTTAATGAACATCCCTGGATAATATTAACCTATAAATCACATAAATAATAGAAACATAAATCATATTAAAGGAAATGCATATTTCAAGATATTCATGATCAATGAAAAATAACAACGATATCAAGAATCTTATTATCAAGGAATCTCAATCGATATAATTTTTATAACTTCAAGTCCACTCAGCCTATATAACATTCTTTCAATCAAGTCCCCTCAATCAAGATTTTATCATTATATGGGATATAAACTCCAAATAACCAACTATTATGATGTGATCACACCAGGTTTTCCTATATATATCAAGATTTTTTTTTATATCATGAGACCTATCAAGGCATATAGATGATATATATAACAAGTCCCCACCCACCACTTTAATATACTATAGAATCTTTATACTTTGAGTGATCAATACAATTTATTCTCAAAATATATTTTAATTCAAAAATTACCTGCATTGAATCTATAATAACAAATATTAATATTTAACCAATAAATGAAATAAATTAAATACTAATATACCTTCAACTAAAATAATATATAGAAATATTATATGTTTGAAAAATTATCAAATTAATAGAAATTATCCTTAATTAACCTATGATAATTGATATATGTGCATGAAAGAGAAAAATAATGTCTAATGAATGATTGTAAGTGATATGGAATAGAATCAAAATAAACTAAATGATCTCAAAAAAATATATAATCCATTATTATTAAATGAAGACCATCAATTCATTAGAAATGATGGGTTTATTTTAATACCAAGGCAGTATAAAAAATATATAATCAATATTTTAAAAATAACATCCTTGTAACATCATGTATGAACATAATTATAAATCCCTGTTAAAAATTGATCTAATTCCACAAGAATATAATAAATGTTCCATTTTTATAATTTTAAATAAAAATTTTCAAAAATATTGAGGAAAATAATTTTGCTGAATATAATTATTAAAACATTTAATGTATTATTCTCCAAAATTATTAGTCATTACGGTGGGGAAATTCATTCATCCATTGTATGTTAGAATAATTATTTTTATTACACCTTCGGTAAAAAGTACCTCATCCCAAAAATGTCCAAAAAATTATTTCTAAACCTATTCACAGATATTAAATAATTGGTAAAAATTACATTAGAAAAATTTATAATTAATAAAATATTATTGAATACATTTGATATAAAACATGGACATGAAATAAAAATAGATGGATGGAAGACATAAAAATATGATTTTTAAAATAAATTATCTTACATGTAACAAACTTATTAACTCATTATATAATAAGATATTAAATGGAAAATAATCTTTAAACACAAAACATAACCTTTAAACCCAAAACATAACCATAGGAGAATAAAATTTAGGGTTTTTATTCTTTTAGTATCATATAATTTTCCCAATAATAGACTTTTATTAATATTTCTTTATTAATTTTTTTATTTTAGAGTCTTAACACTTTCATTTTTATTGTATTTAATAAAATAGGTTCATTATTTGGTATTATAATATTTAATATTATGTAATATGTTCAACATAATTTTTGGTTTTAATAATTTGTAAAAACATTAAAAATTAATTAATACAGTTGAGGTCAAAATGGTTTTACCGTGGGATTAATATAAAATGATAAGGGTTATAATTGAATAAAAACATTCTTAAACCCCATTGTTAGTTTTATATCAACTTATAGTTATTAAATTATAATATGAGATATTTTTGAGGAATTTTTCTAAGAATTTAAATTGAAATTATTTTAAAATATTGAAAAATTACTACTGTACCACTCACCTCAATTATAAAAGGGAAACCACAACCCTCATTTTTTCAAACCTATTAAGCCATTTCGCTCAGTAAAACCATAAATAATATCTCCCTAATATCTGTATCCATGTTTTAAATAATATATTATTCTCAAAATACCATCCCTAGGGTTTTTAATATCATATCCAAAAGTGACTTTTCTAATGGAATTCAATCATCTTAACAAAAATCATCTATTTTTAATCTTATTTTACCAAAGTATATTATGTATTAATGATTTAAATATAAAGAAAACTAGTATCTAACTTATATATATATATATATATGATATTATGTTGATGGTATAATATTTTTCCATCTTCTTCTCCATCAAATGAGAAACAAAACCATCTCTCTTGTGTATGAAGGACTAATAACTCAAGAACAAATGATTTTTTTCCATCACTAAATCAAATGAATTTTCATAATGATGAAACTAATTAATATATATGACACATATGAAATAATATTTATTCTAGAAAACTAACATATCAACCTTTTCTTGACCCATTTACTCTTCAACCATTATGGAAATGATAATGTCGCTCATGCATATGTACATTCTACAATCTCCATGAAGAGATGTGATTCATTTTATATGTCCAAATATCAAGAATAATTATTAAAATACATCATATGTTTAAATATTATATTTATAGATTTAATATAATTTTGGATATTATAGGACTACATCATATTCAAATGAATTTCAATTTCCATGACAAAACATGCCTGATAAATTGAAGCACTTAACACAAAAAATGGTAATAATGAAATATTATTAATTAATGGGTGATAAGATAGTATATGGGGATCATATATTATATTATAAATAATAATATGGTTTTGTTATAAATTAATAACATTATTACAACAATTATACACGAGTTTAAAACATGTTAAACTAAAGGGAAGTGTGAGGAAAGGGTTTTGTCTAAATTTACACTCCATTAGGAGATATTTGTTATTATGCACCTATTTAGTTTTATGTGGTATAAATAATAACCATTTTATATATATAAAATTAATTAATATTTATTTATAATTATTAATATTTAAATTCATGTTTATTATCTCAAGGAATTTAAATTGAAATGTTACTAAGGAAGTATAAATTTATTTTACAATCTCACATTCTTTTAGGATTGGTTATATTTTTATAGATGGAATATTAGAATTTATCCTTCATAAGATTCAATAATTCTATTATCATTTGTATATTAAAAATAATTCCATATTTTATTCTATATTTTCCTCCATTTTTCATTTGATTAAATCAAAGATATGTTTGATATAATAATATATCTTATGTATCCTTTTAATCAAGTTTTTTTTATTGCATGTACATATTTTTCAAAATTATTTTAAATAAGTTATTTTTTATGAAAATTATTTATTATGGATATTTTATTTTATCCATGAAATTTTAGAAAATTTTAACGTAATATTTATAATTTTTTCTGAATGGTTCATTTTTTACATTCATTACAAAAAATCAAAAGGAATGCTTCATATTAACAAAATGGATTCAATGGATGATCCCACTAACATATCAATTTTATGATATTTATAATCTTATAAAAGTATACAAAGGGATAAAAATTAAAACTCTTTTAATAAATTTTATTTTAATTTTTTCTTATATTTTCTTTTATCACCCAAAATACATGAATTTATAAGAAAAATAATATTATCTCTCATTAATTTTGTTATCGTTAGTTTTCTTATTAAACATTCACTTTATTTTTATTTTTAGACATTTCATTACTCTTAAATATTCATATTATTTTTATCATAGATATGATTATTTTATAAACCATAAACCATTTCTACATACAATGTTTACTTTGAAAGATAATTGATTGAATGAGAAATATTGATATTATTTGATTAACTAAATATATATGTTTTTTGATATGGAATATATTATATATATATAATTGATCATTAAATATATGAATCATGGATTTGAAATACTATTATTAGGGGGTCCTGGAATAATATATCCCCTTAGTGCATCAACTGGTCACCTGAGAAAAATCAGATGGCTAATTAAAATGGGTTTCTGGTGTATGTCTAGCCATCAATTAAACTCTATTGGCACAAGTATTTGATAGTATTCAGATAATTATGTCCAAGATCATGATGTATAATATTATATATTCCATTCATTAATAATTAAATTATTATTATCCATGATATTTTTATAATGATATTATCCATAGATTCATTTAATGTTGAAGATAATAATTAAATTGAACGTGTTTATAGTCATACACCTTACTATATTGAATAAACTATTTTTTAAAAAATGTTGAGGGTCAAGACCTCTTTATTAAAAGAAAACATATAAAACCTCTTTAGACAAATGGGGAAATAGGAAACCCATTATAAGCACCATGTCAACAACCAATAAAAACACACCTGAAGGAAAATAGAATAGATCATTCCAAAAGAGACATAGAACAAGGAACGAAAATGATCAGGTTTCATCGCCCCCCTAATAAGAAAATACAGCAGTGGAATTAGTTAAAGTAATTTTCACCACCCCTTCCAAGTAGTTGTGTTATGATGCCAGCACAATGAGGAAGAGAACCCTTCCAACACAGAGATGTGAAATAAGGACCAGAAAATAGGTTCCAACACACCTATATCTCTTTCAAGACACCCAATTGATGAAGTTTGTGAAAAATCACACCTATTCAACCTGTTTCAATGAAAATCAAGACGAAAACCACTTTAAAAAATCTTGTCTTAAAACGAATCCAATAAAAATAAGAATAGATGGATATCGATGAGTTCCAACACACTCATCCCTCATGTGAGGTT
The DNA here is from genome assembly GCA_963277665.1 of Viscum album. Taxonomy (NCBI): domain Eukaryota; kingdom Viridiplantae; phylum Streptophyta; class Magnoliopsida; order Santalales; family Viscaceae; genus Viscum; species Viscum album. The sequence goes on from OY728121.1 coordinate 671,740,270, forward strand.
TCCCACCCAGCAGTACTTACAAAGCAGTATGACACCAAATGCAACAAACCTAGATCCAAAGCACAAATTGTCACCAACAATCTGATCAAACCACCAGTCCTAATGTTCCAAAAACCTTAAAATCAACTGAGGATATAACTAAACAAGAATGAAATGAAAATGATATCTCAACCCATCAAAACTTGGAAAAGAAACTGGATCAGGTTACCAATCAACCTCTCGTAGCTCCTGTTGGTACCGTTCAGTAATCCAGACCCCACCACATAACCCTTATGTTTATTACCATTTTAAAATAGGTATCATGTATGATTATAGATCTCAAAGACTACTAAAATTGTTGATTATTTAGGATTAGATCCCCTGTATCTATAACAATTAAATAATGTTGAAATTAACTCTTGGTAACTAGAGTTGGGGTAGTTACAGTTTGTAACATATAATTTTTACTATAAACCTTGGGAATATGATTTTGGAAAACATATATTATTGAACATAAACCTATTCCAAAATTCTAGGATATTTAAAATTTTGGAATAATATCATAAAATATTTGATATGACAGAGATTATGTGATTTTTCCTTGAAATACATCCATGTTTGGATACTCCAAGTGGTTGTGGTTTTTGGGGATAATACTTCTAAAAGTAATATCTATAAAAAGAGTTGGTTGAGCATATCTTTGCCATCATTTTGGTGCATTATGAGTGTTATCATACTATACACTAGGTTTGAAACTCCTATGAGATATACATGGGTTAATTAAAATTTTATTTACAAGACATTGTGAATGATTTGAATTTTTTTTATGATCTAAAGATATCCCTAAAGAATCCATGTATTGTATTTTGATATTAAAAATGCATAAATATACAATTTATGTTAAATAATAGACCATATATAAAATTATATATTATGATTAAAAATGCATAAATTCATGATCTAATCTCGTATATTCCATTGTTTAGAAAAGGTTCTTATAAGGAAGAAGGTTATTAATAATCATAACCAATGTATACATTTTCCAGTCGAGATAGTCAAGACAACTGCTACTGGAGTTGAGAAGATCATGGGAATATTAGGGAAGTTATCCCAAGTTTTTACTAATAACCTTGAACATATGTAGAAACATTATTTTCCATGGAATAATACAACTATATGAGATCATTTCCCGTGAAAACCCCCCTCATTTAGTGGAAATACTAATAATTTGGTAACCTATAATTTAATTAAGTTCCTTGAAATGATATTTCCAGACTTTCATGTGATTAAAGGTAAAAATTTATACTTACGATATATTTTATTAAGGAAAATTCTTAATAATGTTTATTATTGATCTAGAATTAAAAGGTGGAAGAAGAAACAAAAAAAAAGTAATGGAGATATTTTAATGTAACATTATTTGAAAAAAAAATTACCTCATCATGAGAAGTGAACAGAAATAAAGAGAAACTTCTTCGTATTGAAGAAATAATTGTAAGAAACTGTTATATAGTATGGTGATACCTTTAAAGTACTATCCATGTAGGTTATAAATTATATATATAATACAAAAATCAATGTTCACAATTTCTTTGAAGGTCTTAATAAATTTATCTAATGGGAATGGTTTCTCAAAATTTTTCATCATGGGATGAAATAGTTTCATATTCCATAAAAACAAAGAAGGAATTTTATATATCTAATATTTTCAAGAGTAATCAAGAGAATATGTAGTTTTATTTACAATAAGAAAAAGGGAACACATTGAAGATAAAGAATAAAATAAAGTATTTTCCATTATGTAACAATTGTGTAAAGAATCATTGAGGAATATAATGAATGACATTGAAGTTTGGTAAAAGTGTAAAAATAAGGTTTATCAAGATAATGAATATATGAGAAAGAAATATTTCACTACTATCTAGTAATTAAATTATAATGAAATGGGGAATTATATGAATTGATTTCCAATGAATCCGTAGAACTTATCATAAAAGAGGAAAAGAGAAGAAGTACAAGCTTATGCGATCACTAAAATTGAGGTTGAAGTCCATAAAGATGTGGTGGAAGGTATATTAATCACATATCCATATTTATAGAGGATAATTTTTCATTTGATACATGTATATATTTACCTCTAGTAGATCTTTTAAAAGATATTATTGGGGAAGAAGAGTAGTCACAACCTAAATATGGAAAATTTAATATTAAAATTGAGGATGTAACTATTGTTCAAGAATACATTGAGGTATTTCAGGAGAAATTACCTAGATATTTACCAGAGCATGAAGTTGGTTTTTTTGTTTATTTAATACATGATTAAAGACCTCCATCAAATAACCCCTATTGAATAGACACTATGGAATTAGTTTAATTGATGAAATAAATATAGTAGTTGTGTAATAATTGATTTATATGGACAAGTGTTTCACCTCAGGGAGGCCCTGCTATTTCTACTAAGGGGAAAGATGCATATATGAGGTAGAACACTGATTATAGTGAAATCAATGATATTAAATTAAAGAAAAGGAATTATATTTCTAATATTGATGATTTGTTTGAGAAAATTCTCGGAGATAAATATTTTTCAATGATTGGACATCATTATTAGTGTCATCAACTGTGAGTATGGAAATAAGATATTTGATAATGCATTATCGCGAGCCCTATTAAAATATTTTAAAACCTTAACAACCCAAATTTGGAAGCCACTAAAATAGGTTCCCTGGGATAGGTCATCAAAAGACCATAGGCACACCATCTTGTACGCCAGAGGCTACTTACATGAAGCGCAGGTCTAATGAGGAACATAGGGAGACAATACCTACTTATCAGAGTGAGTACAAAATAGAAGTAATATCAATAGATATAATAACCGATAGGAACACAAAGAAGGACAACATGAAACAAAATGCAATTAGTAACCATGTACTAATGCTATAACAAAATCTAGTGAATACAATACATGTCAAGTAGGCATACATTGTGAACCAAGACAAAACCCTCAAAATGCTATGAACTTAAACCCGAGTCCCTTCCCAGTCTTGACCTCAATGCTCTAACCTATCATCCCATGTACAACCAAACTCTGGGTCTCTATCCTAAAACTGTACCTAAAAATAAGTAGCATCTAATAGGGTAACAAATTTCCATGGAAGCCCAAGAAGGATTTGAGTAAAACTTGGTAGGACACCTGGTTGCGCCCAAATTTACCCTACTGGTAAAAGCGGTCATTGAAGTACAAGTAGTGGTCGAATCCACTGGGACCAAAGAAGAAACCTAGAGACACTATGATTTGGTGAAGGATGGTCTATGAAGTAGCCAACTTTGGTTTTAATTTTGGATGGTTTTAAAGAACACTAAGAAACCTAAGTGAATTCAATGAAATGAAATGGGTTGATCTTAGAATTATCCTCGGGGTGGATTGAATGAATTTTACTTCTTTAGACAATTCTGGTTTTATTAATTCTTGATGAATCCATTATTCAAAAATAACACTACCTTCATCATTTTTTGGTTTGGTGCTTACTAAACACAATTATTAATCCCCTATACACTTATAGAACCAAATTCATGATCTCCCCAACATATATGTTCATTTAGTAATTGAATTTAGTTTTCTCAAACACAGTAAAGATGAAGAGTAGAAATAACTGAAGAATGGATGTCTTAAATTAATTATCGAATTAAAAAAAATTCATTCATAAAATAACATTCAATACATCCTTTTCATCTTCCTAAGATCAACCCATTAAAGGGTTATCCCTCCAATGATGGTATACTCTAAATGGTGGGAGGAAGATGGCTTATAAGAATTGGATTGAAGAAATTAAAACCGTGGAAATAACGAGCACTCCTCCGTGTGTGTGTGAATGAAATTCACACCTATGTGTGAACTAATTCACCACAACATAGAGATATCACTGTGATTTGTGAAAATTTATTTTTAATAAATTAATGGAAAATATATAAGATAAAGGTTTTGATTAATAACAAAAAAGAAACTTACATGGAAATTGAAAACATTACAAAGGAACTTTTGAAGCATAACCTTACAATGAAACAAGAAATGAAAGATGATAAGAAAAATATCTCATCCTATTCCCTTCATGAACAGATCCTTATATAGGCATATTATGAGCCTTATATCCTCCCCACACAATAAATTCACCCCCAACAGTTAATCGAGTCAAAAAGAGGGTGAATAATCAAAAGGGAATTGACGTTTCGAAGTTGACTCGGAAAATTGTCTAGATTCGTACACCATATTGACGTGTGAATTCGTAATTGAAGAAGGCAGAATACGGAGGGGTCATAGAAGAGATATATCTTCTTACATCTGTTCTCTATGAGATGTAAAAATTTCAGGAAATTTGACTCATCCGTTTGGATGTTATTATCGAAATGGTGGGACGACTTTATGTGCATTAATGTCGGGTCCACCATTTAAATCTCAACTTTAGATCCCTTTATCATCATGAATTCATCAGAATTAGCTCTGGCCACAGTTGAATAAAATTATCCTCATATTTTTATCTTTATACTTTACAAATTTGAGCTTAATTGGTCTTGGATTGTGAGCCCCACATTTGTTTGATGGGCCTTAGGCCCATTATGCTTTTTCCAGCAAGTTTCTTCATTCAGGTGCAAAAATATCCATATTCCCTTGTGATTAATCCATCAGACCTAAAAGAAAAAATGTTCCAAATAAAGTGATGAATCATATACCAAAATATCAAATTAAAATGATGAATATTTTAATTTCAAAAATCAGATTATTGAGTGGGCCCAAATTGACACTTTAAGCATAAATTGCACAATGATGGGAAATGAAGATCAATTTCTGAATTGGACTTTAATTGATGTTTATGAACTTTTAAACACATTAATATTAAGATCTTAAAAATGAATATTAGCCACTTTCAGTGACTAATCACACCCTCCAACTTGAGTTTTTCTAGTCCCGAGCAAAATATATTACAAATATGAAATTCAAATCCCCTATTCCAAAAACATTTTAATACACATTGCTCACCCAAAGACCTCATACCAAAAAAATTATGAAACCCATAAAAATAATTTAAAACAATCTAGGTCCATAAGCATATCCCAAGCCCAATACCATTCCTTTGTTCAAATTCATCTCCACATTTCATCCAATTTTAATTAAGCACGATAAAGTGTTGTGCATCACAAAAGATATGGGGACCATTTTATTGTTCAAGGGGAAAAATGGAAGCACTAGGTGGAAATCATATTAAACCTTAAGATGAGTATCCATTTTTTTTGTTTTTTTTGATTTTTTTAGTTTTTTTTGTTTTTTAACCACAATAGATATGAAAAGACTAATTCTGGGCAAGAAAACTATGGAGTCACGATCCCCAAGTGCCAGACTCCAGACATATTATAAATTATATGCTCTAAAATAGAGATATAAAGCCTAACTATGGGAAAGACAACTATGGAGTCATGATCCCCAAGTGCCGGAGGCCACACATTTGGAAAAAAAATTGCTCTATGTGGTCATTATTTTTTTCAATATTTTTTTTGGATACTCAAATTAAACTAAAAGTGACCCCAGAACCCTATGCTATAATGAAAGGGACCCAAGAATTCAAATTTACACCCACGATCTAGTAGACGTGCATTGTGGCATTTTTATTAAGAGGATGAAAATGTAAACTTTGAAAAATCACATCGGACGACCACAATTTCCAAAAACTATGATCATAAACTTAAACTTGAATTAAAATCAAAATCAAGGCATGTATAATTATTTGATATCCAATTTCAGAGTTTTCAATGTGTGTTATCATGTTCAAGGTTAATGGAATTTTTATTTTCATGCATGTTTTTATTCACAAAATAAAAAAAAACCATTTTTATCTCCCCCCAACTTAGAATAACACTGTCCCCAGTGTTTTAAGAAAAGAAAAGTTATAAGGGGGTAGGAGAGGAGTTAAAAGAGGAAATTGAAAATGATAAACATGGAACAAATTCACCTGGTTTTTGAAGTTGAAGTTCATAATGATCCATATTACTCATTTGATCCCTTGGGGGATGTATGCACCTCCTTGATTGAACATGTATCACCCAAAATAGTTCCTGAACCATAAAAATAAGAAAAAAGCAGACAAAACAAACAACACAATGATTTTTTTAATTCTAAGTATCATCATTTTTGTGGTTTTCCATGTTTTTTTAAATCAAAGTAATGATACATTGTATTATTTTAAATTTATGGGTAAGGTATTACTCAGGGATCACACCGCATGACACAGATGAATACGATGCTCCCCTTTAATACCCATCCATACTCATAAAAGAAGAACAGGTCAAGAGTCTAATTTTTTTAACCTACAAAAACATAAATAAAATAAACTGATAATACATTGTCTTCTTTTAAATTTTTGGGTAAGGTATTACTCAGGGATCACAATGCGTGACACGGATAAATACGGTGCTCCCCTTTCATACCCATCCTTACTCATAAAAGAAGAACATGTCAATAGTCTATGTTAATTTATTATATGAAAAAGAAAATGATTCAAAATGATTAGAAACATGAAAACCATGGGTTGCCTCCCATGTAGCGCTTTTGTTTAATGTCGTTATCTCGACTTGAACCCCCCAACTTATCCAATTCCAACTTTCAAAATTTTAATGAACCCATATTTCTCCACCTCAACAAGATTTAGATTAAGTATTTTTTTAGAATTGTTTCCATTTTAAATCCCATGCTTAACAATGAGTGTGAAATTACAAGGAATTTCGGTAATGGTTGATTGAGTTTCATTTGGAGTATTTCCAAAGATTTCAAGGTTCAGTCCTACTTTGTGAGATTCTTGATGAAAATGGATGATAATTGAATGGTCTAGGTTTTCATAAATAAAGGTATTCTTGAGTGGGGAAGGAAGGATTATAATGTTGATTTCAGTTTCATTGAATTTTCCCAAAGATGAATGGAAATTTGAATCCAAATTATTTTCTTTTACAAAACATTTTGAAAGAATTTTTTACTTTTGAAAATATGATTCATCTATAAAATTTTCCATTTTAATTTCATGAGTGGGTATGGACTCACTATTGTTTATATCTCCCAATGGTTCAATGATCGGTGATTCTAAAAAAATGTTATTGGAGAAATATTATGAACACTCAATCCATGAAGACATATTTTCCCCCTTTGAATCCAAAAAACTAATTTCCTCCTGATTTAAATACCCTTCAACATTTCCTTGATCTTGTTCAGTTATCCCATATCCAAAGGTTAGTTCTTTTTTCAATTCATGGGAGTTTTTTGGGATAAAATATTCATCTATAAATGATGAGGAAAGAACATCTTGAGTGGGAACGGGTTCCCCAAAAGTCTTAAAGCCTTGTAATTCTAATATGAAAGATGAAACTTCTGAATTAATTTTATCCATTTGTTCACACAATTGTTCAAGAATTTTTTCAGGATTAGGGTTGATATATGTTTTTACATCATGTACTTCCTCATTATTTATCTTTTCAATCATTCTTGATAGGTATGGAAATTGATCTTTTAAACATTCGGCATCCCATTGATTGTACATATCATCTGGTGTGGTGTATTCAATTAAGGTTTGGTCAATGAAATTCCTCATGTGAGGTGTTTCCCAATATTGATTTCTGACTTGATTACATCATTGGTTTATGAAGGGGTATTTTGTAGGATAATCCATTGGAATTGATTGAAAATTGGTTTTGGGATTTTTTTGGACACATAGAAATAGATAGGGGAAAAGAGAAAAGAAATTAGTGTGAGAATAGAGAATTTGGGGTGAGAAAAGAAGATGATGGTCTAAGTTACTTACTTGGGTCCCCGGCTACGGCGCTAAAATTTGGTTGTGCCCAAATTTATCCTACCAGTAAAAGTGGTTGTTGAAGTACAAGTAGGGGTCAAATCCACAAGGACCGGAGAAGAAACCTAGAGACATTATGATTTGGTGAAGGATGGGCTATGAAGTAGCCAACTTTGGTTTTGATTTTGGATGGTTTTAAAGAACACTAAGAAACCTAAGTGAATTAAATTCAAAGAAAATGGGTTGATCTTAGGATTATGCTCGGGGTGGATTGAATGAATTTTACTTCTTTAGACAATTTTGGTTTTATTAATTCTTGATGAATCCATTCTTCAAAAATAACACGACCTTCATCATTTTCTGGTTTGGTGATTACTTAATAAAATTAATAATCCCATATACACTTAGAGAACCAAATTCATGATCTCTACAAGGTATATGGTCATTTATTAATTGAATTTAGTTTTCTCAAACACAGTAAAGATGAAGAGTAGAAATAACTGAAGTATGGATGTCTTAAATTAATCATCCAATTAACAACAATTAATTCATAAAATAAAATTCAATCCAGCCTTTGAATCTTCCTAAGATCAAACCATTAAAGTTTTAGGCCTCCATTGATGGTATACTCTCAATGGTGGGAGGAATATGGATTATAAGAATTGGATTGAAGAAATTAAAACCACAGAAATAACGACCACTCCTCCGTGTGTGTGAATGAAATTCACATCTATGTGTGAACTAATTCACCAAAACGCAGAGATATCACTATTCTTTGTGAAAATTTAGTTTTAATAAATTAATGGAAAATATAGAAGATAAAGGTGTTTATTAAGAACAAAAAAAAAGAAACCTACATGGAAATTGAAAACATTACAAAGGAACTTTTGCTGCATAACCTTACAATGAAACAAGCAACAAAAGATGATAAGAAAAATATCTCATCCTATTCCCTTCACGACCAACTAATTATATAGGAATATTAGTAGCCTTATATCCTCCCCCCACAATCAATTCACTCCCCAAAAATTAATAGAGTAAAAAGGAGGGTGAATAATCAAAATGAAATTGACGTTTCGAAGTTGACCCGGAAAACTATCCAGATTCGTCCACCGTATTGACGTGTGAATTAATAATTGAATAAGGCTGAATCCACAGGGGTCGTAAAAGAGAAATATATTCTTCCATAATTCCTCTATGATCTGTAAAAATTTCAGGAAATTTGGCTCAGTATTTTGGAAGTTATTGTCGAAATAGTGGGACGGCTTTATGTGCATTAATGTCGGGTCCACCATTTAAATCTCAACTTCAGATCCCTTTATCATCATAAAAACATCAGAATTAGTTCCGGCCATAGTTGAATAAAATGATTCTAATATATGTATCTTTATACTGTATAGATTTGAGTATCATTGGGCTTGGTTTGTGGGACCCACATTTGTTTGATGGGCCTTAGGCCCATTATGCTTTTTCCAGCAAGTTTCTGCATTCAGGTGCAAAAATCTGCATCTTCCCTTGTGATTCATTCATCATACCTAAAAGAAAAAATGTTCCAAATAAAGTGATGAATAATATACCAAAATATCAAATTAAAATTATGAATATTGTAATTTCCACAAGAAGATTATTGAGTGGGACCAAATTGACACTTTAAGCATGAATTGCACAATGATGGGAAATGAGGATCAATTTCTGAATTGGACTAAAATTGATGTTTATGAACTTTTAAACACATTAATATTAAGATCTTAAAAATGAATATTAGCCACTTTCAGTGACTAATCATACTCTCAACTTTAGTTTTCCTAGTCCCGAGCAAAATATATTACAAATATGAAATTCAAATCCCCTTTTCCAAAAACATTTTAATACACATTGCTCACCCGAAGACCTCATACCAAAAAAATTATGAAACCCATCAAAATCATTTAAACAAATCTAGGTACATAATCATATCCCAAGACCAATCCCATTCCTTTATTCAAATTCATCGCCACATTTCATCCAATTTTAATTAAGCATGATAAAGTGTTGTGCATCACAAAAGATATGGGGCCCATTTTATTGTTCATGGGGAAAAAAATGGAATATCTTTGTGGGAATCAAATTAAACCTTAAGATGAGTATCCATTTTTTTTATTTTTTTTTATTTTTTTTGTTTTTTTAACCACAATTGATATGAAAAGACTAACTTTGGGAAAGACAACTATGGAGTCACGAGATCCAAGTGCCGGACTCCACAAATATTGTCAATTCCATGCTCTACAATAGATATATAAAGCCTAACTCTGGGAAAGACAACTATGGAGTCATGATCCCCAAGTGCCGGACGCCAAACATTTGGACAAAACATTGATCTATTTGATCATTATTTTTTTCAATATTTTTTTTGGATACTCAAATTAAAATAAAAGTGACCCTAGAACCCTATGCTATAATGAAAGGGACCCAAGAACTCAAATTTACACCCACTATCCAGTAGAGGTGCATTGTGGAATTTTTATTAAGAGGATGAAAATGTAAACTTTGAAAAATCACATCAAACAACCGCACTTTCCAAAAACTATGCTCATGAAGTTAAACTTGCATTAAAATAAAAATCAAGGCATGCATAATTATTTGATATCCAATTTCAGAGTTTTCAATTTGTGTTATCATGTTCAAGGTTAATGGAATTTTTATTTTCATGCATGTTTCTATTCACAGAATAAAAAAAATCATTTTTTATCTACCCCCAACTTAGAATAACACTCTCCCCAGTGTTTTAAGAAAAGAAAAGTTAGAATGGGGTAGGAGAGGAGTTCAAAGAGGAAATTGAAAATGATAAACATGGAACAAATTCACCTGGTTTTTTAAGTTGAAGTTCATGATGCTCCATATTACTCCTTTGATCTCTTGGGGGATGTATGCACCTCCTTGATTGAACATGTATCACCCAAAATAGTTCCTGAACCATAAAAAGAAGAACAAATCAGACAAAACAAACAACACAATGATTTATTTAATTCCAAGTATCTTTATTTTTATGGTTTTTGATGTTTTTTTAAATCAAACTAATGATACATTGTCTTCTTTTAAATTTCTGGGCAATGTATTAATCAGGGATCACACCACGTGACATGGATGAATACAGTGCCCCCCTTTCATACCCATCTATACTCATAAAAGAAGAACAGGCCAAGAGTCTAATTTTTTTAACCTACAAAAACATAAATAAAATAAACAGATGATATATTGTCTTCTTTTAAATTTCTGGGCAAGGTATTACTCAAGGATAACACAGCGTGACACAGATGAATACAGTGCTCCGCTTTCATACCCATCCTTACTCATAAAAGAATAATAAGTCAACAGTCTATGGTAATTTATTATATGAAAAAGAATATGATTTAAAATGATTATAAACATGAAAACCATGGGTTTCCTCCCATGCAGCTCTTTTGATTAATGTTGTTAGCTCGACTTGAACCCCCCAACTTATCCAATTCCAACTATCAAAATTTTAATGAACCCATATTTCTCCACCTCAACAAGATTTAGATTAAGTATTTATTTATAATTTTTTTCATGTGAAATCCCATGCTTAACAATGAGTGTGAAAGTCCAAGGAATTTTGGTAATGTTTGATTGAGTTTCATTTGGAGTATTTCCTAAGATTTCAAGGTTCACTCCTACTTTGTGAGATTATTGATGAAAATGGATGATAATTGAATGGTCTAGGTTTTCATAAATAGAGGGATTCTTGAGTGGGGAAGGAAGGATTATAATGTTGAGTTCATTTTCATTGAATTTTCCCAAAGATGAATGGAAATTTGAATCCAAATTTGTTTCTTTTACAAAACATTTTGAAAGAATTTGTTCCTTTTGAAAATATTATTCATCCCTAAAATTTTCCATTTGAATTTCATGAGTGGGTATGGACCCACAATTCATTATTTCTCCCAATGGCTCAATGATCGGTGATTCTAAAAAAATGTTATTGGAGCAATATTCTGAACACTCAATCAATGAAGACAAATTTTCCCCTTGTGAATACAAAAAATTAATTTCCTCCTGATTTAAATACCCTTCAACATTTCCTTGATCTTTTTTAGTTATCCCATATCCAAAGGTTAGCTCCTTTTTTAATTAATGGGAGGTTTTTGGAATAAAATATTCATCTATCAATGATGAGGAAAGAAAATCTTTAGTGGTAATGGGTTCCTCAAAAGTCTTAAAGATTTGTAATTCTAATATGAAAGATGAAACTTATGAATTCATTTTATCCATTTGTTCACACAATTGTTACAGAAGTTTTTCAGGATTAGGGTTGATATATGTCTGTACATCATGGACTTCCTCATTATTTATCTTTTCAATCATTCTTGATAGGTATGGAAATTGATCTTTGAAACATTCGACATCCCATTGATTGTACATCTCATCTGGTGTGGTGTATTCAATTAAGGTTTTGTTAATTAAATTACCTATGTGAGGTGTTTCCAAATATTTATTTCTGACTTGATTACAACATTGGTTTATGACGGGGTATTTTGGAGGATAATCCATTGGAATTGATTGAAAATTGGTTTTGGGATTTTTCTTGGACACACAAAAATATAAAGGGGAAAAGATAAGAGAAATTAGGGTGAGAATATAGAATTTGTGGTGAGAAAAGACGACGATGGTCTAAGGTACTTACTTGGGTCTCCGGCAGTGGCACCAAAATTTGGTTGCGCCCAAATTTACCCTACTAGTAAAAGTGGTCGTTGAAGTACAAGTAGGGGTTGAATCCATAGGGACCGAAGAAGAAACCTAGAGACACTATGATTTGGTGGAGGATGGGCTATGAAGTAGCCAACTTTGGTTTTGATTTTGGATGGTTTTAAAGAACACTAAGAAAACTAATTGAATTCAATTCAATGAAAATGGGTTGATCTTAGGATTATGCTCGGGGTGGATTGAATGAATTTTACTTCTTTAGACAATTTTGGTTTTCTTAATTCTTGATGAATCAATTCTTCAAAAATAACACTACCTTCATCATTTTATAGTTTGGTGCTTACTAAACACAATTAATAATCGCCTATACACTTAGATAACCAAATTCATGATCTCTCCAAGGTATATGTTCATTTAGTAATTGAATTTAGTTTTCTCAAACACCGTAAAGATGAAGAATAGAAATAACTGAAGAATGGATGTCTTAAATTAATTATCCAATTAACAACAATTCGTTCATAAAATAACATTCAATCCAGCCTTTGTATATTACTAAGATCAACCCATTAAAGGGTTATCCCTCCATTTATGGTATACTCTCAATGGTGGGATAAAGATGGATTATAAGAATTGGATTGAAGAAATTAAAACCGCGGAAATAACGAGAACTCCTCCGTGTGTGTGAATGAAATTCACACCTATGTGTGAACTAATTCACCACAACACAGAGATATAACTTTTCCTTGTGAAAATTTATTTTTAATAAATTAATGGAAAATATAGAAGATAAATGTGTTGATTAAGAACAAAAAAAAGAAACTTACATGGAAATTGAAAACATTACAAAGGAACTTTTGTAGCATAACCTTACAATGAAACACGCAACAAAAGATGATAAGAAAAATATCCCATCCTATTCCCTTCACAACCAGATCCTTATATAGGCATATTAGGAGCCTTAGATCTGCCACCACAATCAATTAACCCCCCCAAAAATTAATAGATTCAAAAGAAGGGTGAATAATCAAAAGGAAATTGACGTTTCGAAGTTGACCCGGAAAACTGTCCAGATTCGTCCACCATATTGACGTGTGAATTAGTAATTGAAGAAGGCCGAATATGGCAGGGTCGTAGAAGAGAAATATCTTCTTCCATATGTCCTATATGATATGTAAAAGCTTCAGGAAATTTGGCTTATTCGTTTGGAAGTTATTATCGAAATGGTGAGATGACTTTATGTGCATTAATGTTGGGTCCACCATTTAAATCTCAACTTCAGATCCCTTTATCATCATGAAAACATCAGAATTAGCTCCGACCACAGTTGAATAAAATTATCCTCATATTTTTATCTTTATACTCTATAAAATTGAGCTTCATTGGGATTGGTTTGTGGGCCCCACATTTGTTTGATGGGCCTTAGGCCCATTATGCGTTTTCCAGCAAGTTTCTGTATTCAGGTGCAAAAATATCCATTTTCCCTTATGATTCATCCATCAGACCTAATATAAAATTTTTTCCAAATAAATTGATGAATAATATACCAAAATATAAAATTAAAATGATGAATATTGTAATTTCCACAAGCAGATTATTGAGTGGGCCCAAATTGACACTTTAAGCTTGAATTGCACAATGATGGGAAATAAAGATCAATTTCAGAATTGGACTAAAATTGAAGTTTATGAACTTTTAAACACATTAATATTAAGATCTTAACAATGAATATTAGCCACTTTCAGTGACTAATAACACCCCCAACTTGAGTTTTTCTAGTCCCGAGCAAAATATATTACAAATATGAAATTCAAATCCCCTTTTCCAAAAACATTTTAATACACATTGCTCACCCAAAGACCTCATACTAAAAAAATTATGAAACCCATCAAAATAATTTAAAACAAGCTAGGTCCATAAGCATATCCCAAGCCCAATCCCATTCTTTTGTTCAAATTCATCGCCACATTTCATCCAATTTTAATTAAGCATGATAAAGTGTTGTGCATCCCAAAGGATATGGGGCCCATTTTATTGTTCAAGGGGAAAAAATGGAAGCGCTAGGTGGGAATCACATTAAACCTTAAGATGATTATCCATTTTTTTGGGTATTTTTTTAGTTTTTTTAGTTTTTTTAGTTTTTTAACCACAATAGATATGAAAAGACTTACTCTGGGCAAGACAACTATGGAGTCATGATCCCCAAGTGCTGGACTCCACACAAATTTTCAATTCCATGATCTATAATAGAGATATAAAGCCTAACTCTGGGAAAGACAACTATGGAGTCACGATCCCCATGTTCCGGACGCCACACATTTGGAAAAAACATTGATCTATGTGGTAATTATTTTTTTCAATATTTTTTTGGATACTCAAATTAAACTAAAAGTGACCCCAGAACCCTATGCTATAATGAAAGGGACCCAAGAAATCAAATTTACACCCAAAATCCAGTAGACGTGCATTGTGGCATTTTTATTAAGAGGATGAAAATGTAAACTCTGAAAAATCACATCGAACAACCGCACTTTCCAAAAACTATGCTCATGAACTTAAACTTGCATTAAAATCAAAATCAAGGCATGCATAATTATTTGATATCCAATTTCAGAGTTTGCAATTTGAGTTATCATGTTCAAGGTTAATGGAATTTTTCTTTTCATGCATGTTTTTATTCATAAAATAAAAAAAATCATTTTTTACCTACCCCCAACATAGAATAACACTATCCCCAGTGTTTTAAGAAAAGAAAAGTTATAAGGGGGTAGGAGAGGAGTTCAAAAAGGAAATTGAAAATGATAAATATGGAACAAATTCACCTGGTTTTTGAAGTTGAAGTTTATGATGCTCCAGATTACTCCTTTGATCTCTTGGGGGATGTATGAACCTCCTTGATTGAACATGTATCACCCAAAATAGTTCCTGAACCATAAAAAGAAGAATAAAGAAGACAAAAAAAAACAACACAATGATTTATTTAATTCCAAATATCATCATTTTTATGGTTTTCGATGTTTTTTTTAAATCAAACTAATGATACATTGTATTATTTTAAATTTCCGGGCAATGTATTACTCAGGGATCACACCGCGTGACCCAAATGAATACGGTGCTCCCCTTTCATACCTATCTACACTCATAAAAGAAGAATAGGTCAAGAGTCTAATTTTTTTAACCTACAAAAACATAAATAAAATAAACTAATGATACATTATCTTCTTTTAAATTTTTGGGTAAGGTATTACTCAGGGATAACACAGCGTGACACAGATGAATACGGTGCTCCACTTTCATACCCATCCTTACTCATAAAAGAAGAACAGGTCAATAGTCTATGGTAATTTATTATATGAAAAAGAAAATGATTTAAAATGATTATAAACATGAAAACAATGGGTTTCCTCCCATGCAACGCTTTTGTTTAATGTCGTTAGCTCGACTTGAACCCCCCAACTTATCCAATTCCAACTTTCAAAATTTTAATGAACCCATATTTCTCCACCTAAACAAGATTTAGATTAAGTATTTTTTTTGATTTTTTTTCATGTGAAATCCCATGCTTAACAATGAGTGTGAAAGTCCAAGGAATTTCGGTAATGGTTGATTGAGTTTCATTTGGAGTATTTCCTAAGATTTCATGGTTCACTCCTACTTTGTGAGATTCTTGATGAAAATGGATAATAATTTAATGGTCTAGGTTTTCATAAATAGATGGATTCTTGAGTGGGGAAGGAAGGATTATAATGTTGAGTTCAGTTTCATTGAATTTTCCCAAAGATGAATGGAACTTTGGATCCAAATTTGTTTCTTTTACAAAACATTTTGAAAGAATTTGTTCCTTTTGAAAATATGATTCATCCCTAAAATTTTCCATTTGAATTTCATGAGTGGGTATGGACCCACTATTCGTTATTTCTCCCAATGGTTCAATGATCGGTGATTCTAAAAAAATGTTATTGGAGCAATATTCTGAACACTCAATCCATGAAGGCAAATTTTCCCCTTGTGAATACAAAAAATTAATTTCCTCCTGATTTAAATAACCTTCAACATTTCCTTGATCTTGTTCAGTTATCCCATATCCAAAGGTTAGTTCTTTTTTTAATTCATGGGAGGTTTTTGGGATAAAAGATTCATCTATCAATGATGAGGAAAGAACATCTTTAGTGGGAACGAGTTCCTCAAAAGTCTTAAAGATTTATAATTCTAATCTTAAAGATGAAACTTATGAATTCATTTTATCTATTTGTTCACACAATTGTTCCAGAATTTTCTCAGGATTAGGGTTGATATATGTTTTTACATAATGGAATTCCTTATTATTTATATTTTCAATCATTCTTGATAGGTATGGAAATTGATCTTTGAAACATTCGACATCCCATTGATTGTACATCTCATCTGGTGTGGTGTATTCAATTATGGTATGGTCAATGAAATTCCCTATGTGAGGTGTTTCCTAATATTGATTTCCGACTTGATTACAACATTGGTTTATGAAGGGGTATTTTGGAGGATAATCCATTTGAATTTATTGAAAATTGGTTTTGGGATTTTTTTGGACACACTGAAATAGAAAGGGGGAAAGAGAAGAGAAATTAGGGTGAGAATAGAGAATTTGGGGTGAGAAAAGAAGACGATGGTCTAAGGTACTTACTTGGGTCCCTGGAAATGGTGCCAAAATTTTTTTGCGCCCAAATTTACCCCACTGGTAAAAGTGGTTGTTGAAGTACAAGTAGGGGTCGAATCCAAAGGGACCGAAGAAGAAACCTAGTGACACTATGATTTGGTGAAGGATGGGCGATGAAATAGACAACTTTGGTTTTGATTTTGGATGGTTTTAAATAACATGAAGAAACATAAGTGAATTAAATTCAAAGAAAATGGTTTTATCTTAGGATTATGCTTGGGGTGGATTGAATGAATTTTACTTCTTTAGACAATTTTGGTTTTATTAATTCTTGATGAATCCATTCTTCAAAAGTAACACTACCTTCATCATTTTCTGGTTTGGTTCTTACTAAAAACAATTAATAATCCCATATACACTTAGAGAACCAAATTCATGATCTCTCCAAGGAATATAGCCATTTATTAATTGAATTTAGTTTTCTCAAACACAGTAAAGATGAAGAGTAGAAATAACTGAAGAATGGATCTCTTAAATTAATTATCCAATTAACAACAATTCATTCATAAAATAACATTCAATCCAGCCTTTGCATCTTCCTAAGATCAACCCATTAAAGGGTTATAACTCCATTTATGGTATACTATCAATGGTTTAAGGAATATTTCTTACAAGAATTGGATTGAAATAATTAAAACCGCGGAAATAACAAGCACTCCTCCGTGTGTGTGAATAAAATTCACACCTATGTGTGAAATAATTCACCACAATGCAGAGATATAAATGTGCTTTGTGAAAATTAATTTTTAATAAATTTATGGAAAATATATAAGATAAAGGTGTTGATTAAGAACAAAAAAAGAAACTTACATAGAAATTGAAAACATTACAAAGGTACTTTTGCAGCGTAACCTTACAATGAAACAAGCAACAAAAGATGATAAGAAAAATATCCCATCCTATTCCCTTCACAACCATCTCCTTATATAGGAATATTATGTGCCTTAGATATTCCCCCCATAATAAATTCACCCCCCAAAAATTAATAGAGTCAAAAGGAGGGTGAATAATCAAAAGTAAATTGACGTTTCGAAGTTGACCCGAAAAACTGTCCAGATTAGTCCACCATATTGACATGTGAATGCGTAATTGAAGAAGGATGAATCTGGAGGGATTGTGGAAGAGAAATATATTATTCCATCTGTCCTATATGAGATGTAAAAATTTCAGGAAATTTGGCTCAGTAATTTGGATGTTATTATAGAAATGGTGGGATGGCTTTATGTGCATTAATGTCGGGTCCACCATTTAAATCTCAACTTCAGATCCCTTTATCATCATGAAAACATCAGAATTAGCTATGTACACAGTTGAATAAAATTATCCTCATATTTTTATCTTTCTACTGTATAAAATTGAGCTATATTGGGCTTGGGTTGTGGGCCCCACATTTGTTTGTTGGGCCTTAGGCCCATTATGCTTTTTCCAGCAAGTTTCTGCATTCAGGTGCAAAAATCTCCAACTTACCTTGTGATTAATCTATCAGACCTAAAAGAAAAAATGTTCCAAATAAAGTTATGAATCATATACCAAAATATAAAATTAAAATGATGAATATTGTAATTTACACAAGCAGATTATTGAGTGGGCCCAAATTGACACTTTAAGCATGAATTGCACAATGATGGGAAATGAAGATCAATTTCTGAATTGGACTAAAATTGATGTTTATGAACCTTTAAACACATTAATATTAAGACCATAAAAATGAATATTAGCCACTTTCAGTGACTAATAACACCTCCCAGATTGAGATTTGCTAGTCCCGAGCAAAATATATTACAAATATGAAATTCAAATCCCCTTTTCCAAAAACATTTTAATAAACATTGCTCACCCAAAGACCTCATATCAAAAAAATTACGAAACCCATCAAAATCATTTAAAACAAGCTAGGTCCATAAGTATATCCCAAGCCCAAGCCCATTCATTTGTTCAAATTCATCACCACATTTCATCCAATTTTAATTAAGCATGATAAAGTGTTGTGCATCCCAAAAGATATGGGGCCCATTTTATTGTTCAAGGGGGAAAAATGGAAGCTTTAGGTGGGAATAACATTAAACCTTAAGATGAGTATCCATTTTTTTTGATTTTTTTTGATTTTTTTTGTTTTTTTTTATTTTTTAACCACAATAGATATGAAAATACTAACTCTGGGCAAGACAGCTATGGAGTCATGATTCCTAAGTGCCGGAATCTACACATATTGTCAATTAAATGCTCTACAATAGAGATATAAAGCCTAAATCTCAGCAAGAAAACTATGGAGTCATGATCCCCAAGTGCCGGACGCCACAGATTTCGACAAAACATTGCTCTATGTGGTCATTATTTTTTTCAATATTTTTTTGGATACTCAAATTAAACTAAAAGTGACCCCAGAACCCTATGCTATAATTAAAGGGACCAAATAACTCAAATTTACACCCACGATCTAGTATACATGCATTGTGGCATTTTTATTAAGAGGATGAAAATGTAAACTTTGCAAAATCACATCGAAGAACCGCACTTTCCAAAAACTATGCTCATGAACTTAAACTTGCATTAAAATCAAAATCAAGGCATGCATAATTATTTGATATCCAATTTCAGAGTTTGCAATGTATGTTATCATGTTCAAGGTTAATGAAAATTTTCTTTTCATGAATGTTTTTATTCACAAAATAAAAAAAATCATTTTTATCTCCCCCCAACTTAGAATAACATTGTCCTCAGTGTTTTAAGAAAAGAAAAGTTAGAAGGGGGTAGGAGAGGAGTTCAAAGAGGAAATTGAAAATGATAAACATAGAACAAATTCACCTAGTTTTTGAAGTTGAAGTTAATGATGCTCCAAATTACTCCTTTGATCTCTTGGGGGATGTATGCACCTCCTTGATTGAACATGTATCACCAAAATATTTTCATGAACCATAAATATAAGAACAAAGCTGTAAGAACCCGGTTCTTGTTTTAGAGGTACGAGCTTCTTATTTTTTCCTTTTCCTTAAGTGTTTTGAGAAAATATGGAAAATGGGGAAAAATCCTGAATTTTGGAACTACACGCCGTGTACTTTATCCACACGCCGTGTACTTTTGGCCATGTTGGGATGAGTACACGAGGCATGTAGCCATGCCAGCGATGAAGGGTGTAGGAACCAACTACACACCGTGTAGTGGTACCTTACACGTCGTGTAGTCAGTCAGCAGGCTTAAACAGTAAGGTGGTGGCATCGCCGCCAGCTGGGTGACAGTACATGCCGTGTACTCGAGAGTACATGTCGTGTACTCATATCGACGGATGAACAGTGTGGTGGTGCCTCCAGATGAACAGTTAAATGAAGGGAGTACACGCCATGTACTTGGAAGTACACGCATTGTACTTTGTTTTTTCGTCTTAAACCAGGCTGTAGCCTCCTCATTTGGAAGAGGAGGCGTTTGAGCCATTTTGGAGTCAAAGGAGGAGGCCAGATCTTTGAAGATCCACTGGGCATTCGTCTGGAATCCATTTCGACTTTGGACGATCTTGTTAGAACCGCACGGGTAAGCCCTCTCCTCTCCTGGGACCGTTCTTGCCAATTCTTCTCCTAACGTAAGTTATTTACATTTGTTTCGTTTTTGTTCTTCGTCAAATCTACGCCGTTCTTGGGAGTTTCTGGATTCAGCGTTCAGGTATAACACTCGTTGACGTATAAGGTAGGTGGATTTGTGTTTAGTTTTCCAACTGCTGTGTGTTTTGTGCATTTTTGTGCCACGAACCCGTGTTGGAGTGTCGTGTGGCTGAGGACGTTGCTATGTTTAATGACTAGAATTGCATAGGTGATTAAACTATGATATTAAAATTCTGGTTGGGATCGTTGCTTGGATCCGAAACCACCCCCGGGGTGTGTTTCACTGTTTAGCCGTTTGGCTAGGATACTCGAGGGTATGCCTTCAAAGTAGTAATTGTAGAATTGTCTGGAGAGGAATTGCTTGTTACTGCTTGTTTACCTGTTGGGCATGGCCCGGTTACCTGTTTAGCCTGAGGGAGTTTTTGTATTTAGCCTGAGGGCATTTTTGTGATTAGCCTGAGGGCACTGCACTATTTAGCCCGAGGGCTGTAGTTATTTCTCCTGAGGGAAACCTTTCGTGCCTGAGGGCTTGACTTCTTTTCCTGAGGGCGAAACTTCCTATTCCTGAGGGCAATTTTTGTTACGCTTGAGGTCTATACCAGTGGGTTGGATTCTGCTTACCTGAGGGTAAGGTTTTGTTTGTCTGAGGACGTGGACTGTTTACTTAGAAATGCACTGTGGTGATTTCTAATATTTAAATGGATTAAATGGATAATAAAATGGAAATATAACTAGTAATGAGTTACTTTTGAGTACTGCTTACTTTATTGCATTTTTTTCTACTGCAAACTATTGTTGCATTGCTTACACATAGTTGGGAACGAGCCTTTGGTGGGTGCCTACTAAGATATATTTCTCACACCCTATTGGGTCACGCTTTTCGGCCCAAATAGATTACGTTGCTGCAGGTGTAGATAGGGGAAAGATTCACTATACAGGTACTTGACTGTTGCTGAGGAGTAGGAGGGCATGGGACCGAGCCTAGGCTCGCGATGCCGCTGCCAGCTGTTTTGCTTTGTTTTGTTGTACTCTGTTTTCTGCTGTACTGTATTGATGTATAACATGTTCTGGATGTTTTCTTAGAACTTGAAACATGTAGCATCATCACTTATATACTATTGGTTATATCCACTGCTGTAGTGTATTTCAGCTGTGTATGATTTACTGCTTCCGCTGTTTTTTTTATGTTTATTTTGGTATTCCGCTGTGCTACACTTTGAAAAATGAGGGCATAGTTTCCCCACTATCAGACCTGGGCCCTCACTGCTAGTTGGCAGCCTCTGGAGTTTGGGGAAATGCGCTTGAGGTCTTGTGGTGAACCTGGATCGGGGCACCCGTTGCATTGCACCCGGGTTAGGGACGTTATAAAGTGGTATCAGAGGGGTTTATTTTCTTTGACTTACTATTTGGAGATATAGTCATGGATAGGATGGAATGGTAGTTATTAATAAGCTGTTCCCGGGCGTAGCTAACCCATGTACAGGGAAAAGCCATTCTACCTCGTATTTTGCATTATTTTGATTTTGCAATTTTACGGTTGATATGTTTTCACCATTGGGTGACGCACTTGGATTGTGCTGTTTATATTTTATCTGTGGGTTCTATTTAGTTGCAACCCGATGAGATGAGGGTATGCCATCCCATGCATCATATAGGCACATGCTAGATATCACATTCCATGCATAGTTTCCATGCCATTTAGGTGAATTAGAATTTGCACATTGTTGTGATAGTTGTTGTGCTAGTAAATCATGCTGTTGTGATAGCTTCTTGATAAATACCTGCCCTGTGATATGGTATGTTTGTTGAGCTTGTTTATAGGATGGACACCAAACTTTGGTTTTTGGGGAGTACGGGCCCCCATTGACCGGAATTTGGTGGATCATTGACGGTTATTGGTTATAACACAGATAAGATGTCAAACTTTGATTCTTGGGGAGTATGGCCCCCCACGGGTCAGAATTTGACACTTAGGTGTTGTTTTTCAGTATTTTCTGGGTTCTGGGGAAGTTTTTGAGGCATACTGTCTGGAAAACCCAGAATAAACACCGTGTAGGACCTCATACACGCCGCGTGTGTTCTTCTGTTCGGGAAGAAAAATGAACTTTTTGAGTACACGTCGTATACCCCAAGTACACGCCGTGTAGTCTCTTCCCGTGTCATAAACCGTGTGGGCGGCGACACAGGGAAGGGAAGGACTTGGGTAAAACACGCCGTGTACCTAATGGAAACGCCGTGTAGTGTGACCCGGAGTCTGGCTGTGTAACTAACAACACGGGTCAGTGAACTCCTTGAAAGAACATGCCGTGTTAGTTATAGACACTCCGTGTAGTGTGACCTGGGAACTCGGCTGTGTAACTAACAACATGGGCCGGTGTCACTTCTCCCTGAACACGCCGTGTAGTCAGTGTACACGCCATGTAGTCTTGTCCAAGGACAGACTGTGTGGAGTTAGCCGTGTGGATGGGAAACGGGGTGGTGTACAGGCCGTGTGCGGGTGTAACACACCATGTGGAGTAAAGTCGAGTAGTCGGCCATGTCACAGATTACACAGGCAGTTGGAAAATAACACAATACATGCCGTGTAGATATTATACACGCCGTGTAGTTTTTTTGAACGAAAGTTGTGTGGCTTAGCCGTGTATAAGGACCCGGGCAGGGGAAGGGAATTCAAGTACACGCCGTGTAGTCAGTGTACATGCCGTGTAGTCTTGTTTTTCTAATATTTAATACCTTATTCCTCTTGTTCCCTTTGTGGTTCCTTCGTTTTAGTCTTAATAATCTTGAATCTGAGGCGTGATTTCGACCTTGTAGAGTCATGCCGACTAGACGACCGCGAGTTGTTCGCTAGGAGAGCGACGACGATTATACTCTGGAGATGGTGGGCCATGGGCTACCAGTTGATCCACCAGCAAAGCCAGATGCGGCGCTAGCTGTTATACTGGACACAGGCGCGGAGGCGAAATTCCGTGAAGGCTTATTGCGGTTCATGCAAACCTTTCAGGGAGCACCGCAGGCTGCCACATCTATGGCCGAGATGACGCGTATCTTTCAGCAGCAGCATCTGCCTATGTTTTCAGGGGATGGTAGACCACAGGCTGCAGAGTCTTGGCTAGGATCGATGCAGACTATTTTCGAGCATCTAGAGACGCCTCCAGGGCGGAGGGTCAAGCTCAAGACTTACATGCTGCGTGATTCCACCAAGAGGTGGTGGGATGTTACCACCCAGACAGAGCAACACAGAGACATGGCGTGTGAATATTTTCATGTAGTCTTCTATAACTTCTTCTTTCCTGAGACGCTGAGGGCAGATAGAGCTTGAGAGTTCATGAATCTGCAGTAGGGCGCTATGTCGGTGATGGACTACTCTACTCGTTTTACAGAGCTTCAGTATTTTGCACCCGTACTGGTGGGTGATGAGACGTTGAGAGACAAACGTTTTGAGGATGGTCTTCGGTATGACATCCGAGCGCTGGTGAATGTTTTCAGGTTGCCTAATGTACATGCGATTGTGAACCAGGTGTCAATTAAAGAGAGGAACCTGCGGGAATCGAGTGGTGTGGGCCAGGGAGGTTCAGCCCTAGTTACTGGTACTATTTCTGCTGGCAAGAGGAAGAGACAGATAGACTTCTCTCAGGGCAGTAGTACCAGCCAGGCAGCTTCTTCAGGTGGACTGGTCAGGTGCTACCAGTGTGGTAGAGAGGGGCACAAGAGGCCGTAGTGTCCACGAGACCTATTGGAGTGCCGAGCTTGTGGCAAGATGGGTCATCTGTAGCGCTTTTGCAGGGCGTTTCTACCAGTGGCTAGTGAGAGGGGTTCTGTGCAGACTCCGCATGCAGGAGTAGGACCAGTGGCTTCTTACCAGTCAGGGAACTGGAATATGTCAGGGCATGCAGGCAGAGATGGTGGTCGTGGCTGTGGTATCCATACACCAGGATCGCAGAGGCAGTAGGGCGGGACAGCTCAGGGTAGCCAGGCTATGTCGAAGGGCCGCGACACTGGGCATACATATGCAGTGCAACAGACCCAGTAGGAGCAGGATCCCGGACCTTCTACAGTCATAGGTACTATTCTAGTAGATTCTGTCTTGTCTTCAGTACTTTTTGATACAGGTTCTACACATAGTTTCATATCTGTACCCGTTGTGGAGAGCCTTGGGCTCGGTTTTTCTACTTCTTCTGATATCTTGATGCTAGACACTCCGTTGGGGACTAGGACGGTTGGTGTGCGTCAGTGCAAGGAGTGCCCCCTTGAGGTTGGTGGGTGTCACTTCCTTTGGGACCTCTATGTCTTAGAGATGACGAGCTATGACGTCATTCTCGGGATGGACTGGTTGGTTCCCTTCCAAGCCTTTGTAGACTGTTATCATCGCAGGGTGCGTTTCACATCACCAGAGGGAGGAGAGTTTCTATACAAGGGAGAATGGGATGTTCAGGCGAGTCGAGCTGGACCAGAGCATCATGGGTGAGGTGGAGTCACAACCCAGATTGTGAGCTTATATCTGGATGATCAGGGGACTTGTCAGATGTATTTCCCTCCAGTTGTTGATCGTTTCAGGGATGTCTTCTCGGACTAATTTTTAGGTCTACCTCCGGTGCATGAGGTGGATTTCTCTATCGAGCTAGTGCCAGAAGTAGCACCGGTGTCCATTCCTCCTTATAGGATGGCCACGCCTGAGTTGCAGGAGCTCAAGAGGCAGTTAGAGGAGTTACAGGAAAAGGGTTTTATCCGACCCAGTACTTCTCCTTGGGGTTCTCCGGTCCTTTTTATGAAGAAGGAAGATGGTACCCTCAGACTTTGCGTGGATTATCGGAAGCTGAACCAGTTGATGGTTAAGAACCAATATCCCTTGCCGAGGATAGATGATCTATTTGATCAGCTTCGTGGAGAATGAGTGTTCTTAAAGATTGACTTGAGGTCTGGATATCATCATCTGCGCATTAGACCATCAGATATACCACTCACAGCTTTTAGGAGTAGGTACGGTCTATATGAGTATATGGTTATGCAGTTCGGACTCACGAACACGCCAACAGTTTTCATGGATCTGATGAATCGTGTGTTTCATCCGTATCTTGATTCATTTGTGGTAGTATTCGTGGACGACATCTTGGTGTACTCTCACACTCGACACGACCATGCCACCCATCTTGAGATCGTATTGAGTACACTGAGAGAGCATCGACTATATGCTAAGCTCTCGAAGTGCCACTTTTGGATGGACCAGATTCACTTCCTGGGTCATATCATCTCAGAGGCAGGAGTTGCAGTAGACCCAGAGAAGGTGAGAGCAGTAGTTTCCTAGGAGCAGCATAAGAACGTGTTTGAGATACAAAGTTTCTTAGGGCTGGCTGGTTACTACAGGCACTTTATACAGGACTTATCCCTCTTAGCAGCACCATTGACAGGTCTGACTAAGAAGGGTGTGAAGTTCGGTTGGTCAGAAGCTTGCGAGACAGCTTTTCAGGACCTGAAGGGAATGTTGACATCATCATCGATCCTGATACTCCCAGATCAGGGGAAGAGCTATACAGTTTTCTGTGATGCATCAGGGATTGGGCTGGGAGCCGTTTTGATGTAGGGCAACCGAGTTTTGGCGTACGAGTCTCGGAAGTTAAGGCCACATGAGAGGAATTACCCGACGCATGATCTCGAGTTGGCTGTAGTTGTGCATGCATTGCACTTTTGGAGACACTATCAGCTGGGAGAGAATTTCATGGTTTTCACCGACCAAAAAATCCTCAAGTATATATTTACTCAGCGTGACCAAAATCTGAGGCAGAGAAGGTGGGTTGAGTACCTACAGTCCTTCAATTTTGAGCTTGCCTATACACCTGGTAAAGGTAATTCAGTAGCTGATGCACTGAGAAGGAAGACTCAGATACAGGTAGTGCAAGAGGCCAGTGGTGAGTGGGATATCATGGCTTTGTTCTCTGAGATGCATCTGGAGGTGCATGACAGTCAGGGGTAGACTTATCTTTCCTCGTTAGCTATGAATTCTACCCTCCTGAACAGAGTGAGGATGAGGCAGCTATCGGTTTCAGAAGGCCTAGTTCTACGGGAGTCGGTGGCAAGAGAGGACACTCCTCCCGGTTGGACGATAGGTGATGATGAGGTTTTTCATTTCCATGGACGTGTATGGGTTCTAGGGGATATACGCGAGGAGCTGATGTGGGAGTTTCATGCTTCAGCTTGGGCAGTTCATCTCAGGGTTACCAATATGTACTGAGAATTGAGACGTCAGTACTGGTGGCCGGGTATGAAGAGAGAGATAGCTGTTTTTGTTAGGTGGTGTTCCACCTATCATCAGGTGAAGGCAGAGCATCAGAGACCAGCTGGGCTGTTACAACAGCTACCCATTCCATAGTGGAAATGGGATGATGTCGTGATGAATTTCATGATGGGATTGCCGAGGTCACCTCGAGGCAATGACACCGTGTGGGTTGTTGTGGACAGACTCACAAAGGTAGCTCAGTTCTTGCCGATCAAGGAGACCTTCGGTGTGAACGAGCTCGGAAGGCTGTATATCCGAGAGATTGTACTTCTTCATGGGGTTCCTCGTTCTATTGTTTTAGATAGG
Source organism: Viscum album (assembly GCA_963277665.1). Lineage (NCBI taxonomy): Eukaryota > Viridiplantae > Streptophyta > Magnoliopsida > Santalales > Viscaceae > Viscum > Viscum album. The sequence continues at coordinate 671,767,639 of OY728121.1, forward strand.
GAAGCCCGCTTTACGTCTCTTTTCTGGCAGAGTTTTTAGAGGGCGCTCGGTACACAGGTGCTTCTGAGCACAACATACCACCCTTAGACATATGGCCAGTCAGAGCAGACGATAAAGGTGCTAGAGGACATGTTGTGTGCATGCGTCCCATACTTTGGGGGCTATTTGTAGAAGCATATACCCTTAGTCGAGTTTTCCTATAACAATAGTTTTCAGGATACTATTGAGATGCCACCATACGAGGCTTTATATGGTAGGCCATGACGATCACCTTTGTGCTGGTTAGAGGCAGGTGAGTCAGCTTTACTGGGGCCACAGCTCGTACATGAGACATCTGAGCAGGTCCAGTTGATTCGGAAGCGGATGACTACCTCGTAGTCTCGTCAGAAGTCTTATACTAATCGTCGCAGACGACCTTTAGAGTTCATGGTCGGAGATCAGGTTTTCTTGCGTGTTTCACCGAGGTTGGGACACAAATGGATCAGGAGACAGGGTAAGCTTTCACTGAGGTATGTGGGACCATTTGAGATTCTGGAGAGAGTCGGGCTGGTTGCATACCGGTTGCGGTTACCACAGTGGTACCGAGCCATGCACGAAGTCTTCCACGTGTCTCAGTTGCGTCGCTACCATTCAGACCCGTCTCACACCTTTCAGCCAGAGGAGGTTGAGCTTCAGCATGATGAGTCCTTTGAGGAGCATCTGATCCTTATCGTTGACAGGAGCACGAAGGTTCTCCGAGGCAGGTCAGTTCCTCACATATGGGTGCTATGGAAGCATGGCCGAGTGCAGGATGAGACCTGGGAGCGGGAGGCCGACGTACGTGCTTAGTGGCCAGAGCTGTTCTGAGCTTTCTCTTCGCCACCCTTGGAAGGGAAATTGGGGGACTAATTTCTATAAGGGGAAGTTTGTAAGAACCTGGTTCTTATTTTAGAGGTATGGGCTTCTTATTTTTCCTTTTCCTTAAGTGTTTTGAGAAAATATGGAAAATAGGGAAAAATACTGAATTTTGGAACTACACGCCGTGTCCTTTATCCACACACCGTGTACTTTTGGCCGTGTTGGGATGAGTACACGGGGCGTGTAGCCATACCAGTGAAGAAGGGTGTAAGAACCGACTACACGCCGTGTAGTGGTACCTTACACGCCGTGTAGTCAGTCGGCAGGCTTAAACAGTAAGGCGGCGGCGTCATCGCCAGTTGGGACACAGTACACGTCGTGTACTTGAGAGTACATGCCGTGTACTCATGTCGGCAGATGAACAGTGTGGAGGTGCCACCAAATGAACAGTTAAATGAAGGGAGTACACGCCGTGTACTTGGAAGTGCATGCCGTGTACTTTGTTTTTTCAGCTTAAAACAGGCAGTAGCCTCCTCATTTGGTAGAGGAGGCGTTTGAGCCATTTTTGAGCCAAAGGAGGAGGCCGGATCTTTGAAGATCCACCGGGAGTTCGTGTGGAATCTGTTTCTACTTCATACGATCTCGTTAGAAACGCACGGGTAAGCCCTCTCCTCTCCTAGGACCGTTCTTTCCAATTCTTCTCCTAACGTAAGTTATTTATGTTTGTTTGGTTTTTGTTCTTCGTAAAATATACGCCGTTATTGGGCATTTCTGGGGTCGACGTTCGGGTATAACGCTCGTTGACGTATAAGGTAGGTGGCTTTGTGTTTAGTTTTCCAACTGCTATGTGTTTTGTGCGTTTTTGTTCCACGAACCCATGTTGGGGTGTCGTGTGGATGAGGCCGTTGCTATTTTTAATGCCTAGAATTGCATAGGTGATTAAACTATGATATTAAAATGCTGGTTGGGATCGTTGCTTGGATCCGAAACCACCCCCGGGGTGTGTTTCACTGTTTAGAAGTTTTACTAGGATACCCGAGGGTATGCCTTCAAAGTAGTAATTGTAGAATTTCCTTGAGAGGAATTGCTTGTTACTACTTGTTTACCTGTTGGACACGGCCCAGTTACCTGTTTACTTGAAGCCGTTTCTGTATTTAGCCTGAGGGCATTGTTGTGATTAGCTTGAGGGCACTGCACTATTTAGCCCGAGGGCTGTAGTTATTTCGCCTGAGGGCTTGACTTCTGTGCCTGAGGGTGACACTTCCTACGCCTGAGGGAAATTTTTGTTATGCCTGAGGGCTATACCTGCGGGTTGGATTCTTCTTACCTGAGGGTAAGGTTTTGTTTGTCTGAGGACGTGGACTGTTTACTTAGAAATTCACTGTGGTGATTTCTAATATTTAAATGGATTAAATGGATAATAAAATGGCAATATAACTAGTAATGAGTTACTTTTGAGTACTACTTACTTTATTGCATTTTTTTCTACTGCACACTGTTGTTGCATTGCTTACACGCAGTTGGGAATGGGCCTTTGGTGGGTGCCTACTGAGATATATTTCTCACAACCTGTTGGGTCACACTTTTCGGCCCAAACAGATTACATTGCTGATGGTGTAGATAGGGACAAGAGTCCCTATACAGGTACTTGACTATTGCTGAGGAGTAGGAGGGCATGGGACCGAGCCTAGGCTTGCGATGCCACTGTCAGTTGTTTTGCTTTGTTTTGCTGTACTCTGTTTTCTGCTGTACTGTATTGATGTATAACATGTTCTGGCTGTTTTCTTAGAACTTGAAACATGAAGCATCATCACTTATATACTGTTGGTTATATCCACTGTTCTAGTGTATTTCAGTTGTGTATGGTTTACTGCTTCTGCTGTTTGTTGTATGATTATTTTGGTATTACGCTGCACTACACTTTGACAAATGAGGGAATAGTTTCCCCACTATCAGACCTGGGCCCTCGCTGCTAGTCGGCAGCCTCTGGCGTTTAGGGAAATGCGCTTGAGGTCTTGTGGCGAACTGGGCTCGGGGCACCTGTTGTGTGGCACCCGGGTTGGGGACGTTACAAAAGCAGACAAAACAAACAACCCAATGATTTATTTAATTCCAAGTATCATCATTTTTATGGTTTTCCATGTTTTTTTAAAATCAAACTAATGATACATTGTCTTCTTTAAATTTCTGGGTAAGGTATTACTCAGGGATCACACCGCGTGACACAGATGAATACGGTGTTCCCTTTCATACACATCCATACTCATAAAATAAGAACAGGTAAAGAGTCTAATTTTTTTTAACCTACAAAAACATAAATAAAATAAACTGATGATACATTGTCTTCTTTTAAATTTCTGGGTAAGGTATTACTCAGGGATCACACCGCGTGACGAAGATGAATACGATGCTCCCCTTTTATACCCATCCTTACTCATAAAATAAGAACAAGTCAAAAGTCTATGGTAATTTATTATATGAAAAAGAAAATGATTCAAAATGATTAGAAACATAAAAACCATGGGTTGCCTCCCATGCAACACTTTTGTTTAATGTCGTTAGCTCGACTTGAACCCCCCAACTTATCCAATTCCAACTTTCAAAATTTTAATGAAACCATCTTTCTCCACCACAACAAGATTTAGATTAAGTATTTTTTTAGAATTTTTTCCATGTGAAATCCCATGCTTAACAATGAGTGTGAAAGTCCAAGGAATTTCGGTAATGGTTGATTGAGTTTCATTTGGAGTATTTCCTAATATTTCAAGGTTCATTCCTACTTTGTGAGATTCTTGATGAAAATGGATGATAATTGAATGGTCTAGGTTTTCATAAATAGAGGGATTCTTGAGTGGGCAAGGAAGGATTATAATGTTGAGTTCAGTCTCATTTAATTTTCCCAAAGATGAATGGAAATTTGAATCCAAATTTGTTTCTTTTAGAGAAAATTTTGAAAGAATTTGTTCCTTTTGAAAATATGATTCATCCCTAAAATTTTCCATTTTAATTTCATGAGTGGGTATGGACTCACTATTCGTTATATCTCCCAATGGTTCAATGATCGGTGATTCTAAAAAAATGTTATTGGAGCAATATTATGAACACTCAATCCATGAAGACAAATTTTCCCCTTGTGAATCCAAAAAATTAATTTCCTCCTGATTTAAATACCCTTCAACATTTCCTTGATCATTTTCAGTTATCCCATATCCAAAGGTTAGTTCTTTTTTCAATTCATGGGAGGTTTTTGGGATAAAAGATTCATCTATCAATGATGGGAAAAGAACATCTTGAGTGGGAACGGGTTCCTCAAAAGTCTTAAAGCTTTGTAATTCTAATCGGAAAGATGAAACTTCTGAATTAATTTTATCCATTTGTTCACACAATTGTTCAAGAATTTTTTCCAGATTAGGGTTGATATATGTTTGTACATCATGTACTTCCTCATTATTTATCATTTTAATAATTCTTGATTGGTATGGAAATTGATCTTTTAAACATTCGACATCCCATTGATTGTACATCTCATCTGGTGTGGTGTATTCAATTAAGGTTTAGTCAATGAAATTCCCTATGTGAGGTGTTTCCAAATATTGATTTCTGACTTGATTACAGCATTGGTTTATGAAGGGATATTTTGGAGGATAATCCATTGGAATTGATTGAAAATTGGTTTTGGGATTTTTTTTGGACACAAGAAAGGGGAAAAGAGAAGATAAATTAGGGTGAGAATAGAGAATTTGGGGTGAGAAAAGAAGATGATGGTCTAAGTTACTTACTTGGGTCCCCGGTAGCGGCGCCAAAATTTTGTTTCACCCAAATTTACCCTACTAGTAAAATCGGTCGTTGAAGTACAAGTAGGGGTCGAATCCACAGGGATCGAAGAAGAAACTTAGAGACACTATGATTTGGTGAAGGATGGGCTATGAAGTAGCCAACTTTAATTTTGATTTTGGATAGTTTTAAAGAACACTAAGAAACCTAAGTGAATTCAATTAAAATAAAATGGGTTGATCTTAGGATTATGCTTGGGGTGGATTGAATGAATTTTACTTCTTTAGACAATTTTGGTTTTATTAATTCTTAATGAATCCATTCTTCAAAAATAACACTACCTTCATCATTTTATGGTTTGGTGCTTACTAAACACAATTAATAATCCCATATACACTTAGAAAACCAAATTCATGATCTCTCCAAGGTATATGGTCATTTATTAATTGAATTTAGTTTGTTCAAACACAGTAAAGATGAAGAGTAGAAATAACTGAAGAATGGATGTCTTAAATTAATTATCCAATTAACAACAATTCCTTCATAAAATAACATTCAATCCATCCTTTCCATCTTCCTAATATCAACCCATTAAAGGGTTATCCCTACATTGATGGTATACTCTCAATGGTGGGAGGAAGATGGATTAAAATAATTGGATTGAAGAAATTAAAACTGCGGAAATAATGAGCACTCCTTCGTGTGTGTGAATGAAATTCACACCTATGTGTGAACTAATTCACCACAACACAGAGATATCACTGTGCTTTGTGAAAATTTAGTTTTAATAAATTAATGGAAAATATAGAAGAGAAATGTGTTGATTAAGAATAAAAAAAGTAACTTACATGGAAATTGAAAACATTACAAAGGAACTTTTGCAGCATAACCTTACAATGAAACAAGAAACAAAAGATGATAAGAAAAATATCCCATCCTAGTCCCTTCACGACCATCTCCTTATATAGGAATATTAGGAGTCTTATATCCACCCCCACAACCAATTAACCCCCCAACAGTTAATAGAGTCAAAAGGAGGGTGAATAATCAAAAGGAAATTTAAGTTTCGAAGTTGACCTGGAAAACTCTCTAGATTCATCCACCATATTGACGTGTGAATTAGTAAATGAAGAAGGATGAATACATAGGGGTCGTCAAAGAGACATATCTTCGTACATCTGTCCTCTATGAGCTGTAAATATTTTAGGAAATTTGGTTCAGTTTTTTGGAAGTTATTGTCGAAATGGTGGGTCGTCTTTATGTGCATTAATGTCGGGTCCACCATTTAAATCTCAACTTCATATTCCTTTATCATCATGAAAACATTAGAATTAGTTCTAGATACAATTTAATAAAATGATCCTCATATATTAATATTTCTACTGTATAAATTTGAGCTTCATTGGGCTTGGTTTGTGGGACCCACATTTGTTTGATGTGCCTTAGGCCCATTATTCTTTTTCCAGCAAGTTTCTGCATTCAAGTGAAAAAATCTCTATCTTCCATTGTGATTAATCCATCAAACCTAAAATAAAAAATGTTCCCAATAAAGTGATATAGAATATACCAAAATATAAAATTAAAATGATGAATATTGTAATTTCCACAAGCTGATTATTGAGTGGGCCCAAATTGACACTTTAAGCATGAATTGCACAATGATGGGAAATGAAGATCAATTTCTGAATTGGACTAAAATTGATGTTTATGAACTTTTAAACACATTAATATTAAGATATTAAAAATGAATATTATCCACTTTGATTGACTAATCACACCCTCAACTTGAGTTTTTCTAGTCCCGATAAAAATATATTACAAATATGAAATTCAAATCCCCTTTTCAAAAGACATTTTAATACACATTTCTCACCCAAAGACCTCATACCAAAAAAATTATGAAACCCATAAAAATAATTTAAAACAAGCTAGGTCCATATGCATATCCCAATCCCAAGCCCATTCCTTCGTTCAAATTCATCGCCACATTTCATCCAATTTTAATTAATCATGATAAAGTGTTGTGCATCACAAAAGATATGGGGTCCATTTTATTGTTCAAGGGGAAAAAATGGAAGTGATAGGTGGAAATCACATTAAAAATTAAGATGAGTATCCATTTTTTTTGATTTTTTTTGATTTTTTTAGTTTTTTTTGTTTTTTAACCACAATAGATATGAAAAGACTAACTCTGGGTAAGAAAACTAGTCATGATCCCCAAGTGCCGGACTCCCCACATATTGTCAATTCCATGCTATACAATAGAGATATAAAGCCTAAATCTGGGCAAGACAACTATGGAGTCACAATCCCCAAGTGCCGGATGCCACAAATTTGGACAAAACATTGCTCTATGTGGTCATTATTTTTTTCAATATTTTTTTGGATACTCAAATTAAACTAAAAGTGACCCGAGAACCCTATGTTATAATGAAAGGGACCCAAGAACTCAAATTTAGACCCACGATCCGGTAGACGTGCATTGTGGAATTTTTATTAAGAGGATGAAAATGTAAACTTTGAAAAATCACATCGGACAATTGCAATTTCCAAAAACTATGCTCATGAACATAAACTTTAATCAAAATCAAAATCAAGGCATGCATAATTATTTGATATCCAATTTAAGAGTTTTCAATGTGTGTTATCATGTTCAAGGTTGATGGAATTTTTCTTTTCATGCATTTTTTTATTCACAAAATAAAAAAAATAATTTTTTATCTCCCCCTAACTTAGAATAACACCGTCCCGAGTGTTTTAAGAAAAGAAAAGTTATAAGGGGGTAGGAGAGGAGTTCAAAGAGGAAATTGAAAATGATAAACATGGAACAAATTCACATAGTTTTTGAAGTTGAAGTTTATGATGCTCCAGATTACTCCTTTGATCACTTGGGGGATGTATGCACCTCCTTTATTGAACATGTATCACCCAAAATAGTTCCTGAACCATAAAAAGAAGAACAAAGTAGACAAAACAAACAACACGATGATTTATTTAATTCCAAGTATCATCATTTTTATGGTTTTCCATGTTTTTTTAAATCAAACTAATGATACATTGTCTTCTTTTAAATTATTGGGTAAGGTATTACTGAGGGATCACACCACGTGACACGGATGAATACGGTTATCCCCTTTCATACCCATACATACTCATAAAAGAAGAATAGGTCAAGAGTCTAATTTTTTTAACTTACAAAAACATAAATAAAAAAACTGATGATACATTGTCTTCTTTTAAATTTCTAGGTAAGGAATTACTCAGGGATCACACCGTGTGACACAAATGAATACGGTGCTCCCCTTTCATACCCATCCTTACTCATAAAAGAAGAACATGTCAACAGTCTATGTTAATTTATTATATGAAAAAGAAAATGATTCAAAATGATTAGAAACATGAAAACCATGGGTTGCCTCCCATGTAGCGCTTTTGTTTAATGTCATTAGCTCGACTTGAACCCCCCCAACTTATCCAATTCCAAAATTCAAAATTTTAATGAACCCATATTTCTCCACCTCAACAAGATTTATATTAATTATTTTTTAGATTTTTTTCCATGTTAAATCCCATGCTTAACAATGAGTGTAAAAGTCCAAGGAATTTCAGTAATGGTTGATTCAGTTTCATTTGGAGTATTTCCTAAGATTTCAAGGTTCATTACTACTTTGTGAGATTCTTGATGAAAATGGATGATAATTGAATAGTCTAGGTCTTCATAAAAAGAGGGATTCTTGAGTGGGGAAGGATGGATTATAATGTTGAGTTCAGTTTCATTGAATTTTCCCAAAGCTGAATGATAATTTGAATCCAAATTTGTTTCTTTTACAAAACATTTTGAAAGAATTTGTTTCTTTTAAAAATATGATTCATCCCTAAAATTTTCCATATGAATTTCATGAGTGGGTATGGAATCACTATTCGTTATATCTCCCAATGGTTCAATGTTCGGTGATTCTAAAAAGATGTTATTGGAGCAATATTCTGAACACTCAATCCATGAAGACAAATTTTCCCCTTGTGAATCCAAAAAATTAATTTCCTCCTGATTTAAATACCCTTCAACATTTCCTTGATCTTGTTCAGTTATCCCATTTCCAAAGGTTAGTTCTTTTTTCAATTCATGGGAGGTTTTTGGGATAAAATATTCATCTATCAATGACGAGGAAAGAATATCTTGAGTGGGAATGGGTTCCTTAAAAGTCTTAAAGATTTGTAATTCTAATCTGAAAGATGAAACTTCGGAATTCATTTTATCCATTTGTTCAGACAATTGTTCAAGAATTTTTTCAGGATTAGGGTTGATATATGTTTTTACATCATGGACTTCCTCATTATTTATCTTTTCAATTATTCTTGATAGGTATGGAAATTGATCTTTTAAACATTCGACATCTCATTGACTGTACATCTCATCTGGTGTGGTGTATTCAATTAAGGGTTGTTCAATGAAATTCCCTATGTGAGGTGTTTCCCAATATTTATTTCCGACTTGATTACAACATTGGTTTATTAAGGGGTATTTTGGAGGATAATCCATTGGAATTTATTGAAAATTGGTTTTGGGATTTTTTTTGGACACACAGAAATAGAAAGGGGAAAAGAGAAGAGAAATTAGGGTGAGAATATAGAATTTGGGGTTAGAAAAGAAGAGGATGGTCTAAGGTACTTACTTGGGTCCCCGAAAGTGATGCCAAATTTTTTTTGCGCCCAAATTTACCCTACTGCTAAAAGCAGTTGTTGAAGTACAAGTAGGGGTCGAATCCAAAGGGACTGAAGAAGAAACCTAGTGACACTATGATTTGGTGAAGGATGGGATATGAAGTAGCCAACTTTGGTTTTGATTTTGGATGGTTTTAAAGAACATGAAGAAACCTAATTGAATTAAATTCAAATAAAATGGTTTGATCTTAGGATTATGCTCGGGGTGGATTGAATGAATTTTACTTCTTTAGACAATTTTGGTTTTATTAAATCTTGATGAATCCATTCTTCAAAAATAAAACTACCTTCATCATTTTCTGGTTTGGTGGTTACTAAAAACAATTACTAATCTCCTATACACTTAGAGAACCAAATTCATGATCTCTCCAAGGTATATGGTCATTTATTAATTGAATTTAGTTTTCTCAAACACAGTAAAGATAAAGAGTAGAAATAACTGAAGAATGGATGTATTAAATTAATTATCCAATTAATAACAATTCGTTCATAAAACTGCGGAAATAACGAGCACTCCTCCGTGTGTGTGAATGAAATTCACACCTATGTGTGAACTAATTCACCACATCGCAGAGATATAATTGTGCTTTGTGGAAATTAATTTTTAATAAATGAATGGAAAATATAGAAGAGAAAGGTGTTTATTAAGAACAAAAAAAAGAAACTTACATGGAAATTGAAAACATTACAAAGGAACTTTTGCAGCATAACCTTACAATGAGACAAGCAACAAAAGATGATAAGAAAAATATCCCATCCTATTCCCTTCACGACCAGATCCTTAAATAGGCATATTAGGAGCCTTATATCTGACCCCCACAATCAATTCACCCCCCAAAAATTAATAGAGTCAAAAGGAGGGTGAATAATCAAAAGGAAATTGATGTTTCGAAGTTGACCCGGAAAACTGTCCAGATTAGTCCACCATATTGACATGTGAATGCGTAATTGAAGAAAGCCGAATCCGGAGGAATCGTAGCAGAGAAATATCTTCATCCATCTGTCCTCTATGAGATGTAAAAATTTCAGGAAATTTGGCTCTGTCGTTTGGAAGTTATTATCGAAATGGTGGGATGGCTTTATGTGCATTAATGTCGGGTCCACCATTTAAATCTCAACATCAGATCCCTTTATCATCATGAAAACATCAGAATTAGCTCTGGACACAGTTGAATAAAATGATCCTCATATTTTTATCTTTCTACTGTATAAAAGTGAGCTATATTGGGCTTGGTTTGTGGGCCCCACATTTGTTTGATGGGCCTTGGGCCGATTATGCTTTTTCCAGCAAGTTTCTGCATTTAGGTGCAAAAATATCCAAATTCCCTTGTGATTCATCCATCAGAACTAAAAGAAAAAATGTTCCAAATAAAGTAATGAATCATATACCAAAATATAAAATTAAAATGATGAATATTGTAATTTCCAAAAGCAGATTATTGAGTGGGCTCAAATTGACACTTTAAGCATGAATTGCACAATGATGGGAAATGAAGATCAATTTCTAAATTGGACTAAAATTGACGTTTATGAAATTTTAAACACGTTAATATTAAGATCATAACAATGAATATTAGCCACTTTTAGTGACTAATAACACCTCCCAACTTGAGTTTTTCTAGTCATGAGCTAAATATATTACAAATATGAAATTCAAATACCCTTTTCCAAAAACATTTCAATACACATTGCTCACCCAAAGACCTCATATCAAAAAAATTATGAAACCCATCAAAATAATTTAAAACAATCTAGGTCCATAAGCATATCCCAAGCCCAAGCCTATTCCTTTGTTCAAATTCATCACCACATTTCATCCAATTTTAATTAAGCATGATAAAGTGGTGTGCATCACAAAACATATGAGGCCCATTTTATTGTTGAAGGGGAAAAAATGGAAGCGCTAGGTGGGAATCACATTAAACCTTAAGATGAGTATCCATTTTTTTTTGATTTTTTTTGTTTTTTAACCACAATAGATAAGAATAGACTAAATCTGGACAAGAAAACTATGGAGTCACGATCCCCAAGTGCCGGACTCCACACATATTGTCAATTCCATGCTCTACAATAGAGATATAAAGCCTAACTCTGCGCAAGACAACTATGGAGTCACGATCCCCAAGTGTCGGACGCCATGCATTTGGACAAAACATTGCTGTATGTGGTCATTATTTTTTTCAATATTTTTTTTGGATACTCAAATTAAACTAAAAGTGACCCCAGAACCCAATGCTATAATGAAAGGAACCCAAGAACTCAAATTTACACCCACGATCCAGTAGACGTGCATTGTGGAATTTTTATTAAGAGGATGAAAATGTAAACTTTGAAAAATCACATCGGACAACCACACTTTCCAAAAACTATGCTCATGAACTTAAACTTGCATTAAAATAAAAATCATGGCATGCATAATTATTTGATATCTAATTTCAGAGTTTTCAATGTGTGTTATCATGTTCAAGGTTGATTTAATTTTTCTTTTCATGTATGTTTTTATTTACAAAATAAAAAAAATCATTTTTTATCTCCCCCCAACTTAGAATAACACTGTCCCCAGTGTTTTAAGAAAAGAAAAGTTAGAAGGGGGTAGGAGAGGAGTTCAAAGAGGAAATTGAAAATGATAAACATGGAACAAATTCACCTGATTTTTGAAGTTGAAGTTCATGATGCTCCAGATTACTCCTTTGATCTCTTGGGGGATGTATGCACCTCCTTGATTGAACATGTATCACCCAAAATAGTTCTTGAACCATAAAAAGAAGAACAAAGCAGACAAAACAAACAAAACAATGATTTATTTAATTCCAAGTATCATCATTTTTATGGTTTTCCATGATTTTTTTAAATCAAACTAAGGATACATTGTATTATTTTAAATTTCTGGGTAAGGTATTACTCAGGGATAACACCACGTGACACAGATGAATACGGTGCTCCCCTTTCATACCCATCCATACTTATAAAATAAGAACAGGTCAAGAGTCTGTTTTTTTTAACTTACAAAAACATAAATAAAATAAACTGATGATACGTTGTCTTCTTTTAAATTTATGGGTAAGGTATTACTCAGGGATCACACCGCGTGACACATATGAATACAGTGCTACCCTTTCATACCCATCCTTACTCATAAAAGAAGAACAAGTCAATAGTCTATGGTAATTTATTATATGAAAAAGAAAATGATTCAAAATGATTAGAAACATTAAAACAATGGGTTTCCTCCCATGCAACGCTTTTTTTAATGTCGTTAGCTTGACTTGAACCCACCAACTTATCCAATTCCAACTTTCAAAATTTTAATGAACCCATCATTCTCCACCTCAAAAAGATTTATATTAAGTATTTTTTTATAATTTTTTCCCTGTGAAATCCCATGCTTAACAATGAGTGTGAAAGTCCAAGGAATTTCGGTAATGGTTGATTGAGTTTCATTTGGAGTATTTCCTAAGATTTCAAGGTTCATTCCTACTTTGGGAGATTCTTGATGAAAAAGGATGATAATTGAATGGTATAGATTTTCATAAATAGAGGGATTCTTGAGCGGGGAAGGAAGGATTATAATGTTGAGTTCAGTTTCATTGAATTTTCCCAAAGATGAATGGAAATTTGAATCCAAATTTGTTTCTTTTACAAAACATTTTGAAAGAATTTGTTCCTTTTGAAAATATGATTCATCCCTAAAATTTTCCATTTGAATTTCAGGAGTGGGTATGGGCTGACTTTTTATTATATCTTCCAATGGTTCAATGATCGGTGATTCTAAAAAAATGTTATTAGAGAAATATTATGAACACTCAATCCATGAAGACACATTTTCCCCTTGTGAATCCAAAAAATTAATTTACTCCTGATTTAAATACCCTTCAACATTTCCTTGATATTGTTCAGTTATCCCATATCCAAAGGTTATTATTTTTTCAATTCATGGGAGGTTTTTGGGATAAAAGATTCATCTATCCATGACGAGGAAAGAACATCTTGAGTGGGAAGGGGTTCCTCAAAAGTCTTAAAGCTTTGTAATTCTAATATGAAAGATGAAACTTCTGAATTCATTTTATCCATTTGTTCACAAAATTGTTCAAGAATTTTTTCAGGATTAGGGTTGATATATGTTTTTACATCATGTACTTCCTCATTATTTATCTTTTCAATCATTCTTGATAGGTATAGAAATTTATCTTTTAAACATTCGGCATCCCATTGATTGTACGTCTCATCTGGTGTGGTGTATTAGATTATGGTTTGGTCAATGAAATTACCCATGTGAGGTGTTTCCCAATATTTATTTCCAACTTTAATATAACATTGGTTTATGAATGGTTATTTTGGAGGATAATCCATTGGAATTGATTGAAAATTGGTTTTGGGATTTTTTTGGACACACAGAAATAGAAAGGGAAAAAGAGAAGGGAAATTAGGGTGAGAATAGAGAATTTGGGGTGATAAAAGAAGACGATGGTCTAAGTTAATTACTTGGGTCCCCGGCAGCGGCGCCAAAATTTGGTTGCACCCAAATTTACCCAACTGGTAAAAGCGGTCGTTGTAGTGCAAGTAGGGGTCGAATCCACAGAGACCGAAGAAGAAACCTAGAGACACTAAAATTTGGTAAAGGATGGGATATGAAGTATCTAACTTTGGTTTTGATTTTGGATGTTTTTAAAGAACAATAAGAAACCTAAGTGAATTCAATTCAAAGAAAATGGGTTGATCTTAGGATTATGCTTGGGGTGGATTGAATGAATTTTACTTCTTTAGACAATTTTGGTTTTATTAATTCTTGATGAATCCATTCTTCAAAAATAACACTACCTTCATCATTTTCTGGTTTGGTGCTTACTAAACACAATTACTAATCCCTTATACACTTAGAGAACCAAATTAATGATCTCTCCAAGGTATATGATCATTTAGTAACTGAATTTTGTTTTCTCAAACAAAGTAAAGATGAAGAGTAGAAATAACTGAAGAATGGATGTTTTAAATTAATTATCCAATTAACAACAATTCGTTCATAAAATAAAACTCAATCCAGCCTTTTAATCTTCCTAAGATCAACCCATTAAAGGTTTATCCCTCCATTGATGGTATACTCTCAATTGTGGGAGGAAGATGGATTACAAGAATTGGATTGAAGAAGTTAAAACCGCAGAAATAACGAGCACTCCTCCGTGTGTGTGAATGAAATTCACACCTATGTGGGAACTAATTCACCACTACACAGAGATATCAATATTCTTTGTAAAAATTTAGTTTTAATAAATTAATGGAAAATATAGAAGAGAAAGGTGTTGATTAAGAACAAAAAAAAAGAAACTTACATGGAAATTTAAAACATTACAAAGGAACTTTTGCAGCATAACCTTACAATGAAACTAGCAACAAAAGATGATAAGAAAAATATCCCATCCTATTACCTTCATGACCAGCTCCTTATATATACATATTAGGAGCCTTAGATCTGCCCCCCATAATCAATTCACCCACCAAAAATTAATAGAGTCAAAAGGAGGGTGAATAATCAAAAGGAAATTGACGTTTCGAAGTTGACCCGGAAAACTATCCAGATTCGTCCACCATATTGACATGTGAATTCGTAATTGAAGAAGGCCAAATCCGGAGGGGTCATAGAAGAGAAATATCTTAATCCATCTGTCCGATATGAGCTGTAAACATTTCAAGAAATTTTACTCAGTCGTTTGGAAGTTATTGTCGAAATGGTGGGACGACTTTATGTGCATTAATGTCGGGTCCACCATTTAAATCTCAACTTCAAATCCCTTTATCATCATGAAAACTTCAGAATTAGTTCTGGATACAGTTTACTAAAATGATCCTCATATATTTATCTTTCTAATTTATAAATCTGAGCTTCATTGGGCTTGGGTTGTGGGACCCACATTTGTTTGATGGGCCTTAGGCCCATTATGCTTTTTCCACCAAGTTTCTGCATTTGGGTGCAAAAATATCCATCTTCCCTTGTGATTCATCCATCAGACCTAAAAGAAAAAATGTTCCAAATAAAGTGATGTATCATATACCAAAATATAAAATTAAAATGATGAATATTGTAATTTACACAAGTAGATTATTGAGTGGGCCCAAATTGACACTTTATGCATGAATTGCACAATGATGGGAAATGAAGATCAATTTCTGAATTGGACTAAAATTGATGTTTCTGAAATTTTAAACACATTAATATTAAGATCTTAACAATGAATATTATCCACTTTTAGTGACTAATCACACCCTCAACTTGAGTTTTGCTAGTCCCGAGCAAAATATATTAAAAATATGAAATTCAAATCCTTTTTCCAAAAACATTTTGATACAAATTTCTCACCCAAAAACCTCATACCAAAAAAATTATGAAACCCATCAAAATCATTTAAAACAAGCTAGGTATATAAGAATATCCCAAGCCCAAGCCCATTCCTTTTTTCAAATTTATCACCACATTTCATCCAATTTTAATTAAGCATGATAAATTGTTGTGCATCACAAAAGATATGGGGCCCATTTTATTGTTCAAGGGGAAAAAATGGAAGCTCTAGGTGGGCATCACATTAAACCTTAAGATGAGTATCCATTTTTTTTTTATTTTTTTTGATTTTTTTTTAGTTTTTTAACCACAATATATATGAAAAGACTAACTCTGGGCAAGAAAACTATGGAGTCACGATCCCCAAGTGCCGGACTCCACACATATTGTCAATTCCATGCTCTATAATAGAGATATAAAGCCTAACTCTGCGCAAGACAACTATGGAGTCACGATCCCCAAGTGCTGGACACCACACATTTGGACAAAACATTGCTCCATGTGGTCATTATTTTTTTCAATATTTTTTTTGGATACTCAAATTAAACTAAAAGTGACCCCAGAACCCTATGCTATAATGAAAGGGACCCAATAACTCAAATTTAAACCAACGATCCAATATATGTGCATTGTGACATTTTTATTAAGAGGATAAAAATGTAAACTTTGAAAAATCACATCGGACAATCGCACTTTACAAAAACTATGCTCATGAACTTAAACTTTCATTAAAATCAAAATCAAGGCATGCATAATTATTTGATATCCAATTTCAGAGTTTGAAATGTGTGTTATCATGTTCAAGGTTGATGTAATTTTTCTTTTCATGCATGTTTTTATTAACAAAATAAAAAAAATCATTTTTTATCTCCCCCAAACTTAGAATAACACTATACCTAGTGTTTTAAGAAAATAAAAGTTAGAAGGGGGTAGGATAGGAGTTCAATGAGGAAATTGAAAATGATAAACATGGAACAAATTCACCTAGTTTTTGAAGTTGAAGTTCATGATGCTCCAGATTACTCCTTTGATCTATTGGGGGATGTATGCACCTCCTTGATTGAACATGTATCACCCAAAATAGTTCATGAACCATAAATAGAAGAAAAAAGCAGACAAAACAAACAACACAATGATTTATTTAATAAAAGTATCATCATTTTTAGGGTTTTCCATTTTTTTAAATCAAACTAATGATACATTTTCTTCTTTTAAATTTCTGGGTAAGGTATTACTCGGGGATCACACCGCGTGACATGGATGAATACGGTGCTCCCCTTTCATACCCATCCATACTCATAAAAGAAGAACAGGTCAAGATTCTAATTTTTTTAACCTAAAAAAACATAAATAAAATAAACTGATGATACATTGTCTTCTTTTAAATTTCTGGATAAGGTATTACTCAGGGATCACACTGCGTGACACGGATGAATACATTGATCCCCTTTCATACCCATCCTTACTCACAAAAGAAGAACATGTCAACAGTCTATGGTAATTTATTATATGAAAAAGAAAATGATTCAAAATGATTAGAAACATGAAAACCATGGGTTTCCTCCCATGCAGCGATTTTGTTTGATGTCATTAGCTCAACTTGAACCCCCCAACTTATCCAATTCCAACTTTCAAAATTTTACTGAACCCATCTTTCTCCACCTCAATAAGATTTAGATTAAGTATTTTTTATAATTTTTTCCATGTGAAATCCCATTCTTAACAATGAGTGTGAAATTCCAAGGAATTTTGGTAATGGTTGATTGAGTTTCATTTGGAGTATTTCCTAAGATTTCGAGGTTCATTCCTACTTTGTTATATTATTGAAGAAAATGGATGATAATTTAATGGTATAGGTTTTCATAAATAGAGGGATTCTTGAGTGGGGAAGGAAGGATTATAATGTTGAGTTCAGTTTCATTGAATTTTCCCAAAGTTGAATAGAAATTTGAATCCAAATTTGTTTCTTTTACAAAACATTTTGGAAGAATTTGTTCCTTTTGAAAATATGATTCATCCCTAAAATTTTCCATTTGAATTACATGAGTGGGTATGGAATCACTATTCGTTATATCTCCCAATGGTTCAATGATCGGTGATTCTAAAAAATATTATTGGAGCAATATTCTGAACACTCAATCCATGAAGACAGATTTTCCCCTTGTGAATCCAAAAAATTAATTTCCTCCTGATTTAAATACCCTTAAACATTTCCTTGATCTTGTTCAGTTATCCCATATCCAAAGGTTAGTTATTTTTTCAATTCATGGGAGGTTTTTGGGATAAAATATTCATCTATCAATGATTAGGAAAGAACATCTTGAGTGGGAACGGGTTCCTCAAAAGTCTTAAAGCTTTGTAATTCTAATATGAAAGCTGAAACTTCTGAATTCATTTTATCCATTTGTTCTCACAATTTTTCAAGATTTTTTCAGGATTAGGGTTGATATATGTTTGTACATCATGTAATTCCTCATTATTTATCTTTTCAATCATTCTTGACAGGTATGGAAATTGATCTTTTATACATTTGGCATCTCATTGATTGTACATCTCATCTGGTGTGGTGTATTCAATTAAGGTTTGGTCAATGAAATTCCCTATGTGAGGTGTTTCCCAATATTGATTTCCAACTTGATTACAACATTGGTTTATGAAGGGGTATTTTTGAGGATAATCCATTGGAATTGATTGAAAATTGGTTTTGGGATTTTTTTTTGGACACACATAAATAGAAAGGGGAAAAGAGAAGAGAAATTAGGGTGAGAATAGAGAATTTGGGGTGAGAAAAGAAGACTATGGTCTAAGTAACTTAATTGGGTCCCCAGCAGCGGCGCCAAAATTTTGTTGCGCCCAAATTTACCCTACTGGTAAAAGCGGTCGTTGAAGTATAAGTAGGGGTCGAATCCACATAGACCAAAGAAGAAACCTATAGACAGTATGATTTGGTGAAGGATGGGCTATGAAGTAGACAACATTGGTTTTGATTTTTGATGGTTTTAAAGAATAGTAAGAAACCTAAGTTAATTCAATTAAAATAAAATGGGTTGATCTTAGGATTATGCTCGGGGTGGATTGAATGAATTTTACTTCTTTAGACAATTTTGGTTTTATTAATTCTTGATGAATCCATTCTTCAAAAATAACACTACCTTCATCATTTTCTAGTTTGGTGCTTAATAAACACAATTACTAATACCCTATACACATTGAGAACCAAATTAATGATATCTCCAAGGTATATGGTCATTTAGTAATTGAATTTAGTTTGCTCAAACACAGTAAAGATGAAGAGTAGAAATAACTGAAGAATGGATGTCTTAAATTAATTATCCTATTAACAACAATTCGTTCATAAAATAACATTCAATCAAACCTTTGAATATTATTAAGATCAACCCATTAAAGGGTTATACCTCCATTGATGGTATAATCTCAATGGTGGGAGTAATATTGATTACAAGAATTGGATTGAAGAAATTAAAACTGCAGAAATAACGAGCACTCCTCCGTTTGTGTGAATGAAATTCACACCTATGTGCGAACTAATTCAACACAATGCAGAGATATCACTATTATTTGTAAAAATTTAGTTTTAATAAATTAATGGAAAATATATAAGAGAAAGGTGTTGATTAAGAACAAAAAAAAGAAACTTACATGGAAATTGAAAACATTACAAAGGAATTTTTGCAGCATAACCTTACAATGAAACAAGCAACAAAAGATGATAAGAAAAATATCTCATCCTATTCCCTCCACTACCAGATCCTTATATAGGCGTATTAGGAGCCTTAGATCCTCCCCCCACAATCAATTCACCCCCAACAATTAATAGAGTCAAAAGGAGGGTGAATAATCAAAAGGAAATTTTTGTTTCGAAGTTGACCCAGAAAACTATCCAGATTCGTCCACCATATTGACGTGTGAATTAGTAATTGAAGAAGGCCGAATACGGAGGGGTCGTAGAAGAGAAATGTCTTCTTCCATATGTCCTATATGAGCTGTAAAAATTTCAGGAAATTTGGATTATTTGTTTGGAAGTTATTGTCGAAATGGTGGGATGACTTTATGTGCATTAATGTCGGGTCCACCATTTAAATCTCAACTTTAGATCCCTTTATAATCATGAAAACATCAGAATTAGTTCCAGACACAGTTTAATAAAATTATCCTCAAATATTTATATTTATACTGTATAAATTTTTGCTTCATTGGGCTTGGTTTGTGGGACCCACATTTGTTTGATGGGCCTTAGGCCCATTATGCTTTTCCAGCATGTTTCTGCATTCAGGTGAAAACATCTCCATCTTCCCTTGTGATTCATCCATCAGATCTAAAAGAAAAAATGTTCCAAATAAAGTTATGAATCATATACCAAAATATCAAATTAAAATGATGAATATTGTAATTTCCACAAGTAGATTATTGAGTGGGACCAAATTGACACTTTAAGCATGAATTGCACAATGATGGGAAATGAAGACCTATTTCTGAATTGGACTAAAATTGATGTTTATGAACTTTTAAACACATTAATATTAAGATCTTAAAAATGAATATTATCCACTTTCAGTGACTAATCACCACCACAAATAGTGTCTAAATCAATATCTAGTCTGTAAAAGAGTGTATGTAGGTAAATGTGTAACAAATAAACAAGGAAACCGAGGAAAGCATTTAAATTTTTATCTAATTTTCCTTTTACCCATTTTGTTCTCTATAGTTAACTAAACGACAACCGGATCAGGTTACACTGGGATTCTATGCCAAGACACAAGGGTGACACATCCATTTAACCATAATGAATTTAACTAATCACAACTATCACCTACCCATTAGTTTTAATATTTAATTAATTCATTTTTATAATTATTTCCATTTCATCACTTCTTCCATATTCATTACTAAATTCATCTTCATCTCATGTTCCATTGGTTAGGCATCATATCATTTAAACTATGGCCTAAGCTGATCAATTACCATGCATAAGGGAATAAATCAAGTTCATATCTCACTAGGGATAAACACATCACAAAAAATACATTATCCTCACATTGAATACTTAGTCTTGGTGGAATGAAACTATTAGGGAAATAGAGATCCATCCCCTTACCTAACTCTTACATTATAGAGTAGTGTTTAGAGCCTCTGTCTAACTCGGCCCATGGGCATAGAACCTCAATAAATGCCCAACACTACCATTCCATGTGCACATTCTTATTTTAATAATAATTTATCAGCATCCCGAGAGCCTAAGGCTGGTAATCAAGCCATGTCCACGTGTTTGGGAAGAATAGAGACTCAGTTTGATATCCCAACCCACACTATGACCATATGTTGGGAATCATAGGGCCTCAGTCCGACATCCCAACCATACATTACATAACTATCCAATTTCCACATATACCATGTCATGATCCACATATAATCAACACATATAACATTCACATTTCACATTTCATTTAACACATTAATCATACTTAAGCCTCAACCCATTTAAACCCTTTACGTTTACTTATCATAGAGCATTTAACCAATTTACATTTATCCCACCTTATCCCATTTATCATATTCATTGATTCCCTTTATTTCATTTGGCCCTTTTTACCTTATTCTAAACACCCCCTTATGTGATCATCAACTAAGAACATTTATATTTTAGTTCACTTTATAATCTTTCCAACATCAACACTGTGGGATCTACCTCATTAACCCATATATAAATTCAATTTCTATGGTCCTAATAGACCCTTAAAACACATCATGGTATAAATAAAAATTTGATATATTCAATTGAAATCATCTTACATCCACAGTTTAAAACATGGATCTTCCTCTTTGAAAATAAAACATTCCCTAAGGATTTCATTTCCTTTTTCAACAATTCAGAACCATCATTACTCATTTTCAAAAGGAAGGGGTCACACCCCCTTTAAAATCATCATTTTAAATCAATTAATAAAACCTATTTTTAAAATCACTTGAGGTTAACACATCCTTTCAAAACATTAATTATTTCACAACATCAATTTCTTCATTGAAAACCATGGCTAGTTCAAAACCCCAAAACACATATTTAAAACCTTTTCTAGGTATCTTGGGCACTTTACAATTAAAAAATATTATCAAATAAATTTACACATAATCCAATTCCATATACCCAATTCCAATTTATAACCAATATCTCCCACAATTCCCTTATTTTCTCATTCCCTAATTCATTTCACCATTTCAAGGATTTGACACACCACATGGTTAGTACTAGGTTTGGTCTCACATCACCAATGAACCCAATGAGGTCTATAAAGGGTTTAAAACCTCAATATATATCCTAAAACACTTTCCATAGTCAAATACTGAGTAATGAAACAAGGAATCACATTGGCATCGCCACATACACATATAACACATTAAGACTTTGGGAAAAATCTTAAATACCACCTACCTCATACCCAGAGTCAACCGCATGATCGAACTTATCTTTTGATTCAGAATCAAACTACCTTTAAATCACTAACCTATAATCCACTGTTAATGTGAGGGTTTTAGGGCTTCAAAATTGGAGGGGAGATCCTAAAAGATTTAATATGGAAAATTTAGAAAAGTGGTGCGTTAGACTCACCTGGATCATTAATTTTCACCCAAATGTGCTCCAAATGCCGAAGAATAGAAGAATAATCATCCATGGAGAGAGAGAGGATAATAGTTTGTCACATAGGGTAGAATGGGTTGAATGGGAGTAAAACTGGGTGGGAATATGAAAATCCCAAGATAGAAAAAATATTTTTTTTAAACATTTAATGGGGCACACGGTTTACCAACATAGTTTTCCAAACCGTCTAGAAACCATGTGAAAACCATACGAAAAACACTATCTAAGGGAAGTTGGGTTTAATGGTTTACCAAACCGTTCAAATCCATGCACTATTCCTTTATCTTAAATTGTCATAAAGCATCATGATTTCTTGGGCCTGGCGTACAGTTTACACTAACCGTGGGCCAGTCATGCACTACATACCTTTTGGGATCTTTTCTCTTTTTTTCATGTCCCGTATCCCCAAAACACTTCCAAAACTCCCAAATTTCTCCAGAAACACTTCTTTAACCATAAAAGAGAGTTTAACCAAAAAATTTAATAAGGAAGTACCTTCACTAATGATCGAGATCTTACAACTTCCCCACCTTATAATAAATAATCCTTTAGCTGCACTTCCAAGCATTCCCAATCCCTCAAGACCAAAAGGTCAGACCATAGACCCACCATTCAACCAATGCATTTCTATTTTCTCCCAATGCTTTCCCATGTCGTAACAATGCAAAGACTGAAAAAAATATCCAACCCTAAGGAAATTTACCTCAATAATTTCCACAATCACAATCTAATTCTCTTTGAGGAAACATCCACCTCAACTTATCATTACCAACACCAAGAATAAGATAAAGGTCCAGTTAACACCACTAAACCATCACATGAAAGGATACCGACTAGGATTTATATTACCCTAGATGAAACAACCTGAATACTCTATATCTGACCAATTTCATAATTTATGGTCCCAATCACTTGGTTCCATATCAACCTGATCCTTTTAGTGATTTAACAGTGTTCTAATCCCGAAATCACCAGATGAAACACTCTAATTTAACCCCACCTCATGACCTACCCCGATCCACAACTCAAGGCCCAAAAACCTCGGTTAATTTAAATAATTTGAAAAGAATAAATTCAAAAATAATATTCATCTAGATATATTCAACCATTCAACATTATATCCAACACCCATCACTAACACCACTTCACCAAGATGACTCTTACCTGAGTCCATTCAACTCAAACCACTTATCACTACATTAACTGACAGAACCTTAACTCAACTCAAATTTGACATCTTAATCAAATGTACAAACATCCAAGAAAAAACCATCCATCACTAGAATTCATCCATTCCATAGAAACAATATATATTGAACACCTTCTCCACCTATACTCATTCATGGGTCACTTGGTTCTTCCTCAAAACCCATTTAGATTACCAAAATGTGCTTATCCTTATAGTGTTAACTAGAGGTGGCTTACAAACTACTACATCCATTCCTTTTTGCCCATTAGATTCCAGCCATCCTCGATCAAATCACTCCATTTATTTCTAGACTTCTTCTATTAGTAAGTTTCCACTTTACCTAGAAACAATTACCTTTTAACTTAATGCATACCACCATCGTCCACACACACCCACTGAAGTCATCCTAGGTGTCTGGTGAAACTCCACCATCATGACATTCATGACTCTCAAAACTGTTATAATGATCTACATCACCCCTCAACACATCATTGATGTGACCACTCCAAATACATTTAGAACTCACCCAAACCCAAATCCATCGATAGACTCAATCGACCATCACATCCACAACCAAACCAATTTTCACCTAAGGAACCCAAACATGCATCTCAAAAGTTTCTCATTGGAATCACAGTGCCACTACATCCACTTTAAAACATTCTCCACATAACCATGAATAACATAATGCTCCCCACCATAGAAGTATCATTGTCTTTACTTTTGTCAATAAATTTTGACCTCCACGGATTCAGACCCTATCACAAGAAGAACCCCAAAACAAGGATGTGGCCATTTAACTTTCACTATAATGAAAAAAAACATCACTCACTAATAATTCTTAGGTTTTCAGAAGGAAACCCATGGGATTAATCAGCACTCGATCCACTTTGAGGAACTCTTCATAACCAGTCAATTGTGTACTCCACCACTATATGGCTCCCACACACATACCACTCCTCGAGCATATCCTCCAAGGTGTCCACATATGACCAAACATACTTAAGACACTAGGTGTAAAGACAGAGCCTTCTCAGCACACCTAGATGATGTTAAGATATTGGGAATGATAATATTTGTTTAAAAGTATGCCAAAAATTCATCAAAGATCACCACCAAAACTATCCATTACCGTAGTTACCTCTTACCACGAGAACACCTCAATTTAAAAGAGGCCTCGGGCTTCCCTACATGCCAATGTCTCATCCACTCTAAAACACCACAAATCAACTAGAAGTTTCCCCCAAACTCACCGCTACCTCGTGAACGTCTTCCATGTTGTTCTGACCCAACATTCTTTTTTGGCACCATTATCATCACCCTACTTGAGTTCTCCTCCTACATTTTTACTAATAAAAAAATACACAATGATTCATTCCACCATTCAAAACCAACTAGTCTCTCACACTACCAGGACCTCTTTAATTGATTACATGGAAAACACATGTGATTACATCCAACCCACATGAACACATATCCCAATAATATCATGTATCTTTAACACATTCTCAGCACTCGGTACTCATCAGAACCATTGGGGTCTCACACACTCTTGAGACCAAACACAAAACCCATCTCTTGGTCACACGAGCCATACATCACCCAAGATAGGCCCAAACATCCGCTCACACAACCATTCAAGCCACATGATCTACCATATTCATATAACACAAGTCTTTTCCAACAAATCACTCGAAAATAACTACTATGAAAAACAACCCGACCACATGACCACCCTCACCCCGATTGTACTCCAAAATAAGAGCCCTTATCCATGATTTGTTCACAGATTCCTTTTTCACCCAAACCAGAATTGATTTCCACATATAACTTCATCGAAACCACATGGATGGGTCTCCAAATGATCCTTCCCTTCAATACCACCCTTGAAACTAAATGTAATCACCCAAGTACTTTCCCACGGTGAGTCCAAGGCTTAACCATGCACTTTTACTAAAACTTGAGGGAACCCACCAAGCATCAAGTTCACCTTTGAAGTATCTATGTATTCCACACACACCCATAAGAACTAACTCCACGAATAACCTCTCTCATAGGTGATCCACAAAAATCTAATGATACCAACTCCCCAAACTAGAGCTACACCAATCAAAGATCACCAAATCTATCTAATACACACACATCAACTCAAATAATCACATATTCAGAATAGTCATCCTAAACCAATTCCAAAAACACTACATTTAACTCACCAAAAACTATTTACTCTAGTCACCACACCATAGATACTCACACACATGCATTAGCACCATGAACCAAACACCCAATCTACGGTCCAAAACATAACTAACAAGGTCTCAATCCACACGGATCACCACATTCACTTTAACTGAATTCACTTCACAATCCCAAGGTCACAACCTAACTAAAGATGTAGCCTGTAACAACCCATTAACTGGTACACCCAAATCAACAATATCTCACATCTAGCTACCTATAGTCTCAAAACTAAGGCTCTCTCAATGCCCTAACCACCCATGTAAGGGTTCAACCTCCAACATAAGGGACAACCACTACAGGTGTCCCTAAGTTCCTTCATTTCCCCATTTTATCACTTAATCAACATTACCATTTAAGAGAACTATTTCACTTCTCAAAACTTTTCATTTTAAAAACTGATGAATTTGCATTTTCAAAAAAAAAAAAAAAATTACAAGCCCCTCTTTTTAAAAATCTTAATTTTATTCAAAACCACATTTCAAAACATTTTCCCCTTTCCAAAATGATAGATTTATGTTTCTAAAAACCATTTTTAAACTAATTTTCAAAACCCATTTTACCATTCAATTTACATTTTACACACATTTTTTTCATCATCATGTCATTCAAAAGTCAATAATAGACAACATTTGGATAACCCATCTATCATGTGTGCCTAATATGATGCATAAACCTACACAACCTCTCTTACTACACTAATCCATGACCTAAAACCTCATAAATAAATAATATCACATCCATGTACACCAACTATTGTGGAAATATCAACTAACTATAAAATCAAAAAATTGAACATCATTTCCCACCATTGGAAACATGGGTTTTCCCCTATTGGTGGGGCTATAGAAACATAGGAATGAGCTTATTACCAAGTCCAGACAAGGTCATAGTCTTCTATATACCATGCCCAAATAGTATAACAAATATAACCTCCTATGATACAACTTTATTACATACCTAATCTAGAATCCACTAAAACCAATTCCCCGAGCCGGGTCATCATATGTTCTCAGGCATGCCTTCCCATACTCCAAAGGATACCTACTAGAAACAAATGTACATAGAGTTACTTTGGGAGACCATACCCACTTATCAAAGTAAATCCACAATATAATTAATATCAGTAGATAAAATAACCCACCGGAACAAAAAAATGATAACATACCACAAAATCCGGTAAGTAACCAAGTACACATGCTATAAAAAATCCAGTGAATAATCTACATGTTAGAAATGCATATAGTGTAAACCAAGACAATAAAACTTAATAGAATCTGATCCCAAACCCAAGTCCCAAACCAAATCTAACCTCTATTCTCCTACCAATTATCTCAAGCACAACCAAACACCAGGTCCCTTTCGTGAAACTGTACTTGAAAAAAAGTAGCATATGCTCAGGTAACCAAGTGCCATGGTGGCCCAAGGATGGTGTGAGTAAAACTTAGTAAGACACCACCAATGGTGTCTAAATAAATATCCAGTCTGTAAAAAAGTTTATATAGGAAAAAAGTGTAAAAAATAAACATGTAAATATAGGAAAAAATTTAAATAGATATCTATTATTCATTTTATGAATTTGGTTCTCTATATTTAACCAAAAAACAACCAAATAAGGTTACAATGAGAGTCTAAGCCAAGGAACAAGGGTGAAAGACCAATTTAACCATAAGGGGTTTAATTAATCATAATTATCACCTATATATTAGATTCAATACCTATTTAAGTCATTTTAATCATTATTTCCATTTCATCGCTTATGACATCTTTATTACTAAATTAATCTTCATATCATGTTCCATGGGTTAGGAATTACATCATTTACACTACGACCTAAGAAAATTAATTACCATTCATAAGGGAATAAATCAAGTCCCTATCTCACCATGGATACAAATATCACAAAAAATACACTATCCTCACCTCAAAGCCTCAGTTCGGGAAAAATTAAACCATTAGGTGAATAGAGCTCTATCCCCTTCCCTAAACTATTCAATACAGGGTGGATTTCAGTGCCTCAATCCATCACGACCCATCCCCTAGGGCTCGTTCGATGACTACCCCAAGTATGCCTTCCATAGGCTAGGGGATGATGACTAGCACCGAAAGGCGTATTCCCTAGAACTGGGAAGAATTGAATTTATAACTTGTAAACTCACGGAACCGAGCACATAGAAAGATATGAACACAAGAAAACTGTCTAACCAAAAGAGTTCTAAAAGTAAGAGGTTCCAGAATACAAGCCCAACAGTAAAGGTACAAGTACAACTGAAATACAATACAACTGAATAAAGAGAAAAGGTAGCTACTGAATCGTCCTCTGAGGTTCCTACCTGAAGGGTAGGTATAGATCGCCTCCTTAGCACTCCATGTCTACTTGTCTCCTCTGTGAACCGACACACCGTATGGTCTACCTCCGAGCACCGTCCAGTCCTGGTACCCTCGTCATCAGTCTGCATTGTCTGTCATTTGCATCCAACACAACAAGGTGCGGGCATAGCCCATACAGGGGTAAGTGTAACGATACTCATTAGGGACCCTGATACCCTCAACGTCTCTCAAAATCCACCAAGGATAAACCACAAAGTATGAAATCAAAAAATGACCCTACTTAGGTATATGCCCATACATATACCTAAGTTATCAAGTAATCCATCTCAATCATGAGGAAACACAGAGGTATTGACTCATGTCACACCAGGTATATATTTAGGTACAATAGTAGAGATGATTATATGTAACTACTAAATCATCTTACTCCATTAATAGGATCTACTGCTAACCTGCACATAATTTCTAGGAGCTGACCCACGCAGGATCACTAGAGCTGACCCACATAGGATCGCTAGGAGCTGAACCACATAGGATCTCTAGGAGCTAAACCACATAGGATCACTAGGATATGACCCACACATGATTTCTAGAGCTAAAACATATAGGATCGCTAGGAGCTGACCCACACTGGATCACTAGGAGCTGACCCTCACAGGATCACGAGATCTGACCCACATAGGATCGCTAGGAGCTGACCCACACATGATCGTTAGGAGATGACCCACACATGATCTCTTGGATCTGACCCACATAGGATCACTAGAGCTGACCCACAAAGTATCATTAGAAGTTGAACCACACATGATTTCTAGGAGTTGACCCGCACATCATAGCTAGGAGCACTCTTCTTGTCACAGCTAGCTACTGGGTTTCCGCACTAGGCTTGCTTGTCTTCGAAAGAGTCCATTCCACAATCCACTGTTCGATTCTCCAACTGCCACAATGTCTCATGAAGAAGTTTCAAAAAGGTTGTCCACATCATAGGGGTCTCAACGCGATAGACGGTGTGTCAATCAGATGCCCGGTCTGTGAGTTATTAACCATTTAGTCCCGGGGGCCCGGTTGGATTCGTGCTCGATCCAACACAACTGTACCTCAACATTTCCCAAAACTCTAGTGGGGTATAATCAAAGGGACCATCTCACTCTAATATTTCCTGCGCCGCTGATGGTTCATCAAATGGACGTCCTATGCCAATGTTATGACCAAAAGAGCGTAAATGGGTTGTAGTGGGGTCGGGTCCAGTTCGACCCAGCCTGACCCGCTGGGACCAGCCCGACCCACTGGGTGGCCCGGTCCGTTGGGTTTGGCCCAGCCCGGTAGGATGTGAGGGGCCGTGAAGGTTTGCGAGGCCACTGAGGGCCGTAGAGGGTGCAAGGCCGCGGGGCCGCTCGGCTGGGGAGGTTCGGTCGGAAGGGCGGTGGTGGCTCGACCCGGACGACGATGGCAGCTCGGCCCAGCGGCGGAGGCCTGGGCAGCAGCTCGGCCCAGACAACGGTGAAGGCGGCTTGAACGACAGTGACATCCCTGGAGGTGGCTAGAACGGTGGCCCGGATGGCGATGGCGGCCCATGTAGCGGCGGTGAGTCGGGCGGCGGCGTGGCCGGGGCTGCGCCGAGAGGCCGCAGTGGCGGTTCGGCCGGGGTGGCATAGCCAGGCCACGGAAGCGGTTCGGCTGGGGCGAGGCCACCACGGCGGTTCGGACGGGGTGGCGCAGTGACGTCGCGACGTGGGTTCGGCTGGGGCGGCGCGATGCGACTGCGGCGGCGGTTCGGCCCGGGCGACGCGGTGAAGCCGCAACGACGGTTGTCGCGATTCAGCGCCATTGCGCCGACACCTTCATCGTAGCTGGCGGGGGTGCCGACCACCATTCTCGTGCCCCTTCTTTGTTGGTCTCCATCCTCCTCCATCGTAAATAACACCACAATTCATCACAAGAATTTCGAAGAGGAAAGTCTATGTTAGTTTGGCATGCACTCTCTGCATTAGAGAGATAGCAAGTGGCTCAAATGAGAACAAGAATATCAAGAACAGGTAAAGAAAAAAAATATAAAACACCCTCCCTACAATCCTCGTCAAACACTATTACCAATCCCACAAAATAATTATAAGGGGAGAACATGGAAAGTGATAATCATATTGTAGTAAACCCCTACCTCATTTGATTTGTAGATAGAGATCGCGAGGGAGAAGATGACATCGTTGGGGATAGGAAGACGATCGTCGATTGAAGACGTCCCAAATTGGAGGATGTCCCTAGGAAGACAGTCGAAGTCGAGGTAGGCATTATTCATTGGCATTATTCATTGGAGAGCTTTCTCCCAAGTCTCCAAAGTTCTCCCCTCTGCCAAGCCTTTTCCCTCAATTCCACCAAAATGAAAGGTAGCCCAAAAATAATAGATTATGTTATCTATTATTTAGTTTGTTGGAAAAAATTTCAAATTGGATAAATTAATTAACTAGGTTGGCATAATAAATTAAGGGGGGTGGCACCATTTAATTGGGGAAGTTTAAGAGGCTCCCCCACACTTATGAGGGAGTTCAAGGAGTTTTAAACCTCGGGTGGTCCCCACCACCATAACCTCTCTTGGGATGCTTGGCTCAGAGGTCCCCACCTCCATAACCTCTCAAGGGAGGTTTTAGTTCCGGTGGTCCCCACAAATATCCACATGGGAAATTCCAAAGAAAAATAAAATAAAAAGTTACACCATTTTATTTTATTTAATTATTTCATGAATATGTGAAAAGATAACTTCCACCCTCGACCTATTGCGGCTGAGGTAAAGGTCTCCTTAAGTGAAAACCAGTGCTGCGAGTTCAACGATGACCTTAGATTTCAATTCCAAGCACCGGTTCAAAAGTTAGAAAAACCCACTCGCATGTTTACTGAACATACCCAAACAAAAGTTCAGTAATTCATTCCGGGCACTCTGGGCCTCAGAATCACGCGCCGTCAATTTTCGTGGACTCGTAAAACTCTCATTTATTTAAAAAAATTACATGGAAATTTAGGGTCTTTACACAATCTAACATTAATATTGTGTGTTGAACCTCAGTCAATACTCCCAAATACCAATCCATGTGCCCATTCTTATTTTAATAAAAAATTATTGGCATCCTCAGAGCCTCAGTTTAGTAATCAATCCATGTCTATGTGTTTGGGAATCATAGAGCCTCAGTCTGATATCACAACCCATACCATTACCATACATTTTGAATAATAGAGCCTCATTTGAACATCCCAACCATACATTACATATTTATCCAATTTCCACATATAAATTTTTTTTGAGCCACATACAATCAACACATATAAAATTCACATTGCACATTTCAATTAACACATAAATCATCTTTATGCCTTAACCTGTTCACACCCTATCCATTTACATAACATATCCCATTTAACCCATTTCAGTTTATCACACCTTGGCCCATTTAGCATATTCATATATTTAATTTATTTCATTTGGACCTTTTTACCTTATGTTAAACACCCCTTATGTAATCATCAACTAAGCACCATCATATTTTAGTTCACTTCATAATCATGCCAACATGAACACTATGATATCTACCTCACTATCCAATATATCAGTTCAATGACTAGGGTCCCAATGGACCCTTAAAACACTTCAGGTTATAAACCAAAATTTGATATATTCAATTTAAATCATCTTGAAGCCAACCTTTAAAACATGAGTCTTCCTCTTTGAAAAATAAAACATTCCCCAAGGCTTTCATTTCCTTTTTCATCCATTACAATCCATCATTAATCGTTTTCATAAGGAAGGGATCACACCCCCATTTCAAATCATCATTTAAAATCAATTAATAAAATCCCTTTTTAAAATTATTGAAGGTAAACACCTCCTTTCAATACATTCATCACTTCTAAACATTAATTTGTCATTCAAAATTGTGGCCGATTCAAAACCCCAAAACATATATTTAAAACAATTTCAAGGTACCTTGGAAAGTTTAAAATTAATATGTATAATCAAATAAATTTACCCTTCAACCAATCCCACATTCCCAATTCCAATTTTCAACCCATTTCTCTCAAAATTACCTTATTTCCTCACTCCATAATTCATATCACAATTTCAAGGATTCACCACACCCCATGGTTATTCCTAGGTTTGGTCTCACATCGCCAATGGACCGAATGAGGTTCATGAAGGGTTTAAAACCTCAATATAAATCCCAAAACACATTCCATAATCATATACGAAGTAAAAAAATAAGGAAAAACATTGGGACCACCTCCTACACATATAAAACATCAAGACATTGAGAAAAAGATTAAAGACCACCTACCTCATGCCCAAATTCAACTGCTTTCTCGAGATTAGCCTTTGATTTGGAAGAAAACCAAATCTAAATTCCAAACCTATAATTCTCTTGATAAGTGAGGGTTTTAGGGATTATTATGAAGTGGAGATAATCAATAATCCATAATATAGAAAATATAGCAAAGAAGCATGTTAGACAGAAACAAATCTTCAATTTGCACAAAAACGTGCTCCAAATTCCTATGATTTGAAGGAGAATCATCCATGGAGGGAGAGGGGGACTATGGTTTGTCAACTAGGGTAGAGGGGGTCAAATGGGAGAAAAAATTTGGTGGGAATATAAAAAAACTGATATAGAAAAACTATAAATTTTACAACTTTTAATGGGTTTCATGGTTTACCCACACGGTTTGACAAACTGTGTGCACACATTGCACAAGCCACTATCTAAGGGAATTTAGGTCAAACGGTTACCTAGAGACACTCGCATGGTTTACCCAACCATGCAGTAACTATGCACTATACCAACATCTAAAATGGTTTTAAAGATACATGGTTTCTTGGGCCTAGTGAAGAGTTTACACCAACCATGCCCCAACAACTCACTCTTAAATTTTAGACACTTTTCACCCTTTTCATATCCCACACCCAAGAACACTTCTAAAACACCCCAAGAACACAAGAAAAATTTCATTAACAATAAAAGTTTGTTTAATAAAAAATTTAATAAGGAAATACCTTCAACAAAGATCAAGATCTTATAAAAACTAAGTGAAACACAGGGGATGACCTTGGTCATTCTATTTAGGAGATGTTGCGGTCAATCACTCCCTACTTATATATCACTTTATAATTTATTTATATTTATTATTTATGAAATAAATATAAAATAATTTGATGTATGATAATTGAGAATGAAATACTAAAATTGAATATAAAAATTAAATGGAAACACATCATATGGAAACAAAATTATGTTAGACATAAATGAGATATTCCCAAGATAATCACGCATATTGAACCTTTATTATCTTATTATTAATTTCAAATTTACTTAATGAACACGATCCATCATATATGTGAACCTATTATTATTCATATGGATGAGAATATACAATTCACTCAATGACACCGAGATACTACACATTCACCTCCTCAATTAAGGGAAAATATTATAGAATCAAAAGCTGAGCCTCATGTAGAAATTAGAGACACAAAGATGCCTTTCCCACTAATATCTCCCTTGGACCAACTCTAAGAAAATTATAATAATTAATCATTAATATTCAAATACTTGGTTTTATCACTAGATAACTCCCCTGGGTACTTCCATGGGTTAGATAATCCTGATCATGAGTATAAGAGTTCATATTGAAGAATAAAACAAGGGGAGAAACTAAAAGAAATATAGAATAATAAATAAACAAGAACACTTAAATTAAAATATGAATTGAAATTTAAAAATGAAAATGAAATAAAATATGAGAATAAACTATATCATAACTTTTACAAAATATTCAGGGTAGTGGATAATCCTTTGAAATGTATATGAAATACTAATTTATAGGGAGAGGGGAGATAATTTTTGGATCCATTGTTTTCCTCTAAATGTTTATGTGTTGTAGTCATCTTTAATTTCTGAATTTAGAAAATTGGTATTCTGTAATGTTTTTCATCCATCTATAATATTTAGTATCATGAAATTTTAGCTTGATTGGACATGTTATGGGTGATTTATGGTTGATATATAGAAATAAATTAATACTGTTAAAAATCACAAATTAAGATTTTTTTCCAATTAAGCTCAAAATACTTATAAAATTATAAAATATAACAAATTTCCATAACAAAAAACATCGATGGAATTAATAACATTAAAATTAAGAGTAAAATAATTGAAAATATTTTCTCTTTCAATTTTCCCACACTTAGACATTTCACTCATGGGAAATCCTCTTATACAAAGGTAAAAAAAACTACTCAATGAATAAATGAAATCACAGCTAAATTATCTTATCAAAGGATATATCATGCCTCCTATATGGATCAAAATTATCTAAATACTAAAAAATCATAAAAATACATTTAATTTAATGTTAATCCTCACATGCATGTCATACCTACCTCCCTCAAAACAAAAATTCTCTATTCTGTCAATGGTTTATTGTGTATTTTTTCTCATTCTCAAGAATATGTGTTATACGCATAGGAATTCTATACTTCTAGTATCTTCACATAAAAAAAATTAAAAAATGATTCAATAATGAGGTCTTTTTCATGGGTGGGTCTGAATATGAGAGTTGGCAGGTTTTAAATGTAAAAACATTTGAGACAAAATGAAGAGTGTTAAGATCTAATGTGATGTAAATGAATGAAAACATTTTTTATCATCAATGGTGTGATACTAAATCATATAAAAAATGGACCACCTCAAAATAAATCTTGATCTACTTGGGAATTTTATGATTGTAGTTTTTAGAATCAATGATAAATTCCTTCCCTCTTTTCCTCTATTTGTACCATTGTTACATTTTTGATTTCTTTTCAAAATCATGTTTTTTAGAAAAAGATAGGAAAATTTTGATCTTCATATATTAAAGGAAATCAATCCCATATGTGTAGTGATATTTTTCCCACACATCTAACTTTCCATAATTAATTTTCTTCCACCAAAGTAGAAACAAACACAGAAACACTTTTTTTGTCATTTGAAATTAAACAGATTATTTAGGAAATTAAAATACCACTCATCTTTTCCTCCCCCACAATTGAGTTCAATAATAATCATGCATTTAACATCTTTACCATTTTTTAAATAAATAAATGGATTTTAATGTTTATTCTTAAAAAGGTATTTCATGGATACTGTGGGATTAATAAATGTCAGATGTAAAGTTAGTACAAAATAAGACTTCAATATAAAAAGGGGCTTTTAAAGTGGTGCCTCAATCATACATGACTCATTCTATGAACTCTAACAGCTTTGAAAAAGAGAAAAACAAAAAGTTATGTATCAATTAATAAGTCTGAAGACTCTCAAGAAAACAGAAATATAAAGAAAGTGTAAAACATATTTAAAAAACTCTCGGGTTGGTTATGATTTCCAATTTGTAGAGTACTAGTGCACATGAGTTTAAAAATCCATTAAACATCATCAAATAAAAAGATAAGAAATCAATAAAAAAATCCATTCAAAAATAATTTAAATCATCAAATATTGAAATCACGAAATGTGCTAAAAACACTAATATGGTATGAATTTGAAAGAGTATATGATTCATCTCATGAATCCTAAAAACACACAAAAAATAGAAATGTAAAACTCCAAAAACTCATAAAAATACACGAAAAAATAAAATGGAACCACATAAAAAATTATTAAAAATAGATTGACATACCTCCCCCATAATTATTCCATGTAATACTATATTTTTAGTTCAAATACTATAAAGAATTATTTTTATACATAATTTGAACTGGTTAGAAAATAAAATAGAGAAAAGTATAGACACAACATCATTTATTTTCCATTGGAAATATTTAGTAAAGGTCCTAGCTTCTACCACTTTAAAAGTAAAAAAATTAAAGAAAATAAAAATAAAAATAATAAAAAATATAAATACAATGGGGAAAAACATGATAATTCTTGGTTTAGAACTCCAACTAGGTTCTAGGTTTTGACTACCCCTAGTCAGTCAGTTGTAGTGGATTATTCTCAATCATAAGGTGGGTTTGGTTTCTTTGATATGAACCACCACATTTTAATTTTCCCAATTTCCAAGAGTAGAAACCAAGATTGGAAAATCCCAAAAAATATAATAAAATTCCCAACCTACAAGAATCAAGAAAGTGAGAATTTAATGTCCAGAGTGGGAGAGAAAAGAAAATAGGATTGGTACCTATTGACTTTAATGGTACTCTCCTCCATATGTTTTATAAGTTGTTGTAGGGGAGGTAGCCACATCACCATATGATCCTTAAAATATTCTTATTCATTGATCAATACAACAAGGTTGGTCTCTTTGTTAATATCCAAGGCCTTATACATTTATGGTATGTTATAAATTTTAGAAAAGGAGAAGTCATAAAATAATTCAGCTTGAATAAGATTAAAAAAAGAATAATAAATAAATATGTATTCCATTTCAAGTAAGTCAGTATATAAATTGATCTCTTCTGGAAGAAAAATTGGCAACTCAATATCATTAGTTGAATCATTATCATTGTCTCTCAATGCAAGATAGAGGTAGATAGGTGCTTATTTTTCATTATCATGGATGGGAAGATAAAGTTTTGGGTTATCTTTAATAAAGTAATTCTACGATTCTTCCAAAAAAATGTTGATCTCCATAAGTATATCTAATAGTATGTTTTATTTTTATACCTAATTGAGTAATGGTTGAGTTCGGGATGTTGTTGTTAATTTCATTAGTAGATCCTTCTCAACCGCCTCAGGTACTTTATCATAAAAAATGATTAGTGAAATAACTTCCACCACTCATTCTAGTTCTGGTTTTTTTCTTAAGTTCCAGTTTATACTCATGACATGAATGTAAATATTCATATATCCATTCTATTTAAATCTTTAGGTTTATCATTGAATCACTAATCCTTTTCATCCTAGATTCATGGTCATTATGAACTTATTCTTCCACATGATATTATTTAGTCAATGCAAAATAATTTTAATTTAAATTCATCATGAACATAGATATTTATTTATTTTTTCTCAAATTAATGGAAAAAAATTATTTGAAAAAGTTGAATAAAAATAATGAGAAGTGTCCACTTGGCTCCCCATAAATGGTTAAAATTTGATTCAGCATTTTTGTGTGCTCTCTCAAAATATTTTAAAACTAAGTGCAACATAGGGGCTGGCCTTGGTCATTCTCTTGAGAAACTGTCATAGTCAATCACTCAATACTTATAATTCAATTTTTATTTTATTATATACATATATATATTAAATAAAACTAAAATAATTAATGTTTGAGAATTGAGAATGAAATACTAAAATTAAACATAAAGATGCAATAAAAAAATGAATGAAAAAAATGAAGTTAGAAAGAAAGGATATATTCCCAAGAGAATCGCCTAGATTGAACCATAATTGTCTTATTATTAGTTTCAAATTTACTTAATGAATACTCTCCATAATATGAGTGAACATCCTCTTACACATATGTTTGTTAATATATTGTGCACTCAATGATAACCTAGAGTATATACATTCAACTCCTCGATCAAGAGAAAATATTGCAGAAGTGAAAGCTGAGCCTTGGGTGGAATGTGGATACAAAAAGGAACATTTACCACTAATACCACCTCGAAATGACTATAAGAAAATAAGAAATATTAAGCATGAATATTAATATAATTGGGCTCATAATTGGATTATTACCCAAGGAAATTCCTCGGGTTGGCTACTCATGATCATGATCAAAAGAGTTCACAGTGAAGAAGAAAATAGAGATAGAAAAACAAAGAGAGTTATAATTAAAAAGAAAGGATATAACTTAAATTAAAATAAGAAATTTAATTAAATAATGAAAATAAAATAAAATATGAGACTAAATTACAACATAACTTTTTTTAAAATTTTCAGGGTAGCAATAGATCCTTTGAAATGAATAAGAAATAAAAATTTATTAGAGAGGGGAAAGAATTTTATGTTCCAAAATATTACTCCAAAATTTTATTATTTTTAGACATTTTAATGGAAGAATTGGGAAAAGTATTTTTCTTGAAAGTTGTTCATCCATCTGTCCTATGTTAGTTAAAAAACTTTCTTCTTGATTAACTAAGTAATCAATTATTTTTTTCAGATATACATACATATATTAAAACAACTAAAATTAAAAATTAGGATATTTTTCCAATTAAGCTCAAAATACTTCTAAACCCATAAAATATGAAAAATTCCCATAAAATAACCCTTTGTTTGGATTAAAAATATTCAAATTTAGAGTAAATTAATTGAAAATATTTTCTGTAATGACCTGCTAGTCCTCATTGGCTTGAGAGTACAATGAGTCATTACTGGGCCATAAGTTACATCCTAAGGAAGCCAAAAGCTGGAAATAAATTCCGAAGGGTTTTAAAGCATATGGGGGATGATTTAAACTTTAATTTCTAAAAACAAAATCTTGATAAACCATCCAAAAATAGCTCACTATATGATGCAAGAAATTAACTAAGACATTTCAAATCATTCTCTTTAAAACAATCAACCAAGGTATGCTAAAATGAAAGACCACCCAAAATCAAAGTAAAAAATAGATAAACAACAAAAGACTCTCAATAGAACACAAGACTCCATGATCCACAAGATCCAAGCTCCACAATCACTAAACAACCCAAGTATCATGAGGTGGTGCTAAAAATGTGTGAAACAATACATTTTACCCTGTCCTAGATGATACCATCTGCAAAATAACCAAAGTACCAAAGTAGGGGGGAGTATTATACTCAGTATGTTTTCCCTAGTGACATCCCTACTCATTACACTAGGATAGAAGAGTTAATAAGATTTACATAAAATAGTTCATGTAATACAATCTCCCAAAATAGTTTATAATGAAATGTAAACAAGTTACAAAAAACATATAAACCATATGAAAAAAAACTAAATGAAACCAATTTCATGCAAGTTATTTTTCAAGAAAATAACTAATTAATGCTTAAAAACCAATTCTTATTATCATTTTTGCTTACCCATTCCATAGTAAACAACACACCCACACATGCATTCTTCGTTCGACAGTTCCATACTCATGAGTGGTATCTTTTCTCATTACCTTGTGTGCCAATGAAAAATACCCCAGATCTAGGGACACACACCATGTACCCCAATGGTACTCATCCCTTACCAAGGTCATGTTAAGAATGAACTCAAACCAACACCATTTAAGCAAAATATTTCCTTTAGAAAAATAAACCACTTCAATAAAACTGAAATTCTATTGAAAACCAAAGCACAACCAATTTCAAAGCAACATTTCAGTTCAATAAATATTTCTATTTTATTGAAAACATCTAATCCAATTCATGTTGCAACAATCCAGAAAATCCACTTTTTAAAACCCATATTTTTAAACCAAGAACTATAGTACTCATTCCAAATCCCCAATTTTCCAGATTTCACAACCATCAATCAAAAAGGATTCTAACTAGTGTTCAATAACCAAATAAAAATAAATTCATTACCATACATTCAATTTGAATTCATTCCAATAAATTCTACTAATTGGTGTCGAGAGTGAAGCATCCTACTTCAAGGGTTTTGACAAAACTTAATAATGGAAGAGGAATGTTTAAGAAAACCGGGTCGATTATTCACAGAACCTCCGTAGATATCTTCTCATAGAATTATTAATACCAAATATCAATTTATTTTTCATCCAAATTCATATATATACCCATAAAGAGTGTACATATGAGAAACTAAGATGAGGGGAGAAGTAGATCTAAGTAGATCTAAGAAACATATTAAGAACGGTGTAGAATGATCACATACCTCAGGAATCTGACTTTGAATCACCAAGGGGTGACTTCAGATTGCCACCAGAAAGATGGGAAAACCCTCTTAGACCTTTGGAGAAGAAAAATACCGAGTTAGAGTTAATTTGGGTAAAAAATGAGTGTTTAATGGAAAAAATGAGTGATATACTATTTTTAAGGAACTAAATTTGACTCCGCGCATAGTTTGGCCGCATGGTTTAGAAAACTGTGTGCTAAATGTGTAGTATCCAGTACCCGCATGACCTCCTCATGAATGGTCTCCCCAAAACATGCTCTTACTATGCTGGAGCTACGGACTCATGAAGAATACTTTGCATGGTTTCTCTTAGGAATTCTTCACAGTTTGGAAAAACTATGTGCCACCCATATGACATTCATTTAGCCCCAAAAACACTTCCAAAGTTCTCCAAAATCTCATAAAACTTGATCGTACACCTTATAACCATAAAAATATCAAGTAAGGATTAAATACTAGAAACTAGGGGTACTATATTCTCCCCACCATTGGTCTTTCCATCCTTGGAAAGTAGAAAACATTCAATGCCCTGAAAGAGTTCGGGCTACTGCTCTTTAATTTCCTTCTCATGTTCCCAAGACTCTTCTTAGATCTGACTATACTGCCAAAAAACCCATACCAGAGAAATGATTTTCCATGCAGGACATTATCTTCCCAAAAAACGATGTCTAAATCTTGGAGAGATCCTCAATAACACATGATCACTCCTGGAAAATGATAAAAACCTTTAACAATGATTCACATAAGATTTATGACAACATTGAGCCATATCCATACTCTTTATAATTAACAGATTCTTATTCATTGTTTCATGGACAAGGATCATCCCAACTAATAAAGTTTCACATATTTCCACCCAGCATAGTGGAGAATGACAAGGATGCACATTCAATGTTTCAAAGGGTTCCATATATATCAAGTCCTGATAGCTGTTATTGTATGAGAACTCTACCCATGGTATATAATCTTCCCATGAGCCACCAAAATCCATTACACAATCTTGAAACATGTCTTCCAATATATGTATCATCCATTTTTATTTCCCATCCTTTTGAGGATGATACGCCGTTCTCATATTCAACTTAGTTCCATGGTATTTTTGTAAGGATTTCCTGAAATGAGATGTGAATCTCAGATATCTATCTGAGACAATTAAAAATGGTACTCCATGTATATTTACCACTTCT
Organism: Viscum album; assembly: GCA_963277665.1. Lineage (NCBI taxonomy): Eukaryota > Viridiplantae > Streptophyta > Magnoliopsida > Santalales > Viscaceae > Viscum > Viscum album. The sequence goes on from OY728121.1 coordinate 671,808,737, forward strand.
TGGATATATATTTTGGATATATTTTCCATCGTATGAGTTCACAAATTGGACTGAAATGGGCCAACTTGGTAAGAAAATCCATTATCACCTATAAGAAATCGTGTTTCGGAACCGTTCATAGAAGACCCGTAACAAAATCCATCATTATCTAATCCCATTTCTACAATGGAATAGGTAAAGAATATAACATACCCACTGGTCTCTGATGTGATTCCTTAACTTTTTTACAAGTTAAGCACTTAGAAATGAACTCAAACACCTTTCTTTTCATGCCTCTCCATGAAAACTGTGCCTTCAACACCTTGTACATCTTCTATGTTCCTGGATGTACAACCCCTCTCTAATAGAGACAAGCATGAAGGAGTTGTTCCTAAAAAGCCATTAGTTCAAAAATATGATCTCTGAAACACAAAAATGAACTTTAATCAAGTTTCCAGCCCTCAATGGTCTCCCCACCATTGAGTTTTGAACTCATACCTAGACATCCTGCATCAGATGTTTATTCCTATTTGACTATATATACCAAATCAAGAACAATCATAGATGAAAAGAAAACTGCAACATCACCTTGGTCTTCACATTCAACATGCATTTCGGTTAGGACATACATCAACTACCATTCATAAAAAAATTCTTTCTCCAACTGAGCATATTACTTTCTACTCAATGCATCTTCAACTGAATTCCATTTTCATGATGTATACATCAAGTCAAATTCAAACATCTGTAGATACTCCATCAATCTCCTTTTTCGTAGATTCATATCTCACTGTGAGAAAATGTGTTTCACGATTTCATGGTCCGTGAATATAGTAAATATCTCACCAAAGAGATAGTGTCTCCAAGTTTTCAAAGCTAGAAAAACTGTATCTAACTCCAAATTGTGTTTTGGGTAATTCTTCTCATGCACCCTCAACTTCCTTGAACCATAAGCAACCACATGGTTTCATTTCATGAGAACGTAGTCCAACCATGATTTTGAAGCATCACAATACAAAAGATACTCCTATCATGATTCTGGAAAAATCAAGATAGGTGCTGATGTAAGACAATATATTACTTCTTGGAAAGATTATGGCATTTATCTTTCCATTGGAATTGAGAATTCTTCTTTTTCAGAACTATCATTGGCAAAGATAGTCATGAGAAATCACACACAAAGAATCAGTAGTAATCAGTTAGACAAAGAATGATTTGTATCTCGAATACATTCTTCATTGGTTTCCACAAGATGACAACTCCTATCATTTTAGGATCAACAAAAACACCTTTCTTAGAAATTACATGGCCAAGAAATCATACTTCATGTATCCAAGAATCACACTTTGATAATTTTTCATACAAACAGTTATCTCTCATGATTTGTAACAATATTTCTAGGTATTTTTCATGGTCACCTATTTTCATTGACTACACCAATATGTCAACAACAAAAACCACAGAAAAATAGTCTATATATCATTGAAATATGGGATTCATCAAAGACGTGATGACCACTTGTGAATTTGTTAAACTGAAATGCATGACTACATATTCATAGTGGCCATATTTTCTTCTGAAAGTTGTCTTTGGAATATCTTCCTCCCAAAATTGTAATTAGTGATATCTTGATCGCAAGTCAATTTATGAGAACCACTTAGCTTCATTTAATTGGTCAAATAGATCATAAATGGGTGGAATTGGATATCTATTCTTTATTATAACTTGTTTTAGCTTACGATAATTGACACCCAGGCAAATAGTTCCAACTGCTTTCTTCACGAACAAGACTGGTGCTACCCACAGTGACGTACTTGGCCGAATGAAACCCTTGCATTCCACCTCCTCCAACTACAATTTAAATTATCATAACACAATTGGTTCCATCCTATAATATAAAAGGTAAATAGAACTATTACCTTGAATGAGATCAATCTTTAAATACACTTCCCTTAGAGGTGGTAACCTAGAGATGTTTTTGGGAAAGACATCTAGAAATTCATCCAAAACTACTGGAAACCTATTTTCCTCAATCACTTCCATTGATTCCAAAGTAAATGCTACTAACTGATAAGAGATCATTCCCACTATCAGTGCCAACAAGCTCTTTTCACAATTCATTACCATCCTCTCTCATCTAAAGTGATTCTTGATGCCATACTCAGTCTTGAAACTAATTGTTATCCTATAATAGTCTATGTGAGACTTAAACATTGCCACCAATCCATACCTAGTATTACATCATATTCATCAACGTACAATATAGGGAAGTTCCATTTCATCTCAGCACAATCAATAGTTATAGCACATGATCTACATACAAAGGCTTGACATTCTCTTTCAATGAGAGGAGTTAACATTTTTAGAATAGAAGTCATCATTTAGAACTTTAGACATAGAAAATAAATAGCATGAGAAGTAATGAAAGAATGCGATTCACCAGTATCGAAGAGCACATGAACAAGGGTAGAATTCAAAATAATTGTTCATGTCATTGTTAATAGTACTTCCTGATCATCAAACATCATCTACTCAAATCTATACAATTTGTTCATCGCAACACTATTCTCCTTATTGCCTTGTAGAGATTTCCCTGGTTGACGAGTCATGGTATTTCTAGAATCACCATGACTGGATCTGCTCTACTGACAAGACTGATTCTGTTATCCTCTCCCTATTGAATCTTACGATGCTTTCGACACCTAAGAAGTGTCTCGAGCAGCTGAACTTGGAGAACTACAAAAATAGCGCTAAAGAATACCCATATTCTTGCAATTGTGAAATTCTCTCGGTTGTTTCATACTCTGTCTCTTTATGTGGTCAAGCAAACCACATTTAAAACAACATGATTTGATCTTGGCTCATGGAGGAAAGTTCACTGATCCAATTATCTGATTCTAATTTCCACTTCGACCTTGGAAATTGTTGTCCCTTTTCCACTTGCTCCCAGCATTTCAGTTCACACCATTTCATTTAGGTATATTCATACCACCTCCCATAGATCTAGAGATATCTCATTTATCCACAGTCCATTTGTTCTCCATGTATTTATAATTTGTAATACAGAGCCCCACAATCATCGACCGAATCTCCTGTCGTAGCCCCAATTCGAAGATGATTTGCTTTAAGGATGCACATGCTGCAATTTCTGGTGAAAATTACACTAAATTCATGTGTTTAGATTCTTATTCCGTGATAGAGATATTACCCTACTTCTGGATAAATAATTCTATCATTTTCTAGATTTTGAACGTATGAGGATATAATTTTTTGTTGAAAAATTCCTCAAAATACTCTCATGTAAGGCCATTATCCAATTTATCCTGCACCACTAAATACCACCACATTCATGCAAGATCATCAAGAATATAAGTCACCGGAATGACTTTGAGCTCTGATGGTGTGCCATTGAAATTGATGATACGATTCATCCTACACAGTGAGACCTCCACATTTATAGGTTCAGAATCACCCTTGAAGACATGTGGATTCTACTTCATGAACTTGGTGGTATGATCCACATGCCTTGGACCATTCCTCTGGTTCCCTGTATCCACTGCTTGAAAATCCTAGACAATACTCTGAACAAGCTCTTAGTTCACCCATGGTTCTGGTGCAACCATATTCTTTGTAGCTTCTTTGTGTTGGTTTCGATGACAACTACCGGGTTCCATTTTCTAAACCAACAATAAACCCTGTTGATCTCACCATATAGAAATTGATGGCCAATCATTTCAAATTCTATCACATCAACTATCACAAAAATGTTTTCCAAAAACAAACTTTTTCTATATCCTCCATTTTTGAATAATCTTATTTCTATTTTTGAAAATCAAACCATTTTCAAAATATATCAACCATTATTTTTTCAAAGTCTTTCATTTGAATACAGTTGCATACATTTTCAAAAGTCAACACCTTTTCACTCATGAATCATTACTTGAAATAATATTTTCACTCCTAGTGGGAATTCATTCCTCTAAAATTCATTTCATGCACATCCCATAAGCTAAACACATGAAAATGAGGTTTCAAAATCCTAGAAGTGTCTCTAATCACTTATGTACCCAACTCCCTGATAACTTGATGTTTAGCATAAACAGGTTAGCAATTTCATTTTATACTATAAATTTCATGTCTCGAAAATCCTACTCCTTTCTATGATTTCATCCCAAATAATAGACAAGAAGTAATTTAAACTCCAAGACCAATAACACTGATGAATACATGTTAGGAAAGGAACTAACAATATGATATCATTTGTACCACAAACGACCAAACTAATACCATTTGTAATGACCCAAAAATTCTCATTGTCTTAAGAGTAAAACAAGTCATTACTGGGCCTTCAATGACATCCCCAAGATGCCAAATTATGGAAATAAATTATGAAGGGTTTCAAAGAAAGTGTGTGATGATTTAACCTTTAATGTCTAAAAATAACAACCTAAAAACCCATCCACAAACAGCTCACTATATGATACAAGAAATGAACTAAGAAATTTTAAATCATTCTCTTCAAACCGACCAACAAATGTATGCTAAAACGGAAGAAAAACCAACATCAATGTAAAAATTAGATAAAAAACTAAAGACTCTCAAAATACCACAAGTCTCTATGCTTCACAAGCTCTAATATCCAAAATCACCGAATAGACTATGTATCACAAGGTGGTGCAAAAAACGTGTGAATTGTTTCTTTTTCCCCTATCCTGGAAGATAAAATCTGCAAAAGAACTAACGTTCAAAATCTTGGGTGAGTATAAAACTCAGTAGGTTTTCCCCAATGACTTATCTACTAATTCCACTAGGATAGAAGAGTTAGAAAAATTTACATAAAATAGTTCATGTAAAACAACATCTCAAAACAGTTTATAATGAAACATAAAGAAGCTCCAAAAACCATTTCCAACCAAGTGAAAAAAACTAGATGAAACCAATTTCAAGAAAGTTATATTTCCATAAAATAAAAAATCAATGCCTAAAAATAAATTCTTATTATCATTTTGGCATAACCATCCCATAGTTCACAACACACCAACACATACATGCTTCGTTCAAATGTTCCATGCTCATGAGTGGTATCTTGTCCCATTACCTTGTGTCCCAATGACACAATCCCCCAATATAGGGTCACAAAACTTTTACTCTAATGGTACTCTTCCTTTACTGAGGGACTGTTAAGAATGAACTCACACCAACACCATTTATGCCAAATATTTCCATTACAAAAATAAACCACTTCAATAAAACTGAACATCTATTAAAAACAAAAGCACAAAAAATTTCAAAGAAACACTTATTTTCAATAAAAAATTCCATTTTATTGAAAACATATAATCCAATTCATTTTCTAGAAATCCAGAATATCCCCCTTTTAAAATTCATATTTTAAAACCAAGAACCAAAGTACTCATTCAAAATCCCCAATTTTCAAGATTTCACAACCGTCACTCAAGAAGGTTTCCAAAAAGTGTTCAAAAACAAAATCACAATCAATTCATCACTATACAGTCAATTTTAAAGCTTTGCAATTAGTTATATGAAGATGAGTCGAGAGTTAATCCTCATAGATCAATGGCTTTGATGAAACTATACAACGGACAAAGATTGTTTAAGAAAACCTGGTCAATTCTTCACAAACCCTCATTAGATATATTATGCTAGCATGATAAATACCAAATCTAAACTTATTTGGAATCCAAACTCATAGGAGTACCCATAATGGGTTTAGATGTGAGAAAAAAAGAATAGGGGACAATTATGTCTAAGTAGATCTAAGAAATCGATCAAGAATGGTGAAGAATGATCACATACCTCAATAATTCAACTTCAAATTACCAAGGGAAGCCTTAGGGTTGCCACCAAACAGATGTGAGAACCCTATTAGACCTTTGGAGAAGCAAAATCATGAGTTGGAGACTATTTGGGTAAAAAAAGTGAGTTATAGAAAAAACAATTGAGATCCTATTTTTAAGGATCTAGATTTGACTCTGCGCATGGTTTTCCTACACGGTTATGCAAACTATGCGCTAACCGTGTGGTAGAAACTGACCGCATAGCCACCCCTAGCAAGGTATCCCCAAAACATGATCCAAATATGATTGAGATACTACCTCATGAGCAATACTGTGCAAAGTTTCTCCTAGGAATTCCACATTGTTTGGAAAAACCGTGTGCCACCAGTGTGATGTCCATTTAGCACAAAAAACACTTCCAAAGTTCTCCAAACTCTCCCAAAATCCGCCCTTAAACTTTATAAAAATAAAATTACCAAGGTTTAAATACCAAAAACTAGGGGTACTACATTTTCTCTATCATTATTCCTATGATTTCATTTCAAATGTTTTATAGACATTACAAGTTTACCGTAATTCCATTTGGACTGACTAATGTACCTAATGTTTTTATGGATCCAATGAACAAAGTATTCATGGAATGTCATAATGATTTTTATTGGTATTTATGAATTATTTATTGGTGTATTATAAATTATATTAGGAAAATGAGAATCAAATGTGGGTCATTCTTGAGACTCTTCGATGAAAAATTTTATATGAGAAATTTAGCAAGTGTGAATTATGGATTTAAAAAGTTTATTTCCATAGAAATATTTTCTCTATGGATGGAATCTCAGTCGATATTATGTAGAGAAAGGAATTAAAATAATTGCCCACACCAATGAACATAATTGTGGTATATTTTTATTGTTTTGGTAGGTTTTCATCTGGGACTTATTTACAATATTTTACTATTGGATAACCCACTAACCAAGATTACATGAAAATCTGTTATGTTTGTATGGACACAAGAATGTGATGAATTTTCGAAAGAATAGAAGTTGGGATTTTTTAATTAACTCATTTTGAATCTACTATAAGGAAATGATGGATTTTTTATATATATTGATGCATCAAATAAATGATATGGTTGTGTACTTATGAATAATGATAATTTCATTACCTACACATCAACGTAGTTAAAGTCCTATGAATAGAACAATCTAGCTCGTAATATACAGTTATCAATTATAATAATTATTTGATGATATGAATATATTATCCCTATGGAATAATATATTAGATATACATAGGATAAAAGAGTATTAAATATATATTTTCACAAAAATATCTCAATATATGAAAATAATGATGGATAAATCTATTAAAGGATTATAATTACTCAATACATTACCACCCAAGGAAGTAAAATATGGAAGTATATGAATTGAACTAGTATGATCATGGAGTTATGAAAGAACTGATGATTTATAGGGATCTTATGTTCAACGATATAGTAAATATGGATATGGGAATTATTAAGGAAGGTGAGATGTCACTCATTTTTTAAATATTTATAAAATCAAAATGATCAAAATAGATAAAACATTACCAATCTAATGATGATAATTTTCAAAATAAATTTTATGCCATGAATGATGGAAAATTAGAAGACTTCATATATGAATATGGCGTTCTAAATTTTGGAAAGAGTATATTTATTACATATATACATGAGATGAAAAGGGAAATGTTTGTTGATGCCAATACCTCGAAGTTATCTATACACCTTGGTACTAAAATAATGTATATTGATATTATGGAACATTTTTTGGTGAGATAATATGAAGTTTGATGTTTTTTTTATGTATCAAGATGATTGGATTGTCAATAGGTGAAGGCTGTGAAATAGTATCCTAGAGGATTCTTGTAACCTATACATATTCCTATGTGGAAATGAGATGACATTACTAAATATTTTGTAATTGGATTACCAAAGACTCATAGAATGAATGACACATTATGAGTTATTTTTATCTCATAAGAAAATCTACCCATTTCCATGCTATAAGAGAAGATTTAACTCTTGATGGATTTGCAAGAGTCTATATTATTGATGTTTTGTGGAATCATGGTGAAACTTATTCAATTGTGTCTGTTCATGATCCCTAATTTATATTGATATTCTAGAGAAGTCTTTAGAAGGATCCCAATACTGAGCTTCATTTGATCACCTCCAACCATCATCGAACTAATGGATATTCCAAAATGTCTATTCAAATATTAGAATACATGTTTAGATCTTGATAAATTAACTTTAAAGGTATATGGGACCAATATTTAAATTTTGTAGTGTTTTCATATAACAATTGTTTCCATTCAAGTATTCAAATGGTTCCATATGAAGCATTATATATCCATGGATATCATGCTCTGACTCATTCAATGGCCGGAAGGCCTTAGATTTTTATTATTTTAAAAGAATAATTTTTTTAATTGAAGAAGGGGGGAACCAAACAAACTTCATGACTTGAAACATCAATCGACCTAAAGATCATAGAAAAAAAAATCTATACTGACAACATAGAACTACCCCTCCCAATCAATTGAAATATGATGAAGCTCTCACCTGATGCAGGACTGTAGAGTAGACAGGCATCTTGTGATGAAGCACAAGACCGATCTGATGGTTTTATACATACCCACTCAAACTTCAAAATTCGTAAAGACTACATAGTTGAAACGCCTTCCCTGAAACCTCTTAGTGCATAAACCTTGTGGTTTCATCTGGCTGAATCTTTGATCATAAGTCCCAAAATCATTCTAGATAACCAAGAATATTCAACCACGAATATGAGAATCTCAATGATGGAATCTAAATCACAGAATCCCCATGACATTTTCAAGGATCCTCTACCACCACAACTGCAGATAACTGAATAGAAAGATGAGCCATGGAGCGTGTAGCTGGGTATTCATCACTCAGAACTGGAAGAACAAACAACACATCGATGGAGCATCGCTATTGATGGGATCCAAGTCGATCTGAACTAACAGTGCCTCCTTGGGCATGAGGTTGATCAGGAAAACATTACAGAAGAACCCTCCCCAGGTTTCCCAAAGGCCGAACCATGTGAATCGAAGGGCCAACGATTAGGGGAGATCCGATGAAAAATATGCAACAAGAACGCCAACACACATCCATGAAAACCACACAACAACAAACTTAAGACCAGATAAGAGAACAAGAACTCAAAAAAACTAGATCCTCCCCCCTCCAAGACGCTCCAAAGCTGACATCGCGCCACCCACGGAAGACAGGCCACACCAGAACCGACTCCAGTAGATCACATTTTCTTGAATGTATCTCAATAGAGGGGTGTCAGAAGGTTCAATAAGAAAGGAAAACATAGCCCTAGGTAAATACGACCATTCTAAATTATAGAAATAATTAAAACAATAGATTACTATTTTTCAATTCCACCATGATTCTGTAATTTAAATGATTCATTCCATATATCATTGATTATAATGTACATTCAAGACCCAATTCATGTGATAACCTCTTCATAGGTAGAATTGGCACCTGATATGTCATACTATGAATAAATTATCTAGATTGTTGACATTAGATATAAAGTATCAAGGAATCATATTAATATAATGGTAAAAGTATTTATAGAAATCATTTAATAGATTTAGTAACATGGGATCCCTAGGATGTTATGAAGTGGAACCACCCTCATTTTTAAAAAAGTAATATCCATAGAAATTTCAATGACGATGGTTTAGTAGGATGGAAGAATGCACCATTAGATATTCAATTATAGTAAGTGAAAATTATATTTGAATAAAACTATATTAAAATTTACATTTTAATACTTCATTACAAAAAAAAATTCAAATATTATAAGACGAGTATAAAATTTAAAATTCCTTGGTTAAAATAAGTATAGAATGAGTTTTTATGAAATTTTCCCTCCGAAACAATCTTCTATGAATAAATAAAAAATTTATATTTAATTATTACTACATATATTTATAATAAGGTGTTATAATATAATAAATTAACCATTTATTTATAATTAATTTTATGAAATAATGATAAGATCATTTGGAGGTAAAATGGGTATTTTCAGAAAATAGTTTATAAAGGAATAATTTCTTTAAATTTTAATTAATTAAAATTGTGTTTAGTGATAAATTATTTAAATGAAATTTAAATATTATATATATTTATATATTAATTTATATCTATATAATTATGATTACTATTCAAATAATTAATTTAAGAACCTCATATTCTTCAAAAAACAATTTCTTGAAAAACCATTTCATGACACATTTTGTAGGTTTATATTAAAATTAAATTATACAAATTTTCTGAATTAAATTTGATAAAATGGATCATATATTTATAATAAAAATATTTTATATTATGTAATATGGTAAAAATCATTTTGTTTGTAATGAATATTAAATTTAGTAAAACTTATTACTATGGTTAAGGTCCAAACAAGGTTACATTGGTTTAATATAAAATAATAAGGGTTAAAATCACAAAAAAAATTGCTAAAAACCCAATAGATGGTTGAATTTATACATTAACCTTATAAAAATAGAATATGTTATATTTTGATCCATTTTTACATGAATTTTATTTGATATTATTTCAAAATAATGAAGAATTACAAGTAGGTGACTCACATAAATTAAAAACGGTACCCCCTGAGTTCTTTACACCTATTGATTCATTTATCTCTAAAAACCCCTAAAAAATATCCCCAAACATCCTAATACATGTTTTAATACTTATGGTCATCCCAAAAGACCATAGTTATTAATATGATATGGATAGGAGTTTTTTCTAAGAATTACTAATTAACTTCACCATGAATTTTCCATTTAATTATTCTTTTACCACCTTAAATTACATATCAACAATTAATATATACTAGTAGTAGTATCTAACATATTATGTGTTTCTATTATACTGATGTAATTATATTTATCAATATAATTCTCTATTAAATGTGAATCAAAACCATCGCTCATTTATACGACAGACTAGCACCTCACGAACTGATTTAATTTTTTTCTATCACCAACTTAGTTAGATAGTAATAATGATGGAAACAATGAATATATATAATAATTATGATAAAATATTTATTCTGAAAAATTAATATATGATACACTTCCTTACCCTTTCACCCATTTAGTTAATGATAACATCGGTCATGTTTATGTACGACTAACCATCTCTACAAAGCGAAGAGAATCATTACCATATAAAAATTCATAGAATGATTATAAAAATGTATCTAATGGATAAATATAATATTAATTACTTTAGTATTATTTTGGAGATGATTTAAATATATCCATTGAAAAATAATTGGATATTCCATGACAACACATGCATGGGAAGCAGATGCAGTTAACACATGAAATAATGGTAATAATGGAATATTATTAATGATTTCATGATAAGATGTTATAAGAAGATCATATATGATATTATAAATATTATTATGTTTTCAAAATAAATTAATAACTTTTTTAAAACCATTATATAGTAGGTTAAATCACATTCCACTAAATTGAATCAAGAGGTAAGGGATATTGTAACAATTTACACTCCATTGAAAAATATTTGTTATTATGGTCAATTCATTTATATGTGATGTATATAACGACCCTTTGATATATTTAAAATTAATACCTAATTTTTAATGATGAATAAGTTTTCAATTAAAGTATATTATCTCAAGGGGATGTAATTTAAAAGTTACCAAAGAGGTAAGAATTTATTTTTCAACATTGTTTTCTTTTGGGATTGAGTATATTCTCATTCAATGAATATTATAATTTATCCATAATAAACACCAATAATTTTATTATCCTATGAATGTTTAATTAATTTCCATATTTTATTTTTTTCCTCTCTTTTGTTCATTAATCAATTAAACATATGTTTAAAAGAAAAAATGATCTAATTTCTCTTTGTGATTGGGTATATTTTTTTCCATGACCATATTTCTCAATATTGTTTCATATAAGTACATATTATTTACTCACATTATTTATTAATGATATTTCATATTATCTTTTATTTTCTTATAATTTTTAATGGAATATTTTTATCATTTTCTAAAAGGGTCATTTTATAATTATGTTACAAAAGTCCAAAGGAATGTTTCATTTTAATGCATATGAAATTAATAGATAGTCCTGATACCATAACCATTTAATGGAATTTATCTTATTCTATATGTTTTAATATATTTAAAAATAAATATAAATTATGAAATATATTTTAATGTTTCACTTATATTTTATTTTATCCTTCAAAATACATGAATTTATCACAAAACTTATATTATATTTGATTAATTTCATGGTCGTTAACTTTCTTTTGAAACATTTACTTTATTTTGAACATTGGATATTAAATTTTTCTTAAATATCCATATTATTTTCATCATATATATTTTTACTTCCTAAACTATATACCATAACCAAATTTAGTTTTTACTTTGAATGTTATTTTATTAACTATGAAATAATTATATTATTTATTATGTACTCAATATAGATATTTTTTGATAAGGAATATTTTTTATGAATTAAATTGTTCATTAAATATATGAATAATTCATTGAACATGTTGTAATAGGCGGGAATAAGAACTATATATCCCATCGATACATCTACTAGTCTCATGATAGAAATTAATTGGAGAAATTAAATGGGATTCTGGTATATACCTACCCATCAATTAAAAATTCATCACTCAAGGATTTAATGGTATGTATATCATTATGTCTAAGATCATGAAATCCCATATTATGAATTTCCTGCACCGAGAATTCAATTATTATAATCCATGTGATTATTTCATTGATATTATCCATGGATTAATTTCATGGTCATGTTGTTGATTAAATGTCACGTGTTTTCAGTTATCCACATTTCCATATTGATTATGTCATATTTAAACATGGTATATTCCTCTATATATAACCCTTACTAATAATTTTATATCACCCTTAATTTATTTCCATCCCAAAGATTTTGAAAAAGAAATATTTGAATGAGTTTCAAGAATGTTGAACATTTACATTTTTCATGTTTTATATTCTATTCCCAATTTAAAATGGGTATTATGTAAGTATTTAGCTCTCTAAAACTAAAAAATAGATCATTACTTAAATATTATATCCCTTTTATCTCTACCAATTTAATAATGTAGAAACCAACTCTAGGTTATTGGAGTCGAGTTTGTTCCAAATAAAGACAACGAAATCATTTTATTATTAAAAATGAAATTTTTCTAAAATTTATTTTTTATGTGACTTATTTAAAGTCATAAAATATATTATATATATTTTTATGTTAATAAGATATCAAAACATATTATTAATTTATATTAAATGAAAATAAAAATAAAAATATTTTTTAAAAATTATATCCTATGAATGCTTCTCTTACTATATTTTTATGGTTTTACATAAATTATTTACTATATATTTTTTAAGTTTATTATGAAAAAAATTAAAATCATTTTTGGATTCAATACAAATATGTTAACTAATTATAAATTTCTGTTATTTTTTTAAATAATTGATTTTGATGTGAATAGTAAAAAATTATGTTCTTACTAAAACCTTAGGGATTATGTCTATGTAAAGAACTAGTTATGAATTAAAAAACTATAAAAATTTAAATGATAAAAAATATAATGTGAAATTACTTATTTAATAGTAATATGTGCAATATAGAATACCTAAGTTTAACATTTTGAAATTTAATCAATTTTTTTCTAATAAAAACTATTTTTGGTCTTTCTCTTTTAATTGAGTATTCACTAAGTTAAATTAGGTTTTTGATTTTTTTTTGATTCAAATATCTATTATTTTATTTATTATATACTAGTTTATTTCATTTTAAATTAACCAAATTTATTTTGTCAGAAATATATTTTTACTACATAAAAAATATTGTTTCAAAAAATGAGTTTTTATAAACAACATGAACTAATGTTGAAATAAATTTTTATTACACAAATACATTTTATTTTATAAAATGATATTCTTATGGTGGTCCATGCTTAATATACATGGATTTTAAATCATTTTAGATGAATATTTTTCACATTAAAAATGTATATTCTCGAGGACCGTAATAGATTAGTGTCTTTTGAAACATGGAACCTAATATATTCTAAATTGATGGAAGATATAAAAACACTACTATAAAGATCTTCTCCTTTAGCAATCATAATTTAATCCTTTCATCATAACCTAGAGAAATGAAACATAAGAAAGGGTGAGCTCAGTTTCTCAATAAGGGTACATAAAGGAGGGTTTAGAGCTGGCAGTTCATCCTTGCGGTGATTTTTGGATTTGGTTGTTTGAGAGGGTATGGCGCCAGCCATCGGATCGGGCCTCAGCTTTGACTGAGGACACTTGCTTACCGAATCACATTGCAATGATGGAGAGCTTCTTCACGTTCACATGCTGGGGAGGAGCAGTTCTCTATTGTCATTCTGGTTTTTACTCTTTCTTCATTCGAGTGTGAATGTCCTATGTCCATGATGTCATTGGGTTTCCACCCCCTTCATCCCTTAAAAGGGGGTCTTATCTTATAATAAAAAAAAATTGAAGGTCTTCGGGCCGTTGGATGGATGGATATGAACATGAGCATAACATTTGAAGATCATACCCTGCATGTCAAAGATTATAATCATGAGTCTTAGAATAATGATTCTAATTTCATAATACATGAATCATAAAGAAATAAAAGAACATGATTCATGAGAGCATAACATTGGCATATGATATAGGCATACAAAATAATTCCCTATAAGTTAATAATTATTTAAAAAAATTACTAGGGTTCTTTATGGGGGATACACCTACTAGTTGAGACACATAACCATTCCCAGTCACAGTCTTCTACATATATTATATGAGGTTTCACCTTCTTCCCATAGTATACCTGGTTAAACCTTCTTCCAATAGTGGATTTATCCATTCGACTTGTTTCTCATCATTGTATCATGAGATAAAAATCATTAACCAATACATTGGAGGGATATATAGATAACACCCATAATTTAAGTTGTAACATGCTTACCTAACACTATTTTTGCCACCCCATGTTAAGTTGTAATGGGCTTAAGCTGTGCTATCTGGGCCACCCCATGTTAAGCTATAACGAGATTATCTGGAACAATCTAGAACACCCCATAATATAATAATTATTTATGAACCACAACATGAATAAAGTCAAAATATATTTTATATCATCATAAAATCTCATAAACAATTATTCTTTCATAACTTAATTATCCCATGGAAAAGAAATGAGTTTCATGTCAATCACATTGAAACGTGATTACACCCTGGAAATGAAATGGGTTTCATAAACATCCTGACATAAAATCATTAACCATTTAGAGAAATAATATTAATGGTATCCTTAAAAATATCCCATGTAAATAATAAACTATATCAATGTATGTCATTATATATAGAGAAGGATTTTGAATGATCACTTGGAGAAACTCTTAAGGAAAATAAAATTTCATTGAAAGTCGCTATTTTTAAGAGATAAAACATTTTCAAAGTAATTTTGTTTGAAAACAACATTAAAAAATTATGAATTAATATTTAAAAATAATTTTAAAAATTTATTTAGGAAAATATCCCTTTCTCTTTGAAATAATTATTTTTAAAACATAAAACATTTTGAAAACCTTTTTATTTAAACATAACATTGAAAACGTATAAAGGAAGCTTTGAAAACCATTTTAAAAACTTTTTAAAACATGAATATATATTTATATATATATTAAAATCATTTTCCTTGAAAATTATTTTAAAATATAATTTAAAATCATTTTTTGAAAACGTTTTTAAAAACATGGTTTTGAATGAAATAGATTTCCGACTAAAGGGAGAAATAAAGTCAGATTTTCTTAAAAACAATTTCTTAATATTATTATGTAAAAAAGAGTGAAGAAATGGTAAAAATACATGAATATATCATAAAAACCATATTAGAATAATATTCATGAGATTCATTGAGAAATGGATCATAATATTTCATCAATGAAAGCACAATCTGAATCAATCCTAATAAATGACGTGATTGTAATAATAAACTCTTACAACTTTATTAACATTGAGTCATAATACCCATGATAGAATAAAATTAAATGTACTAAGATATCAGGAACATAATTAGATTCATGATACAACATTTAAAAGGTTATTATACACACCTCATAAAATATTTTAGGTGATGGCATAACATGTTTCTCAAAGAGGGAAATTTGTGACAAAATTACCTTTCCGATTTGGAAACGTTTGAACTTAAAAACCCATGAAAGATAGATAATAAAATGGATATATAAATAAAAATAAATATAATAATAATAATAATATAATACATTCATGGGTATTATATAAACCACACAAAAGAAACAAGTGGTGAATATGGCATAAGTCTCACAGAAATAAAAGTGAGACTAGAAATCCCCTTACTACTTGAGTATCTTTTGAATCATGAGATATATGAAAGAATAAAATCAATTGAAACATTTAATATTTTTAAATAAATTAATTTTATGGTATAAAATTTCATATTTATCTATATACATCACTCAAAAAGAAACAATTGGTGAATATGATTTAAGTCTCGCAGAAATAAAAGTGAGAATAGAAATACCCTTAATAATTAAGTAACTTTAGAATCATGAGATACAATAAAGAATAACATAAATTGAAAATTTTAATATCATTAAATAAATTAAATTCATGATATAACATTTCAAAGGTCAGTATATAAACCATATAAAACTAATTAAGTGCATAATAACAAATAAGAGTCAATTGAATGTAAATTGGAACGAATCCCCTTACCTTAAGTCTGGAATTTCATTGTACATGTTAAAACATTATATATAATAAATAAAAGCTTATTATAAATATAATATAGAACCATATTATTATATATAATACGAAATATTATTTTATTATGAATTTATATTACCAATTTATTAACAATTCAATGTTAAAGTTACATTTCAGGTAATAAGTGCTTTGTTTTTCATATAAATTTTGACTTGTTATTTTTGGTCATATTTATTTGATTATGATTTACTCATTTAAATAATTTAAAACATGATATAAATATAATATATATTCAGTATATATTTATTTACAATTATCTATTAAATATATAAATAGGAAATTAAATACACCATTCATGGAGGTAACCGACTGTACATACGCACGAATGTTGTTTCCCTTTTCTTATGGTATTTTGAAAGAAATGGAAGTGAATGATATATATATATATATTGTATTTAAAGTATAATTATTATGTTAAATATATCATATATGTTTATTAAATTCATCCTTAATACATTCCATGTAAATCCTGAACAATCAAATTGCTTTGTGGAGGTGGTAGTCTACACGTTCACAAAATATGTAAATATATTCCCACAAAATGAAAATCATGAAGGTACGTGTTATATAATAATTACTGAAAAATAAATAAATCATAAATATAATATATATAATATTAAAATAGTAATTATAACATTATTACCAACCTTGATAGGTTTTAATGAAAGAACAGACAACATCTGTTCGTGAGGTGGTAGTCCACCGTACACATGAACGATGATTGAGTATCCCATTTGATAGATGTTTTTGATGGTTTTGATCATACAATTAATATAAAAACCTCATAGTATATTTATTATACTAATTTTATTATATAATCTTGATATATGTATAATTAAAGGGGGTGGATAAGGAAACAAAACAAAAATGCACATTGATGAACATTACCTCTTCTTCAGTTAACTCCTTTTGGTTTTCACCAAAGGGATTATGTGGTTAGATTTATGAGCAAAGTGAGGATTATAAGTTGATAATATGTAAGTTTTTATATGTTTTTTTGGGTTTGGATGACACAAATGGATATATTGGTGTGAATAAGTTAAGGGGGTGAGTGCCCTTATATAGTAGGGGAGGAGTGACATTCTTGTAAATACAAAAGCTAAACACTATTGGGAGGTATCCCTTAAATCACATACCTCCAATAATGGAATAATGTGTATAAAATAGATTATATGGTTTAAATATTTCCATTAAATTGGTTTTGGATATGTTTCTATGTAATTTGGACCCTTAAGATAAAGTTTATTTCCTTGGTAAACTCGTTTTTCTCTTAATTGCTATAATTAATTTTATTTGTTTTTACTAATATTATTGGTAAAATTTAATGTGGAAATTATTAGATAATAAAAATTATTATAATTAAAAATAATAAAATCTATTTTTCCAAATTAAAATCACATAAGTGGCAAAAATTAATTTAAAATTAATCCTGCAGACGAGACAAGACAACGAGTTTTTAAAGGTAAAATATCCAAAAGTTTGAAATGTCTGTATATTCAATTATAATGTTAAATTGGTTCCAATTAACTAAATTAGTTAAATATATGAATAATATATCTAAATATTATTTAAAAATAAATAAAAATATAATTTATCAATATAAATAAATTAAACAAAAAGCAGTTTTCAATTAAAATTCAATATTTCTCAATTTTTATCAAAAAATGAAACTTCTCAAAAAATATTAAAAAATCACCGTAAGGTAATTTTGAAATTATGATTTAAAAAATAAATTTTATTTTTTCAAATAAAATATATAAAAGTTTCAAAAATTAGTTTTAAAACAAGTCTTCCATTAAAAGGTGGAAAACCACCTTTTAGAAAAAATGTAGCTTTTTATACTTAAAATTGGATTTGTTCATATTTTTTACCTATAAAACTTATTAGGTAAAAGTAATTTTTTTTGTTTAATATATAATATATAAATTTAAATAATATGTCTCACTAATAGTGATTAATTTAATTTATTATGATAAAATGCCTTTGTGGGAAAAATATTTTTTCCTAAAAACACATCCTTTATATTCAAATGTTTTTTATTTTAATTTCTCATTAATTGATAAAAAATTATTCATTTTATAAAGATGTATAAATCATAGTTTCACAATTTAGTTAATATTATTTATATCATCCATTCCAATGACTATGTGATAACTATAATAATATAATAATAATAATATTAATTATATATTGTAATTATGTAAAAATCAGTCTTGCGTATAATGATAACTATCAAAGGAACTCAACATTATGTGAAACATAAGAAAAATGTAGCATGTAATATACTAAAAACTAATCTAAGTGTTGAGTGTAGTGAAATCTTAAATTATTTTTTCATATAAATCAAGCATAACTTGGTGTAGCATGCAATTCAACCCATCATGTAAATTTAATTTATTCTAAAAAAATTAATTCATAAAAACTAGGGGTGTTACAATCTAACCCCATTAAAATTAATTTCTCCATTGAATTTCACATGGGACATAAATGTTTAAATACTTGAAATTTCCTTTCATAAAAACCCATATCTTAAAGATAAATACAAAATAATTCATAAAAAAGAAGTTGGAAACCTAACGGTTACCCAAAGTAACACATGACTAGGTTTCCACATAGGAGAACATAGGTGAAAAGTGAAAACATGAACATAGAAGATAAAACTAGCACTCAAATAGGTATGGAGAGTGATATATAACATTGATCAGTAGAAGTTTATGATCTATAGAAAGTTAATGATAAAAAAACCTTAAATATGCAATGATATAAGGGACCAATTGATTCATTGAAAATGAAGGTACTAGGATAATTTTTTTTTGTTTCAAGATACTTTTCATTGAGTTGAAAAATTGTCCATCAGAATATATATTTACTTGATCTCATTACATTTTATAGGCACAATATAACCCTTTGTTTGTTCCTTAATCAATTTCTACTTCACCTCTTACTCTAGTAAATGAATGCGATTTTTTATTCCTGAAGCTCTTATAGTTCATGAGATCCATAAATAGAATGAAAAGTCATTCAATATATCTTTTTTTATTATCACACCAGAAATGATTTTAAAATGACATTCAATAATAATAAATCCTTATATGGAGAGATAAAAATTTAATCTCTAAAACCTCATCCAAAGTTTAACTTAAATCATTTCATAAATGGTTAACCTTGTAACCCTGCTGAAAGATAAAAATCCAAAACTTTATAAATAATCTCACTAATTTTTTTCAAAATCAACATAAAATTGATCCCCATATATCATAAATTAGATATTGTTTTCATATACTAAACATGTGAATACCTTAATCATGTATTCTATTAAAATAGCGTAATATACTGAATTACCACAAATCCTTACAGAAAACATGCATGCTTCATTCTTAGAATGTTTATCAGATATATTCCTTAAATACAAAAATGTTGGAAACATCATCAATGATAACATAAATCTATTTTTCAAGAAATACATTAGTAATTTTGAGGTAATAAATACTATCAAATTAAATTTATCCATATCAATCATCTCTTTATCCTATATAAACACAATTTTATGAACATTAGAAACATATTAAGGATTAACTTCCCTTGATCAAAATATCACCATTATATTAAATTAATTTTCTAGGTCATCAAAACCATTCAATATATTTTCAAAAATCCTTAATGAAAAACACATACTCCATGATTCATATAACACGATTCTATAATTGCAATATATATACACACTTAAATATCCCCACTTCTTTCTCAAACCATTAACTAGGATTCATCATCTTATTCCTTAATACCCATTTTATAAAATATTAAATATGAATATTGTCAACTTAATTTATTTATTCTTATAAAAAATACTATTTGAAAAAAACATACCTTTCATATGTCATTTGTAGTCTCTTCATCATTTGCAGTAAAACCATTACTCATACAACCTTGTTCTATTCCCAATGTGTTTTCCACATAAAACATTGATTTGTATAATACTGATACTTTACAAACATAAAAAATTCAGCTGTTGATAATAAATTAGGGGGAATAATATTCCCATCCATTTCTTTAACTAAAATCTTCATTTTTTCTCAATGATTACTTACTTTGTCTCCAACATCACCACCCAAAAGACATCTTATCATTCCTTTGAGTTCTTATTCCCACATTATTAAAATATAAGAAACCAAGTATTCTTTCTTGCATGGTCTCTATTACCCAAACTCTCCACAAAATACATCCTTCTCTTCTTTAGTGAGTTCGAGAGTTGGTTAAAGTGAACATTATTAATCACGTTACATGAAAAATGACTTAGAGTAATCACAACATCCTTTACTCTAGTCATCATTCCATTTGGATGCTCATCAAAAAAGTTTCCATCACATTCAACATTAACCCATTTCCTTCATGTTCATACCATTAACTAAAACTACAAAGTATATAGTGAGAAACACTTATAATAACAGGAATCCAAATAATCATGAAAATAACTCATAGGATGTCTAAACCATGAATCCAAATTCTTTAATCTAAAAAACCATATGTTTATCCTTGGTTATTATTATACATATTATATTTAAATAATTTATAATGGTTTATAAAGAGTTTGTGAATTTTAAAAGCATGCCCCCTAGGAGTGTCAAACCAGGTGTGCGGCAAGGCCCATTGTTATGCCCTGGTTCCCGACCGAGTCAAGATCAATATAGTGTTTTTAGGGTTGTTATGACTATGTATATCTATTTCAGAGCCACATCCACTTTTAGTATCTTAAAAAGGATGTAATTTTTTGAAACCACTCTCTTAATCATTTAACAAAATTACAACATGTTTTTTTAAACATTAACTCATCCTTAGAGATACCCTTAGAGACATTTCTTAAAATATCCATAGAAATAACCCTAGGGATATCACTAAGGTTTTCTCATCCTAGTTTTCAAAGGATTAATAAGCCTTTACTTTTATACTAATTATAGATACACATGCTTAACATACATGGATATTACATCATTTTATATTAATATGCAACACCTTACAAAGGTACATGACTGAGGATAGTAATAGTTTAGGGTCTTTGGAAACGTGGAACACAGTATCTTCTAATTTGGTAGATAATCTCCATAGTCTCCCATAAAGATATTCCTATTCAGTACCCCTACATAAATCCTTTCATTATAACTTGGTGAAAGGAAATATAAGAAAGGGTGAGCTCATATTATCAGTAAGGGTAAATAAAGGAGATATATAAGCATAACATGAATATAAGGGTATGATAACATGATACTGACATTTTAAGATCATACCCTTCATATAAAAGATCATAATAACTATTCATAGAATAAAGATTGATAGTTCATAAGATATGAATCACAAGGAAATCAAAAATAGGAGTCATGAGTGCATAAAATCAGAATAATCTATAGGCATACAAACTCATTCCCTATAAGAAAAATATCATTTCCAAAAACATATCTGGACACTTAATAGGGGCTATACCTACTGGGTGAGATGCACCACCAACCCTTGTTATAGTCCTTTACTTATATTGGATCAGGTTAAACCTTCTTCACATAGTGGATCAATCCCATAGAATTTTTACCATAATTATCTCATGATATATAAATCATTACCCATTGCATTAGAATGAGACATATGTCCCATATGTTGTTTAAGCTGCAACATGCTTACCTAGACCTATATGGGCTACCCCATATTAAGTTGTAATGGGCATACCCAGCTCTATTTTGGCCACCCCCTGATTAGCTATAATGGTATTACCCAGTACTATCTAGGCCACCATATCGTATAAAAAGTTTCCATGAACCCCAACATGAACAAAGTAAAAAAATATTTCATATTATCATAAAAACTTTTAAAAAATAATTTTTTCATAACTTTTTTAACCCATGGGAATGAAATGGGTTTCATGTCATTCTTTTTGAAATGTAATTAGCCCGTGGAAAAGAAATGGGTTTCATAAAAATCATTCCATAAAAAAATAAACCATTTAGAGAAATAAAATGCATTGTATCGTTATATCATATCCCTCTTAAATAATAAAATACCTAAAAAGAATTTCATATTTTATGGATATGGATTTTGAAAGATCACTTGGAGTAGTTCTCAAAGAAAATAACCTTTCTCTAAAAAATCAATGTTTTTAAGACATAAAACATTTTAAAAAACCTTTTCTTTTAAAAGAAAATATAAAACTTATGAATTAATATTTAAAAATAATATAAATAATTTCTTTTGGAAAATATCCTTTCCACATTACAAAAACACTTTTTAAAACATAAAATATTTTAAAAACCTTTTACTTTGAAAATAACTTTTAAAACATATAAAGGAAAATTTGAAAACCATTTTAATTTTTTTAAATATAAAAAAAATTAAAATAATTTTCATTTATAATTAATTTAAAATATCATTTGAAAATATTTTTTTAAAACATTTTTAGAAAACATGGTTTTTGAGTAAAACCAATTTCCTACCGAAGGGAGAAATAATGTCAGATTTACTTAACAAAAATTTCTTCATATTATTAAGTATGAATGTGTGAAAAAATGGTTCCAACAAATTAATACATCATTAATATCTATTTTATAATATGATTCGTGACATTACTTCATATATGGATCATCATATTTCATCAATTGAAGCATAATCGTAAACAATCTCGATAAATGATGATATTGTAGCAATAAACTATTACCCATTTGGTTACATTGAATCATAATACTCATGAGATAATAACATTATCTTAATATTACAATATCAAAAAATAAGGAGATTAATGATACAATATTTCAATGGTAATTATGTACACCATGTAAAATAATTTAGGTGCATGACATAACATGTGTCTCAAAGAAGGAAAATTGAAACAAAATTACCCTTCTGATTTGGTATCTTTTTAACCGTAAAACCCATGAATGAAATATCAGAAAATGTATATTTAAATACCCATAAATATAATTTTAAGAATAATTTAATAAATTCATGGGATGTATATAAACCACAAAAATTAAATGAGTGGTGAATATGACATATGTCTTAAAGAAATAAAAGTGAGAAGAGAAATTCCCTTACAAGTTGAGTATGTTTGGAATTTTGAGATATGTGAAATAATAACATCAATTAAAACTTTTAATATAATTAAATAAATAAAATTAATGATATAAAATTTCATAGAGTAGTATATACACCACAAAAAAGAAATGAGTGGTGAATATGTCTTAAGGGTCATAGAAACAAAAGTGAGACTAGAAAACCAATTATTACTTGAGTTACTTTTGAATCTTGAGATCCACGAGAGTATAAAATCAATTGAAAATTTAAATATAATGAAATTAATTAAATTAATGATATAAAATGACATAGGTTAGTATATATACCATTTAAATGTAATTAGGTATATAATAACAAACATGTCTCAACAAAATGTAAATTGAGATGAAACCTATTACCATAAGTCTTGAATTTATTTTTACACATTCAAACCTCATGAATAATAAATATAAGTTTATTATAAATATATCGTTGAAAAATATTTTTATATATCATACCATATATGATTTTACTAGGAATTTATATTACCCATTTATTAATAATTACATGTTAAATTTATGTTTCGGGGAATAATTACTTTATTTTTCATATAAGTTTTGACTTGTTATTTTTTGTCCTATTTTTTCAATCATGATTTCCACATTTTAAGAATGTAAAACATGATATAAATATCATATATATTCAGTATAAATGTATTTATTATAGTATATAAAATATAAAAATAATAAATTAAATATACCATTCATGGAGATAGTAGGTGATACGTATGCATGAACACTGTTTCCATTTTCTCATGGTATTTTGAAAGAAATAAAAGTAATATATATATATATATATAATATTTTGAGTATAAATACTGTGTCATATATACCACATATTATTATTAAACCAATATTTATTACATTCCATGTAAAATTTGAATGAATCACATTTCTTTAAGGGGGCGGTAGTCGAGACGTCCACAAACAATGTTATCATATTCCCAAAAAAATGGAAAGAATGAATGCATGTGTCATATAGTAATTAAATAAGCATAAATACAATATAAATATCATATATATAATATAATAACTATAATTAAATCATTATTACCAACCTTTAAAGGTGTTAATGTAAGAATGAAGGATATTGATTCATGAGACGGTTGTTCTCTATACACCCGAACAATAAATGTATATCCCATTTGATGGAAGTGGATGAAGGTATAGGGAATAAATTTAATATAAAAACATATAAGTATATTTTGAAAACTTATTTTAATATATAATCTTGATATAATAATAATTTAATGGGGGTGGTGAAGGAAACAAAACAAAAATACACATTGATTAACATTACCTCTTCTTCGAGAAACTCCTGTTGGTTTGCACCAAAGGGATTTATTGGTTGGATTTCAACCCAAAGTGAGGATTCTAGGATGGTATGAGGGAATTTTTGTTCTTATATTTTCAAATTTTTTATTATCCAAATGTCATGAGGGGTGTGAAGAAGTGATTTGGGTGAGTTCCCTTTTATAGTGGGGAGGAGTGACATTCTTGTAAATAAAAAAGGTAATCACAACCGGGAGGTCTCAATTACATAATATTACTATAATAATTAAAAATTTAAGATATTATAGGTTATATGGTCTAAATATGTCCATAAAATGTGTTTTTTACATATTTATAGGTCATTTGGCCCCTAAAGTTGAAGTTTAGTTCCTTGTAGAACTCGTTTTTCTATTAATCATTGTAATTATTTTTATCTATTTTCACAGATATTTTTTTTAAAAAATTTATGTTAAACATATTATACTTTATAAATTATTATTATCATGAATATTTATTCTGTTTTTTGAAATTAAAACCACAAAAGTGGCAGAAATTAATTTAAAATTAATCCAGCAGACAAAATGGGATCAAAAGTTTTTTAAAGTGAAAATATTCAAATGATTGAAATGTTTTTATATAAAATTTAAATGTAAAAATTATTCCAATAACAAAAATTGGATTAATTTATGTATTATGGATCTAAATATAATTTAAAACCAAATAATAATATAATTTATCTATATAAATTAATTAAAAAATAAGTAGTTTTCAATTAAAATTCAATATTTTTCACTATTCATAAAAAATAAATCTTTATTGAAAAATGACAAACATTTACTACAATTTTATTTTGAAATTACTATTTTAAAAATAAAGTTTATTTTTTTTCATACATATTCCATAAAAGTCTCAACAATTAGTTTTAAAATAAGTCTTCCATTAAAAGGTTAAAAACTACCTTTTAGAAAAAATGCAGATTTTTATGCTTAAAATTGGATCTGTTATTATTTTACTACTCTAAAAATTATTGAATGAATGTAATTTTTTTTGAATATATAATATATAAATTTCATTAAAAACTCTCACTAACAGTGATTAATTCAATTTATTACGATAAAACTCTATTGTGGGTATAAAAATAATTTTTCATAAAAACGTTTCCTTTATATTCAACTAGTTTTTATTTTAATTTATAATTAATTTATAACAAAATAATTTATTTTATAAACATTTTTAAACCATATATTGAAATATTAGTTAATATTTTTCATATATATCATTCCAATGACTAGGTGAAAACTATAATAGTATTTTAATAATAATATTAATAGTATATTATATTTCGGTAAAACTCGGTCTTGTGTGTAATGAAATCTATCAAAGAAAATAAGTATTATGTGTAATAAAAGACCAACATAGGGTTGTTTGTATCTAAAAATAATATAATTTTTGCGTTTAGTGCAATATTAACATGGTGTTGTATATAAAGGAAACATAACTTGGTGCACTGTGAAACACAAACCATCAACGAAATTTAATTTATTCAAAAACAATTAATTCATAAAAATTTAGAGTGTTATAATTTTGTTATTGAATTAGTATGTTAAAATTATTAAGATATGGAACATGTTATTTTTACATAAATGTTAAATTACATAAGTATAAATTAGTAACCACAGTAAAAAAAATTAAAAAAGTGATAAATTTGTGATTAAAAGACATAAAATAAATTTAAGAACATATGTGGGAATTTTTGGTTAGTTATATGAGGACCTTAATCATCCTAAAATCCATTATTGTGTCTTATTTTATCCATTTGATCTTTTAATTGTTACATTACCTTTTATATATTGAAAAATTCGACTTAACTCTTATTATAAAAGGAGCCACCACTACCCAACATCTCCTTGCTCCCCAATCCACAAAGAATAATACAAAATATACCCAAATAACTCCCCAAAACTCCTAAACACAATCTATATGATATAGTTTTATCAAAATACATTCTATCAAATCCCTTATCCTTTTTGTAAAGGAGTAGTCCACTGAGTATGGTTAAAATTTCTAATTATTCATATTCCTTTTCAATTTGGTGTATTCTTCTTCCATTAAATTATCATCTATATTATACATCATATTATAATTAAAAAAAATTATCAATATACATAAATTTTATTATGATGATTAAATAATCATTGACAACCCTTTCCCTTATAGTTATAAAAAATAAAAAACTCCTTCAGTTATTTTCATACTACCTCTATAGATGATGTGATCTATATTTTCATTAAAACTTTATAAGGAAAGTTAAAAAAAATTATATAATGGATTAATATGATACCTATAAAAGTATTAATATTTTTTATATTTTTTATTATTAATAATTTTTGGTCGGAGTGGATACTCAAGAGGGGGGTGAATTGAGTTCCAATTAAAATTTCTGTTAAAAACTTTTAGGATTAAAATCCCCCAAATTAGAACAGCCCAGTCAATTTAGGCAGTAGAGATATAAGTGAGTTATTGTTTAACAGGTTTCTCAAAGGTTGATTACTCCTCAGTTGAATCAGTATGAGAACTAATTAGACTTTTGAAACAGGTTTACTAAATAACTCAGATATACACACTAACCAGAACTAACTGTCAGAGTGAATGTAAAAATAGACTTCTGTCTTTGAAAATATAAGCACAGCTGATATATGTTAAACAGAGTAAAGAAAAAATGAACACAACAAATTTAAATAAGAGGTTCAGTCTTAAGTCAATACCTAGTCCTCTCCATTTAGTGATCACCTACCACCAAGCAATTATATTAAAAGTGATACACAACCTGTATCGGGCTTTATAACAGCTTTCACAAACTGTCCAGGTTTTTCAACCTCTACCATAGTTCTACGTGGGTAAAAAAATAGACTATCAAGACACACCAGGCTTCTTCTACAGTTATATGTGGGAAACAAATTTAAGAATAGTTTGGTATGGGGATTTTTAGTATCCCTCAGTTTTTGCACAAAAAACAGTGTGCGTAACACATACACACTACTCACAAATGTAAAGTATTTAAAACACAGTAGAGCTAAAGATAGTAGGGATATGTTTGGAATGCTCTATTGTATTGGCAGATCAGCTCTGGACTCGTTTGAATGAATGAAATGAAGCTTTGGTCCTTCTCTGCAAGTTTCCTCCAAAATAGAGTGTCGTAACTTCCAGGTTGTGTCTTCCAGATTTAGAGATGAACAACTTCTAGGATTCAAAAACTCTTTGCAGCACAATACTACAGTTTGTAGAAGGTTCCTTTCTATAGATCTTCGTGAATCTCTTGTTCTTCTGAATGAGTGCTTGAGAGTTCCCTTATTCTTTCTAGTATGTTCGGGGTATCTTCTTCTCCTTGTGTCTCTCTTATGTGTCTTTTATATAGTCTCTTGTTTTTGTGTTTTGTTGTCCAGTAGGGGCTGACAAGAGAAATGTTTCAACCACATGTGGTCTTCCTCGTACATCGTACTGTCTCCTGATATCCCTGCAAATAACATTAAATAATTTCAGGTGCATTAATTTGTCCAGACATGACCGTTATAATAGTATTAATAAAATAGGTAAATACAAGAATGAAATATCATTAGACTGGTAGCTGATGCATGTCACACGGTAGACTTAAATCTTTACAACTGTGGACTTCATCGGTAGACTATTTAGCTGTAAGCTCCAACGATAGGTTCTTCAACTGTAGGCTTGTAACAGTGGACTTTGTGTTAGTGGATGTATTATAACGGTAGATTTTACTCTGTATAACAGTAGATCCTCATCAGTAGTCTTTGATCAACAGTCGACTATCTCGACGGTAGGAGTTGTCCAGCGGTAGCCTTCTACTAAACTTGTCCAACTGTGAACTGTAGTCTTTCCAATTGTAGACTTCAATTGTAGCTGTCTATTCTTTGTAATAGTGGATCCTCATCAGTGAACTCCATCGGTAGGCTCAACAGTAGAACTTTAACAGTAAGCTTCTAGTTTGTAGTTCTGTAACATCAGACTACTTCAACAGTAACCTTTCCAACTGCAGACTTGAACAGAGAAGTTATCAACAGAAGACTTGAGAAAGAGTCTAACATTGGACTTCTAACGGAAACCTTGTTACAGCAGTGACCTTATGACTGTAACTCTTTGTCTGTGAGCTTTGATAAGTAGATCATCAGTAGGTTTGTGACATTAACAGTGTACCGGTAGCTTTCAACAGTGACTGTAACTCTTAAATGGTGATCTTCTAGCAACAGTGACTTAAGGTGATAGTAATCTATAACATTGACTTTGAACAGAAGGCTCTTACCAATAGCCTTTAACAGTGAGCTTATATTTAGATAAATATGGACTGTGAGTTGATGCAGCAAATTCATGAGTCTTAAGAATATACAATTTTGAGAATAAGATAATTGTATATGTAGATTAAAAAGATTAAATACTGACTTAATATATTATGATCAATATTTAAACATGATTTGTGATTATTAAAACAGGTGAGTCCAACAATCTCCCCCTTTTTGATAATCACAAATTATGTCAGTATGTATTAAAATTTGTCAAGTATCAGAGATTAATAAGCACAATATTTCAAGAGTTAGCACAGTATTTTTTGATTAGGTTCTCAATTAGCACAGTAAGCATAATAATGATAGTACTTCTCCCCCTTTGTGATTAGCAAAACGAAATACAAATGAGAGAAAAACTGAGAAGGATTATATTAATAAGACAATACATAGCATGACCAAAAAGAATATATAGTCCCTATAAAAAGACATAAACACAATCAATCCACAACATCCATAGGTAAGGGGTCTTTCCCTTTGGAAGAAGAAGATGGAGTAGAAGATTGTGGATCAACAGGTTTAGGAATGGCTGTAGGAATGACTAGAGGGACAACAATAGAAGCTCCTGTGGGTCTATAGTGGGTAGATTGCTGAGAGATCAGTGGAGTAAGGCTTCTGATAGCTTCAGCAAGAGACATGATGGAAGAAGGACCCCTGGGTTGAGATGTAGTTAAGGCAGGAGGGATAATGATAGGGGTGCAGTCCACATGGAGAAAGGGGAGAAGAAGGTTTCTGAAATCCATAATAATGATTCCTCCTCTTTCCATGGCAGATAAGAAATCATCTTTATTTTCCAAAAACTTATCCAAAGAAGGAGCCAATTCTCTGAGCTTGCTGACCTGCTCCCTGAATGCCTGAGTCACTGGAGGCAACTTCATATTCTCTATCAAGAGCTTAAAATGGTTGTTCATTTGATGCTTGGTATAGACCTTCTCAAATTAGGAATCCACATTATTCTTAATGGCCTCTTGAGAGGCAGTAGATTCCCGTAGGTGATCACAAACAAAAATACTAACTTCTCTAGTGGTAGAAAGTATCTGAGTATCAGAGGTTCTACTGGTACTGGATTTAGCCAACACTTCCTGGATCACAGTTCTGATCTGGTCAATGTTCACAGTGGAGCTGGTTGAGGGAAGGGGTTTTACCGAGAAAGTTACTATCTCTTTGAAAGACTGTGTCAAATTACTAACCACCTTCTGAACAAGTGCATCTTTACTGTACAAATGTTCTTTGACTGATGTCTTAAAATCCTCAAATACTTCCACAAACTGCTTGACTACTTCTTTGATATATCTAATATCAGCATTCACTTGGGTTTGGGAACTGTTCATGGTAGTCAATGAAGCAATCGATTGTCTTAGAGAAACCACAACTCCTGTCCAACTCTCAATTTGAGTATGGCATACTTTAACTTCATCAATCATTTCCTTCACTAGAATAGACATAGCACATCCCAGAGATAGCTCCATGGATTGCTCCACACTCCTCATTTCATAAAACAGGATTTTCTTCAAATCTGCCACTGATTCTCTCAGTTATTATTTCATTTCAGCCTTTAAGGACTCAAGGTCCTCCTTAGTTGCAAAATTTTCAGCCACAACAGGTAGGATAACTGAATCCCTTTGGGGCTGGTCTTCCTCATCAGAATCTCCATAATTGAGTCCAAGTACCATATATCCTGGATCTGATGACAAACCTTCGATGTCATACAATACAGAAACTGAACCAAGATGTTCCCCCTCACTTAGAGCATTCTCCTGATGGATCTCCTCTAACTGTTCTTCTCGAGGTAACTCTACAACCTCCTCTGCAACTTCAGCAGATGCAACAACCATTTGCTCTGATAGTTCAATAGTAGGGTTAGTCCTATCCTTTTCTGAGTCATCAATGAATCTCTCATCAATGGAAGTAGATGGCACTCCTTCTTCCTGATCAGGCACTATAATGTCTGTATTATCAATTAGAGGGCTCAAACTGAGCTCTTCCTCTTCATTTTCCTCATCATCTACTTCAGCAGCAGCCTCCTTTTCTTCATGAACAAAATGATCTAACTCGGTTTCTTTATCCTCTTCAGAGGTGTCCTTGACAACATTCTGATATGATTCTTCTTCTTCTTTAGTGGTCTCAGTATCACTATCCTTCAAAACAGTCTCTCTCCTTGGTAGTTCTTTTGGAGGGATAGATTCTCCAAAAGCTACAGTCCTTACAGGACTATGAGGTAAATCAGGATCACTCCCATCATCAACAGGGGTGTTCTCTCTTTAAGGGTCCACAGCTCCTTCAGCCTCCTCCTCATCAGAGTAAACCAGTTCTGGCTCATCAGGCTTTAGGACTGGATCTCTTTTGTCTTTTGGCCTAGTTGGATGAGTACTAGGGTCAAACTTTTCATACACCTTTTCTTCATCATTCACCCATGTCCTCTTCTAGGGATTCCAGCTAATTTTCATGAACTTGCAAATTACCTTGGCGATGCAGACACTATTCTTGGCTACTATCATTTCTTCTTGATTTCCAGCCACACCCTTTACCTTTAGCATAATTGAAATAAGTTTGGAATGGAATAAGTCATTGGACTTCGAGCTTTCCTTGGTCATATCCTCTAATTGTACCATCATTAACCTACATTGGTTAATCTTCTTTCCATGCTTCAGTAAGTACATTAGGAATATGTCCTGGTACTTCAGTACAGAAAAGTCCCCTCTCCTAGGACTAAGTACATGCTGAATGAATTTGAATAAGAGCTTGTCTTCTCCATTCATCTCAACTGCAATGATAATTCTTGATTTTCCATCTCCTGTCAGTTCTTCTACAACTTTTTCATACTCAAAAACAGCACTGTCTGGAGGAGCCACTCCAGAGTAGTAATGAAATATTCCTTCATGAGGAATTCTCAAACAGGCAGCCCACTCAGCAGACGAGAAGCTAACTTCATTGCCATTGACTCTGGACATTAGCTTATGAAAATCCTCTTCCTCTTCGAACGTCAAATATTCATAGAATTATTTCAGAAGCTTCGGGTAGTAAGGTCCATTGTTGTTTGCAAATCATTCGTTCCATCCTTGAGCATCTAGTACTTTCAGTACTAATGACTTGCTCGATAGCAGCCATTCTTCACTTAACTCCTTCTTAGCAAAGATTTTTCTCTTGGTCAGATGCGGGTTTATAGGTCCCGAACGGGTGTTACTGGTGCCACTAGATTCAGCTCGAGTTCTCTTAGGCCCTGGTGCATCCTCATTGATAGTCTGGGGTCACTTGGTTCTGGCCATAGAGATTAAGAGAGGTTCAAGGGCTCAGGTGAAGGGTTAGGGTTTAGGAATTTCGAGAGCAAGGTTCAAGATCGGAAGAGGAAGTTGTATTGAAATGTGTTAGTTGCCTTTGATTTTATCATTTAGGGATTAAAACAAAATAAAATATAAATAATAGAAAGAAATAAAAAAACGGTTTGAATTCCCACAAAAATAAAAACAAACAGCGAGGTATCTAACAGTGAGATGTATCAGTGAGGTACACCGGTGAGGTGAAATAATGTGGTATAACAGTAAGGTTCGACTATGAGATATAACAGTGAGGTTCGACTGTGAGGTCTAACTGTGAGGTTCGACTGTGAGGTCTAATTGTGAGGTTCAACTGTGAGGTCTAACTGTGAGGTTTTACTGTGAGGTCTAACTGTGAGGTTCGATTGTGAGGGTTCCTATGCTGAAATTAATCATACCTAACTCATGTTTTATGTAATTTAACCTATCAAAATTCAAAGGCTTTGTGAATATATCAGCCAATTGTTGTTCAGTCCCAATGAATTCAAGAGTGATATCACCCTTTTGATAATGATCCCTCAAAAAGTGATGTCTCACATCAATATTATTTGTTCTAGCATGAGATACTGGATTTTTTCAAATTTTAATAGCACTTGTATTGTCACACTTTATAGAGACATGTTTGAATTGAAATCCATAGTCTAGTAAATTATGTTTCATCCACATAATTTGAGCACAACAACTACCAGCAGCTATGTACTCATCTTCGGAAGTAGATAATAAAACAGAATTTTGCTTCTTACTACACCAAGATACTAGTGACTTGCCTAAAATGTGACATGTCCAAGAGGTTCTTTTTCTATCTAACTTTCAATCGTCAAAATCAGCATCAGAATAACTCAAAA
This sequence comes from Viscum album, assembly GCA_963277665.1. Lineage (NCBI taxonomy): Eukaryota > Viridiplantae > Streptophyta > Magnoliopsida > Santalales > Viscaceae > Viscum > Viscum album. The sequence goes on from OY728121.1 coordinate 671,842,352, forward strand.
AATCAAATGATTGTCCTTTTGGATAGAATAATCCTAAGTTGGGAGTATGTTTGAGATATTTAAAAATTATTTTCACAGCAATTAAATGAGACTCTTTTGGATTGGCTTGAAAGAGAGAACACATGCATACACTAAACATGATGTCAGGTATACTAGCTGTAAGATAGATTAGACTCCCTATCATACCTCTGTAGTTGGTTTGATCCACTAGTTCTCCAGCTTCATTTTTATCCAACTTACAGGTGGTACTCATAGGTGTGTCACTACCTTTACTACCATCCAAAGAAAAATGTTTTAAAATATCCTTAATATATTTTCTTTGATTGAAAACAATGCCATTTTTATTTTGAAAGATCTGAAATCCAAGGAAAAATTTGATTTCTCCCATTAAACTCATTTCAAACTCATTTTGCATCATTTTTGAAAAATCGACACATAATGAACTTTTTGAAGATCCAAAAATAATATTATCCACATAAATATGCACTATCAAAACATCTTTATAAATCCATTTAATGAAGAGAGTAGGATCGGCTATCCCTTTGGTAAAACCTTTTGAAATAATAAAAGAGCAGAGCCTATCATACCATGCTCTTGGAGCTTGTTTTAATCCATACAAAGCTTTAGACAGTTTGAAAACATGATTGAAAAAATGGGGATTTGTAAAACCAGGGGGTTGTTCAACAAACACATCCTCAACTATGTATCCATTTAGAAAAGAACTTTTAACATCCATTTGATAAAGTTTGAAATTCAGATGAGCTGCATAGGAAAGTAGTATCCTAATGGCTTCTAGTCTAGATATTGGTGAAAAGGTCTCCTCATTGTCTATTCCTTCTTCCTGAATATATCCTTGTGCAACTAGACTAGCTTTATTTCTAACTATATTCCCAGACTCATCTAATTTGTTTCTAAACACCCATTTAGTTCCTATGGTTAAGGTGTCCTTGGGTCTTTCCACTAATTCCCAAACTTTGTTTCTTTCGAACTGATTTAGTTCTTCTTGCATAGCCATTACCCAAAATTCATCATTGATTGTATCATCAATATTTTTGGGTTCAAGCTGTGAAAGAAAAGCTTGATGTTCAACCTAGTTTCTTAGAGAAGCTCTAGTTTGTGTTCCTCTATTTAAATCACCTACAAAAGCATCTAGAGGATGATTCTTGAGAGTCCTAATACCTTTAAGAAGGGTTGATATGGATTCTTCATAGTTTTCTGTTGGTTCAAAATCAGTAAGTGAAGATTCTGGAAAATTTCCAGAACTGGATACTTTTATAGGGGATTCACTATTTTTATCATTAAGGTTCAAATTTGATAAATCTTCCCTAAGATTTTCAAGAGAAGCTTTAGGCTCATGTGGATCAGTCTCATCGAATTTGATATGAACTGATTTTTCCACACATTTAGTTCTCTTATTGAACACTCTATAGGCTTTACTTGAAATTGAATAACCCAGGAAAATTCCTTCATCACTTTTTGGAGAAAATTTGTCATGATTATATTTAGTATTAAGAATAAAGACTTTGCAACCAAAAACTCTAAAGTAATTAACCTTTGTCTTCCTATTATTCCAAAGTTCATAAGGGGTCCTTTTTAGAATAGGTCTAATTAAAAATCTATTAATAATGTAACAAGCTGTATTTATAGCTTCAGCCCAAAAATAAATAGGTAAGTCATACTCATTAAGCATAGTCCTTGTAATTTCCTGAAGGGTCCTATTTCTTCTTTCTACAGCTCCATTTTTTAGGGTGTCCTAGGGGCAGAAAAGTTGTGACTATAGCCATTATGCGAGCAGTAGGGTTCAAAATCATGATTCTCAAACTCACGGACATGATCACTTCTTAGGGTTTTAATCTTTTAAGTCCACTAATTTTTTCTACAGACTTAGAATATTTTACAAAGTAGGAACACGGTTCACTTTTTTGAGCTAGAAAGTATACCCAAGTATACCTAGATAAGTTATCTACAAGAACATAAACATAGTGCTTCCCATTTAAACTTGAAACTCTTGATGGTCCAAACAAATCCATGTGAACCAACTCAAGTGGTTGAGAAGTTGAGAATTCTTTCTTTTGTTTGAAATAAACTTTGTGTTGTTTTCCCTTTTGATAGGGATTACACACTTTATCATTTGGGAATTACAATTTAGGTAGGTCTCTAACTAAATATTTCTTAGATAGCTTCCTAAGTGAGTGCACATTACAGTGTCCTAATCTTCTATGCCACAACCAAGATTCTTTATGAAAAACATTTAAATAAGAAACATTTTGTTTGGATAAGGAGTTTAAATCAACAGCATATACAGTCTCATTTCTACATGCAGTGAAAAATAAGCCATTCTTTGAATTAAAAACATTTCATGAATCATTTTAAAATTTAACATTAAGGCCATCATCACATAACTGAGATCTTCTAAGTAAATTATACTTTAATCCATCAACAAAAAGTACTTTAGAAATTAATATTGTATCAGGGTTACCAATCTTGCTTAAGCCGATGATTTTTCCTCTTGCATTGTCACCAAAGGTGACATGCCCACCATCAACTTTAATTAGACTCTTAAAGCATGAATAGTCTCCTTTCATATGTCTTGAACATCCACTATCCAAATACCATAGAGTGTTACAGGAACTCTTTAAACAACTTCCCTGTAAAATAGATTAAACATGGGATAATTTTGGTACCCAGATCTTCTTGGGTCCAGAAAGGTTATCTAATAAAACTTTGGGAAACCATATTTGCTTTATAGAATTTCTGAAATCAATAAACATATTTTGAGACATAAATACTTTGTTCAGTCCTTTAGAAAATTGTTTCTCAAAAGATTGTCCAAAATTAGTAGTGAACTGTCTAGATTTTGGAACAAATTTGGTTTTGATAATGTGTCTCTATCCAGGCTGATATCCTAGACCAGTTGTATATTTTGGAGCAATATGTCTTCCTAGAAACTGTGTCAAGGTATCCCTACCAGTAGTGAACTTCTCAATATACTTTCTTAATTGTTCATTAGATAATTTGAGATGAGTATTATCTTTCAAAAATTGAGCATTATTTTCTTTTTCTATACTTAGATCTGTTTGAATATTACTAGTCAAGGCATGATGTTTCTTCAAAGATTTGTATTTATCTTTTAGTTCATTGCAGGTATCTTCTAGTACATTGAAATATTCAAATATTTAATCCTTAGACATATTTACATCATTATCCGAGTCACTGTTATTTTCAGAATAATAATCATTTAGAATAGGGGAAACATGTACCTCAGATATGTTAGTCATGAAGCACATGTTGGCATGATTCTTTTCAGAGTCAGTAGCTTCTGATTCACTTGTGCTATCTTCCGAATCACTCTAGGTTTCTTTCATGGATTTCTTGTACTTCTTGTGCTTATAATCATATTTCCTTTTGGATTTTAACTTCGTACAGTCAGCCTTGATGTGTCCTTTCCTATTGCATTCATAGCAGAGTATATCATCTTCCTTATCAGATTTCTTCCAATCCTTCTTCCACTTACCTTATTGATCATACTTACCCTTGTAGTTTGGCTTTATGAAAAAAATTTCTGCCTATAGAACTTCTTAAATATCCTAGCTATTTGCGCCATTTCTTCATCACTGTCTGAATATGAATCTTTACTAGTTGAACTTACAGTAGGTACATGTATTTTCTCCTTGTCTTTACTCTTTAAAGAAGTAGGCTTGAATTCTACAGATTTTCTTTTGGGTTCATCATCTTCTTCTTTTTTCACCTTCAATTCTTCTTCATACACCATTAGTTTACCAATCAATTCTTTAACCGGTAGCTTGCTGATGTCACATGACTCTCGGATAGACACAAAAGTGCCTCTCCATCTGTTAGGAAAACATCTCAATATTATCATAATCTGCTCCTTTTCTGGAACATCATTTCCCAGTGAACTCATGGTGTTGAAAATCTCATTGAACCTAAGATACATATCAGAAATGGATTCATCAGGTATCATCTTAAAATTATCAAATTAAATAGTATAATTATTTAATCTCATTTCCTTCACATTGGTTGTTCCTTCATGAGAAACAACCAAGGTGTCCTAGATTTCATGAGCTGTTTTACATGCAGAAATTCGGTTAAATTCCTCATCTCCTAACGAGCAGTAAAGAACATTCATAGATTTACAGTTATTATTATAGTCAGACTTTGTAGCATCATCCCAAGTAGCTTTAGCAGTTTTGGTAATTTCATATTCTGATTCTATAGCAGACCAAATATCAAAACCAATAATTTCCAAATGAATTTTCATTTTAATTTTCCATTGACCATAATTCACACCATTAAAGAAAGGTGGCCTGTTAGCAGCAGAACCTTCTAGTCTGTTGTCCATAACAAGATTTTAGAAAATATTTTAAAGAGAGAAAATTTAGAACTCACAGAAATTTAATATCTTTAAGTAAAACTAAAATCACAGTTTGAAAACAGAGGGTTTGAAAACCTTTTATTTATAAATAAGAATGAATCCTCTGATACCAAATGTTGGTCAGAGTGGATACTCAAGAGGGGGGTGAATTGAGTTCCAATTAAAATTTCTGTTAAAAACTTTTAGGATTAAAATCCCCCAAATTAGAATAGCCCAGTCAATTTAGACAGTATAGATATAAGTGAGTTATTGTTTAACAGGTTTCTCAAAGGTTGATTACTCCTCAGTTGAATCAGTATGAGAACTAATTCGACTTTTGAAACATGTTTAATAAATAACTCAGATATACACACTAACCAGAACTAACTATCAGAGTGAATGTAAAAACAGACTTCTGTCTTTGAAAATATAAGCACAACGGATATATGTTAAACAGAGTAAAGCAAAGATGAACACAACAAATTTAAACAAGAGGTTCAGTCTTAAGTCAAGACCTAGTCCTCTCCACTTGGTGATCACCTGCTACCAAGCAATTATATTAAAAGTGATACAGATCCTGTATCAGGATTTACAACATCTTTCACAAACTGTCCAGGTTTTTCAACCTCTACCACAGTTCTACGTGGGTAAAAAAATAGACTATCAAGCCACACCAGGCTTCTTCTATAGTTATACGTGGGGAAAAAATGTAAGAATAGTTTGGTATGGGGATTTTTAGTATCCCTCAGTTTTAGCACAAAAAATAGGGTGTGTAACACATACACACTGCTCACAAATGTAATGTATTTAAAACACAGTAGAGCTAAAGATAGTAGGGATATGTTTGGAATGCTCTATTGTGTTGGAAGATCAGCTCTGGACTCGTTTGAATGAATGAAATGAAGCTTTGGTCCTTCTCTGCAATTTGCCTCCAAAACAGAGTGTCATAAATTCCAGGTTGTGTCTTCCAGATGTAGATATGAACAGCTTCTAGGATTCAAAAACTCTTTGCATCACACTACTACAGTTTGTAGAAGGTTCTTTTCTATAGATCTTCGTGAAGCTCTTGTTCTTCTGAATGAGTTCTTGAGAGTTCCCTTCTTCTTTCCAGTATGTTCGGGGTATCTTCTGATATTTGTGTCTCACTTATCTGTCTTTTATATAGTCTCTTGTTTTTGTGTTTTGTTGTCCAGTAGGGGCCGATAAGAGGAATGTTTCAACCACGTGTGGTCTTCCTCATACATCGTACTGTCTCCTGATATCCCTACAAATAACATTAAATAATTTCAGGTGCATTAATTTGTCCAGACATGACCTTTATAATAGTATTAATAAAATAGGTAAAGAAAAGAATGAAATATCATTAGACTGGTATCTGATGCATGTCACACGGTAGACTTCAATCTTTACAACTGTGGACTTCATCGGTAGACTATTCAGCTGTATGCTCCAATGGTAGGTTCTTCAACTGTAGGCTTGTAACGGTGGACTTTTTGTTAGTGGATGTCTTGTAACGATAGCTTTTACTCTGTATAACAGTAGCTCCTCATCAATAGTCTTTGATAAACAGCCGACTATCTCGACGGTAGGAGTTGTCCAGCGGTAGCCTTCTACTAAACTTGTCCAAATGTGAACTGTAGTCTTTCCAACTGTAGAATTCAAATGTAGCTTTCTATTCTTTGTAACAGTGGATCCTCATCAGTGAACTCCATCGGTAGGCTCAACAGTAGACCTTTAACAGTTTGCTTCTAGTTTTTAGTTCTGTAACATCAGACTACTTCAACAGTAACCTTTCCAACTGCAGACTTGAACAGAGAAGTTCTCAACAGAAGACTTGAGAAAGAGTCTAACAGTGGACTTATAACAGAAACCTTGTTACAGCAGTGACCTTATGACTGTAACTCTTTGTCTGTGAGCTTTGATAAGTAGATCATCAGTAGGTTTGTGACAGTAACCGTGTACCGGTAGCTTCCAACAATGATTGTAACTCTTCAACGGTGATCTTCTAGCAACAATGACTTAAGGTGATAGTAAGCTATAACAGTGACTTTGAACAGAAGTCTCTTACCAGTAGCCTTTAACAGTGAGCTTATATTTACATAAATATGGACTGTGAGTTGATGCAGCAAAGTCATGAGTCTTAAGAATATACAATGTTGAGAATAAGATAATTGTATATGTAGATTAAAAATATTAAATATTGACTTAATATATTATGATCAATATTTAAACATGATTTGTGATTATTAAAATAGGTGAGTCCAACAATAATGTTCATTTTTTCATTGGAAAATATATGTATCGCCTATGTGTACCTATGGACTACCCCCCAAAAAAGGGGCATGCCGGGTTTTTCACTATATTATTTTATTATGTATCCAACTATCCTATAATCTAGTTCAAATAATTACTAAAATATATATAATATCATTATAACTAATTGATAATGATATTAACAAAAAATAATCACATTCATAACCATACTCACCATTAAATTATTTATTTTTCTTGTTATGGTTGGTTTAACAACCTACACGAACAACAAAATAAATTTATATCATGGTTGAAAATATTATAAATAGTAGTATTATTACTAGACATTAATGATAAAATTTTGTATGGATTATGTTTTTGGATTTATTAGTTTAAATTTTAAACCTTTTTTGATAAATGTACTTTGTATGTCAAAAACTAATAAAAACTATCTTTCCAACAGTTATATTTTGATGAATTTTAACAAAAAACATTATGGAATCCAATTTAAACATTATAAAACTTGATAAAACATATATTTAAGTACCAATAATTTTATTATAATGATTAACTTTTAATATATATACAATAATTTTAAATTTCATTATGAAACAAGGAAAAAACAAACAATCAAATCTAATAACATCCCATAGTGAAAATAAAATATTACTAGATAATTTTAATGTAATAAATGTTTATAAAGTAATTTTATATAATTTTATATATATTATTAATGTTTTCATATATTAAATTAAGATATTTATTTTTTTTCTACATGAATTAAATATCATTCAAGGATTTTAGGAATAATTGTAAGGGTGATTCATCTAAAAATCCATTCCCTAATACATCTTCTATTTATGCACCTAATTTCATTTAAATGGTTTGTATATTACCTATTAGATATATCATATCATTATTTATATTTTATTAATAGTATTTGTTGTTCAATTTAAATACATGTCATTCAATTTTTTTACTAATTTTTTCATAATTCATAAATAATATTGTTAACTAAAAAATTATTATTTTGTGTAAGAACACTGATTCTTGAAATTTTGGCTATGATTCTTGGTTTAATCCCCTATTAATTTTTTTTATTTTTTATTTTCTTTTCCTCTCATGGAAAAAAATTTAAAATTAAATGATCCTTCAATGAGGAATTTCTTCCCAATAAAATTATAAAATTTTATAATTAATTGAGATTTTCTTTAATGAGGAATTTTCTTCAGAACCCATATTTTACATTATCTGGAATGTTATAAAATAAATTTATAAACCTAATTACGAGTTATCTTAAGTTTCTTTCATAATTCACTTATCCTCTTTTGAAATTAATTTTTATTAACCATTTTTATGATGTGGGATTCCACAAATTTTATTATAAAATATTTTAAAAAATTTATAGTCCTGATAGTATGTTACATCTTACACTCAACATCTCCTATAAAAACCATTATATACATCTCATGGTTCCAATTTTTAATATCACATTTAAAATATTTTTTTTTAAAATTATTTACTTCACCATTTTAAAATGAAATATTAATGTGAATCATAACATCATTTATTTGAAAATGATGAAGATGTTCTCTATAAAATATTTTATGGTTACCTCATAATATGACTAACTATTTTCAGAATTATTACAACTCTGGATGATTTCTAAAATAAATTAAAATATTATTTTATTAAATGTAATTTTTTTACATTTAAAATTAATTATTTATTTTAAAAGATATTTTAAAGTCTTAAATGTTTAATAATGAAATGTCTAGTGTGTTTATGTTTTTAAATGAAAATTTTTGAAATAATTTTTTCTTTATAAAATATATTTTCTGATAATACTTTTTGTTTTGAATGTGTAATTTTAAATTTTTATCCATCCCAAAGTATTTTAATTTAAAATATTTTTAAATAAATATCAATTATTTTTGAAAGGGATGATTATAATTGTATTTCCAAGTGATTTAGATATTAATTTTAAAACCATGTTATATATAAATTTCAACATCCTTTAATATTCCATATGATACACTTGAGATATTTTCTAATGATTCCATCCTATTTTTTTCTCTTAATGGGTTTTCAAATGTTCAATGAATATCTTCATGAATATAACCTCTTTCTACCAGGATAATTATGTGGCACATGAAATTTGAATTATTATTTTCATGTATAACTTAAATGTATAGATTAATGATGGGTGGGATATTTAATAGATCTCGATTGAATTGGTTATAGTTTTATATCTAATGAGATAATTATATTTTGTTTAAACTTGATGCATGTTAGGTAGGTTCAAAATATTGAGTAGGAACTTGTTGTGGGTCGGTTAGTTTCACATGATTGAGCATGATCATGATGTAGGTTAGCTAGATTCACAAGATTCATCATGAAACTGATATAGATAATCTATGTTCAAAAGATCGAGCATGGATGTGATGTGGGTTATCAAGGATCAAAATATTGAGTGTGAACCTGATACATATTAGCTACGATCACATATTAATACATGAACTCAATGTAGATTTTATAGGTTCATAAGATTCCACGAGGACCTGATGTGGTTATCTTGGTTCACAATATTATAACTTTATTATGATTATATTTATCAGAATTTTTTTATGAAATTTTTTAATGGAATGTTTCATTTCAATGTTATATTTCATTGATTGTTCCCCATGGATCATGTTTATTATCTCCTGATTCTACACTGTTTTCCATAATATATGTTTTTAATTTGAGATTTACTTTATTTCTATCATTATATATAGGAAAATATAATACCTATATAAAATTTTTAGTAAGGAATTTATCCTTATCATTTTTTCTTAAGGGAAGTGGAGGTGGAATTGGCCCGACAGCAAGGCTGGGCCTGAAAAACCTAGAAGGAATACCACCAGTAGGGCAGCTGGCGGTGGCAAAATCCCAAAGTCCAGGTTGGGTCGTGATAGCTAGATGACCCCTGTTGTGTAGGTCGTGGGTGGTGATCTGATAAGGGAACTATTAGGGCAATTGACAACGGGTTGTGTCGAACATGGTCTAGCAGGACTGCGTTAGAGGGAGAACCCGCAGCTCTACTGCGGGTGTACGCTGGTCACACGGACTAGCCGTGTTGACCCTGGAGTCTCCCAGCATGCGGTCGGTGTAACAGCCCGAGATTTTATGAAAAATATTCTTTTTAATTTTATTTATGTCTTGTGTTGTACGCTACACCAAAAGGAGCTTTCACAACACACATCCTCGACTTGCCTTGCATTACACGCAATCACGACCTTCCTCGATAGCGTGTGTTGTACGCAACACCAAGTTTCGCTAAACAACGATATGCTATTAAGATATTATTAAAACTAGCTGTTGTGAATAGTAATAACCAATTTTTGAAATTTTGTAAATTTTATTTTTCAAAATGGACTTCATTTATGGATTCGGAGTATCGAATTTAGCCTAAGGTGAAATTTTGGTACTTTTCGAATAACTTTCATATTCTGATGAATAGTGAAAATTACTAAATTTTAATTAAAAAAAACTTTTTTAATCGAAATAATTAATAGTTAATTTGAGTGGTTTTAAAGTATATTTAGAATATATTTTTACAATTTAATACAATGTTGGTCATTGGATGTAATTTCACATTTAAACCAGTTATAAACAAGTGTCAATCTTTTGATAGTTATTATCTCTTAAAAACACGCTATTTGTTTTAACAGCGGGATTTAATTATAAAATTAATTAATTCAACTTCTATGTTATGAATTTGGTAAAATAGACTTCATTTTTGAATTCGGAATATGAAATATATCTTAGGATGAAATTTTGGCATTTTTCTGAAAAACTTCAATTTTTGATGAATAGTGAAACCACTAAGTGGTAGGTTAAAAACTGAATTTTGCATAAAACTTAATTTTACCGCTTCTGTGAATGGAATTTCGAAAATACGACAGACACGGTTGATATCAGTAAGTAAAATGTGGTTCAATGAGATAAAAATAATTTTTTGGTGAATAGTAACTTTTTACTTTTTTTACCGCAGTTAATAGTAAATATGGTAACTAAGGGTAAATATGATATTACTATTACCCTAACACATGTCCTAATCCTATTGGACAAGTTTATCTTGACCAAAAACAACCTTAAGTGTAAAATATTATCATTTAGTCCCACTTGGATTAGATTGGGACATTTATTATTATTTAATTCAAAGAAGAGTTAAAAGAGTTAAAATCAAAGTTTATTTACTAAAACATTTTTAATATAGGGTTATAAATAAGATAAATTCGATTGTAAATATTCATTAGAAAGCTAAAAAGATTTCCTACATAATGGTATTTTATTTGTAATTTTTAGACATTAAATAATTTAATTTATTTATGACACAAAGATGATGCAGTAATTATCATATTAATAAAATATTGACATAATTGATGTTATAAACACCAACATAAATGTAATTTGAGACTTTTTATAAATTACACTAATTTTATAGGTTACTATGATATATTAGTGTTTATTTAATCAACTTTTTTAGAACATATAATTCTGTTATGACTTTCACAAAAATCATATATCAAATAGTGTCAAAATTGACACAAAATAGTTTTTAAATCAAATATTATATTATTAATTGTTATTTTATTCCAAAAAATATAAGGTCCGGAAAAATGACTTATATAAGGATATATATATTAATAATAAACAATTTGGGGTTCTTTTGGCATGTTATAGTAAGTTTATTAACCATATAGTATAAGAAAACAAAAAGACACGGTAAAAGTTAAATTATTTAACTTAAAGTAAAATCTAATTGATAAGGTTAAAATAATAACCTAAACTTGTCTAAATCCTATTTGTTGATAGGATTTCGACCCATACCCACTTTATCTTCGAAATAAGACCCTTTGGAACCATTATCAACCGATTTTGACTTTAATATAAAATAATATTTTGAGATATTCCTAAGGTGCCCCTCTCCTCCCTTATAAAAGGGCAACTCCTCACTCTCTTCCTCACACAACTTTGAGCCTTCAAGATCGGCCAACCCCTGACAAAATCCCTTCTCCACTTCCCTAGTATCATACTAGAGGTACTGGTCTTCTTCAAAGACCATCCTTAGTTCTTTAAGTGGAGGTTAAGTGAAGGCGTGTCAAAAAGAGGTAATATCCATTACCGATCTTTTTCAATTTATTTCTTCTTCAACTTATTCTTCTTTAGTTGTTTCATGATAAAGTAATAACATAAGTATTTATTATATACTGATATGTTATTATAAATATGAAACAACTCTAATTAACCTTCTATCCATCCTACGGAAAAAGGAAATCACCGCGCGTGCGTACGTACGTAATACCGTCTCCACGCCGTGGTGTAATCTATTTTCCACCACCACCTTAATTGGATGGGTATAAAGGTGTAATGAGTAACTATATATGATTATTATAAAGTGATATTGATACTGAAATAGTATACATACACTTCAACACAATTCCACGACCATGGGAACGATATCATCGCTCGTGCGTACGTACGGACTACCGTCTCCACGACGCGATGAGATTCATTCTCAATGATTAACCATTCATGAATGATTATAAAGTATATATAATAAGTACTAATGAAATATATGACCTAATAATGATACTGGAATTATTTATATTTATATGTATGTCATCTACTTAATTCCATTCAATTCAATAAGGAAACCAAAACAGCGTTCATGCGTACGTACGGACTACCGTCTCCATGAACGGTGTATTTCTTTCCATTTACTGATTTATTATATATGTATATTCTGAATATATATATATATAAATAATGTTTTATATTCTGGAATTAAGTAATCATGATCTAAGTAATCATATGAATAATTACAAGTTAAAAACACGAACGACAAATGAGACGATTTTACCCAAAAAGCTACTTTAACATGAATTTACAAAAGAACGGGTAATATAAAGTCATAAGTGGACCATATAAGATATAATAACAATGAATATGATTCTGGAATAAGTAAATAACATGATTTAAATCATTATACAGGAGGTTCGGACACTTACAAAGCAAGTCTGACCTAAGGTAAGGGAAATATCACAATCTCATTTTTATCCGAGATTGTTTATACGTTGGTATTTACTAGGGTGTATTTTATCATCCACATACATGTTACCTCAATATGAAATATTATTTCCATCCTTCTACAATAGTTTATATCCAATTTTACCCTTCGATGAGTTTTTTGTAAAAGATATGAAAGGAATCTTTTGTCGTTTTTCGTACGAGGTAATTTTGACTTTTCCGACAAAAGTACGAAGAATGTTTTTTTAACTTATACGGCATGAATGGATTTTTAAAACATTATTTCCAAGAATCTTCCTTTACAAGTTTTCAAGTTTATTTTTAATCAACTTCTTTTAGTTTAAAATTGTATGACATGTTAAGAAAGGAAAAGTGTTTTTGAAGTAGAAAGAATATTTTCCTCAAGAATGAAGTTCAAGTGTTTTATCAAAATTATTTTCCATCTAAGATAATAAAGGGTTATGTTTTTATCCCTATTATTACATTGATTTGATTATGTTGTGATGGAATTATTTTTATGAATTCCTTTATCATATATGAATTGTTTTATGATGTCATGATGTTTAAGATTCCCATTTTTATTACATGGGTTATGCAATGATGTATGGTTTATGATTTTGTGGCACACATAAGAATGGTATCATTATGAGATGGGTGGGACCTATATCTCCCTCCAATTCATTGGGTAAAGATTTTATATCTCATGAGATAGACATGGATGGAATGGTAGGTTATACCGGTTCAGTGAAACAAGACTGAAACGAGGGTGACTCGGTTCAGAAAAGGACTTTGTCCACTAAGATAGTCTTGGCAATGAGTCATGACTAACAAGAAATGATTCTCTATGATTATGTGTGTATTCCACAAAGTTTCATGTTTTAAGTTATGATTATTATGATTTCATTTCACTACTATGATTTATCCCATGTTATGAAATTATGCTGTCTTTTGCAGGGTAAGATTTCCAAAAGTTATGTTCTTATGAATATGATGTGATTGATTTTTCTTTTGTTTACCCTTATTGAGCATTTGAGCTCACCCTTTTATGTTTTCTTTTCCCCAGGATATAAAGAAAGATTTTAGGTAAAAAAAGGGAAGATCTTTATGGGAGATATTGAAGATCTTTCACCACGATTAGAAGATTACGTTCCGAGTTTCCAAAGACACTAAACTATTACGATCCTTGTGTGTGTGTTTTTGTTATGTACTAAGTATTCCGAAAAAGTAATGTAATGTCTATGTACGATAAGATTAGGGTCTCTACAGTTGGTATCATAGGAAAGGTTTAGTCAACCTTTGGAAACTAGGATGCGAAAACGTTAGTGAGATCCCTAGAGATATTTCTAAGGTATGTCAAGGGATGTCCCTAAAGTTAAGTATACATATAGGTTATAGTACTAGAATTACGCTAACGATCATAGAATTAAACCTAAGATGTTAGATATTGAAGGTAATCCCCCTTTATTATGTTGTTTTCCCCTAGCATGATTTTTGCCTCTCACACTATTCTTTTTGGGTTTTAGAAAATGTCTGGAAAGAAGATGATTCACAATAGTGGAGAATATGATGGACAATGGAATGATATTCTTCATAATGAAATGGGATTTGGAAGTCCAAACATCATTATTATTCCGAATCATCAATCTCATAATATGATCAATAAAGTAAAATTTGGTAAGTTTCCTGACTCGTCTAATAAGAGAAAGATGGAGTTTCATGATGAGCATAGAGGAAAGAAAGTTCAATTTCCCCTATGTAAATCATGTGGGAAGAGGCATCAAGGAGAATGTTTCAAAGGAACTGGAAGATGCTTTGGGTGTGGAAAAGAAGGACACAAAGCAAGTAAGTGCAAAGGAAAAGGTTCAGTTAACACCATAGATGAGGATAATGGTATTGCTACGACATCAACAATGGTTAAATGTTTTTAATGTGGAATGTACGGGCATTATGCAAACCAATTCCCTAAGGGAAAGTCTCATGAAGAGAATCAGTATGGTCGTATGGGAAGTATTTATGTTGATGATGATGAAGAGACTACAATTGATATGTGAGATGAAAGAATTGTTGAAGCTCAGTCAATGGTTTAAGAAGGTAGTGGAATGATTACATGTTTATCAAGTGTAATGTTGTATAAGTAATCTCATGGTACTATGGAATAAAGAGACATCTAAGGATTGTTACACTATTGTCTTTCCTAAGTTTTTAAAGTGTATGATTAATGGTACTAGTAACCATGAAATGTTATTCAGATATTTTTTTGGAAAGTAGATGATATGCGCATAATGAAGGAATAATAAGATAATGAGGTATTTGATTGTATTCATGTGCTCATGACTGATATAAGGAGAAGGTTATATCATGGTTTGAGAATATATAATTTTTGGATTTTGGTATGTGGAAAGAGGTAACTTTTAACTGCATTCATGTTTTCACTAAGTTTCAATGGGTATTCAAGAGAATACGTGATTAAGGCCTTTGAATGTTTGGAATGTGACCAACAAGACATATCTTATGATATATGGGGATCAACGACAGTATTAAATCTCGGGTAATCGTTTTCACTATATTATGAGAGTGGACTGCAGTATTATGGATAAGCCTAAAGATTAGAATGGATTATGTTGGACATAAGTTAGTATTGTTTAAGGATAGAAGATTTTTGATATTATTGATGGGATGTTATAGTAATGTAGTTTTAGAAAAAGGACAACCTGCAGGACGGGCGACAGCCCATCGCGTCGGACAAGGATGTGGGAATCGAACCCACAACCGAAGTGCGACTGGCCTTTATCGCCTACCACTGGCCTACAGGAAGTCCCTGTTTAGTAGAAACTAGTTTTATTATATTAAGCATTATGATATATGAAGTATAAGTTCATTTTAGGAACCATATATGATTAATCTCACTATAGATCGACTTATGCATATAATTTTTGCAAACCTTTTGTTTGAGACAGATGGAATGACTCGTCATTCTATCACATGATCTGCTAACACTTCATGAATAACAAATTCAACTTCATTTATTTAAGAGATGAAGTGGAAATGGTTCTAGGCACGAACAACAGTGAGATTGTACCAAAATAAAGTAAGTATTTATTCTAATGAAAATTTTCAACTTTAGGGAAATGATCTTGAAAACCAAAAATGTTGTCCTAGTGATCTTATACCTGATGAATCAGATGGTACCTTATATCATCACAAATCTATGGATTTGTGATTATTGGCTTTTCCATAGCCATGTTCTCTACCACTCTCCATCAGAACATGATGGTTAGATTTCTCTTCCATATCCATATTTCCACATATGTGGAAACCCAGTGATTAGTTTATTTGGGTAATTGTTACATTTTATACTTTAGTTTTTAAAGCTAGGTTTTGGTATTTTTTTACGATGTGGGTTTCTATTAAAGAAACTTTCGAATAGTAAACCATTTATAACCCCGACGAATTTTGAGGGCGAAATTCATTTTAAGGGGGGTAGAATGTAACAGCCCGAGATTTTATGAAAAATATTCTTTTTAATTTTATTTATGTCTTGTGTTGTACGCTACACCAAAAGGAGCTTGCACAACACACATCCTTGACTTGCCTTGCATTACACGCAATCGCGACCTTCCTCGATAGCGTGTGTTGTACGCAACACCAAGTTTCGCTAAACAACGATATGCTATTAAGATATTATTAAAACTAGCTATTGTGAATAGTAATAACCACTTTTTGAAATTTTGTAAATTTTATTTTTCAAAATGGACTTCATTTATGGATTCGGAGTATCGAATTTAGCCTAAGGTGAAATTTTGGTACTTTTCGGATAACTTTCATATTCTGATGAATAGTGAAAATTACTAAATTTTAATTAAAAACAACTTTTTTAATCGAAATAATTAATAGTTAATTTGAGTGGTTTTAAAGTATATTTAGAATATATTTTTACAATTTAATACAATTTTGGTCATTGGATGTAATTTCACATTTAAACCAGTTATAAACAAGTGTCAATCTTTTGATAGTTATTATCTCTTAAAAACACGCTATTTGTTTTAACAACGGGATTTAATTATGAAATTAATTAATGCAACTTCTATGTTATGAATTTGGTAAAATAGACTTCATTTTTGAATTCGGAATATGAAATATAGCTTAGGATGAAATTTTGGCATTTTTCTGAAAAACTTCAATTTTTGATGAATAGTGAAACCACTAAGTGGTAGGTTAAAAACTGAATTTTGCATAAAACTTAATTTTACCGCTTCTGTGAATGGAATTTCTAAAATCCGACAGACACGGTTGATATCAGTAAGTAAAATGTGGTTCAATGAGATAAAAATAATTTTTTTGGTGAATAGTAACTTTTTACTTTTTTTACCGCGGTTAATAGTAAATAGGGTAACTAAGGGTAAATATGATATTACTATTACCCTAACACATGTACTAATCCTATTGGACAAGTGTATCTCGACCAAAAACAACCTTAAGTGTAAAATATTATCATTTAGGACCACTTGGATTAGATTAGGACATTTATTATTATTTAATTCAAAGAAGAGTTAAAAGAGTTAAAATCAAAGTTTATTTACTAAAACATTTTTAATATAGGGTTATACATAAGATAAATTCTATTGTAAATATTCATTAGAAAGCTAAAACGATTTCCTACATAATGGTATTTTATTTGTAATTTTTAGACATTAAATAATTTAATTTATTTATGACACAAAGATGATGCAGTAATTATCTTATTAATGAAATATTGACATAATTGATGTTATAAACACCAAAATAAATGTAATTTGAGAATTTTTATGAATTCCACTAATTTTATAGGTTACTATGATATATTAGTGTGTATTTAATCAACTTGGTTCGAACATATAATTCTGTTATGACTTTCACAAAAATCATATATCAAATAGTGTCAAAATTGACACAAAATAGTTTTTAAATAAAATAAAATATTATTAATTGTTATTTTATTCCTAAAAATCTAAGGTTCGGCCAAATGACTTAGATAAGGATATATATATTAATAATAAACAATTTGGGGCTAGTTTGGCATGTTATAGTAAGTGTATTAACCATATAGTGTAAGAAAACAAAAAGACACGGTAAAAGTTAAATTATTTAACTTAAAGTTAAATCTAATTGATAAGGTTAAAATAATAACCTAAACTTGTCTAAATCCTATTTTTAGATATGATTTCGACCCCTCCCCACTTTAGCTTCGAAATAAGACCCTTTGAAACCATTATAAACCGATTTTGACTTTAATATAAAATAATATTTTGAGATATTCCTAAGGTGCCCCTCTCCTCCCTTATAAAAGGGAACCTCCTCCCTCTCTTCCTCACACAACTTTGAGCCTTCAAGCTCGGCCAACCCCTGCCCAAATCCCTTCTCAACTTCCCTAGTATCATACTAGAGGTCCTGGTCTTCTTCAAAGACCATCCTTAGTTCTTTATGTGGAGGTTAAGTGAAGGTGCGTCAAAAAGAGGTAATATCCATTACCGATCTTTTTCAATTTCTTTCTTCTTCAACTTCTTCTTCTTTAGTTGTTTCATGATAAAGTAACAACATCAGTATTTCTTATATACTGATATGTTATTATAAATATGAAACAACTCTAATTAACCTTCTATTCATCCTACGGAAAAAGGAAATCACCGCGTGTGCGTACGTACGGAATACCGTCTCCACGCCGTGGTGTAATCTATTTTCCGCCACCACCTTAATTGGATGGGTATAAAGGTGTAATGAGTAACTATATATGATTATTATAAAGTGATATTGATACTTAAATAGTATACATACACTTCAACACAATTCCACGACCATGGGAACGATATCATCGCTCGTGCATACGTACGGACTACCGTCTCCACGACGCGATGAGATTCATTCTCAATGATTAACCATTCATGAATGATTATAAAGTATATATAATAAGTACTAATTAAATATATGACCTAATAATGATACTGGAATTATTTATATTTATATGTATGTCATCTACTTAATTCCATTCAATTCAATAAGGAAACAAAAACAACGTTCATGCGTACGTACGGACTACCGTCTCCATGAACGGTGTATTTCTTTCCATTTACTGATTTATTATATATGTATATTCTGAATATATATATATATAAATCATGTTTTATATTCTGGAAATAAGTAATCATGATCTAAGTAATCATATGAATAATTACAAGTTAAAAACACGAACGACAAATGAGACGATTTTACCCAAAACGCTACTTTAACATGAATTTACAAAAGAACGGGTAATATAAAGTCATAAGTGGACCATATAAGATATAATAAAAATGAATATGATTCTGTAATAAGTCAATAACATGATTTAAATCATTATACAGGAGGTTCGAACACTTACAAAGCAAGTCAGACCTAAGTTAAGGGAAATATCACAATCTCATTTTTATCCGAGATTGTTTATACGTTGGTATTTACTGGGGTGTATTTTATCATCCACATACATGTTCCCTCAATATGTAATATTATTTCCATCCTTCTACAATAGTTTATATCCAATTTTACCCTTCAATGAGTTTTTTCTAAAAGATATGAAATGAATCTTTTGTCGTTTTTCGTACGAGGTACTTTTTGACTTTTCCGACAAAAGTACGAAGAATGTTTTTTTTAACTTATACGGCATGAATATATTTTTAAAACATTATTTCCAAGAATCTTACTTTACAAGTTTTCAAGTTTATTTTTAATCAACTTCTTTTAGTTTAAAATTGTATGACATGTTAAGAAAGGAAAAGTGTTTTTGAAGTAGAAAGAATATTTTCCTCAAGAATGAAGTTCAAGTGTTTTATCAAAATTATTTTCCATCTAAGATAATAAAGGGTTCTGTTTTTATCCCTATTATTACATTTATTTGATTATGTTGTGATGGAATTATTTTTATGAATTCCTTTATCGTATATGAATTGTTTTATGATGTCATGATGTTTAAGATTCCCATTTTTATTACATGGGTTATGCAATGATGTATGGTTTATGATTTTGTGGCACACATAAGAATGGTATCATTATGAGATGGGTGGGACCTATATCTCCCTACAATGCATTGGGTAAAGATTTTATATCTCATGAGATAGACATGGCTGGAATGGTAGGTTATACCGGTTCAGTGAAACAGGACTGAAACGAGGGTGACTCGGTTCAGAAAGGGACTTTGTCCACTAAGATAGTATTGGAAATGAGTCATGACTAACAAGAAATGATTCTATATGATTATGTGTGTATGCCACAAAGTTTCATGTTTTAAGTTATGATTATTGGGATTTCATTTCACTACTATGATTTATCCCATGTTATGAAATTATGCTCTCTTTTGCAGGTTAAGATTTCCAAAAGTTATGTTCTTATGAATATGATGTGATTGATTTTTCTTTTGTTTACCCTTACTGAGCATTTGATCTCACCCTTTTATGTTTTATTTTCCCCAGGATATAAAGAAAGGTTTTAGGTAAAAAAAAGGGAATATCTTTATGGGAGATATTGAAGATCTTTCACCATGATTAGAAGATTACGTTCCGAGTTTCCAAAGACACTAAACTATTACGATCCTTGTGTGTGTGTTTTTGTTATGTACTCAGTATTCCGCAAAAGTATTGTAATGTCTATGTACGATAAGCTTCAGGTCTCTACAGTCGGGCAACCACATGATCTTGGGGAGAGCGTGGCTAGGCAGTTGGTGGGATGGACCACGTGGCTCATTGGCCCAATGGGATAAGCCCATTTGGCATGGATGGTTCAGGTCGACCCAAACCAAATGGGTTGGGTTGGGCCGGGCGAACTGGGTCAGGATGACTGAACTGGGCCGGGTCAGGCCCGGGCAGAGCCGAACAATTTTTTTCACTAAAATGACTATAATTTTGAATCAAAAAGTCCATTTTATGGGCCATCTGTGGCGTTGGGACCCTTGAAATTAGACAATCCTTTTGATATAGCTTGGTGAGTAATTAGTATTGACTAGTGTATGTGGTGAGTTTCCCATGGTTCTTTCCTTGAGTGTTCAGTACGACATTATTTCCTCATCACTGGATAGTAATATCCTCTATGGGATGAGTCCCATAAGTAGTTTTGGAATCCCTCCTTGGTAATAGAGTGATCCTCTATCACCTATGATGGAGTTTTGATCGAATTGATGTAACCTTCGAGAAGAGGGTGTTAATCCTCTGTCTAGTGGGCCGTATCGATAGGGTTTTCCGTATCCTCTAAGAAGGATCCCTACATTACAAGTCGCATCAGTAGGGTCATTGATATCTTCTAAGAAGGATCCCCTATATTTCAGGATAATAAAAATTGGGTTATCGATATCCTCTTGGAATGATCCCCTCTCTATATATCATGACCTTGACCAGTGTTATCTCTTTGGGTCGGGCCCAATTAGTTGGACCTCTTTGTAATATTCTCTGATGACATCAAGGCTTGAGGAGTGAGTTCTCCCGAGACGAGTGTGCCTCGAGAAAAATCCAATGTCAGATGATTGGTTGTTACTTACCCCCTTTACTTTGTCGTAGGTTATGAGTATATATGGATATTATTGGTATTTTTTTTATACGCACATACATATGTAGAGATAATTGTGCATTATTTTTTTGTTTCAAGGTATCCTACTGAGTATTTTTTTACTCACCCCTACACGGGCCTTGCCCACACATGTCGTGTCTTGTGAAGATGATCGACGCTTTGATGGAGTCCGAGAAGGACCATGACCAGGTAGTTCTTAGTGAGATCAGACAGAAGAGGCATACTCCTACGACTTTAGGTAGCTTCCCTTAACCTTCCCTTCAGCTAAGGATTCCTGCGGATGAGTTTTAGGAGCATGTGCTTTTACTTGTTTTCAGTATTTATTTTCGTGGGCTTATATTCTGGTCCAATTCACCTCCTTGTACTTTATATTCCAGTTAAACTATGGTTGTGGTTATATCTAGTGGGTTTCATGCGTGGTTTACTTAGCAATTTTACATTTCATCATATGTGGTCTTGGAGATGTGTTCATGCATATAGATATTTAGTAAAATGCCTCCCATTTGTGGGATATGACTAGTCAACACTTGTCACCATCCCCTGGCCAATCGGAGGCTGTCTTGGGCAAGTCACGACATAGGATCCACTAGGACGAGTAGTGATAGAGTGGTATCGGAGGTGTTTGGTTCCACATTGGGACTAGGAGTCCGTGATATTGGTTTAGGGAAACAATGTTATGTGTTTCGAGTTGGGATTCTAGGACAAGGAATCAAGTGTTGGTGTGGAGACCAATGTATCTACACACCAGGACTCCGGGCACCTACTTTTGGACTCAGGACATGATAACACTTGTTGCAGGGATATTAATGGTACATGCGTCATATAGGAATGGTTTGTGTTTTCCATGTCCTTCATGAGTCAGCTCTCCTGATATACTCTATTAACTGTGGTTCATCTTGATCATTTTCAGGATGCCTGCATGCAGAATGATAGCTACGATTATATTGGGTGACCATGAGGATGGTACGCCATGTGATGATGCATTAGTATAGGGACCTATACCAAAGATGCTCCTTGCACCAGAGATAACACCTTCGAGTGGCACACCGGTGATACCCCCACCAATCGATCAGTAGTTACTACCTTCTCTACTATTAGAGGATGTATGAAGGCTGAGTGCATTTCATGAGTTACAGAGGAAGTGACCTTCTAGGTTCAGGGGTGAGATAGACCCCTAGGTAGCTGAGGACTAGCTAGAGGCACTAACTCGTGTCTTCCGCCTAGTGAGGATGCCTCCCGACCATATGAAGGTCCTATATGAGAGCCTTCTTCATAGATCAGTGGGGTTATGATGGATCTTAGTGACCCTTAAACATGATGAGGCGACTATCTCTTGGGTGGGCTTCGAGCATCTCTTCAGGGAGGATTTCATTCCAGTTGTATTGTGATTAGTGCACATCTTGGAGCTCTGACATCTACAGTAGGGTAGTCAAATGGTATCGGAGTACTCGAAGAGGTTCTCTGATCTCTATTATTACTCCACACATATGATGTGGGACCTATTCTTCTAGGATAAGACCTTCGAGTAGGGGATACATTAGGATATCAGAGCATCGATGATATCCCTTAGCATTCCGAATTATGCTGGGGTACTAGAGAAAGCTCTACTAGTGGAGAGATTTCTAGAATAGAATACACCAGCTATGGGAGATACCAACAGGTAACAGATTGTTGAGTCTTCGATAGTAGGTATCCTATGAGAGTCATAGGGGCCCCAGTGGGTGAGACACTTTAGAAGGTGACCCCAAAATACTGGTATAGCGGTGCAGGTCTCCTAGGGTGGCTCGAGGTAGCCTAGATATAGACATTGTTTTGCATGAAACGACTAGGGAAATATGGCATGGGATTTCCCAGCCTAATATATGGCTTATCAAGGGGATAGTTGAGGGACCACTAAGGCATATGTAAATGTTTGACCAGGGTGGTCTGTAGGGCTGCAGATGTGGCAGGGGAGAAAGTAGAGTAGCAGGTGGTGGGAAGAGGTTTAATATAATACCACCACCACCCCCAGGTGGTCCACCATGGGCTATGGGAGCAGGGGAATAGGGGCAGAGATAGATTTAAGAGATGAATTCTTATGACCCTGGTGCTCCAGATATGATTAGAGGTATGATATGTGACTTTTCAACCCTTGATCCAATTCTGTTAAACACAGGTTTGAGTCACTATTTTCTTACCACAGACCTTGTTTGAGGCTCTACAATTCTTATGGAGCCGTTGGATCAACACTTACATTTAGAGACTTATACTAGAGGGGATTCTATGATTACACACTCGTGTTGACAGTGTCAACTTACTTTTAGAGGTGAGAGATTCATCTTGGATCTCTTTGTAGAGGTATGGAGGCTTTATGATTTTCTTCTCAGTATGAACTAATTATCTACATTCCATTCTCATATTGACTATTTTAGGCGAAGTGTGTGGTGTATCCCCAGAGATGGGACTAGGTTTTTTTTCAATGAAAATGGAATGTATGCAGTGCAGGATGGACTTACTCAGAGGAGGGTGCAACCCATTACTGACCTGTTGGCTAGCCTCACCCTTTGTGTGATGGAGAAGAGGATCCCTCAGTTTCCTACAGTTGTGAACGAGTACGAGGGAATATTTCTTTAGGATGTTCCATAATTACCTCCTCATAGGGATGTTGAATCCTGCTTTGATCTGTACATTGAGAAAACCCTGATATCTACACCCGCATATCAGATAGCTCCCGTGGAGCTTTTGGAGTTGAGGGTACAACTGGAGGAATGGTAGAGGAAGGGATTCTTGAGACCTAGTGTTTTAGCTTGGGCAGACCCAGTTTTGTTTTCCAATAAGGTAGAAAGGATCTTGAGTCTATGTGTGGACTTTTGGAGCCTGAAACAGGTGACCATGAAGAACATATATCCATTGCAAAGGATTGAAAATATCTTCGACCAAGTGAAGGGAGAGAGATGGTTCTCTAAGATATACCTCATATTTTTCTATCATCAGCTTCATGTACGGTGTGAGGATATATCGTAGACCGCCTTTAGATGTTTTCATGGAAACTATGAGTACTTTGTGATGCCGTTTGGCATGAACAATTCCCCATTACTATTTATGGGACTCATGAACAAGATCTTTAAGCCCAACTTCAAGAGGTTCATTGTGGTCTTTATTTATGACATCCTAGTGTAATTAGCATCCAAGTATGAGCACACAATAAACTTTAGTATGGTCCTAGACACACTCCAAGAGAACCATCATTATGTGAATCTCTCAAAGAGTTAGTTCTAGATTTGGGAGGTCCACATTCTAGGGCATGTCATTTTAGAGGCTGGAGTTGCGATGGATTCAGTGAGTATTGAGGGAGTGCTCGCTTAGGATCCACCCAAGAGTGTGACTGAGGTAAAGATTTTCCTGGGTTAGGATGGGTACTATTGGAGGGTTGTGCCCAAATTTTCCAGGGTAGCATCACCTTTGACGGCTTTGTCACAGAAGAGACAACACTTTGTATAGACAGATAAGTTCCAATAGAGTTTTCAGGAGCTGAGGTAGAGGTTGAAGAGTGATCCCATATTGATACTACCAGAGGATGGCATTGGTTATTTAGTTTTATGTGATGTGTCAGGTACTGGGTTGGTTTGTGTCCTAATGCAGGGGAAAATAGTGATTTCCAATAGTTTTTTTATAGTTGTGAAAACATGAGTATAACTACATGACCCACGATATTGATCTAGCAGTAGTGGTCTTCGCATTGAAGATGTGGTGAAATTACATGATGGGTGAGTGGTTTGTTGTCTACTCAGACCACAAGAGCCTCAAGTATATATTTTCTCAGAGGTATCTGAACATGTGACAAAGGTGGTGGCTAGAGTTCCTCTATGACTATGACTATGAAATTTTCTATACTCTTGGGAAGGAGAACGTGGTGGCTGACACACTAAGTAGGAGATCCAACTTGAAGTTTCTATGTGAGGCATCAGAGAATATGGACACACTACATATATCCTTTTTGGATAGAGATGTAGAATCTTACCTTTTGTCGATGGTTGTAACCCCTTAACTCTTGTAGTGAGTCAGGGAGTCAGAGCTTGGGGACATCAACTATGAGACCAAACGTGCTCAGTTTTCTATAGGGAAGGTACCCGATGGATATTCGATAGGTGTGGAGAACATTGTTATCTTTAGAGAGTGCATAGTTATTCTAGTGGCATAGTGAGAGGATATTTTGAGGGAGTTTCACACATCCCATTTTATGGTACATTTGTGCGTGGCAAAGATGTATCAGGATCTCCAATGGCAGTTCTGATGGATGAGGATGAAGAAGTCAGTGGACAACTTCATTTCCCGGTGAGTCAATTGTTAGAAAGGGAAGGCATAGCATCAGGTTCTAGCAGGCTTGACTTAGCCACTCGAGGTTCCAGAGTGGAAGTGGGATGGGATATCGATGGACTTTGTGATGGGTTTACCACACACGTCTATGGGACATGATACCATCTAGGGGATCGATGACCGACTGACAGAGTCAGAAAAATTCCTACCCATCCAGGATGTGATTTCATTAGAGGGATTAGGATGCCTCTAAGTTCAATAGATAGTTCGACTTCACATGGTACCCTTGATTATCATTTCAGACCCTAATGCTCATATCACATCCCAGCTTTAGAAGGGACTTCAGGAGGAATTCAAGAATCAGTTTTGTTTGAGCACAACATTTTATCCCCAGATGGATGGCTAGACAAAGAGGACCATCCATGTTCTAGTGGAAATTATATGACCTTGCATCCTGGACTTTTCCTATAGTTGGGAGGATCATCTTTCTCTAGTGGAGTTTGTGTACAACAAAAGTTCCACTCCACTATTGATATGACACCATTCAAAGCCCTGTATGGGTGGCATGGTGGGATGGACCGCATATCCCAATAGGCCCAGCCCATTGGGACAGACCAGTTTGGGTTGAACTAGACTCACTGGTTTGGGTGGACTGGACTAGGTTGAGCCTGAGTTCGGCCCGACCTTGATTTTTCACTAAAATGTCTATAACTTTTAAACGTAAATTCTGTTTGACGAGCCATCTATGGCCTTGGAACCCTTGTAATGAGATGATACTTTTAAGATGGGTTGGAGATTATTTAGTATATACTAGTGTAATTCTGGAGTTTCCCATGGTTCATTCCTTTAGGTTTCAATACAACATTACTTTCACATCACTAGATAGTAATCCCCACTAGAGTCTGAGTCTCAGATAGAGTTGTGGAATACCTTATTGGGATTGGATCAATCCTGTATCACTTATGATAGAGTTTTATGAGAGTTTACATAACCTCCAAGTGTATGACATTAATCCTCCATCCAGGGGCATTATCAGAAGGGTTTTTGGTATCCTTTGAGAAGGATCCCCTACATTACGAGCTGCATCAGTGGGGTCGTCGGTATCATCTAAAAATAATCCACTACATTGAAATATAATATAGATTGGGTTGTCAGTATCCTCTATGAAGGATCCCATATCTGTATATCATGACCTAGACCTGTGTTATATCTTTGGGTGGGGCCCAAATTAGTGGGACCTCGTTGTAAGAGTATCCGATGATATCAAGGATTGAAGAGTGAGTTCTCTCAGAATGAGTAAGCCTCAAGTGGAATCTTATAGCTGATGATTGGTTGTGAATTACTCCCTTTACCTTGTGGCTAGTTATGATTATATCTCAATATTTTTGGTATTTGTGTTATAGGAATATACCTATGTAGAGATGACTATGATTTAATTTATAGTTTAGGGGTGTCCTACTGAGTATTGTTTTACTCACACCTTCACAGGACTTACCCAAACATGTCGAGTCTTCTGTAGATGATGATGCTTTGACAAAGTCAAGGGTGGACCAGGACCAAGTAGTGCCCATTGAAATTAGAAAGACAAGGAATACTCCTATGGATTCAGGAATCTTCCCTTCACCTACCCTTCAGGTAGGGTTTCCTACGGAAGAGTTTTAGGATCTTGTGATTTCCCTTGTTTTCAATATATCTTTTTGTGGGATTGTATTTCTGCTAGATTCACCTCCTTGCACTTTAATTTCATGTTGCACTCTAGTTATGGTTTATATCCAGTGGTTTACATGAATGGTTTACTTAGAATTTTTGCATTTCACCCTCAGTGGTCTTGGAGACGATTGTGTGCATACATATACTTAGGAAAATGCCTCCCATTTGAGGGATATACATACTCCACACTAATCTCCAGCCCTTGGACTATCAGAGGCGGGCTGGTGGTTTTCACAGTGCGAGCCCCACTAGGATGGGTCGTGATAATAAATTCATTAAACATTAAAATCATTAATTTTTAATAATTTATAATAAAATTAAAAGGTATTTTAAAATAAAATTTAACATATTTTTAGTATAAATTTGAAAATTATTGATTCAATTTAAATAATATAAATAGGGAGGAAAAATACTTGAATGGAAAATTTTAGAACATAGTTTAAATGGAAAATACCTTAACATAAGTCTCATCAAGATTCATACATTGTATAACACTAGAATAATAAATTTATATTTTTAAAAAACAAATTATGAACCTTTTTCAATTTTATTCCATTATTGTTATTATAATTGTCATATTTGATACCATGAATTGTTCAGTTACTAACTCATTTATGTTTACGTTGAATGTTTTGAGGATTTTTAGTTTATTATTGAAAACCCACTTTAGTTGGTTTATCAGAGTAAATTGGTCCCTTTTTTACATATTAAATAGAATATTAATTAAGAAATATTAATAATTTTAATATAATAAACAAAATTTTAGAACAATACATGAACATATGAAATGAAATATTAATTTAATCACTTTGTGGATGTGGTAGTCCATTTGTAGAGATAAAGGATGTTATCTGTAAGAACACGGATCTCTGTTTCAGGTATGTCCTTCTTTTTCCTGGAGTTTTTGAGAAAAATGGGTTTTCTGGAAATTTTTTAAGTACACGCTGTGTACTTTCGGAGTACACGCCATGTACTCCCTTTCCGTGCCAGGCCATGTGTTGGCCGTGTCCGGGCCACACACACGGTTTGTAGAGGCGACGTGGCGGACGCTTAAAGCGGAGTATGGAAAAATGGATTACACACCATGTACTTAAGAAGTACATTCCGTGTACTTTATTTTTTTTACTAAATGCATAGGGGTCGTGCCTGACGGACAGAACACACTTCTTTTAGGTCTCGTTCGTCTGAGAATGACCTGTATGGCCGCGTTTCTTCCCTGAGCTCCAGAACCGCCGTCCGATCTCTGTTCTAGCCGCCGTCGATTGCGTTGGGATCACCTCGGTAATATCTCTATTCTACTTTATCCTTGTTCCATGTTTCCTCCTCGTTTCCATGTTATCGTGGGTTGAGCGTTTTTAGCATTTTCTCATATCTTCGATGTTCTAAGGGGAATCAATCGTCGTGGTTCATGTATATCAATCTCCTAGTACCAAGGTAGGTGTTTTGTGCCTTTTCGTAGGAAGTATATGAATATTTTGTGCAAATTCCTCCAATTCCCTTGAACGGGGAATTGTGGGTTTTCTGTTTTTCCCCTGTTGTTTGTCTTCTTTGCATGATTGCTTGAGTAGATATCATTGATTTTAAATTTGGATAATTTATACTGTGTTCTTATTCTTTGATTTTCATGTTTTTATTATTAAGCATTTTTCCAGTTGCCATGCCTAGTTGTAGGATAGTGGAACTGTTGACCTGTTATGCTGTTGTGCCTTAGAATGATATCCAAGTAGTTCTTGAGGTTTACTTGGGCCGATACGTGCGCTATGCATGTTTGTTATACACAGGACTGTGAGAACCTAGTGTAGTGGACCATAGGGAGAATGGATGGAAGGGCATCTCTAGAGTGTCCTTAATCTACGAAGCGAGACCACAGGGGGAATTGACGTTGAGTTCTTCCTCAGAGAGTCTGTAGTTCCTCAACACGGGCCACAGCGGGAATTGACATTGAGTGCTTCCCCAGAGAGCCTTTAGTACGATATGAGACTATATGGGGAATTGACGGTGAGTGCTTCCCCATAGAGTCTATTAATTATTTAGCTGAACTAGAGGGGTGAGACTGTGTGTGCTTTCTAGAGGGTTTATAGTACTTGTAGGTTGAACCTTAGGGGTTAGGCTGTGAGAACTACCCAATGGTTACCTTTTCATTTTGCTTGCTTGAGTGGATGTTCCTTATGTGATTTATATGTTAGAACTGTGGATTATTACTGCTATGTATTATCCTGTTTACTGATTACTGTACTTTACCTGCCATATATTCACTGAATGTTAGGCACATATCTTTGGGTGGTTACCTATTGGTACTTTTTCTCACACCCTGTTTGGGTCATGCTTTTTGGCCCAAACAGATTATGTTGTTGTAGGTATAGATAAGGGAAAGCGCCCTTCTACTTCAGGTTCTTGATTGCACTAGATCTGGAGAGAATGGGACCGAGCTGAGGCTTTCGATGCTGAGGAGTTTCTCATCTATTTTTCTTTTGTTCTTTGCCTTAGTACTATATTTCAGCATTGTGATCTGTTTGGCTATTTTCATAGACATATATGTATCATGAATCATTTCATATATTTCTGCTCCAGTTGTTTAATTGTTAGTCTTCCGCTGTTTATCATTTACTCTTGTATGAATGTCTACTGCTTCTTCTATTGTTGTTATTTATTTTCTCTTCCACTGTGTACTCTTCCAAAAGGGCATAGTTTCCCCACTATCACACCCAAGACCCTCACTGCTAGTCGGCAGCCTCTAGCATTTGGGGAAATGCGCTTGAGTCCATGTGACCAACTGGGTACAGGGATTTGTAAGAACCCTGATCTCCGTTTTAGGTATGTCGTTCTTTTTCCTGTAGTTTTTGAGAAAAATGGATTTTCTATAAATTTTTGAAGTACACGCCATGTACTTTCTGAGTATATTCCGTGTACTCCCTTGCCGCGCCAGGCCATGTGCTTGCCATGTCCAGGCCACACACACGGTGTGTAGAGGCGACATGGCAGCTGTTTAAAGCGGAGTACGGAAAAATAGAGTACACGCCGTGTACTTTCTTTTTTTTACTAAATACACTGGGGTCGCACCTGACGGACAAAACACACTTCTTTTAGGTCTCATTCATCCGAGAGTGACCCGTACGACCATGTTTCTTCCCCGAGCTCTAGAACCTCCGTCCGATCTCCGTTCAAGCCACCTTCGATTGCGTTGGGATTGCCTTAGTAAGCTCTCTCTTATACTTTATCCTTCTTCTATGTTTCCTCCTCGTTTCCAAGTTATCGTGGGTTGAGAGTTTTTGGATTTTTCTCATATCTTCAATGTTTTAAGGGGAATAAATCGTCTTTGTTCATGTATATCAATCTTCTAGAACCATGGTAGGTGGTTTGTGCCTTTCTGTAGGATTTCTATGAATATTTCATGCAAATTCCTCCAATTCCATTGAATGGGGAATTGTGGGTTTCCTATTTTGCCCCTATTGTTTGTCTGCTTTTCTTGATTGCTTGAGTAGAGATCATTGCTTGTAAATTTGGATAATTTATACTATGTTCTTGTTCTTTTCTTTTCATGTTTTTCTTATTAGACTTTTTGCAAGTTTCCATGCATAGTTGTAGGATAGTGGAATTTTTGTACTGTTATACTGTTGTGACTTCGAATGATAGCCAAGTAGTTCTTGAGGTTTACTTGGGCCGATACGCACTCTATGCATGTTTGTTATACACAGGGCTATGATAACCTAGTGTAGTGGAACATAGGGAGAATGGACGGAAGGGCTTCTCTAGAGTGTCCTTAATTTATGAAGCGAGACCACGAGGGGAATTGATGTTGAGTGCTTCCTCAAAGAGTCTGTAGTTTCTCGATACGAGCCACATGGGGAATTGATATTGAGTGATTCCCCAGAGAGCCTTTACTACGATATGAGACTATAAGGGGAATTTACGGTGAGTGCTTCCCCAGAGAGTCTATTAATTCTTTAGCTGAACCAGAGGGGCGAGACTGTGTGTGATTCCCAGAGGGTTGCTAGTACTTGTAGGTTGAACCTTATGGGTTAGGCTGTGAGAACTACCCAGTGGTTACCTTTTCGTTTTTCTTGCTTGAGTGGTTGTTCCTTATGTGCTTTTTATTTTAGAACTGTGGATTGTTACTGCTGTGTATTATCCTGTTTACTACTTGTTGTTTACTGCTTACTGTACTTTACCTGCCATATATTCACTGACTGTTAGGCACAAATCATTGGGTGGTTTCCTATTGGGACTTTGTCTCACACCCTGTTTGGGTCATGCTTTTGGGCCCTAACAGATTATTTTTTTGCAGGTATAGATAAGGGCAAGCGCCCTTCTACTTCAGGTTCTTGATTGCACTGGTGCTAGAGAGCATGAGACTGAGCCGAGGCTTGCGATGCTGAGGAATTGCTCATCTATTTTTCTTTTTTACTTTGTATTAGTATTGTATTTCAGCATTGTTATCTATTTGGCTATTTTCCTAGACATATATGTATCATGCATCATTTCATATATTTCTGCTCTAGTTGTTTAATTGTTAGTCTTACGATGTTTATCGTTTACTCTTGTATGCATGTCTACTGCTTCTGCTATTGTTGTTTTTTATTTTCTCTTCTATTGTGTACTCTTCCAAGGAGGGCATAGTTTCCCCACTATCACACCCAAGGCTCTCACTGCTAGTCGGTAGCCTCTAGTATTTGGGGAAATGCGTTTGAGGCCATGTGACCAACCGGGTACGGGGCGCCTCTGGGTGGCTTCCGGAACCGGGACGTTACAAAGTGGTATCAAAGGGGTTCTTTTCTCTTGATTTACTATTTGGAGCCTTTATTCAGGGATAAGAAGGATTCAGTACTTGGTGTTAAGCTGTGCTCGGGAGTAGCTAACCTGTGTACAGGGAAAATCCATACTATCTGGATTATTGCAGTTTTCTGGTTTTAAGGTTTTACGGTTGATATGATTTCACCTAGAGTGATTCACATGACTAGTGTTGTTATTGTTGTTGCTATTCTAGTTCTATTTCTGTTGCAACCCAATGAGATGAGGGTATTCCATCCCATGCATCATATAGGAACTTGTTAGAAATCACATGCCATGCATTCTTTTCATGCCATCTAGGGTGCATTAGCAATTTCATGTTGTTGTGATAGAATTTGTGTAGATTATGCATGCTGTTGTGATATATGCTTTGTTAGAATCTCTGCTATTTGTTAGAGTATTGTTTGTATCATACTTTGCTTTATTAGATTCCAATATTTGATTCATGGGGAGTATGGGCCCCCAAAGATCGGAATTTGGCACCTTCTTTCTCGTTTTTCAGTGTTTTCTGGGCTTCGGTGCAGTTTCAGAGCTACTGCCCGGAAAAAACTAGAATACACGGCCTGCACTTTATATATACATGCCGTGTAGTTTTAAACCGTGTCACTGACTGTGTGATCAGAAACACGGGT
Source organism: Viscum album (assembly GCA_963277665.1). NCBI lineage: Eukaryota > Viridiplantae > Streptophyta > Magnoliopsida > Santalales > Viscaceae > Viscum > Viscum album. Next base: position 671,875,043 of record OY728121.1, read on the forward strand.
TGTGAAAAAAACCTCCAGAAACACACCGTGTACGGTAGGTACACGCCGTGTAGTAGTGAGCATGTACCCGACCGTGTAACTAACAACACGGGTCGGGGAAGCTCATGTTATACACGCCGTGTATCCGTGTTCTTAGTACCCGGTCATGTCACAAACAACACGAGATGATTTTCTATCCTCCTATACACACCATTTTTGTTTGGAACACGCCGTGGTAGGATCAGCCGTGTACTTGGACGTGTCGCCAACAACATGGGTTGGGGAAATCTTCAAGTACACGCCATGTTTGTTCGGAACACGCCGTATAGTCTCAGCCGTGTAGCCGGTCGTGTAACTAATAACATGGTTCATTGAAACCTTGCATACTACACGTTGTGTCCACTGGGAACACACTGTGTAGTCTCAGTTTAAGAAGACCGTGTGGGTTAGCCGTGCAAGGAGACACGGGCAGGGGAGTGGAGTTAAGTACACACCGTGTAGCGTTTATATACACCATGTAGTCTTATTGTGTAATCTTGAGGGTTTCCTTCTCCTATTTCCATTTTGTACTCCTTTGTTTTCTGTACTTTTTTTCCAATCTAAGGTATGATTTTGATCATTCAGAGCTATGCCTTCGAGACATCCTCCGGTTTTACGTCAGTTGTCAGACAATGATCAGATGCTAGAAATGGATGATCAGGGACTTCCCGCCGATCCTCCATTCGGGCCAGCCTTGGCACCAGCTGTCATACCAGTTGCAGGCATGGATGTATAGTTCCGAAAATTCTTTATGAGGATGATGCAGACCTTTCAGGGAGCACCAACTCCTGTCACGACTATGGCAAACTTGGCGCATGTTTTCCAGCAACAACATCCTCCTACTTTCTCGGGGGAAGGAGGACCACAGGCTGCAGAGTCATGGATGGAATCCATGCTGACTATCTTCGAGCATTTGGAGACACCTACAGAGAGGCGAGTCAAGATCTCTACCTACATGCTCCGAGACCCCTCCAAGAGGTGGTGGGACGTGATCTCACAGGTGGGTTATCAGCAGGTTATGGCTTTGGAGGAGTTCCAGTGCGTGTTCCACGACTACTTCTAACCGGAGACCCTAAGGGCCGATCGAGCCTGGGAGTTCATGAGTCTAGAGCAGGGTGCTCTTTCCATCATGGAGTATTCCTCTCGTTTTACCGAGCTGCATCATTTCACACCCCTCCAGGATAGAAGTTGGGTGTTCTTAGTAAGGAAGTTTGAGAATGGACTCAGGAGGGAGATCCTCTCACAGGTGAATATCTTCTAGTTGACTTCTATCACTTCCATCATCAACCAGGCACTGATTTCGGAGCGCAATATAAGAGAATCCGAAGCTGTGAGCCAGGGTGGTTCTACTTATAGATTTAGTGTTCCTCCAATTAACAACAGGAAGCGCCATAGGGAGCCTGTGCGTGGTGATCCGAGGAGGCGAGATACAGCTTCAGGTAGCCAGGTGGTATGCTACCAGTGTGGAAGGGCAGGGCACATGAGGCCGCAGTGCCAAAGAGATCTAGTGGAGTGCCGATCTTGCGGAAAGATGGGTCACCTTCAGCGTTTCTGCCAGGTTTTCTCACCCGTAGCTGGTGACAGTGGTTCTTCCATGACTCCTCGTTCAGGATCAACACCAGCAGTTTCTCACCAGTCATGGAACTGGAGTTCTTCCGGCTGTTCGGGATGAGGTGGAGGTTGAGGCCATGGAAGTCAGTCACCAGTCCTCCAGCACTAGTAGGGAGGATCATCTTAGAGTGGTCAGGCAGGGTCACAGGGCCGCGGGACATGCCAGTCTTTAGCGGTGGAGCATACCTATCAGGGGAAAGATCCAAGACCTTCTACCATTCGAGGTACGATTTTAGTAGCCTCAGTTTTATCTTCAGATCTTTTCGATACTGGTGCTACGAATAGATTTATCTCTATTGCTATCGTGGATAGCCTTGGGCTCTGTATCTTTTCTTCTGCCGACTGTTGACACTAGACACACCTTTGGGGACGAGAACATCTAGTGTACGTCAGTGCAGAGAGTTCCCTCTCGAGGTTGCATGGTATTTTTTCTTATGGGATCTCTATGTCCTAGAGATGATAGGCTATAATGTCATTCTCGGGATGGACCGGTTGGTACCCTTCCCGGAATTCATCGACTGTTATTGCCGCAGGGTGAGTTTTATCTCACCATAGGGTGAATATTTTCTTCATAGAGGCGAATGGGATGTTCATGAGAGTCGAGTAGGACTCGAGCATCATGGGATAGGAAAGGTGACTGACCAGATTTCTAGTATTTATCTGGATGACCAGGGGACTTGACAGTTGTACTTTCCTCCAGTGGTGGATCATTTCAGGGATGTCTTTCTATAGGAATTTTCAAGTTTTCCTCTAGAGCATGAGGTGGAATTCTCTATTGAGCTCATGCCAGGAGCGGCACCGGTGTCCATTCCTCCCTATAGGATGGCTACACCTGAGTTGCAGGAGCTCAAGAAGCATTTGGAGGAGTTGCAGGCAAAGAGTTTCATCCGACCCAGTACTTTTCCTTAGGGTTTTCCTGTCCTGTTTGCAAAGAAGGTAGACGATACCCTTAGGCTCTATGTGGATTATCGGAATCTTAACCTATAAGGCCCCAGCCTTAAACCTTACATAATATTGAAATAAATGAATAATTCATATTTAGGATCTTTTCAGGTTTAGAGTTTTAGAGAATTAGGTCATAACTATTACATCTCAAAAGATTACAAAGTAGACACTTCTACTAAGTTTCCATAAAATAAAAACTCTTTAAAAGAAACATGTCTAGTTCCATGTTTTAGATAGCATGACTTTCCCTTGATCCCATCCTTGACCCTATTCTACATTAAGTCATGTGAAAAACATTTCAAAAAATACTTGGGGTGAGCATAAAAAGCTCAGTAAGGGATACACAAAGAATGAAAACTGTTAGTTTTTTTCAAATCAACAAGTAAACCATGTATAATTTATCAAAGTAATGCCTTTCACTTTTAGGAAGTAGTAAAAACTCTTCACTGAAAAAAATATCATTACTTACCCTTTTGTAACCAAAAGATTACCATAAAACCATATAAAGAACACATAACATATAAAGGTAACTTGGGACATAAACATACTTAAATGGAATAACCATATGGTCGACTTCCACACATACTTAATGGAATAGCCATACGTCCGACTTCCATACCCAATGCATTGGAGGTTATATCGTAACCACCCGTCCTGGTATTCAAGGAACCACCCGTCATATGGTTTATCACGTAACCACCCATAAAATGACCCAGTACCATCATTACAAATAAAATATTGAAAATATAAACATTTCAATAACAACATTTCATTTTCAATCAAAATAAGTAATTCCAAGATATTGAATTAATCAATCCATTTTCAAAAATCATTTAAAAGAGATTTTTGAATCAAAGTGTCCCATACCACTTTGAAGCTTTTATTGGAATTATAATTTTAAAACATTAATGTCCATATAAATAAATACTGAAAACCATTTTGAAAACATGGACATTAAAGATAAATATTTATAATAATAAATCTTTAAAACATTTTAAATGATATTTTTGTTAAAGAGTTTTTAACAAAATGAGAGACTCTTGAATACAAAAAATTGCGGAATAACATTTAATCCGAACTTTATAATATAATGAGAATAAAGGGATTCATGATATAATATGTCGAAAGATAGTATACACACCATATAAGAGTTAATTGTTTCATAACAACTATGAAGTCTCAAAACAAATGTAAAATGAGATGAAATCCATTATAAAGAAGGTATCCTTAAATTAAGGATAAATCAATCTCATAATTATGTGAGAAAAATATAAATACACCCAATATAAGTGGATATTAAGTGTAAAACAATCAAAGGTCATTCACACATATTCATAGGATGACATATTCAATAACTACATGTTGAACCCAAAGAAATCGAAATTGGGTTAAGAAGTTCCTTTGGTAAAATTTGACAGGCTAACGACGTCAAATAAAATTTTACAAAAAGGGTTGATGAGAGAGATAAAGGGGATCTCATCACTTGGACATAAAATTTACATAAATAAGGATATAGAATAACATATCCCAACATAATAGTATGTGAATTAAAAGACATAACAAAAGAAGTCTTTTTAAAAAAAGGAGGGTGAAAAGTCCCCTTACCGAGTTGGGTAACTTTCGAAAAGTACACCTCATGGAAGAAGGGTCATACAATGAAAATTTCAATACCAATAAATGAAATTATACTACAAAAAGTGTATAATAATGGGCAGTACATACACCACTCAAAGTAAATAGTGGAAAACGTAGCATAAATGTCACGAGAATAAAAGTGAGATGAAAAATCCCTTACGAAAACTCGACAGCCTAACGACACCACTTAAAACTTCCAAAAATGGATTTATGAGATTAAATAGGGTCTCCCATAATATTAAAATAAAAATTAAAGTATGAGTAATATAAAAGAACATCCCAAAACATAAGAAAGATGTGCTTAAAATAAATGACATAAAAGAGAGTACTTAAAAACAAAGAGAGAGGTTGGATCCCTTACCTCGGGTCCGAATTGACTCGATCGTTCTTTAACGTCCTCAATAATAAACTTGAGTTAATTTATACTTTATTAAGAACCTTTTTTCAAGTTCATTATTCCTTTTATATCACTTATTTCCTTGTTATAAACATTATGTAATCATTTACGTTAATAATGTTTGTTTTGTCGATATTTGGTTCTTAAGTCGAGAGTGTACTTCTTACAATTACATATTGTTCATGTGGCCAAAGGTTCATTATATCCAGAATGATATTCATGATTTGGATATCATATATATCATATATATCCATAATATAAAAGTATTTATAATATTACATAATCATTCAGAGGTAAGAAATGAAATGCACCGTTCATGGAGACGGTAAGCCGTTCGTACGCATGAACGCTACTTTCATTTCTATGTCGTATTAATGGAATTAAAAACAAATGATAAGTATGTATATTTTAATTCCAGAATTATATTAGTCATTTATATGTAACATAAATCATATATAATAACTTTAAATCCATCCTTTATACATCCCACATATGGCATTAACGAATCAAATCACTTTGAGGGGGCGGTAGTCCGCACTTTCTAAAATGAAATTATCGTGTTTACCCACAATGGAAACCATAAAGGTATGGCACAAAAGAAAAATACAGAATCTTAAGTAAAACATAAACATATTATATATCATATATAAATATAGAGACATATTAATGTCCACCTTTGATGGTGTTATATGAGTGTTGAACAATCATCGTTTCGTGAGGCAGAAATTTGCCATCCACAGAAACAGTATGTTCTTTAACCATTAGATGTAGGTGTGTGTAAGTGTAGCTCGAATGATTCTTATAAAAACATCCTATTATATTGAATATACTAGAGTTGTTACAAAAGAAAAGAATAAAAATAGTTTAGGGGGTTGGAGAAGCAAAATAAAACAAAAGAACACAAGTGAAGACATTACCTTAAAATCGGGTAAGTCTTTTTGATTTGAGCTCAAAGGCTTACTTGGGAAGACTTCTGCCCAAAGTGAGGCTTCTAGGAGTAAGAGAGGTATGTGGAGAGACAAAAAGGGCAGATATTGGCCGAACCAAAGGCTTGAGAGGTATGGGTAAGGTGATAGTGGTGGGGGACTTTTATAAGAGGAGAGGAGGGGCACTCTTGGAAAGTAAAGACATGTTACTTTATTTTAAAAAGAGTTTCGGATTTAAAAGGACCAAAATTGATATAATTAGAGGATAAGGTGATAAGGGTTCAAAATATACCCATCCAATCGGTTTTTTACAAGTTTAGGTTTTAGTTTTTACATTATCCTTTCATTTTATTTAAATCGTTAAATAATGAGGTAATCGCTGCATCATCATGATGTCATAAATAATTTAATTTATTTAATGTCTAAAAATTACAAAAAAATACTATGATGTAGGAAATATTTTTATCTTTCCAATTAATAATTATATTAAAAAATATGACTTGTATAACCCCATTTAAAAATTATTTTAGTAAAACAACCCATGTTTGTGTCATTTTTGCTTTTACATTAAATAAAAAGATAATAATGTCATTTTCCTTCCAAAGTGGCTCCATGGGGTCCCCAAGTTGACCCATGGATTGTATTGGTTGGCCATGACACATCCAATAAGGGTAGGACATGTTTCAAGCTCATCTCATATTATTAAAACATTATTTTTACCTTAAACTACACTAATTACCTCTAATCGTGATTAAAAACTTAGAAGTTACTATTCACCAAAAAATTATTTTAATTCCATTGAACCACATTTTACTTCTTAATGAAAACAATGTTTGTTGGATTTTTGAAATTCAAAACACATAGGTGGTAAAATTTCATTTAAATGGAAAATCAGTTTTTATAAGTACCACTTAGTGGTTTCACTATTCATTAAAAATTGAAGTTCTTCAGAAAAATACCAAAACTTCACCCTAAGATATATTTGATATTCTGAATTCAAAAATAAAGTCTATTTTACAAAATTCAAAACATATAAGTTGCATTAATTAATTTAATAATTAATTCCCGCTGTCAGAGAAAATACACTACGGGAAAAAAGGGCATTTGCGACGGGTTATTTGCGACGGGAATAAATCCCGTCGCAAATAGTCCTGTTAAAAACTTATTTGCGACGGGGTTATTTGCCCGTCGCAAATAAGTAGCCTTTTGCGACGGGACAGCTTTCCCCGTCGCAAAAGGACTGGCGCGGTTTGCGCGCCAAATCGCGGGAAACTTATTTGCGACGGGGGAATATTCCCATCGCAAATAACCGGCGGCGGTAAAAGGTATTTGCGACGGGAATATTCCCCCGTCGCAAATAGTATGTCGGCAGGTTGTTATTTGCGACGGGACCCGTCGCAAATAACTATTTACCCGTTGACCGTAATAAATGTTGGCTAAGGTATTTGCGACGGGTACCGTCGCAAATAGTATTATTTGCGACGGGATACCCGTCGCAAATGGGCCCGTCGCAAATAATCTAACCTATAAATACCCCCATCCGTTTTTTTCACTTCATTCTCATTCTCTATCTTTTCCTTCTCTCAAAATTATATTTCTAGAGTTCAGTTTTTTTCCAGTTTAATTTTTTTCTCCGGAGCTGATATTAAAGTTTTGAAGAACGATCAGAGCAGATCAATTTTCAAGGTATTTATGTTCATTTTAATTTAGTATTTATTTTTAATTTTTTATTAGTTTCAATTATTCTTAATTAGTTGTAATTTAATTATGTTTACATTGTTTTATTACTTAATAAATTTAAATTATTAGTATTGTTCATAGTTAATGGTAATTAGGAATAATTAGTAATAATTTTTAATAATTAAGAATAAATATTAATAATTAGTAATAAATACCAATAATTAGGAATAATAACATTATTACATTATTAGTCTATTTTATTATTAATATTAAAATAATATAATTTTTTATATATATACAATTCTCTTTTCATCTGTGTGTTTGCTGTCTTCACATGTATTATTTGTATGTGGAGATAGAAAACGCACAGATAAAAGGAGAATTGTATATAAATTAGAAAATTATATTATTTTAATATTAATAATAAAATATATTAATAATGTTATTATTTGTAATTATTGGTAATTATTCCTAATTATTGATAATTATTCATTTAATTACTAATAATTAGGAACAATTATCAATAATTATCAATAATTAAGAATAATTAGTAATAATTAGTAATAATTACCAATAATTAGTAATAATTAGTAATAATTAGTAATAATTATCAATAATTAGTAATAATTACCAATAATTAGTAATAATTACCAATAAGTAGTAATAATTACCAATAATTAGTAATACTTACCAATAATTTGGAATAATTACCAATAATTACCAATAATTAGTAATAATTAGTAATAATTACCAATAATTACCAATAATTAGTAATAATTAGTAATAATTACCAATAATTACCAATAATTAGTAATAATTAGTAATAATTAGGAATAATTAGTAATAATTAGGAATAATTAGTAATAATTAGTAATAATTAGTAATAATTAGTAATAATTAGTAATAATTAGTAATAATTAGTAATAATTACTAATAATTAGTAATAATTAGTAATAATTAGTAATAATTAGTAATAATTAGTAATAATTAGTAATAATTAGTAATAATTAGTAATAATTAGTAATAATTACCAATAATTACCAATAATTACCAATAATTACCAATAATTACCAATAATTACAAATAATTACCAATAATTACCAATAATTACCAATAATTACCAATAATTAGTAATAATTAGCAATAATTACCAAAAATTAGGAAAAATTAGGAAAAATTAGGAATAATTACCAATAATTAGTAATAATTAGTAATAATTAGTATTAATTACCAATAATTATTATTAATTACCAATAATTAGTATTAATTACCAATAATTAGTAATAATTACCTAAAATTAGTATTAATTACCAATAATTAGTAATAATTACCAATAATTAGTAAGAATTAGGAATAATTACCAATAATTAGTAATAATTAGTAATAATTACCAATAATTACCAATAATTAGTAATAATTAACAATACTTACCAATAATTAACAATAATTGCCAATAATTACCAATAATTGCCAATAATTACCAATAATTAGTAATAATTAACAATAATTGCCAATAATTACCAATAATTGCCAATAATTAGTAATAATTGCCAATAATTAGTAATAATTGCCAATAATTACCAATAATTAGTATTAATTAGTATTAATTACCAATAATTAGTATTAATTACCAATAATTAGTATTAATTACCAATAATTAGTAATAATTACCTATAATTAGTATTAATTACCAATAATTAGTAATAATTACCAATAATTAGTAAGAATTAGGAATAATTACCAATAATTAGTAATAATTACCAATAATTAGTAATAATTACCAATAATTACCAATAATTAGTAATAATTAACAATACTTACCAATAATTAACAATAATTGCCAATAATTACCAATAATTGCCAATAATTACCAATAATTTGTAATAATTAACAATAATTGCCAATAATTACAAATAATTGCCAATAATTAGTAATAATTGCTAATAATTACCAATAATTGGTAATAATTACTAATAATTCCCTATAATTAGTAATAATTAATAATAAATATTAATAATTACCAATAATTAGTAATAATTATTAATAATTAGTAATAATTACTCATAATTAGTAATAATTACTAATAATTAGTAATAATTACTAATAATTAGTAATAATTACTAATAATTAGTAATAATTACTAATAATTAGTAATAATTACTAATAATTAGTAATAATTACTAATAATTAGTAATAATTAGTAATAATTAACAATAATTAACAATAATTACTAATAATTAGTAATAATTAGTAATAATTAGGAATAATTAGTATTAACTACCAATAATTAGTATTAATTAACAATAATTAGTAATAATTACCAATAATTAGTAATAATTACCAATAATTAGTAATAATTATTATTAATTACCAATAATTAGTATTAATTACCAATAATTAGTATTAATTACCAATAATTAGTAATAATTACCAATAATTAGTAATAATTAACAATATTTACCAATAATTACCAATAATTACCAATAATTACCAATAATTACCAATAATTAGTAATAATTACCAATAATTACCAATAATTGGTATTAATTACCAAGAATTGGTATTAATTACCAATAATTGGTAATAATTACCAATAATTGGTAATAATTACCAATAATTGGTAATAATTACCAATAATTAGTAATAATTAGTAATAATTACCAATAATTAGTAATAATTAGTAATAATTACCAATAATTAGTAATAATTACCAATAATTAGTAATAATTACCAATAATTAGTAATAATTACCAATAATTAGTAATAATTACCAATAATTAGTAATAATTAACAATAATTAGTAATAATTACCAATAATTAGTAATAATTAGCAATAATTAGTATTAATTACCAATAATTAGTATTAATTACCAATAATTAGTATTAATTACCAATAATTAGTAATAATTACTAATAATTAGTAATAATTACCAATAATTAGTAATAATTACCAATAATTAGTAATAATTAGTAATAATTACCAATAATTAGTAATAATTAGTAATAATTACCAATAATTACCGATAATTAACAATACTTTCCAATAATTACCAATAATTACCAATAATTAGTAATAATTACCAATAATTAGTAATAATTACCAATAATTAGTAATAATTACCAATAATTAGTAATAATTACCAATAATTAGTAATAATTACCAATAATTAGTAATAATTACCAATAATTAGTAATAATTACCAATAATTAGTAATAATTACCAATAATTAGTAATAATTACCAATAATTAGTAATAATTACCAATAATTAGTAATAATTACCAATAATTAGTAATAATTACCAATAATTACCAATAGTTTCCAATAATTACCAATAATTAGAAATAATTACCAATAATTAGAAATAATTACCAATAATTTGGAATAATTACCAATATTTACGAATAATAACATTAGTAAATTATTTGTATATTTTATTATTAATATTAAAATAATATAATTTTCTATATTATATACAATTATCTTTTCATCTGTGTGTTTTCTGTCTCCACATGTAATATTCACATTCTTTTTCAAAATTATCAACCTACTCGCCAATGGAGAGGTGAAAGTGAATGCAAATATTACATGTGGAGACAGAATGTTAAACACACAGATGAAAGGAGAATTGTATATAATATAAAAAATTATGTTATTTTAATATTAATAATAAAATATACTAATAATGTAATAATGTTATTATTATATAATTAATGTTTATGAAAAAATTATATTAGTATTATTAAAATAATAAAAAATCAATATAATATTAAAATTATCAATATTTGTAACATGTTTTGCTTTATTCTCAATATATTCAATCTTTACTTGAGTGTTTTTTCTAACAAATTATTCAAAACTAGTAATGATTTTATATTTTATAGAGAAATATGGAACAACGAGGTCGTCAACAATCATTATTAGGTGACCGCATATGGATAAATCAACGTAGAAATCCAAATGGTTCTGGTTTAAATCCAGTATATGTTGAGGGTGTGGAGATTTTTTTATCATTTGCGGCATCAAATTCAGAATTTGTTTCAGAAGGAAAAATAAAATGCCCTTGCAGAAAATGTGCATTGAGAAAGTTTGACATGTTTGAAAAAGTGGTAGAACATCTCTTGCGTTTTGGTTTTCAACCAGATTATGTTTTTTGGTATCAACACGGTGAACGCAGTTCCAGAGCAGGTGATACCAACTTGATTCCGGATCCATCCCGGTTTCAAGATTTAGTACATGATGTTGCAGGTTCATCTGTTCAACATACAGAAACTCCGGCTGATATAGCTTCAAATCCTGAGTTGGCACCGTCTGAATTTTATGAGTTGTTGAAATCTGCTGAGGATGCATTATATCCTGGCTGCAAGATGAGAAAATTAGAAGCAGTTGCAAAATTTATGGCTATCAAATCAGATAACGGAATGTCAAACACCTGTTTTGACCAGATATTTTCTTTGCTGAAAACACTGTTACCCGAAGGAAATGTTTTACCTGCAAATTACTATGAGAGTAAGAGGCTGGTTCGAAATTTGGGACTTACTTGTCAGAAGATTCATGCATGTTCAAATGAATGAATTTTATATTCTGGGGAAAATGAGTCGTTGGATAGTTTTCCTACATGTGGGCAACTGAGATATAAAGAAGGACAACGGGAAGTCTGGTTTGATTCCTGTAAAATAGTTGAGATATTTTCCGCTTACATCCAGACTTCAGCGTTTATTCATGTCTAAGAATACAACGACAATGATGTCATGGCATAAAGAGAATATTTCAACCGATAAAAGCTTGAATCATCCAACCGATGGTGATTCATGGAAACATTTTGATAGAGTGCATCCATCCTTTTCTTTAGAAGCTATAAATGTTCGACTGGGCCTTTCCACTGATGGTTTCTGTCCGTTTGGATCTTATGGTAGTCAATATTCATGTTGGCCAGTTTTTTTAACTCCGTACAATTTACCTCCATGGATGTTGATGAAGGAGCCATATATCTTTTTGACTTTACTAATTCCAGGACATCCGAAGAAAAATATTGATGTTTATTTGAAGCCATTGATTGATGAATTAAATTTATTGTGGAGTACTGGTGTCAGTACATATGATGTTGCAACGAAACAGAATTTCATACTGAGAGCAGCATTGATGTGGACAATAAGTGACTTCCAGGCTTATGGGATGTTATCTGGCTGGAGTACACATGGTCAGAAATCATGTCCTTACTGTATGGGAGAGAACAAAGCATTTATGCTCATTCATGGAAAGAAACCTTGTTATTTTGACTGTCATCGCAGATTTCTTTCAGCTGATCATCCTTTTCGCAGAAACAGATCTCATTTCAGAAAAGAAACAGTTGAAAGGGATGGACCTCCAAAAATGCTATCAGGTTCGGAGTTAATATCAGTTGTATTTTCATTACCTCCCATCACTTTTGGTCCCACAATAAACCAACATAAAATTTCTGGTTTTGGGAAAGAACACAATTGGATTAAACGTAGCATATTTTGGGATTTTCCATATTGGTCTGATCTGTTGGTCCGACACATGTTAGATGTCATGCATATTGAGAAGAACTGTTTTGATAATTTGTTTCATACAGTTTTGGATATGCCAGGAAAGAGCAAAGACAATGTAAATGCACGTTTAGATCTTGCCCAAATTTGCAGGCGTCCAGAATTGGAACTATTTGAGAATGTCAGAACAGAAAGGTTACTGAAACCAAAAGCATCTTATACACTGTCTAAAGAAAACCGTTTATTATTTTGTCAGTGGATTGCAGATTTGAGACTTCCAGATGGCTGTGCTTCTAATTTGGGTAGATGTGTAAAGAATGGTCATATTACTGGATTAAAAAGTCATGATTGTCATGTTATAATGGAGAGACTTCTACCCATTAGATTAAGAGGTCTGTTGAATTCTGGGATTTGGGATTCCATAACAGACATGTCTCATTTTTTTCGGGAAATTTGTGCGGCTACGGCAGATTATGATGCTCTAGGAAAACTTGAAAAAGATGTTGTTGTAATTATATGTAAACTGGAAAAAATATTTCCGCCGTCTTTCTTCGACTCAATGGAACATTTGATGTTACATTTTCCATATGAATCCAAATGTGGAGGTCCGGTACAGTTTCGATGGATGTACCCATTTGAAAGATGCATGCAAAAATTGAAAAGAAAAGTACGTAACAAAGCATCTGTTGAAGGATCTATTGCAGAAGCTTATTTGCAAGAGGAAATATCTTTTTTCTTCTCCCATTATTTTGAATCTGAGTATCCTTCAAAACACAACCGAATAGGATGGAACTAGAGGAATATTGATGAAATCGACAGTCAATTATCTATTTTCAACCAGTCAGAGCTTGGTTTTGGTGGAGTTTATGAACGCTGGCTTTCAAATGATGAACATCAGAGAGCTCATACGTATGTTCTGCTCAACTGTGAAGAGATGACATCAGTTGTACTGTAAGTGTTTATATCACTTATTCTATCATTTATGTTACAGTAAATAACTTTGGTTTTTATAGGTTGTATGATAATCATATCAAGAAACAAATTCCACAAATTACAGCAGCTGCTCTCGAAGAACGTCGACTGAAAAATTTCTCTCAGTGGTTTCAAAAACTGGTAACATAAATTCTTTATCTTTTAGCAACTCATTCAATGTATAGTTTACTATATTGATAATTATTTCACAAATTTTCAGGTGTCTCGACATGCTGATAAAATTGACAAACAGCTGTGTGTATTGAGTAACCCACCTTCCAAACTTGTTAAAACTTATAATGCATATGTGGTGAATGGATTTCGATTCCACACACATGCATATGGGGAATCGAAAAAAACAATGAACAGTGGAGTTAGCTTGAGAGGATCTCATCATCGAGAAAATGAAGTTGACTTTTATGGCATACTTGATGAAATCATTGAACTCTGTTATCTTGGAAAACATTACATAACCATGTTCAAATGTCGGTGGTTGGATACAGAGAGAGGCGTGCGTGTTCATCCGACTCATGTAATCATCGATATTAAATGTAAAAGTGTTCTCACAGTAAATGAACCATTCTTATTGGCTCAACAGGCATATCAAGTTTATTATGCAAAGTACTGTGCAACATCAAGAGACTTGACTGATTGGTGGAGTATAATAAAAATCAAAATTCGAGACAATCAGTTTAGTCAAAGTGAATGTGCTTTCACTGATGTGCAAAGAATTAATGTTTTTCAAAAGAGTACTCAAAATCAATCTTTTTTACAAAGAGACATGAGTATCGATGACGACACCCCACATTTAAGAGTCGGTGATGACGATGATGTTAATGATGTCACATATGAATTTGAAATGGTAAGAGATGAAGCAACTGTAACTCGAATGGATATCGATGATTTTGAGGAGGAATATGAAGATGACATTGACATATATGAAGATGATGATGAAGATGAACACTGATAGCATTCCATGGTATTTATATACAATCATAATATGTATATATGTATATATGTATATATAATAGTAATTATCATTTATTTGCTAACATTAACATTTTCTGTTTCAGATGGACGAGGCCACATTTCGTGAGTTGGCGGATGCTGACCTGACTTTCGATGCAGATGCGTTGCTGACAGATGACCCTCAGCCTGCAGGCGCTCCAGGGAGTACGCGGAGGGGGCGCGGTCTTGCACGATTGATGATTCCTGACCCCGTCCCCGAGCGACGTCCACGTCTTGGGTTTGATCCACGCACACGGAGGTGTGATAACCTGTGTGATAACCTGTGGATTTGACTAAGATTTCATTAATCTATTCACATAATAAATGTTTATTATTTTTTCAGTTTTCCGCATATAGCAGTCGGACAGGGCAGCACTATTTTGCGCAACTATTTCTCTCAGTCGTGGACCACATGAGAGCAGATTTCCATTGATGTGCAGTAGGCCATGTTCGGCCATTGGTTGGTACGTACGTAAATAAATAATTTTTATTTTGAAAATTATTTCATTTCTAACTTGATATTTTGATTTATTTGTAGGGTTTATGGTATCCGATCGAGGATACCATGCGTGACTCCATCCACGAGGCATGGGAGGTGGCCATGCGTGATCGCCTTCGTCCGTTTTTGTACAATTTAAGAAAAGCTGCGATGAAGAAAGCAGGAGTGTCAGATTTTGAGGAGTCATGTAGAGCACACCGACCAGAGTATATTTCATCCCATGTATGGGATGGATTATGTGCGCACTGGTTGAGTGGTGCCTTTCAGAGGAGATCATCGGTGGGGAGGCAGAATCGGGGGAGACAGGAGGTGACTCATCGAGCTGGGAGTCGTTCTTTCAGTACTCATAGACAGCATCTGGTACGTACATTATTTATAAATATTTTATATAACTATAAATATTAACAGTTTATTTTTTATTCTTATAGGCTGTCGAGCACCCCGATATTACAGAGTACGACGTATATCGGAGGATGTATAGTGATCCTGCTACTGGGGAGCTCAAAGGTGATCGTCAGCATCACATCGTGGTCAGTATTATTTGTTTTCAAGTTTAAAAATTAACTGCATATAATATATTCACAATTTTAATTTTAAATTGCAACTATAGGAGTCATATGAGGCCGCAGCGTCACAGGCCCGGCCTGAGAGTCAGGCCGAGTCATCAGATCAGACCACTGCCCATCAGTTTGATGAGGCGGCATGGATACAGGCCACCCAGTATGCCTTCGAGAAGGGACGGGTAGTTGGTATCAGATCTCGACTGACTCCCGGAGATTATTATGGCAGTGCTGCGATGTCGGTGTCCAGCTCGAGAGGAGCTCGTGCATCTTCTTCTACTACACAGTATGAGGATCAATTGCGATCTCAGACTGCACAGATAGAGAGTCTCCGACAGGAGCAGGAGCAGATGCGTCAGCAGCATGAGGAGGAGCGTCGACGCCAGCAGCAGTTGTACGAGGAGCAGACGAGTCGGTGGCAGCAGCAGCATCAGGAGCAGATGGAGTACATGCGCCGACTCACTCATTCTTTAGGGATGAAGTTTCCTCCACCACCATCTACAGATCCCCCACCTCCCCCACCCCCCCCCCTCCTTCAGATTAGAGTTTGTATTTATGTTATTAAATTTGGGAAATTAAAATATTTTTTTTTCTATTCTTAGTTTTTGTCTCATTATAAAATATTAATAATATTATATTTTTAAATAACAATATTAATATGAATAATAATATTATTTATATTTTATAATATTAAAATATATATATATATTAAAATTTTATAATATTATAATTTAATTATATTTTTTGTAATACTTGAATTATTTTAATATTTGAATGTAAAATAATTCTATTATTTTTATATTAATTAAAATAACTTATTAATATTTTTTTTATTTATCATTTATAATTCTAATATTATTATATTAATTAAATCATTTATTAATATTCTATTATTTTTTATTTTTGAATTATAATTCTATTATTATTATATTAATTAAAATAATTAATTATTTTTATTTGTGAATTATAATTCTATTATTATATTAATTAAAATAATTTATTAATAATTTATTTTTTTTATTTTTTTTATAGTATTTGCGACGGGATACTATGCCCGTCGCAAATACTAGTATTATTAATAGTTTTTTATTTTTTTTTTAAAAACAGTTTTTGCGACGGGTCCCGTCGCAAAAACTATTTATAGTATTTGCGACGGGATACTATGCCCGTCGGAAATACTAGTATTATTAATAGTTTTTTATTTTTTTTAAAAAATAGTTTTTGCGACGGTACCATCGCAAAAGGTATTTGCGACGGGTCCCGTCGCAAAAACTATTTTAAAAGTTTTTTACAAAAATACGGAATACTATTTGCGACGGGGAGAATGACCGTCGCAAAAAATGGCTTTAGCGACGGGCCCGTCGCAAATAAGTGTTGTTGCGACGCTGTTTTCAGCAACGGGCTATTTGCGACGGGCCCCCGTCGCAAAAGGCCATTTGCGACGGGATCCCGTCGCAAATAGCCCGTCGCAAATACCTGTTTTTCTAGTAGTGATAGCGTGTTTTTATGAAACAATAAGTATCAAAAGATTGACACTAGTTTAAGTCCGATTTCAAAGTTAAATTAATTCTAATGACCACAATTAGATTAAATGGTTAAAATATATTCTAATTGGACTTTAAAACAAATTAAAAATATAATCTAACCATATAAATAAATTAGATTAAAAAGTGGTTTTGAATTAAAATACAACATTTTTCACTATTCATTAAAAAATGAACTTTATCGGAAAAATACCAAAAATTTACACAAAGTAAATTTTGATGTCCCGATTCTAAAGAAGAATTTTATTTTGTCAAATATAACACATAGAATTATTAAAAAGTGGATTTAAAAGAGGTTCTCCATCAAAAGGCGGTTAATCGACCTTTTAAAGAATATTAGAATGTTTATGCTTAAAAATTGGATTCATTCGCATTTTCAATCCTCTAACATTTATTTTAAAGAGTAAAAATATTTGACAAACATACATAATAATTTTTTAGTTAGTTCCGTTATTTCCTGCCATTACAATGGCTAGGCGTTAACTACCATTTAAAATAATATTATTTTATTATTAGAGTGCAACGTAAGATTTCAAAGGAACTCGTTGTCGCATATTGGGTACGCCATCGAGCATAGAGTTCCCTTTAAATTAATTTTAATATTTTTTTCACAAATAGGGATAAATATAAAAATGTCATATTGTTTATTTACCTGGGGTGTTACATCCTTCCCCCCTTTTGGGAATTGCGTCCTCGCAATTTCAAAATTGGGCTTGAAAAATCCATTGTAAGTCCCACATCGGAAAAAGAGTAAATTAAACTATCACTTTAAAAGAAAGAAAGGTAAGTACAAAGGTCACCCGAGATAACCCATACTAGGATTCCATGTATGAAAATATGGACATAGAGGAAAAAAATAAAGGGTCATGTTCTGATGGAGAGTGATAGAAAACATGTTTAGGAGAAAGTTAACCATAAGAAAATCACAAAATTGTGATGGGTTAAACAGTATTGGATTCCCCAGTAGGAAAATTTAATAGAAAACATTTTTGTTTTAAGTTACTCTTCATTGAGGAATTTATTTTTGAGATTAACTCAAACATAAGGAAACACACTTACTTGTCATGTTGACTTTCAACATTTACTATATTTATTACACGAACTCATATTTTCTCCAAAAGATGAGTATTTAGGATGACTTGTTTACATTAAGAGAGCTATAATAAACTTCTAGAGAATCACATAATCCACAAAAGATAACTATATACTTCCCATGTATTTAGACTTTAACCAAAACCAAAACCAAAAATGTTAGTACAAGATTAGATAATCTGGAAAAGGATAACCCTTTATAAAAAGAAAATCTATTCTTAATCTCCAAAATTTGTCCAACAAAACCCAAAGTTCAATGAAGACCATTGAATAAACAATTTTTCCATAAAATTCTTCAAAGTAAACCAAACTAAGATTGAAACCCAAATATTTGAAGGATTTAATTACATAGTCTTCCAAGGTACAAATTAACTTTTATCTCCAAATAACATCAGTTTCTCTTAAATTATCATATTGAAAAGTAATTAACCTAATCACATATCCTTGATGATAGGTTAATCATTTCCATATATAACCAAAAATAAACATACTCTTGATTCCTAAAATCATCTAACTAAAAATAATTAGTCAAACTAACAAGGGACTTCACGTAGTCCAGTGGTAGGTGATAAATACCAGTCGCACTTTGGTTGTGGGTTCGATTCCCGTAGCTTTGTCCGACGCGATGGGTTGTCACACGGTCTATGTGTTGTAATTTTTCCAAAACTATATAATTCTTAAAACATTCCCCAAAATGAGATAAAATCTTCAAAAATAATCATAACATATTTTAACCTCAAGTTTATCTCATGCCTTTCACTTTCCATCATAACATATAGTAACCCATAATTACCTCAAAAGTAAGGATCATATAAACCCAAATGGTTCTTTATAACTATGTACACAAAAGAATAGATAACTATTCCTTGAATAAAATTTTCATATATCAAACATCAAGGTTACACATACTATAAAAAGTCTTCTAATGTAACCCCATCATCAAAAGAGACTTAATACTCTTAATAATTTCACCATAACTCTTAAAGCCTTTATATGTTGACTTCTTACTCATTCAAAATTTTTCATGATCCATTAACCATTCCTTTCCAACTTATTCTGAAATACTTCTTTCCTACAAACAAAATCATGAATCATATCCTAAGACTCCAAAATAGGAAAACAAAAGTTATGAAATAATCCATACCTTTGATTGGTCATTGTCAGTTTCTTCATCCTCAATCGAAATGGAATTAGGTATTGGTAAACGAATATTTGTACGATCTTGGTGATCCCATTCTCGAAACATCTTCATAGGACATGTGTTTGCATAATGACCATGCACACCACATTTAAAACATTCAATTGATCCCCCAGAAAGAACTTCTTTCCCTTTCCTCGAGTCAACTAGATGTTTCCTATTTTCATGGCAGGTTCTTGTTTTATGACCTTCATTTCCACATCTATAGTATATTTCTGTCCCTTTGAAACATTTTCCTAGGTGTTTCTTTCCAAATCATTGACACATAGGTTTTTGAACACACTTACCTTTATGATTATTACCTGTAGTTCCGTAGGGATTTGTTCCTTGCATATATGATGCCTTATAGAAATAACCAAGGTTTAGGTGGTCAATCATGAATCTAGATAGTTGGTTGAGGATAAACACAAGAGTTCTCATTGCAGCTCCCATATCATTCATTTGCTCACTCAGAAAACTGTCACAGTTTCCATTACATCCACTGTTACTTTGGTGCCTTCTAGATGTAGCCATTTACTAAAACCAAAAAGGCCAGTGTGAGTATATCAACAAAACCATCATGTACTAATGAGGAAGATAAACACTAAGATATACTTACTCATTCACTTTATCTAAAACTAGGACTCTTTCTGAAATCCTAACCATTATGGTAATGTCACTTATGCTTAGAGGATACCCTAACCTCTAAAGTTATCTAAAACGACCTATGATACCAACTATAAGGCCCCAACCTTAAACCTTATTTAATATTGAATTAAATGAATAATTCATTTTGAGGATCGTTTCAGGTTTAGAGTTTTAGAGAATTAGGTCATAACTATTACATCTCAAAAGATTAAAAAGTAGACACTTCTACTAAGTTTCCATAAAATAAAAACTCTTTAAAAGAAACATGTCTAGTTCCATGTTTTAGATAGAATGACTTTCCCTTGATCCCATCCTTGACCCTATTCCACATTAAGTCTTGTGAAAAACATTTCAAAAAAAAAACTTGGGGTGAGCATAAAAAGCTCAATAAGGGATACACAAAGAATGAAAACTGTTAGTTTTTTCAAAGAAACAAGTAAACCATGTATACTTTATCAAAGTAATGCCTTTCACCTTTAGGAAGTAGTAAAAACTCTTCACTGAAAAAAATATCATTACTTACCCTTTTGTAACCAAAAGATTACCATAAAACCATATAAAGAACACATAACATATAAAGGTAACTTGGGATATAAACATACTTAAATGTAATAACCATACGGTCGACTTCCACACATACTTAATGGAATAACCATATGGCCGACTTCCATACCCAATGCATTGGAGGTTATAACGTAACCACCCGTCCTGGTATTCACGACACCACCCATCATACGGTTTATCACGTAACCACCCTTAAAATGTCCCAGTACCATCATTACACATAAAATATTGAAAATATAAACATTTCAATAACAACATTTCATTTTCAATCAAAATAAGTAATTCCAAGATATTGAATTAATCAATCCATTTTCAAAAATCATTTAAAATGATATTTTTGTTAAAGAGTTTTTAACAAAATGAGAGACTCTTAAATACAAATAATTGTGGAATAACATTTAATCCAAACTTTATAATATCATGAGAATAAAGGGATTCATGATATAATATTTCAAAGGATAGTATACACACCATATAAGAGTTAATTGTTGCATAACAACAATGAAGTCTCAAAAGAAATGTAAAATGAGATGAAATCCATTATAAAGAAGGTATCCTTAAATTAAGGATAAATCAATCTCATAATTATGTGTGAAAAATATAAATACACCCAATATAAGTGGATATTAAGTTTAAAACAATAAAAGTTCGTTTACACATATTCAAAGGATGACATATTCAATAACTACATGTTGAACCCAAAGAAATCGAAATTGGGTTAAGAAGTTCCTTTGGTAAAATTCGACAGCCTAACGGCGTCACATAAAATTTTACAAAAAAGGGTTGATGAGAGAGATAAAGGGGATATCATCACTTGAAAATAAAATTTACATAAATAAGGATATATAAGAACATATCCCAACATAATAGTATGTGAATTAAAAGACATAACATAAGAAGTCTTTTTAAAAAAAAAGGAGGGTGAAAAGTCCCCTTACCGAGTTGGGTAACTTTCGAAAAGTACACCCCATGGAAGAAGGGTCATACAATGAAAATGTCAATACCCATAAATGAAATTATACTACACAAAGTGTATAATAATGGGAAGTACATACGACACTCAAAGGAAATAGAGGCAAACTTAGCATAAATGTCACGGGAATAAAAGTGAGATGAAAAATCCCTTACGAAAACTCGGCAGCCTAACAGCGCCACTTAAAACTTCCAAAAATGGATTTATGAGATCAAATAAGGTCTCCCATAATATGAAAATAAAAACTAAAGTATGAGTAATATAAAATAACATCCCAAAACATAAGAAATATGGGCTTCAAATAAATGACATAAAAGAGAGTACTTAAAAAGAAAGAGAGAGGTTGGATCCCTTACCTCGGGTCCGACTTGACTCGATCGTTCTTTAACGTCCTGAATAATAATCTTGAGTTAATTTATACTTTCTTAAGAACCTTTTTTCAAGTTTATTATTCCTTTTATATCACTTATTTCCATGTTATAAACATTATGTAATCATTTACGTTAATAATGTTTGTTTTGTCGATATTTGGTTCTTAAGTCCAAAGTGGACTTCTTACAATTACATGTTGTTCATGTGGTCAAAGGTTCATTATATCCAGAATGATATTCATGATTTGGATATCATATATATCATATATATCCATAATATACAAGTATTTATAATATTACATAATCATTTAGAGGTAAGAAATGAAATGCACCGTTCATAGAGACGGTAAGCCGTACGTACGCATGAACGCTACTTTCATTTCTATGTCATATTAATGGAATTAAAACCAAATGAGAGGTATTTATATTTTAATTACAGAATCATATTAATCATTTATATATAACATAAATCATATATAATAACTTTAAATCCATCTTTTATACATCCCACATATGGCATTAACGAATCAAATCACTTTGAGGGGGCGGTAGTCCGCACTTCCTAAAATGAAATTATCGTGTTTACCCACAATGGAAACCATAAATGTATGCCACAAAAGAAAAATAAATAAGCTTAAGTAAAACATAAACATATTATATATCATATATAAATATAGTGACATCTTAATGGCCACCTTTGAAGGTGTTATATGAGTGTTGAACAATCATCGTTTCGTGAGGCAGAAATTTGCCATCCATAGAAACAGTATGTTCTTTAACCATTAGATGTAGGTGTGTGTAAGTGTAGCTCGAATGATTCTTATAAAAACATCCTAGTATATTTAAGATACTGGAGTTGTTACAAAATAAAAGAATAAAAATATTTTAGGGGGTTGGAGAAGCAAAATAAAACAAAAGAACACAAGTGAAGACATTACCTTAAAATCGGGTAACTCTTTTTGATTTGAGCTCAAAGGCTTCCTTGGGAAGACTTCTGCCCAAAGTGAGGCTTCTAGGAGTAAGATAGGGATGTGTAGAGACAAAATGGTTAGAGATTTTCCAAACCAAAGGCTTGAGAGGTGTGGGTAAGGTGATAGTGGTGGGGGCCTTTTACAAGAGGAGAGGAGGGGCACTCTTGGAAAGTAAAGAAATGTTACTTTATTTTAAAAAGAGTTTCGGATTTAAAAGGTCCCACATTAATATAATTCTAGGATAAGGTGATAAGGGTTATAAATATACCCATACAATAGATTTTTTACAAGTGTAGGTTTTATTTTTTACATTATCTTTTCATTTTATTTAAATCGTTAAATAATGAGGTAATCGATGCATCATCATGATGTCATAAATAATTTAATTTATTTAATGTATAAAAATTATAAAAAAAATACTATGATGTAGGAAATATTTTTATATTTCCAATGACTATTTATATTAAAAAATATGACTTGTATAACCCCATTTAAAAATTGTTTTAGTAAAACAACCCATGTTTGTGTCATTTTTACTTTTACATTAAATAAAAAGATAATAATGTCATTTTCCTTCCAAAGTGGCTCCATGGGGTCCCCAAGTTGACCCATGGATTGTCTTGGTCGGCCATGACACATCCAATAAGGGTAGTACATGTTTCAAGCTCATCTCATATTATTAAAACATTATTTTTACCTTAAACTACACTAATTACCTCTAATCGCGATTAAAAACTTAAAAGTTACTATTCACCAAAAAATTATTTTAATTCTATTGAACCAAATTTTAATTCTTAATTAAAACCATGTATGTCAGATTTTTGAAATTCAAAACACAGAGGTGGTAAAATTTCATTTAAACGGAAAATCAGTTTTTATAAGTACGACTTAGTGGTTTTACTATTCATCAAAAATTGAAGTTCTTCGGAAAAATACCAAAACTTCACCCTAAGATATATTTGATATTCCAAATTCAAAAATAAAGTCTATTTTACAAAATTCAAAACATATAAGTTGCATTAATTAATTTAATAATTAATTCCCGCTATCAGAGCAAATAGCGTGTTTTTATGAAACAATAAGTATCAAAAGATTGACACTAGTTTAAGTCCGATTTCAAAGTGAAATTAATTCCAATGACCACAATTAGATTAAATGGTAAAAATATATTCTAATTGAACTTTAAAACCAATTAAAAATATAATCTAATCATATAAATAAATTAGATTAAAAAGTGGTTTTGAATTAAAATACAACATTTTTCACTATTCATTAAAAAATGAACTTTATCGAAAAAATACCAAAAATTTACACAAAATAAATTTTGATGCCCCGATTATAAAGAAGAATTTTATTTTGTCAAATATAACACATAAAATTGTTAAACAGTGTATTTAGAAGATGTTCTCCATCAAAAGGCGGTTAATCGATCTTTTAAAGAATATTAGAATGTTTATGCTTAAAAATTGGATTAATTCGCATTTTCAATCGTCTAATATTTATTGTAAAGAGTAAAAATATTTGACAAACATACATAATAATTTTTTAGTTAGTTCTGTTCTTTCCCGCCATTACAATGGCTAGGCGTTAACTACCATTTAAAATAATATTATTTTATTATTAGAGTGCAACGTAAGATTTCAAAGGAACTCGTTGTCGCGTATTGGGTATGCCATCGAGCATAGCATTCCCTTTATAGTAATATTAATATTTTCTTCACAAATAGGGATAAATATAAAAATTTCATATTGTTTATTTACCTGAGGTGTTACAGAACCAGTTGACGGTCAAGAACTCGTATCCCTTGCCTAGGATTGATGACCTTTTCGATCAGCTTCAAGGAGCCTGAGTGTTCTTGAAGATCGATTTGAGGTCCGGTTATCATCAGTTGCGCGTTATACCGTCAGATATACCTTTGACAGCCTTTAGGAGCAGGTATGGTCTCTACGAGTATACAGTTATGCCATTCAGTCTCATGAATGCGCCAACAGTTTTCATGGAACTGATGAACCGAGTGTTCCATCCTTACATGGACTCCTTTGTCGTGGTCTTCATGGATGATATCTTGGTGTACTCTCACACTTGACACGACCATGCTACACATCTTGAGATCATTCTGAGTACACAAAGAGAGCATCAGATTTATGCTAAACTCTCGAAGTGCCACTTTTGGATGGATCAGATTCACTTCTTGGGTCATGTCATCTTAGAGGCAGGAGTATCTGTGGACCCATAGAAAGTGAAAGTTGTTGTTTCCTAGGAGAAAACGAAGAACTTTTTTCAGGTACAGAGTTTCCTAGGGCTGGATGGATACTACAGACGCTTCATTCAGAACTTTTCATGCCTAGCAGCACCTCTGACAGGTCTGACCAAGAAGGGGGTGAAGTTCTTATGGTTAGATTCTTGTGAGACAGCCTTTCAGGAGTTGAAGGGAAGGTTGACGTCAACACCGGTACTAGTCTTTCCAGAGCCAGGAAAGAGCTACACTGTTTATTGTGATGCTTCAGGTATCGGAATGGGCACTGTGCTTATGCAGGGAGATGGAGTTGTTGCGTACGAGTCTCGGCAGTTGAGGCCACATGAGAGGAACTACCCGACGTACAATCTGGAGTTGGCAGCTATTGTTCATGCCCTACTCTGTTGGAGACATTACCTTCTAGAAGAGCACTTTTTGGTTTTGACCGAGCACAAGAGTCTAAAGTACATCTTCACTCAGTGTGATCTGAATCTGAGACAGCACAGGTGGGTCGAGTATCTTCAGTCTTTTGATTTTGAGCTTTCCTATATGCCGGGAAAGGGCAATGCAGTGGCAGATGCGTTGAGTAGGAGAACCCAGATTCAGGCAGTTCAGGAGGCTAGCAATGAATGGATGCTTATGGCTCTGTTTTCTGAGATGCATCTGGAGGTGAACAATAGACATGGACAGACTTTTCTATCTTATGTAGCTGTTACCTCTACACTACTCGATCAGGTACGGATGAGGCAAATATCAGATTCAAAAGTCTTAGACCTACGGGAGAGTGTGTCAAGAGAGGACCCTATTCCTGTATGGGAAGTGGGAGAGGATGAGATCTTACATTTCCAAGGACGCGTATGGGTGCCATCAGACATACGTGAGAAGCTAATGCAGAATTTTCATTCCTCAGCTTGGCCAGTTCATCCTGGCATCACTAAGATGTATCAGGATCTTCATCGCCAGTACTGGTGGAAAGGTATGAAGAGAGATGTTGCTGGTTTCATCTTGCGGTGTTCTACATGTCAGCAGGTGACGACCATCAGGTCTTTTACAGCAGTTACCCATTCCGGAGTGGATGTGAAACGATGTTGCGAAGGACTTCGTGACTGGATTGCCGAGGTCGCCTCGAGGGAACAATGCTGTTTGGGTTGTCGTCGACAGGCTTACGAAGGTTTCTCACTTCTTAACGATCAAGGGGAACTTCAGTGTTGATGATCTGGGATGAATGTAAATCCAAGATATTGTATGTCTGCATGGAGTTCCACACTCCATTGTTTCAGATAGAGATACGCGCTTTACTTCTCGGTTCTGGCAGGGGCTTCAGAAGGCTTTGGGTAAGTAGGTACTCTTGAGTACAACATACCATCCCCAGACAGATGTCCAGTCCGAGCGTACGATCCAGGTGCTTGAGGATATGCTCCGAGCTTACATTCTAGACTTTGGCGGTTCTTGGGATAAGCATATCCCTCTGGTGGAGTTCTCCTACAACAACAGTTTTCCGGTGACTATTCAGATGGCACCTTACGAGGCTTTGTATAGTAGGCCATGCCGATCACCCTTATACTGGATACAGGCCGGAGAGGCAACTTTTATGGAACCTCATCTTGTTTAGGAGACCTCAGAGCAGATAGAGTTGATTCGAAAGAGGTTGGCTACAACATAGTCTCGACAGAAGTCTTATGCTGATCAGTGGAGACGACCTCTGGAGTTCGAGATCGGGGATCAGGTTTTCCTGCATGTTGCACCGAGGTTGGGACACAAGAAGATTCAGAGACAGGGTAAGCTTTCACCACGGTACTTCGGGCCATTTGAGGTATTGGAGAGAGTTGTGCCGGTTGCCTATCGGTTGTAGTTACCTGAGAGGTACCGGGCCATGCACGACGTCTTCCACGTCTCTTAGATCTGATGTTACTTTTCAGACCTGTCTCATGTCTTTCAGCCCGAGGAAGTTGAGCTCGAAGCAAATGCCTTGTTTGAGGAGCATCCTATTAGGATTGTCGATCACAGTACAAAGGTTCTCTGTGGGCGGTCTGTTCCTCTAGTACTGGTGCAATGGTATCACAGGCGAGTACATGACGAGACCTGGGAAAGAGAGGCTGATGTAGGAATGCAGTGGCCAGAGCTGTTCGGGGTTTCTTCTTCTCCGCCTCATTAGGGAAATTCTAGGATGAATTTCTTTAAGGGGGGAAGTTTGTAAGAACCTGGATCTCCGTTTCAGGTATGTCCTTCTTTTTCCTGGAGTTTTTGATAAAAATGGGTTTTCTGGATATTTTTGAATTACACGCCGTGTACTTTCTGAGTACACGCCGTGTACTCCCTTGCCGTGTCAGGCTGTGTGTTGGTTGTGTCCGAGCCCCACACATGGTGTGTAGAGGCGACATGGAGGCCGCTTAAAGTGGAGTACGGAAAAATGGAGTACACGCAGTGTACTCAATAAGTACATGCCGTGTACTTTATTTTTTTACTAAACACACCGGGTTCGCGCCTGACGGACAGAACACACTTCTTTTAGGTCTCTTTCGTCCAAGAGCGACCCGTATGACCACCTTTCTTCCCCGAGATCCAGAACCTCTGTCCAATCTCCATTCCAGCCTCTGTCTATTGCGTTGAGATTGCCTCGGTATGCTCTCTCTTCTGGTTTAGCCTTGTTCCATGTTTCCTCCTCGTTTCCAAGTTATCGTGGGTTGAGCGCTTTTGGTGTTTTCTCAGATCTTCGACGTTCTAAGGGGAATCAGTCGTTGTGGTTCATGTATATCAATCTCCTAGCACCAAGGTAGGTGGTTTGTGCCTTTCCATAAGAAGTTTGTGAATATTTTGTGAAAATTCCTCCAATTCCCTTGAACGAGGAATTGTGGGTTTCCTGTTTTTCCCCTGTTGTTTGTCTACTTTGCTTGATTTCTAGATTAGAGATCATTGCTTGTAAATTTGGATAATTTATACTGTGTTCTTGTGATTTTCTTTTCATGTTTTTCTTATTAGGCATTTTTCCAGTTTCCATGCCAAGTTGTAGGATAGTGGAATTGTTGTACTATTATGCTGTTGTGCCTTATAATTATATCCAAGTAGTTCTTGAGGTTTACTTGGGTCGATATGCGCTCTATGCATGTTTTTTATACACAGGGCTATGAGAAAATAGTGTAGTGGACCATAGGGAGAATGGACAGAAGGAATTCTCCAGAGTGTCCTTAATTTATGAAGTGAGACCACATGGGGAATTGATGTTGAGTGCTTCCTCAGAGAGTCTGTAGTTCCTCGTTGCGGGCCACAGGGGGAATTGACATTGAGTGCTTCCCCATAGAGCCTTTAGTACAATATGAGACTGTAGGGGGAATTGAGGGTGAGTGCTTCCCTAGAGAGTCTATTAATTCTTTAGCTGAACCAGAGGGGCGAGACTGTGTGTGCTTCCCAGAGGATTACTAGTACTTGTAGGTTGAACCTTAGAGGTTAAGCTGTGAGAACTAACCAGTGGTTACCTTTTCGTTTTTCTTTCTTGAGTGGATATTCCTTATGTGCTTTATATGTTATAACTATGGATTGTTACTGCTGTGTATTATCCTGTTTACTGCTTGCTGTCTACTGCTTACTATACTTTACCTGCCATATATTCACTGAATGTGTGGAACATATCTTTGGGTGGTTGCCTATTGGGACTTTGTCTCACACCCTGTTTGGGTCATGCTGTTGGGCCTAAACAGATTATGTTGTTGCAGGTATAGATAAAGGCAAGAGCCCTTCTACTTCAGGTTCTTGATTGCACTAGAGCTGAAGAGCATGAGACCGAGATTAGGCTTGCGATGCTGAGGAATTGATCATCTGTTTTTCTTTTGTACTTTGGATTAGTACTGTATTTAATCATTGTGATCTATTTGGCTATTTTACTAGACATATATGTATCATGCATCATTTCATATATTTATGCTTCAGTTGTTTAATTGTTAGTCTTCCGCTGCTTATCGTTTACTCTTGTATGCATGTCTACTTCTTCTGCTATTGTTGTTATTTATTTTGTATTCCGCTGTGTACTCTGCCAAGGAAGGCATGGTTTCCCCACCATCACACCCAAGGCCCTCACTGCTAGTCGGCAGCCTCTGGCGTTTGGGGAAATGTTCCTGAGGCCATGTGACCAACCGGGTACGGGGCACCTCTGGGTGGATTCCGGAACCGGGACGTTACATTATCATTTTCCTATAGGTAGAATTTTAAGATGGTATAAAATATATTAAAAATAAAGTGTGAAAAATTTGAAAAATATCATATATATTAATTAAATCAATAATACTTCCCAGAGATGTGAGGTGGTGATGAAAAATGAAACACATTGCTTCATAGAGTTGGTAATACCCATGTACGCATGAGCGATGCATTCATTTCCAACAGGATGAAAGTTGACATAAGAAATAGTTTAACCATACACCAAATAATATTTTACTATATTTATGAAATTTATGTTTTCATACCATCATTGTTTTAGATGATTTGATAAATCTATAAGAATAAATAAACATGAAAACACTCAGTTAAGAGTTATCTATTTTCTCAACGAAAGCGCTTTTTTATTTAACCATAATACTTCTAGGATGAAATTTAGGTGTGACAATAACCTCAATGAAATGTGGAGTATATTTGGGATGGGATATGGGAATATCATGGATGAGATAAATTTATCATCAGGTGTTAGGAAAAATGTAGTATAGATTATTTTTACAAGTGAGGTGGGTGGAAAACATTTAAATAATTGAAATATTAAAATATAATATATCACTATCACATGAAAAAAGGATCCAAAATTACACAGAATCGATGATAAGGAGTTTAATTCCTAAATATAATCAACCAATAAATTTTTTATAGTTTTATTTTTCATTTTAATCCTTATCATTTTATTTAAGCACTATATTAATGATGTTTAGCCTTATTAATTGAAACATAGTTTTCACTCATTAAGGGTTATGAAAGTAATTTTAAAACATATATAAGGTACATAAATGAAAAATTAATTATAGATTAAATAATTACCCATCCACTTAATTTAATATTCGAATTTTATAATATTATTATCATTTTAAAATTATTTTTAAAAAGTATATACCATTTAATTTCATTCTCAGGACTAATTGTATATCTAGATAATAAATTCATATATATTATAATATTATTTGAATATAAAATCATTTAGAATAAAATATATATTTTATTTATCCAATAAATTTTTGGTACACAATAATTCATCAAAAAATATATAACAATTATTATTTTTAAAATTACTTTTATTGTTTTTCTTTTGATTTCTCAAGAACTCATTCACAATTGAATAATAATTTAATGAAATTAATATATCAATAATATTTAATATAAATTATTATAATTAAAATAATTTATTCAGATTAAAAATAAAAATTATAACTATTCAGATTTTTTTTATCCATATAAAAACATATTAGAGTTATGAAAAGGGTTAGAGTGATATTCTGTTAATTTTTTTAACACAAAATTTTAAAAAAGTAATACTCTAATAGATGTGTCAAAAAGTGGATTATTTTATAATTTAGGATGAATATAGTAGAAATAAAAACATCTAATGAAAAAAATTAAAATTTTGGGTTGATGATGAGATCTTATCAATTTTTTTTAATGAACTTGTTTTACCCATTTCCACAACGATAAAATTTTATCATTATAACTATTCATTATTAAAAAAAATGAAAATATCATTTTAAAAATATATTATCCTCCTAATAAAAAAATGAAAACCATTTTTCAAGGGTAAATTATTAAAATTTTAGGAAATATATTTTAATATAAGTTCACAACATAAAATTAAATATAACATTTTTTTTAAAAATCTATTTTTATGCATAAAAATGATTTTGTAAAAAGTTATGTATAATACCGACTTGTATATAATTAATTAGATTATATTTATTCATCAGGATAATATGTTTCTTTAAAAAAATCAATATTTAATGCGTATTTTATATTACATAATTTAGTGATAATTAATTAAAATTTTGAAAAATTAAGTATTTTTTACTATTCACTCAAAATTATATTTTTATAAAAAAAACAATCATATTACTAATAATACATAACTAAATAAAAATTATGTTCATTTTTCCCAAAAATTAATTTAAGTGTTCCAAAAATTAAATATAATATCCACGTATAAAATAAAATAAAAACCATTTTTAAAGAAAATATATTTTTGAGGAAATTTTATTTTCAAAAAAAATAACTCGGTTCAAATTCCATACCTAATTAGAATAATTAATTATATTTAAATTAATTAATATGGATATATAATCTACTATTTTCATTATAATCATTTATTAATAGTTATTAATTTAATATATTATGATAAAAATACATTGTACATATAAAAACATTTTTTATTAAAAACACATCCTTTTCAATCAAATGTTTTTATCTTTATTTACAAAAAATTGATAAAACTTTTATTATTTATTTTTCATTTTATTATGGAAAAAATTATACCTATATTTCATATCATACTTACTCATATTCATACACATAAATCTAACAACTATGTTAATATAGTTAGATTTAAATAATAATATTAACATAGTATAACACAATTCATTTTAATCTCAGTATTTCATATACCAGATGCTATAAAATTTAATATTTAATTAAAATAAACTCTAAATATTATTATTTTTCATTCTACCCCCTTAATGAAATCACATCATCTTAATTTTATCTCATGTCCATTAAAAAGGAATTAAAACATTTTAAAAAATAATTCCATGGAATTGAAGATAAAACACATGATCATGAAAGGAAAACACATTTTAATATTAATAATATAGTTAATGTAAACCCACATCATAAAAAATTATAATATGAAATCCTTTTGAAAAAAGGGAAATATGAAGGTCACATAGAATAACACATAATTAAGTTCCGATATTAGGAAAATATTTTTGAGAAATGAAAATATAGACCTAGAGGAGAAATATAATCTCCTAGGAATAATGGAGAGTAATAAAGAACATGATCATGTAAAATTTAATTTCCAAAAATAATAAATCTTTAATTGATACGGAAAACCTTCATTTCATTAGAAATGAAGGTAAGAGGATAAAATTATTATTTAGAGATCTTTTCCCAATATTTTAGGGATTATTTTACTATCATGATTGAGAACATGAGAATATAAAAATACCTAATATATTTCAATTTCATAATAAAATATTATCCATTGTTTTTTGTCAATCAATTTTCAACTCTATATCATCTATTTCTCTAGAAATGAATTTTCAAGATGATTTTTGTTTGCTCAATGCACTAAAAATAACATTTAACGAATCACAAGAGGAAAAAATGATAAATTATTATACCTACTATCTTCATTCATTAACCAAAATCATAATAGTTTATATAAGATAATATTATATTGTTGGTGCTAAAATATGTGAATAGGGAAACGTTATAAAGAGGAAACCCATTCCAAAGGGGCTACCTCGTGAAACTCATTTGAAGGTCCCCTGAGTACCACATCATTTATAGAGCCCCTCAGTACCATAGACAGTGCGAAGCCAAAACCCCATCTATGGTCACCGTTGAGTAAAAGATATATGAGGATCCACGGTTACGACACAATTGACCAGGAGCTTCGTGCCATGGAGGGAACTGGATCGATCTCTATGGTCACTGGGAACTTGACAGAAGCCTCTACGGGCACCGCGATGGGAACCAAGGAGATCTCCACACTAAGGAGAGGATGATGATCAAATCCTTGGTTACGAAAATCTTGATACAATCCACAACCGATCATAGAGTGCCATGTGATGTTTCACTAAGTTTTCCCTACTTTGCGCCACCTCATACCTATAAATACTCATCTCCCCTTGAGCCCAAAGGATGGATACACTAACCTTTCACATTCTTAGCTCTCAAATCGCGAAGCACCTTCTGCTCTGTGAAACCTTGAAAAAAAATGAGCTCTTCAAGGAACGTTAGCATTGCGAAGCACCCTTCCCATAGCTCAAATACAACCCCTCTTCAAGAAGGTATTCCCTTAGTAGAGCCCATGGGCTATCGTGAAAGAGGGAGATCCCTAATGGGACTCGAGTCTACACAAATCACTCATTATTCGCGAAGTACCTTCCATTCACATATGAACCACATTCTAATGCAGGGTCACTGTGTTTCACAAAGCACATTGCCTCACAATGCTATGATTTGCAAGGTACCCTTTCTTCATGAAGTCCTACTCCGCGAAAGCCTTTCTACTTGATGAATCACCCTTCATATGCACCTATACCTTATGCCCAGGATAGGAAACTCCACTCTGTGAAGCGTACCCCTTCACGAAGTCCCTCCCCTATGTGAAGCACTGGATCTTCAGAAATACCTTTCCTATGAACAAATTTTCTTCATGAACCCTTCTCCCGTACGACCCTCTAAGTTCATATGAAGTGATTTCAAGGACCCTTGGGTGGTGATACATGTTGCATTTCTTAGCCTAATCCTTGTTTTTCTAGGCACACTAATGGCTATTTCTTATTCTCCTAGCCATGATAATGTGGTCCCCTCTATGGATAACTCCACAACACCCCCTCACCACAACATTGTTGATGACTTCCCTTCCCCAATGGTGGGTAGCTAATAGTCATGTATGTCTTGGGGGTGTGGAGTGAACCCACCTCATCCAAGATTCAGGACATTAAACTACCAAGAACCATCATCCTCAGCACATGACGTTAAACTATGGCCTCACCCCATGCATTATACATGGGGTTCCCCAACTCAGATATTCTCCACACCAGCTCATCTCTTCGGGAGTGAGATCTTCCTTACATGGAATGAGATCCCCTTTGTTTGTGTGATTTCTATCTGTGGGGAAGGGAAATCATCCTAGTGTAAGTCCATAGCCTTTATTGCGGGAGGTAGAATCCCTGCTTCTCCTTTGTTCTTCCATGCCAATTATTAGAATTGATATGGGCACCAGGACCTTCGTTACCCCATCCCTATCCATATGGTAATGGTCTCCATTGGGCCTCCATGCTAGAGTAAGTCCCAATCTCCATCTCCCTGGTCTGATAACCATGCATAAGCCCATGTTTCCTCTTTTTTCCACTAACCACATGTAAGCCCCACTCCACATTCTATGGACACAAATTTTGTGATGTGATCATTTAGTATTTGCTGCCTCTTGTTTCCCACACCAACCATGACTCATGTGGGATTAGAGTATGCATTGACCGTGGAATCCTTCTTGGGCCGCCTTAACATTTAATACCCAAACCATTCTGAACTACATGATATTTTTTCCTTTCTCTTTCCACGCAAGGTACCTAAGAATCATCCTGAGGTTCAAGACCAACACCAATCGGTCTCGACTACTTCACGTCAAATCACCTTCATCCTACATGAAGGTAAAATGCATTCACCATATCAAACTAAATGGACATCCCTATCTCGAACGAATGGTATGTAGGAATCCCCCATGAGGTTCAATCCCAACACCTACTTGTCCTGACCCCTTCACATCGGTTCACCATCATCCCACATGACATTAAACTATATCCACCAATCTGAACTACATGGACTTTTATCCCTGTCTCCTAGGCATGGTATGTAGGGAACCCCCCCCCTACGAGGTTCAAGCCTAACACCCATTGGTCCTGACCACTCTACGTCAGTCCACCCTCATCCAAAATGATGTTAAACTATACGCCCCCTTTCATCACGCATGACGTTAAAATATATGTTGCAGAACTATGTGGGTTTTGATCATTGTCCCCTAGATAGGGTACATAGGAATCCTCCCTGAGGTTCAACCCCAAGTAGTGGTAAGCTGCTCGAACCCCAACCAATGGTAAGCCATTGAAACCTCAACCAGCGGTAATCCATTGTAAACCCCAAATAGAGGTAAACCATTGGAACCTTAGCCAACAGTAATCTGTTGTAATTACCAACTAGTGGTAAGCTATTGTAGTCCCCTTTGTTGGGACCCACATCTCTAGTCCTCCCCTCATGTGTCAGACCAACCCAGGCTTCTAACCATGCGTACGCCCCAAAATATCTCCAGGTCTTTGTCTTATGTGTACACCCTGATTCTATACTCCCATTCAGAACTACATGGACTTTTATTCCCTACCACATGGATATGTTGGAAGCCTCCCTAAGGTTCAAGCCCATCACTCATGTCCCATCGTGGTCTCTACCTCGAGCCCCCCCCCCCCCGTGTTTTGGGAAGATCATGCCCTAACCAAA
The DNA here is from genome assembly GCA_963277665.1 of Viscum album. NCBI lineage: Eukaryota > Viridiplantae > Streptophyta > Magnoliopsida > Santalales > Viscaceae > Viscum > Viscum album. Next base: position 671,910,618 of record OY728121.1, read on the forward strand.
TGGTTTTATTTCCTCTGGGACCCATCCATGCATCCATTCTCATGAGCCTCCTCCTCAGGTATCCTACTACCCCACCGAACAATGTGTACTTTGATTACCTTCCATGGGGATATGTAAGAAATCTCTTCGAGGCTCTGGCCCCACATCATCACCTTCCTCACGATTGTCCCATTTAATTCTCCATCCACTTCCCTCAACCATACATCATCCCTCCTGGGTTTACCTGGACCACCATATCATGGTGAAATCATGTCATCATCCTCCTCATTTCTCTTAGAAGTACCCAGGAAGCTGACCACTTGTAAGCCCCACATGGTCCATAGTCATCCACCCAAGATCATACCTCTTGAGATGGGCATCAATCCATGTGTTATCCCCAACATCGATGTTCCATCTTGGGGTTGCACTCATCTGATCCAGTCTTTTTAGTGTTACGATCTGTCTGATCTGTCTCTACTAGAGGATAAATTCGCGGTATACCCTATGTTAAACACGATAAAATGATGAAACCCTTAGAGACATGTCTATGGAATATAATTCCATGCACTCGATGTGGGATGCTTCTGGATTCCACACCCTCAAGAAGCCCTATCATAAGGGGAAGAAAGCCAGACAAACCAGTGTTCCAGTGTCTAGACACGCCAGCAATGTCCAACGTGACTACTCCTCCGATCGAAGGTAGATTCCCTAAATTGAACCCATGGAATGTCCATACAGAAGCAACATAATTAACCGGCATCCATGAAGACATGGCACTGCGAAGAGTTTCATGAACAACATCTTATGTCTATGAGGGATACCCAGTACATGTGAGGAGTTCTGAGGAGGAATCCATAGAAATAGGAAAAGACACCCCATCACCCCATTTCAATCATGGAGCAAACATCCCTGAATAAGTGATTGATTCCCCCCTGGAAAGTTGGAATTCGTGGAAAAAAACAACGTGTCCTTCAAAAGGATAGATGTTCACCCCAGAGAAAGCGTCGAAAATAGAAATTTTGAACCTGATGTGAAATTATTATCCTCAAAGTGGGGATTAGTATAGTTAAAGAATCAATGGATTAGCATGTCACTAGATCCAATTTTTCGACCCTATGTCCTGCCAAGGAAATAGTGGGCCTGGTGTGAAACTCTCTACAAATTGGGGCAGTTGAACATTTGACATCCCAGTTTGCGATGTAGTCAGAATGTATCCTTCTTACCAACCATGGAAGATGGAATAACACTGGGTAACTGCACGTCGCTTTCCTCCTTTCAACACTAATGGTTAAATATCCCTACATTGCATGACCCAAGCTACTAATATAGGAAACCGATCACCACCCACCCACTGACACAGGGGCAGGGGAAATGTCAACGCAGAAACCCAGGGCGACCATATCTCCCCCATATTAGCCTCCACATCCACAACTATTGGGTGCCCATGCCCCATATCCCCATCTGAATTTATTTAGAGAAGGTTGATTAACAACCTCATCCGATGATACAAGGATGAGGGGATTATCCCAACCCGGGATATGGCCTGGAAAAACCTGGAGGCTTCTGTGCCTTACCGCCACTGCCACCCCCAAGGGCTGCGTAGGGAGACACTGCTCTCCACTCCGACCTACAATCATTTTGAGAGCCTCTCCCTAGAATTATTTGATGACTACCTCTGCTATGCCAATGTGGTGAGGGATGTCTGAGCCAACCTAGCCGCAGTTCCATCCTAGGGGCCACCATAAAGGGCTCCCACTAAGCTACATCAGTGCTGCCACCTGGCCCCACATGCTGATGAGTTGGTGATTTTTTCACCTGCACCACTATCCCTAGTCTGGTTAACCTGACCCCAACATTGGACGCAAGCTGAGGAGGATGCCCGCAAAGGGGCGTCATCATCATCAACAGCTACCGTGGCCCATGCCACCAAAGACGCATACCACTAACACCCCATTCATACTCAGAAGGGGAATGTATATCCTCTACCTGGATCAAGGACCCAACCGCCCCACCGGTAGGTTGGGACAACTCTCATTGTTGCCGACACAAGTGGTGTCCGTTGCGAGCCGACCCGTGGTGTTGACATCCAGTACAGAGGTCCTCCCCATGCCCCCAACAATGAGAGTGTTGGTCTATCCTACTCTTAAGGTATACATAGATGTACTCCCCATGACACCATCAATCTAAGTGAATGTCCTCCCAACTGCATTGAAACCAAGTATGAATGCCTCTTCTATATCCATGACCTTAGGTATGGAGTCGTTCCTCCTATCACAGGACGCTGATGTGAAGATACTACCCATCCATTCAGCAGTCAGCGTGGGGGTCTTCCCCATTTCCTTAAATAAATTAAAAAATGTCCTCCTCATCCAGGAAATTAGAAAAGTGTAGGTATACCTCACTTCATTTGCACCCAACACAAAAGTCCTACCTGTGTTCAGCTCGACCTGAAAAAGGACCCCCCCTCGTACCGACACTACCTAAGTAAATAAGCATAGAGGCCCTACCCATGCTCCTACCAGCTCTAGGGAAGGCCCTACCCGCTATAGTACTTCTCAAGGATATTACCTTAGTGCATCAGCCATGGGACACAAAGGTCCTCCCTCTGTTCCATTTGACATTTTTCTAGTTGCGCCTCGCACCCTGGTTCACCTAGGTGGAAGTCCTCTCCACCCCAGCATCAATTCAGACAAAGGTCCACCTCAAGACAAAAACCTACCATGTCCTGAAGAGCCACCCCGGGGAAGGAGGGTGGGTCACTGAATCCATTAGAAGAATAAAAAGATGTTTCAAATTTTAATTAATCTCATTTGATTCTTAGATTATGATGCGGAATGAGGTTCGAAAATAAAACCTCACCTCGATCTTTGTGTCAAGGACTGGGGTAGGAATGAGGTGTATCAACCTCATCCTTCCAGAATGTGAGGTCCACTGTATTACCACCTCCCTCCATAGATCCATCCACGAGGAGGAATATCTGGCCCCATCCCAGGGAACGGCCATGAAATCCTCTCTATCACCAATAGGTTCATTATCTACCTCAACTAGAGATCATAATGATTTATTCTGGGGACTGATAGAGGACGAAAAACAACATGAACCACCATCAATAATCGAAATAACTTCACATGAGGCTATGACTGGTATCTCATATTAATAAGATGTAGTGGATTAGTCATTGCATTCGTCGTAGGATAGCCGAAGATACGGTGTCTTGTTAGCCCATTCCCCATATTATCCACTGGCTAGTCTACCGTCTCAGTGGTCTGCTTCAGTGCCATTACCAGTCCCACAACCACCCCTAGTTGAGGAGTATGGAAACCAAGGGCCAGATCTTGAGTCTGATTTGAGAAGCCTGTGGGACATCCTTGCAGTAGACCATTTCCCAGAGTTGTTCTGGCCAATTGCGATAAAAAACATAAGTGTGTAGGAATCACTTACCCAAGAGGAAGTCACATGTTTCTAGAAAACCCTATGGGAGACACACTTCCGTCTCAGTTAACAGCAAGTGTATTACCCCAAAATTCAATAACACTTTGAATATATTGACCATCAATGTCGTGTGGTTGACTTGGATATACTCACTGTGGACCAAATCCCTATGTCTCCTGGTCGCCATCAGACCCTCCAACAATGATGCGTTCAGAGATTTAAAGTGCTTTTCATAATTATCAAGGAGTATTCGCCCCATGTTCAGGTCCATGGATGGGGTAGTATGTTTCTCTCCACTTCAGTTCTATTTAGCGCCAACCTGAATTACCCGGTGACATTGAGGATATTCCCCCAGTTAGATTCATAGTTAACATGGCCGACCTATCATAGGAAGAGAACGAAACGAAACAACATGATGAGAAAATACCCCCTGGGGGAGTTCCACACTTATTGGATCCACTGGGAAGTGTTACTCGCCAGAAGAGAAATCTACAGGGTCTTCCTGTGCCCACCGAGTTACTAGTCCTCATCTAGAATCCCAATAAGGGGAAATAACATCTTGGGACCATCAAACCCAACGACCTATCTTGCTTAGTATAGAAGAAAAAGGATGATTTTGAAAAATACATGTTTCACCAATAGCTTTTGGATCACAAGAAGATAGTCAATGACCTCTTTATTGAATGCACCGTGGAGCGGTGACCAGACTATGGTGATCCTTAGCTGGGGAAGGAGGGGATGGTAAAACTTTCCCCCATTATGTTGCCTTTGGGTGACCCCAACCATCCTACCCATGTAGACATGATAGAGACCTGATCTCATGGAAATATGTAACAATAAATCTCTTAGAATCCACCTAAGTGGTGTAATAATCTTTGGGACCCAACTCTGGTCCCCCCAGCCGCTCCGCAGGTCATCCCACCAGTCTCTCCACAAGCCATCAGGACTACATATCATGTTGAAGAACCTAAAAACTCACTAGTTATTAGGGATCCTTGTTAATATAGGAACCCCTACCCATATGATCAAATTTTGGTGCTCATTGCTCACCTCAAGGCATTAGAAACTCGATAGGGGGAAATCCACCCTGATGGAAAGCCATATCCGGCATCAGTGGACGATATTCCAGCACCCCCAGGTTTCGAAAACCCCACCTTCTCCCACATTAGTGGGATGGGTGACCCACTACAGAATTTGGGCCATTTCATCTCAAGGTGTGAACCCATTCTGGGAACTCCAGCATAGTAAGAGGCCACCAAAATCTTGTTTTCCATACAGAAATTGGAAGGGCCTATGTTTGTCTGGAACAAACAACTACCCATTGGGTTGGTCGCCGACTCAAAAGATTTCAATAGAGAGTTTCTTTACCAGTTTGGCTCTACCACCCAGAAGAATAGTATTGCAGACCTCTTCAAGTGCATGTAGAGGCTTGACGAGCACGTCACAGACTTTGTCGCCCAGTGCAAAGGCCTCACCTACTCCATGTATATTCCACTGACATAGGAACATCTGCTGACATTGTGTGTGGGGAATGTCAAAAACTGATCTGGTCCCCACTCTCATTACTCAGAATTACCCTAGGGGATTCTAGGATTTCTCTGATATGACTTAGAATCTAGAGGAATACCTTCAGCAGGCTAAGAAGGCATGTCCTTTTCCTCCTTCAATTCCTACAAGAAGAGCCGCTAAGGATGATCCCTACGTGGTAACATAGGTAGAGGCCCCCAGGTAGATAGAATTATTACCATTGGATCCACCTCCTCAGTCTCATAGAGGCCTTCCACCTCTAGCCTAGCCTCCAGATCAGCATCTACCACCTCAGAATTTGCAGGCGCCTTCATATAACGTGCCCCCGCCGCTTAGGTGAGATAAACAGGGTCCACCTCCTTTGTAGACTACCCCAGCCCATCGTCAGGGCCAGGCACTCATACCCCTCTACCCAAATAGAAGGAACCAGAACTACTCATTCAATGAGGCTCATTTCCCCAGTTATTTCCGAAGTTCCTTGGAACAAGGACCTTTAAGGTTTCCATAATGAAGGAGGCCTAAAGAGGCGGATCACAATGATCACCCCAACTACTACCTCAATCACTAGATCATGGGGAACACCCTCAAACAATGCCATGTGTTTAATGATTGGACACATGAATAGGTTGATAAAAAAAAATTCAGTTTAGGCCCATATCTGGTATAGGTGGCATGTGTATTTGTCAATCCAGACAACGATAGTGGCAACGAGGGTGAGTGACATCAAGTTCCTAGTTGCAAGTCTCAAAAATTTGATGAATGGATGGATCGTAAGTCATTCTACCATTCCCAAGGTATTATATATGCACGTTTACATTTACATGATCCTTCATAAGTCCCTATGTTATCCACGACTACTACTTCTGTGTTGACATATCAGCCTCCGTCTTCCTAGAAGAACAATAATCGACGACGCAAGGGAAAACAAATTCCCCAACCAATGCTGTCGTCATCCCATAATCTCAAAAAAAATACTACCCATAGAGATGGATATTACCCTTAGAATCTATCCAGTGGTCAAGGATTGTTCAAGTGATGCTCAAGGGTATGCTTTGGTTAACACCGTGGAGCTGGTAAACCCCTATATGATTCCTAATGATGAGGAGTGCCAGAAGGATCCTCCCAATGTCCCCATATATTGCCAGCTTCAATGAAGCTATTGTAATATGATCCATTAGAGTTCCAATATTAGTGCTTCCATATAGAATGTCCATGCCACCGAAACCAGATAGCAGTCCCAGTGTAGATCTCAACATGCACAGTCTTTTCATTTGATTTCACCAAGTTTTCATTTTCCGATGTTTGGGTTACTTGATCTAACAGAGCCACCCCAACCATGCAGTGATCATTTACGCTTTATTACAGACCATACTCAATAATCTCTTCATCATCTGGTGGTTTCTCCACTAGCATGGACTAGCGGCAGTGGGACATTCCCAGCACCCGTCAGCTGCCGGTTCAGGTCGAAGGGCCCTTCATGCCCCCAGCCGTAGAACGACCTCTTATAGGAAGAAGTGCATTCTTTGCATTGATGTATGATATACTTAAGCATATTTACACTATTTCTGTGAGGCTATCTATAATTTAGGCTCTTATCATATCATCAGATATGCATGAATCCCTCACCGAGGATTTAAGAATCCCCTTCTAGTTTGAGACGGAGGTAGCAGCTACAAAAGCATTCCTTGCTGAGGCAGCCAAGCACACTGACTATCAGGCCATTATCTATCTCTCTAAGGAAGATGAAGGATCACCCATATAGGGGAACATCTGACCACTTTACATCACCAGAAACTTCAATGACATGGAGATTTGTCACTGTATTATCAACATAGGCTCTGGGATCAACCTTATTCCAACCCAAACACTCTAAAAAATGGGGCTATCTAAGGATTATTTGAGCCCCTATGACCTAAAATTTTATGGTTGCGATAGGACAGAACAAAAACAAGATGAAAAAATACACATGAAGACCATGTTCAGTGTCTCGGTGGCTAGCATTGAATTCATGGTTGTCTCGTAGGACACCACCTACAATGCATTGATGGGTTTTCCATGGATCAACCTGAATGCGGCGGTCCATTATTCATATAATCAATTCCTTATGTACTCCCTCAATGGTTGAGTGGGTGTACTCCAAGGTGATTCATCTACCTTTTACTCTTGTGAATCCCACTACCTGGATGTAGACTATTACAAGATAAAGGACATGAATATCTAGGCTAACGACGTTGAACACGATACATCTGCAACTGACCCATGGACAAGGCTACATTCATTCAATCCACTGATTGGAGGCTACGAGTCCATATCTGAGGCTATTATTTTTTGTTTTTAGAATGAGTGGGAAGAACATTCTCAAGTCTAGGGGACACTAGAAGATCACCTTGTATTCCTACACAAATCATGCTCAGGTAATACTAGATCCTCCCACTCCTATAAGGTTTTGAGATTTCCACCCCATGGCAAAGACAATATGTCATACATTCCTATTTCTCTAGGTTGGGATAAATCGGCTCATGTCGACGTGCCACTATTGCTTTTATATAATCAAGTGTGTCCCCTTGGGATGAATACCAAATGTGATTGAGTTGATAACATTCATCGTTATGGTTTTGGCAGCACAAGAGTCCCCTGAAGTAGTGCCTATTGTCGCTCTGGATGGAACCAGCTTCCCATCGGGATCAGTTGAATTAGAGGAATCTCCTATCACTGGAGATCCCTCATCCATAAGTGAAGAATATTATTTGGAAGATGCACCGCCCGCTTTTGAGGAGGGCATCTCTGCCACAGTCGATGAACTGGTATAGGTGAACCTTGGTAATGAGAAGGATCTAAAACCCACATTAATCAATGCTATTATGCATGTAGAAGAGATGAAGCAGTACATGGACTTCCTGAAGAAACATTGTGACGTTTTTTCTTGGATTTATAATGAGATTCCAGGACTAGATCCTCAGGTTTCTGTCCACTGCCTTGGTCTTCCAGCAAATCATTGCAGTTTCAAACAACCTCCCTGAAAGATGCACCTATCTCTTGGGGACCAGGTAGAGGCTAAGTTTGATAAGATCATTAGAGACAAATTTTTCAAGGAGGTCTAGTACCCCCAATGGTTAGTTAACAATGTGACTATCAGGAAAAATAATAGACATATCAGAGTCTGCATCAAATTTTGAGATCTCAACCATCTCTGCTCGAAGGATGATTTTCCCCTTCCTGTGAAAAAACTGTTGACTGATGTCACCAATGGGTTTTAGGGTCTCTCTTTTATGGATGATTATTCCAGGAATAACCAAATTCGAATGGCCCCTGAGGAAGAAGAGTCTACAATCTTCAGGGCACCACATTGTACTTTTTATTACCAGTTAATACCCGTAGGTCTATTTAATGATGGTGCAACCTTTCAGCATGCCATAAATCACATATTTAAGCCGATCCTCGAGACATTGGTTGAGTGCTACGTGGATGATCTGGTGGTCAAATATCTCTAGAATCAGGACCATATCCAAGACCTTAATAAAGTGTTTAGATTCCTCTGTTCTCGCCATATGAAGATGAACACATTGAAGTGTGACTTCGGGGTCACCTCCGGAACGTGTCTCAACATCGTTGTTAGATATAGAGACCTCGATATCGATTCAGGGAATATTATGGACATCAGTAAGATGTCTCCTCTGAGCAACATTCAGGATCTTCAAAGATTTCAAGGCCACAAGGCCTATATATGAAAATTCATCGCGAATTTGGCTGGAAAGTGTAATCCCTTTTCTCAGATCATGAATAAAGGAACTATCTATCAGTGGGAAGAGTAATGTTAGATTAATTTTGAGGAAATCAAGTAGTACATATTACAACCTATGGTCATGATGCCACCCGTTTCTAGAAAACCACATGTCCTTTATGTGACCACCCTGGAATGATCTCTAGAAACCCTTATCACCTAGAAGAACAATGAGGGAACAGAGAACAATCTCTAGTATCTCAGTCGCATGCTCCACGATACAAAGACCACATACTCCTCTATAGATAAAATATTCCTTGCACTGATATTCGCAGTGCAGAAATTGTGACACTTCATGAAGCACCATGAGATACAACTAGTGTCTAGAGTGGATTTGTTGAAGTACATCCTGAACCGCCCCCATGTTGATAGGCCGTGAAACTTAGTGGGAAATAATTCTCCCGTAGTTCGACATCAGGTTTATCCCCCAAAAGGCTATTAAGGGGAAAAAACTGAAAGACTTCCTTTCGGCCCATCCAGCTCCCACAGACCAGTCTCTGGACCTTTATTTTCTAGATGAGGCAATAATATCTATAGACCAAACCATTCCATGTTGGAAAATGCACATTGATGGCACTTTCTGAAGCCCTACTGGGAGAAGACTCAATGACCCCATACTCAATAGAGTGGGCCTGGGTATCATCTTTATCATGCCAGTACTAGCCGTTATCCCATATTAATTTCTATGTCAGAATGTCATACCAAAAATGAGGAATAGTATCAGGCTCTTATTACTGGACTCAAGCTGGACGCCGATAGCGATGTTCCCCACTTTTATGGGAAAGGGGAGTCCAAACTAATCATCCGAAACATCAACAATTACTATGTCATTAGGAAGCCATAGCTTGTACCATTGTTGGAATAAACCCTCTAGTTAATGTCCAAGCTAACTTGTCGACCGAATTTTACCCATGTCCCTCAATCCCAGAACGATTGAGCCAACACCTTGTCTAGCCTAGATACATATCTTTCAGAACATGATCGGGATAATTTGATTATCGACATGGAACACCGGGGAGTCATCTCCCCTGTCACTCTAGACATTGATGATAGCCCACAGGTAAGACACCTTACTGTAAGTGCCTCCACATCAGGGTCCCCAAGTCCCCCTGATGTAGTTTTGGAAGTGACTATAGACTTGAGGAACCCCTATATTTAGTACCTCCAACACGGTATTCTCCTGGCAGAGTGAGCTGAGCGCAAGCGAGTCCGACGTCGCACATTACAGTTTAACCTCCTGAGTGTTCCTAGTATTGATAGGATCCTCTAAAAACATGGGTTTGATGGATTCCTCCTCCATTTCATTCAAGGAGGTGATATTTCTCAGGTCATGCAGGAGGTTTATTCTGGTTCCTGCAGGGTACATCAAACTGGGTGGAAACTATCTCACTAGATTGGGAGACTAGGTTAATTTTGGCCCTCCATGATCCATGACTATATTGAGTTTTCCAACAGGTTCTATGCATGCCAAATACTTTCTAATTTTCTACATAGGATACTAGAGCCTCTCCACACTACCATGTACCCTTGGCCATTTGCAGTCTGGGGACTCGATGTTGTGGGACCATATCCACCTATGACCTCTCTCCTGTGCAGGTTTATCCTAACCGTTACAGATTTGTTTTCCAAGTGGGAATAGGAAGTTCTGCTTAGGGATTTCAATGAACATTCTATCATTGACCTTTTGAGTTCCAACATCATCTACCAATTTGTAGTCCTTCACTCTGTCTTCATCGATAACAACACAAACTTCTGGGCAGCCGAGGTGAAGAAATTATATGCCAAGTACAACATCCGTTCTAAGGATAAATCCAACTATCACACGTATGAAATTGGTAATATCTAGTAATTAAACAAAAAACCACTCTCACATCCTACAGAAAATTATTGGTCAGAACAAGAAGAGTTGGCCAGAAAAAATCCCCAATTCCCTCTAGGATTATCAAACGACAACTTGTAATTCCACCCAAGTTACCCTATACTCTCTAGGGTATGGAACAGAGGCCATCCTACCCATCAAGATTCACTTTCCTTCATTAATAATAGTTGTATACGATTAGATAACACCCGATAAGGCAACTGAAGTCCTTCTAGATGAATTGGATGCACTGAACGAGAATAGGCTTTGTGCACTGCACAATCTAGGATAGATTCAAAACAAGATATCCAATTCATTTGACATGAAAGTTCACCTCTGCTCTTTCTTGTAAGGATACAAGGGTTTGGATCTAAGAACTCTAATGAAACTTTGTAAGAAACCACCCAAAATGGAGCCTAAATGGGAAGGACATAACATCATTCACAAGGTTTTCCCCAATGGTGTGTACTCCCTAGTTACCATGGATGGTGAGTGTATAACTCCTCCCACCAATGCCAAATTTGTCAAAAAATAAATTTACAGATTAAATGGTCCTAAGTGACCATAAACTATGACGTCTTTACCGCATGACATTAAAATGCATGATCTGTCCAATATGATGGATATAAACCAACCCTGAATTTGTCCCTCATGACAACAAACTACAAGATTGTCTGAGATCTACGACCTTAAACTAAGATCTACTAGTATCCATCGTCCCTCAAGACGTTAAACTGCACCTTAAATAACTATGAATGTCTTGATTCCCATCCTCATGGGATACATAGGAATGCTCAGATGCTTTTCTTAGTTTCCAACCCCCAAACTCTTCTCTTTGACTACCCATGGGTGTAGTTTCATTGGAGGATCCCACACATTGTAGCATAGACTTCTTTGGACCCAATCATGTCAGGTTTACGATGATTTCACTATGTGCCCCTCCTCCTTATTCTATCCTCCCATGTCCTCACCACATGACGTTAAATTACATGGACCTTTCAGAACTACGTATAGCTTGATTCCCAGCCTCAGAGGATATGTTGGAACTACCATACACTTAGTCTCTAGGCCCATCCCCAAACATCATGATCTCCCCTTGGGTCGAATCACATGGTGTGGTGGAGGATTTTTCCAATATTCACATCGAGTTTCTCATGACTGCCCCATGTATCCCTCTCCTTGGAGGTCTCCACCTCTTTCATCATCCTTCATGACGTTAAACTGAGAAGAAATATTCATGCTTCAAACATCCCCATTATTTGGGTCTTCATCATCTTTCACATCCAAAAGGATCCCTGAACGACATGGATGCTAGGCCCTAGGGCTCTCCTACCATTTCGGGCCAACGTCCTCAAGGATCTTTAATGACACTTAGATACAAGTACCATGTTTTGACTATGCTCGGCCATCGAATCTCATTTATTGTTCTCATTTTAAATCACATAATGTGAATGATGTGTTTCCAACATGGTAAAAAACCATCCTCCATCATTATCACCACCCCCGTATGTCCCAAATATTGGGTGAAGTGATTCATTTTGGCATGTTACCCCTTCAATCATCCTTCTTATTCAGGAAAGTGTGTTTATCTGGTCGGGACCAACCCTGCCTGACCTTCCTCCCTCACTACGGTACCCTTATATTTTGGGGAGAGCCTGAACCTATCCCTTGTTTCCCCCACCAAGCATTACTTATATGGGATTAGGAGATTCCGTAAGGCAATACCCGCACAAAGGTTCATGTATCTATGGTCCAAGACCCATGACCTTAAACTAAGATCTCCACCATCCTCACTGCAAGATGTTAAACTGCCAACTGACTGGGACTTCCCATCTATGGTCCCACAACCTTTTTGGTCCCATGGTCAAAGTAATCATTTAGGATTGTGTGGTGTGGTATGGGATTACATCCTCATTCACATTGGTCTATTTTCACCATGCCACATATATCCCCTTGAGACATCCCTCCATCATCCATCATCCATGACAGAAGATGTTAAACTGCACAGGTACCACCATGCTTCACGAATCTCATCATTTGGGTTTCCATCATCATTTACATCCAAAAGGACCCCTGAACAATATGGATGCTAGGCCCTAGGGATGTCCAACCGTTTAGGACCAACGTCCCTGAGGATCTGGGATGAAAATTAGATACAAGTCCCGTGTTGTGAATATGGTCAACAATCGACACTCAATTTTTTTCCACCATCCCTAGTCACACAATACAGATACTGTGTTGTGAACATGGTCAATAGTTATCCTCGATAATTGTTTCCATTTTGTGTCCTCCCACATAGCAGGCATGATAACTCACACTTACCACTCATTAGTCCCATGCACCTAACATTAAACTGGGGATCTACGGTCTGAGCTCTATGACCATAAACTAAGATCTATAAATTCCTTGATGCATGATGATAAACTTCAAAAAACTTCTATAACTACGTTTTTCTTGATTCCCATCATTATAAGATATGTAGGATAACCCAGAAATTTTGTCTTTGGGTCCAGCCCAGGTTTATCTCCCCTTTCTCTTGGCCACCTGGTCTGAATTATCTTTGGGAATTATGAATGGTATGTCATATGTGGGCTTATTTCCTCATTCATGTCGGGTTACTCTCCATGTTGTACACATTCTTTATCACGTCCTTTCCACATGACATAAAACTACATAACACTTTCAAGAACTACGTGTGGCTTGATTCCCATCCTCATGGGATACATAGAACCACCCAAACATTTAGTCTTCAGGTCCATCCCTGTTTCCGAGAAACCTCCTCAACTTCCGGTCCCTATGGACAGAGTTCATCAGGAGGAGGTATGTGGTGTGGTATGGGATTATGTCCTCATTCATGTCTAGTTTGAAATAGTTATTCCTTGTACCTCTCACTATTAAGATCTCTTTATCCCCTATTCTACACTCATCTTTTCGAGTCAACTGCTCTTATGTAGGGACCCTTGGCCCTCTTTTTAATTTCACCAATGTGCCCCAGGGGCACATTGGTTCAGGACCTAGAGTTTTGGAATCTACATACACTTGTTATCTCCCATTTTTCAGCTTCATGAACCCCATCATTTGGGCATTCATCATCTTTCACATCCAAAAGGACCCACGAATGGCCTGGATTCTAGTCCATATGTCTCTCTTACCATTTCAGCCCATCATCCTTGAGGATATCAAATGAAAAATTGATACAAGCCCCACATTGTGAATATGGTCAGCGATCGATGCTCATTTTTTATTCTCATTTCAGGTCACGCGATATGGATGTTGTGTTTCAAACACGGTCAACAGTTATCCCCCATCATCACACCACCCCATCAAGCCCTAAATATTGGTTGTATGGTACGCATCCTTTTCCACTCCATCACATCTAAGTGGAATTTTGACACCCTCGGTGCTATCCCTTAGTGCGCGTTTGCACGTTAGGATGAAAAATCCATGGTGAGGTGTCATTTGGGGCCCCACACTAGTTTCCCCTTTTTATGTGTACAACATGTTTCAAATAACTTCTCCACCCTTGTTTCCCACATTGATCATAGATAACATGTGCTTAGGGATTTGGTCAAGGTTTGTGCTAGTTTGGAAGAGTCTCACATTTCAATGGTCCGAGCTCTAAGATCTTAAACTAAGATCTTTCTACGTCCTTTCTGCAAGGCATAAAAAAAATCTTATATAACAACGTACAGATTGATCCCCATCCTTATAAGATACATATGAATGCCCATGCATCTTATCTTTGGGTCTAGCTCAGGTTCCACTAATCATATTTTCTGTTCAGCCTTTTAAGCCTTGACATTCAAAGGATTGTGTGGTGTGGCCTATGTGGGATTATGTCCTCATTCATGTCGGGTTTGCAATAGCTACACCACATACTCCCCTTCTAGGAGCTATTCTCTCTTACCTCTTGTCCCACATGACATTACATTGTACTCTCAAAACTATGTATGGCTTGATCCCCCCATCATCCTGAGGTACATAGAAATGCAAATGAACTTTGCCTCGGGCCCATCCTACCATTCATTTTCAGTCCTTCGACCTAAAAACTCCCCAAGTATCACATGGTTATATGGACTCGTACTGTCCTCATTCATGCTGAGTTTAATAATTACTTCACCACGTGTCTCCCTCCCTCATTTCCATCTATGGTCTAAGCTCTATGACCTTAAACTAAGATCTCCCCGTGTCCTTGATGCAATACTTTCAAGTTCACGATATTTCCCAGAACTACGTATGGATTGATTCCCATCCACATGGGATAAGATGGAATGCCCAAACAATCCGTCTGTGGGTCCAGCCCCAAGATTCATAAATAATACTGCCCTTTTTGGCCCCTTGGCCCGAATTGTTTTGGGAACATGTGGTGTGGTGAGTACCTCTTGGGTTCTCATTCACGTCGATTTGTTTAACAACCGCATCATGTGCCTATCTTGTCACTTCCCAACCAAGTCCGAGTTCAACAACCATAAACTAGGATCATCCCGCAGGAACCATGCGTCGGGTTTGGCTACTTCTCCACCCTGTGCACATTCCATTAAACTAGGTCCCCTCATAAAGGTCCACTCTATGACCTTATGTTAGGATCATGTGACCCCAGAACCCTTTTCCTTGGAAAGGGATTCCACCACCTCTATCTGACACGTCTTACTGGAGTACTCGAATGTGTTGTGGCAAAGAACCCAAAGTTTGGTGTTTTCACATGGATATTACCTCATTTCATGTCCATGCATGATAATCCCTTTATTTGGATCATCATCCTATTTTATGTATGTAGGGAACCACTCTATGGTCTGGTCTCATTCCACATTGGCTTACCTACCATCTTGGGGTAATTCCCTAGAAGACCCCGAATGACATTTTGTGACAGGTCCAGTGTTTCAAACATTGCCAGCAGTCGACCCTCATTTGTCTGTCTCAGGCTAGGCTAATGCAAAATAGATGTTGTGTTTTGAACATGGTCAATAATTATCCTTTATCATCACGCCATTTTCATTGAAATCCAGATATCATGCATCATGATTTACATCCTTCCACTCCCTTATGTTCAATTGGAATTTCAACACACTCAGTTTTACCCCTCTGAGAATATATGTCGATTGAGTAGTCAGGTCAGTAATATTGGTATGTTATTCACCTAGCATTCCATTGCCACTAATTTGTGACTTCCTGTACCAAGAAAATCCCATCACTACTCCTTGTTTCCCAAACCAAGAATGACTCACTTAGGATTAGTGGTTTTGGTCAGATGTGTAATGGTAAAAACAAACCACACATTATTTTTATCCCACATGATGTTAAACAATTCTTTCAAAACAATGTATGGATTTATTCCCATCCTAATGGGGTACGCAGTAATGCCCAAACACATTATCTTGGGTTCAGCCCACATTTCTTCATCTTCAGTCTCTTGACCTAAGATTTCCCTAGAGATTACATGGAATTGTATGGACAGCTGTGGTCCTCATTCACATCAGGTCTATTACATTATCACCGTGTTCTTCCCCCTTTGGGATCCCCCCTTTTCATTATTCATTCTACCGTAGGACGTTAAACTAAACGAAATTTTCTATAACTATGTATGTTTTGATTCCCATCATCATGGGATATGTAGGAACACCTAAAAATTTCCTCAGGTCCAGCCCCAAGATTAGGCCACCTTTGGTCTACGATCTATGGTTTAATGAAACCCACAAAGAGCACGTGGTGTGGTGTGGACTCTTATGGTACTCATTCACGTCTCGATATACACCGCACCACACGTTGCCTTTCTAGGTAACCATGTTATCATCACATGACTTTAAACTGCAGCTCTACCATGAAAAAGACCAGGATACCCCATGAGGACTATGGGACATGTCATCTTCCTCGCCAGAGAGGATTTCCACTACCTACACAGGTCTCTGACCACGCTGTGTTTAAGAACTACATTTGTCTTGATTATTATCAATATGGGATATGTAGAAACGCCCATGCATTTTACTTGGGCCCAACCCCAGGAAAATTAACCTATCTGGTTCTTTTTCCCTAAACATGGTCCAAACTATACGACCTTAAACTAAGAGCCTATAGTATATGAAACACGACTATAAACTGGTAGCCTTAGTCCAGATAGTATGACATTAAAACTATATTCAAAGTCCTTGTCATATGATGTTAAACTACTCCGTGTATTGTTCTTATCGCACGACGTTAAACTACATGTCTATAGTCTACATTGGTACGACATAACACTGCATGTACTTTTATGTCTTCTCTATAGAGGTCCTTTTTAGAAGTAGGTATGAACCCTGGTTAGAATGAGGTGCTCAAATAATGAGTCTTAACCAAGGTGTCATAATTTCAAGAGTACTGGACTCTACTCGAACAACCCATCACTCCACCATCCATGCTTTGGGTGCCCTTTGTTTGGACCCTCGTCCTCTTTCATGCCTGAAGGAACCCCTTAACTGTACAGATGCTCAGCCTATGGATCACCTTCTATCTTGGGATAACATTCTGAAAGACTAATGGATGACATTTTTAGTCATTCCATGTGTTTCAAACATGATCAGCAGTCAACCATCATTTGTTATCCCCGTTTCAGGATAACACAATAGGGATAATGTGTTTCGAACATGGTCAAAAGTTACCTTTCATTGTCATGTCGCCTCCACAGTGTTCTGATTTTTGGGCATCGTGATTCTTTCTTTCCAATCCCTTCTGTTCGGATTGATTCTAACTCCCATGTCATTACGCCTCTCGTGCGCTAGAGCACGTTGGGAAAATAAAAATTCGACTCTCCAGAGAGCTTTATTTTCCAGTAAAGCCTCTCTATTTTTCCCAGAAATCCGGACCGATTGTTCAAACCCTGAAGGACAAAATCTGAGATGAAAATTTCATATTCGGTTGGAATAATGAGGCAGTTATCCCTTGTTTATCACATTGGTCCCAACCCATGTGAGCTTAGGGATTGATCACTGGTTATTTCATGAATGCGACGGACATGCATTAAACCCAAAAAAAGAACTCATGCATGCAGCTAGTATAAAAAAGCATGAAAGTAAATTTTTAATTTTACACACACTACATTACAAAATGATGGGACCCTCCCATGGATGGTTTTAACTCTCCAATAGAGCATTCTAGCTCCGCCACTCACTAGCTTGTGGCATCCAGGATCCACTGCCATTGGTTTAGCTCCCGTTCATCCTCAAGGGAAATGGGGCACAATTCATCAGCATCAATTTGGGACCAATCCTCATAATATTGGATAATGGCCATCTCATTAGAAGCTTGATTCATCCGTTCTTCAGTATCTTTCAGATGGTCTTTCATACACAATAAGAGCCCCGATTGTGTGTCTAGGAAATCAGAGTAATCGTCCGCCCGCGCCGGCAATATCTGAATCTACCTTTTGGCCAGTTGGAGCCTCTTGATGTTCACCGATTTCCTCCACTACCTATCCACACAAAGGCCAGGATAATTCTTCCAAATCTTCTCTTCCATGAAGTATCAGATTAGCATATGAGGACGCTGGGCATCTACTCCTCCAGCGCACAACTTGTGTAGCTGAGAATGAAGCCTATCCATCTGGTCTATCCATTGAACATGAGGGGTCTCCCTGATGACTCTATTGACCAGCTTCCATGACCGGTAATGAACTATTTTTCTATCCTTTTCATTAGAATCCATCTTGTCTCAGTCTGCAGGGTCAACAGGTTCATAAGTAGGAAAAGCCTCTAAGAACTGATCAGTAGGGTCTGCATCCGGTATTTGATCGGGTAGGTCAGGACCCATGTCATCCGATTGATCCCCTTTATTGGATTCCACCTCGATA
This sequence comes from Viscum album, assembly GCA_963277665.1. Classification (NCBI taxonomy): domain Eukaryota; kingdom Viridiplantae; phylum Streptophyta; class Magnoliopsida; order Santalales; family Viscaceae; genus Viscum; species Viscum album. The sequence goes on from OY728121.1 coordinate 671,929,014, forward strand.
ACTTTATATTCTATCCTGGTAATGGTTCCACCTGTGATTGAGAGCACTGCGACTTGGTCAGTACGTGCGTCTCCTTCCACAACCACCGATGTTCCCCTGGGAAGGACGATGCCATGAGCTCTAGTCATCCTCATGAAGGCGGCCCAGACCATTTGAAGAACTGTGCATAAAAAAATGCATGGACATCAGTTAACCCAATCAATGGTTGACAGATATGAATTCTGTGAAGAATACATACAATGATCAAATAGTTGGTCTCTCCCCTGAGCTGTTTCCATTGGGACCCCAAGGAGTGGCCCTCTATATATGGTGGGGAATTCTGAAGGCTTCATGAGGACCACCTTGGTTGTAGAAGCCCTTTTGGGATGATAATCTCCATAGCCAAGGGCATAGATCCCGATGTTCCCACAGTTGCATATACTATTGACTAAGAGTAGGTTTTGTGTATGAGGCCCTCGTGCCCAGGTCAAATGTTAGTTGTGATGTCCTAAATGACCAGGATGAAGACTACAGGGAAGGGGTTTAGGTTTTTACCTCATGACCCTTTACAAACTCTTCCATCTCTAGGTCTGAATTTCTATCCTCACCCTCCTCTAGAGGGCTCCGTCCACCGGCCTTCTCCCCCCATGAGGACTCGTCTGATTCTTCTGATTGATGGGAAAAATCTCCCAATTCGATGGTCAACAACTACGGAGGGGTCGTTCGATCGAGAATCACCTTCACTCGATCTATCATTAGATGCAGAGAAACCCGAGAGTGTATAAAGTCCTCCATCTTAGCATGGTACTGCTCCCCCTCCACCTGGGATGCCACAAAGCTAGACCTAACATGACCGATCCCCAACAAATCCATCTCGATATGGTCCATATGGTTCCATGTAACGACCCAAAGTTTTTCAATGGAAAATTCCCTTCTTATATCTATGTCATAAAAACACAAAATAATGAACTACTAAGTGATAAGTGACCTTTAAACATAATTTTGTCACCCCTATGTTTGGAATTTTAAAAATCCAGCATGCACGGTTGTGCTCAAGATAGTTTTTGGTGTCTAATGAAACAAAAATAATTTTTGGTGAATAGTAACCTACCCTTATGAATAGTAATATGACCCTTATGAATAGTAAATAAGAGTAACATTACCTATGAATAATAAAATAAAATTTAGACATCATAGGAAGTGATAATTTGACCTTAGTAAACGTTTTTTTGTATTTTATAAGTCATAAATAATTAATTATAATTAATTAATTAATTTAAAAGAATATTTATTCCCCTGTAATGTATTCATATAGTATTGAATCAATTTTTAACAGTTTTTAGATAATTTTATAAGACCCTACGTAATTTTTGAAAGAACTATAAAATCGGTTTTAATCTTAAAAACTGTTTTTTTAAGTAAATTATGATTTTATTTAAATATTAAATTAATAATATTTAGAAAATTATTTTTGAAAAATGGACTTCATTTTTGGATTCTACACGTCAAAAAATGGTTGGGGTAAAATTTTGGGATTTTTCTGAGATACTAGAATTTTTGATGAAAAGTAGAATACATTAATTTATCATATAAATACATTTTAATTAAAAACCACTATTCCTGAAATCACAAGTGATGTAAGCACCCAAATTCCGAATTCACAAGTCAAATTTACTATTCATAGTCATCCAAGACTCACTATTCCTTGTCTTAGGTGAAATTAATAAACTAATCAATTTTATATTAAGGAAACCCCTCTCCCCTCCACTATAAAAGCCACCCTCCACTCCCTCTTTTCCTCACACCTCCCAAGCTCCTAGACTTCTCTAAATTCTTCCCAAACACCTTCCCTAGCTCATCCCCCACATCCAAAAGCTGTTGGTATCATCAAAAGACCAAGCCTAGCTTCCTTAAAGAGGATCTCAAGAGAAGGATTCTAAAGGTAATTTCTCTCTCTCTTCTCCTTTAATTTCCTTTCAAGTTCAAGTTCCTTTCTTGATCTCTCCCTACTTATCTTCATCCAAATTGTTTTTAAATACAGTATTATACATATAATGTAATCGTATGATTATAATGGTATATTATATCACCCCACACCCTTTCCCTCTTCCTTTTATTTTATTAAAGAGAACGTTGTTCATGTGGTGATAATTTATCACCTTCAAAAACAACATGCTCTCTTCTTCCATTTCTACCTTCAATCTGGTCATGAAACCATTTTTATGGTTGAACCATAATATTTTATATGTATTATGTTCTATTTTAAGTTCTGGAAATAACCTATGGCCTTATTACTAAGATAAATGTTAAAACAAGATCGTTGTGATCCAAAAACCGCTCAAATTAACCCAAATAACCATCATTAAATTTTTATCTAATGATTCGTCCACTTGGATATAATATAACTCATTATAAAATCATTAAATCTTCTGTAATATCATTAATAACATGTAATATCAGTTCTGGATGTTTACCCATGATCTACCCAAGCATCAATTTAAGAATACAAGTGGACCGCTCAAGAAAACCATAAAAACGAACATCCCCGATCAATGTTTTTAAAATCTATAAGTCATACAAAGGAAAATAATATGAAATAATGAAACCAGAATGAACCCTATTAATGTATAAAAGGTTCTGGAATTTTTAATTAATGAATATAATGTCATTATACAGGACATTAAAGAGAAGGAGGCACTCGAGTACAAGGTAAGGGGAAATCTCGAACCCAATTTTCTTCCTTCGGGTTCTCCCTCTTTCACTCCATTTTTTATATGGTTACTCCTCAAAGGTCTTTTGTTCATCTTTTCCTTTACTTTTCTGGGATATAAATGTTTGTAACTGGTTTTTATGTCCATAAAAATGTTTTCCAAAAGAACTCTTCTTTCAAGATCTCACCTTTTACCTCTCATTCAAGGTTGATGGTTCTCATATCAAGTATGTTGTTCCCTCTTTCTTTTGGGAACCCAAAGCTTATGAATGTGTTATTATGAGATAAAACCCATTACTTTCCATGGGTTATTTATGTACATGTTTGATATGTGTTCTATGTGGCAAGCATGATAATGATAATGTTATGATGTGACGGGTGCGCCCGGAATTATATAGCACTCTAATGCATTGGGTAAAGTGATGAATCTCATGAGTAAATGTGAAATAATGCGTGAACATGATGCTATATTTTTTCACAAGTATGTGTGGTAGTTAACCACTAAGACATGATGTTTCATTTTTATGCTTTGCCACATTTCAAGTTTATTGTTTATGCTCCTCTCATGTTCAAGATCTTCTTCCTATGTCATGATTATGCTCACCCCATACTATATTGTTCTTATCTATCCTCTTACTGGGATTTTAGCTCACCCATTTTGATGTATATCCTCAGGTGGATACATGTACTAAGGAGAGGACAAGTGCCACTAAGAAGCTAGTGAAGAAGTAGTTAAATAAATGTTTATGGTTGATGTTGTATTTGTCATGCATGATCCTAGTTTTCCCAAGACACTAAACCTCTGGATCCTCCATGTGTAATACTATTATGTTGTTTAACTTTGAAATGATTTAACAGTAATGTAAGAAAAGGCCGGGTCGCTATAGTTGGTATCAGAGGAAAGGTTTAGTTAATTTGGGAATTAGGATTAGTGAACCCTAAAGAAAACCTCTAGCATGAGACTAAGTACAAATATGCACACAAGGATATTTACCTAGGGATCCCATATGTTATGTTTTTGGTATAATTGTTTAAAAGGATAAGTTATTCATGACTTTTTTACTTATGTTTTGTTCTAACCTTTTCTATTTTAGAAAATGGTGGGAACCAGGAGAAATCAGGCCGACAACTCTTGCGAAGACCAATGCAACGATTGCCCGAACGACATCCCCAATGATTTTGGAGGTGGAGTTCAAAACTTCATGGCGGTGCTTACCCAATTATCTCGGGTTATGAATAATAACCATAATAATGGGGAATATCCTCCTTCACCAAAGAGGGAGAAACTAGCTATCGAAAGTTTTATGCGGCAACGACCACCGACGTTTTGTGGATCTTCCAATCCACTAGTTGCGGAACAGTGGGTCAACTCCATGGAGAAGATCTTTTCTGTTCTTCACTATTCCGAGACAGAGAAGGTGACTCTAGCCATTTATCGTCTATATGGAGAAGCTGATCAATGGTGGGCTTTGATTAAGAACACCAAGCCAAGGGATGAAATTGAAGAGATGGAATGGGAATACTTTAAGATAATGTTTCTTAATAAGTACTTCCCATGAACTCTTCGCACGAATATGGAGAGAGAATTCATAGAGCTCAATCAAAAAGAAGGAGAATCTGTCACAACCTATGAAGAAAATTTCACAAGGCTCGCAAGGTATGCTTCGGGTTTTGTTATCAACAATGATAGCAAAATTGATAGATTCTTTAGTGGATTAAAACCACATCTTTGAAAAGCTCTTGAAATTCGAGACTTTGGGATTTATGAAGAAGTTGTTCGGTGTGCTCTCAAAGTGGATATGGAGTTTTGAGAATGGTCCCATGGCTATGGTGATAAGAAAAGAAATATGGAGTTTCAAGCTGGTGGATCTAATGACAAAGATGGGAAGAAAACACAATGACCCACTTGCCAAAAATGTGTGAAGTTGCACAATGGGAACTGCCTCAAAGGGACGGGGAAATGCTTCAAGTGTGGGAAAGAAGGACACCTAGCTCACGAGTGTCGAAGAGACATGAAAAGGAAGGATAATGTAGCCGATGAAAGGAGAGAACCACTCGTGGTTCAATGCTACAACTGTAAGGAGCTAGGGCACTATTCAAACCAGTGCACTAAACCTCGAGCTCTCGAGGGTAACCAGCGCCAACAACCACCAAAGCCAAAGGAACAAGGGAAGGCTTATTCCATCACTACTGCGGAGGTGGAACATGATAATGAAGTCGTACAAGGTACACTTCCTATTCACTCAAGAATGGAAAAAGTCTTATTTGATTCTAGTTCTACGCATTCCTTTATATCTTGCAAGTTTGATAGAACTATAGAATCGAATCCCCGAAACCTTGAAGTAGAGATATCTGTAAAAACACCAAGTGGTGAAATCATTGCAACCCAAGTGTTTGATTCTTCTCCTGTTGACGTATGTGGGAAGATTCTTCTGGAAAATCTCGTAATACTTCCCTTGGTGGAATTCGACGCTATAATGGGAATGGATTGGCTCTCACTATATAGAGCACATAGCAACTATCCGGAAAAGGAAATATATTTTCATATTCCAAACCATCCCATGCTCCTCTACAAATGCAAGGAATATCATGAATATCCTTTGAAAAATCCTTCAATGGTGTGGGTGATGATTCCCTATGAAGAAGCATACCTCGCCCAAATGTTTGAGTCAAAGGAAAGTTCAAACCTTGAGGAAATTCCCATCGTAAGGGAATACGGCGATGTATTTCCCGAAGAGTTACCCGGAATTCCCCCGGATCTTGAGGTAGAGTTCTCAATTGAACTCATATCCGGAGCTACTCCTATCTCGAAGTGCCCCTATAGGATGGCTCCTATCGAACTGGAGGAGTTAAAGAAGTAGCTGCAAGAGCATCTAGATAGAGGGTTCATACTCCCTAGTGCATCACCTTGGGGTGCTCCAGTGCTCTTTGTGAAGAAGAAGGATGGTACCATGCGGCTGTGTATCGATTATCGGGAACTCAACAAGATCACCATAAAGAACAAGTATCCTCTCCCAAGGATTGATGACTTGTTCGATCAGTTAAGAGGAGCTCAATACTTATCAAAGGTGGATCTTCGTTCTGGATATCATCAAGTAAAGGTGAAGAAGGAAGATATTAAGAAGACTGACTTCCGTACAAGGTATGGGCACTATGAGTTTTTGGTGATTCCCTTCGGACTTACTAATTCCCCAGAAATCTTCATGGATTTGATGAATAGAGTCTTTAGACATTACCTCGACAAATTTGTGGTAGTGTTTATCGATGATATTCTCATCTACTCCAAGAGCAAGGAGGAACATGAAGAACATCTAAGACTTGTGTTGGCGACATTGAGAAAGGAGAATTTGTACGCCAAGTTCAGCAAGTGTGACTTTTGGATGAATCAAGTCACGTTCTTGGGACATGTGATCACAAGCGAGGGAATTTCTGTGGACCCTTCAAAGACAAAGGCGATTGAAGAATGGACTAGGACCTCTAGTGTCATAGAAATCCGTAGTTTTCTTGGATTAGCTGGGTACTACCGAAGTTTTGTGAGAAACTTCTCACGATTGTCAAGCCCGCTAACTAAGTTAACAAGGAAAGGGGTAAAGTATGTATGGACAGAAGAATGTGAGGGAATCTTCAAGGAGTTAAAGAGAAGGCTGATCACTGCACCTGTACTCACACTACCGAAAAGTGGAGAATGTTTTGTGATATACAGTGATGATTCAAAGAAAGGCTTGGGTTGTGTAATCATGCAAAATGATAATGTGATAGCCTACGCCTCACGACAGTTGAAGATCCATGAGCAGAACTACCCAACGCATGATCTAGAGCTGGAAGCCGTGATTTTTGCCTTGAAAATCTGGCAACACTACCTTTATGGTGATAAGTGTGACATATACACTGAACACAAGAGCCTAAAGTATATATTCACACAAAAGGAGCTCAACATGTGTCAAAGGAGATGGTTAGAGCTAATCAAGGATTACGATTGCTCTATTCACTATCATCCTGGAAAGGCGAACAAGGTAGCTGATGCTTTAAGCAGGAAAGAACCTGCTACTCTATCCATGTTGAGGATTGAGAAAGACCCTATCTTCTTGGATATGAAAAGGATGGATTTGGGAATCGTAAGGGCAGGGGATACATCCTACCTTGCCCAAATGATTGCGCAACCATCCATCCAACAGAAGATTAAGGAAGCACAAAGGGATGATGTGGAGATACAAAAGAGGGTGAATTCAGTAAACAAAGGGAAGCTGCAAGAGTTCCATATCGACGATGATGGTGTGATTCGGTTTGGAATGCGGCTTTGTGTGCCTTCATCACCCGGAATAAAGAAGGAGCTATTGGATAATGCACATAGCTCAACTTTCTCTATTCATCCTGGAAGTACCAAGATGTATCGTGATCTCCGAGAACACTTCTGGTGAAATAACATGAAGAAGGAGATTGCGGAATATATATCAAGGTGCTTGGTGTGTCAGCAAGTTAAAGTTGAGCGGCAAAAGTCCAAAGGTATGATACAGCCATTGCCTATACCCATGTGGAAATGGGAAAATGTCACTATGGACTTTGTCATGGGTCTCCCGAAAACGTCAAGAGGAAATAATGCGATATGGGTTGTGGTTGACCTACTCACCAAGACTGCCCATTTTATCACTATTCGGGAAGACCTCTCACTTGAACAACTTGCAAGGATATATGTGAAGGAAGTAGTGAGGTTGCACGGTGTTCCACTCTCGATTGTCTCTGACCGTGATCCAAGGTTCACTTCTAAATTCTAGAGGAGCCTTCAACATGCTTTGAGTACTGAATTAAATTTCAGCACGGCCTATCACCCCCAAACTGATGGCCAGTCTGAAAGGACTATTCAGACACTTGAAGATATGATAAGATCATGCTCTCTTGAATTCAAAGGTGGATGGGATCAACACCTTCCATTGGTTGAGTTCTCATACAACAATAGCTTCCACTCGAGTTTTCAGATGGCTCCGCATGAAGCTCTTTATGGGAAGCGATGTAGAACTCCAACCTGTTGGGATGAAGTTGGAGAACGAAAACTACTGGGTCCCGATCTTGTTCAAGAGATGACAGAGAAGGTTCAAGTCATCCAGAAACATATCAAAGCTGCTCAAAGTCGGCAAAAGAGCTATGCTGACAATCGTCGAAGGGACTTGGAGTTCGACGTTGGAGATAAAGTCTTCCTTCTAATATCTACATGGAAGAGAGTCATGCGATTCGGGAAGAAAGGGAAGCTAAGCCCAAGGTACATTGGCCCCTTTGAGATCCTTGATCATATAGGAGTCGTGGCCTATCGTCTGGCACTTCCACTGAATATGGCTCAAGTTCATGACGTGTTTCACGTATCACTACTGAGGAAGTACATTCCAGACCCCTCACATGTACTAAACTCAGAGGTGGTACAGTTAGAAGATGATCTCTCATATGAGGAGCAGCCGGTAAAAATTTTGGACCGAAGTGATAAGGTTCTATGCAACAAGACAACCCGCCTTGTCAAAGTGTTGTGGAGGAACCAAAAGTTTGAGGAAGCAATATGGGAACCGGAAGAGGCAATGAAGGAGAAGTACCCTCACCTGTTTGTGTAAAGTGAAATTTCGGGGGCGAAATTTCTTAAGGGGGGAAGAATGTAACGACCCAAAGTTTTTCAATGGAAAATTCTCTTCTTATATCTATGTCATAAAAACACAAAATAATGAACTTCTAAGTGATAAGTGACCTTTAAACATAATTTTGTCACCCCTATGTTTGTAATTTTAAAAATCCGGCATACACGGTTGTGCTCAAGATAGTTTTTGGTGTCTAATGAAACAAAAATAATTTTTGGTGAATAGTAACCTACCCTTATGAATAGTAATATGACTCTTATGAATAGTAAATAAGAGTAACATTACCTATGAATAATAAAATAAAATTTAGACATCATAGGAAGTGATAATTTGACCTTAGTAAACGTTTTTTTTTGTATTTTATAAGTCATAAATAATTAATTATAATTAATTAATTAATTTAAAAGAATATTTATTCCCCTGGAATGTATTCATATAGTATTTAATCAATGTCTAATAGTTTTTAGATAATTTTATAAGACCCAACGTAATTTTTGAAAGAACTATAAAATCAGTTTTAATCTTAAAAACTGTTTTTTTAAGTAAATTATGATTTTATTTGAATATTAAATTAATAATATTTAGAAAATTATTTTTGAAAAATGGAATTCATTTTTGGATTCTACACGTCGAAAAATGGTTGGGGTAAAATTTTGGGATTTTTCTGAGATACTAGAATTTTTGATGAATAGTAGAATACATTAATTTATCATATAAATACATTTTAATTAAAAACCACTATTTCTGACATCACAAGTGATGTAAGCAGCCAAATAACGAATTCACAAGTCAAATTTACTATTCATAATCATCCAAGACTCACTATTCCTTGTCTTAGGTGAAATTAATAAACTAATCAATTTTATATTAAGGAAACCCCTCTCCCCTCCACTATAAAAGCCACCCTCCACTCCCTCGTTTCCTCACACCTCTCAAGCTCCAAGCCTTCTCTAAATTCTGCCCAAACACCTTCCCTAGCTCATCCCCCACGTCCAAAATCTGTTGGTCTCATCAAAAGACCAAGCCTATCTTTTTTAATGAGGATCTCAAGAGAAGGATTCTAAAGGTAATTTCTCTCTCTCTTCTCCTTTAATTTCCTTTCAAGTTCAAGTTCCTTTCTTGATCTATCCCTACTTATCTTCATCCAAATTGTTTTGTAAATCCAGTATTATACATATACTATAATCTTATGATTCTAATGGTATATTATATCACCCGACACCCTTTCCCTCTTCCTTTTATTTTATTAAAGAGAACGTTGTTCATGTGGTGATAATTTATCACCTTCAAAAACAACATGCTCTCTTCTTCCATTTCTACCTTCAATCTGGTCATGAAACCATTTTTATGGTTGAACCAGAATATTTTATATGTATTATGTTCTATTTTAAGTTCTGTAAATAACCTATTGCCTAATTACTAAGATAAATGTTAAAACAAGATCGTTGTGATCCAAAAACCGCTCAAATTAACCCAAATAACCATCATTAAATTTTTGTCTAATGATTCGTCCACTTGGATCTAATATAACTCATTATAAAATCATTAAAGATTCTGTAATATCATTAATAACATGTAATATCATTTCTGGATGTTTACCCATGATCTACCCAAGCATCAATTTAAGAATACAAGTGGACCGCTCAAGAAAACCATAAAAACGAACATCCCCGATCAATGTTTTTAAAATCTATAAGTCATACAAAGGAACATAATATGAAATAATGAAACCAGAATGAACCCTATTAATGTATAAAAGGTTCTGGAATTTTTAATTAATGAATATAATTTCATTATAAAGGACATTAAAGAGAATGAGGCACTCGAGTACAAGGTAAGGGGAAATCTCGAACCCAATTTTCTTCCTTCAGGTTCTCCCTCTTTCACTCCATTTTTGATATGGTTACTCCTCAAAGGTCTTCGGTTCATCTTTTCCTTTACTTTTCTGGGATATAAATGTTTTTAACTGGTTTTTATGTCCATAAAAATGTTTTCCAAAAGAACTCTTCTTTCAAGATCTCACCTTTTACCTCTCATTCAAGGTTGATGGTTCTCATATCAAGTATGTTGTTCCCTCTTTCTTTTGGGAACCCAAAGCTTATGAATGTGTTATTATGATATGAAACCCATTCCTTTCCATGGGTTATTTATGTACATGTTTGATATGTGTTCTATGTGGAAAGCATGATAATGATAATGTTATGATGTGACGGGTGCACCTGGAATTATATAGCGCAATATGAATGTTTAAATGTGACGGGTGCGCCCGGAATTATATAGCGCTCCAATGCATTGGGTAAAGTGGTGAATCTAATGAGTAAATGTGAAATGATGCGTGAACATGATTCTAGATTTGTTCACAAGTATGTGTGGTAGTTAACCACTAAGACATGATGTTTCATTTTTATGCTTTGCCACATTTCAAGTTTATTGTTTATGCTCCTCTCATGTTCAAGATCTTCTTCATATGTTATGATTATGCTCACCCCATGCTATATTGTTCTTATCTATCCTCTTACTGGGCTTTTAGCTCACCCCTTTTGATGTATATCCTCAGGTGGATACATGTACTAAGGAGTGGAAAAGTGCCACTAAGAAGCTAGTGAAGAAGAAGTTAAATAAATGTTTATGGTTGATGTTATATTTGTCATGCATGATCCTAGTTTTCCCAAGACACTAAACCTCTGGATCCTCCATGTGTAATACTATTATGTTGTTTATCTTTGAAATGATGTAATAGTAATGTAAGAAAAGTCCGGGTCGCTATATTCCACATCTCGCACAGTTTTAGGAAACATTTTTTGACATCACATATGTACCAAGCCTCAAAAAATATAGAATTATCATGTATATATAGGTGTCAAAACTGATTCCCTAGAGCCTGGATAGGTATCTTATAGACCCCCCCTGGGTGGCCTCCCCTTCGGATATATTTGCTCCTCTGGGACCTCCGGGTCTGCCACTTCCAACTGCCTCTTTGTTGGTGCGGGTCTCACCACTTCTGTATCCCCACCCCCACGAGATATTCTCTCCACATTATAGACCCGACCTCGAGGTTTAAGAGGCAACCCATCACTTGAAAAAACAGTCTGCTGCTTTAGCATCTCCCCCAGGTAGGTTGACTCCCATCTTTTGGCGTACCTCTTTACCTGCCCGTAGATAGGTGTGGGCAGAGGCAGCTCATTTCTCATCTTCCCACCCCCCCGTGTGAACATGAGTCATGTCTTCCTTATCATACATGGATGGTCCTCATGGCGTAATCCCAATTAAACCCACGGGGTTAGCCTCTTCATGCACAGGAACTGCCTTGTGAAGAGGTGCAGGGTGTACGACTTACAGAGAGGCTCACGGTTAACCCACACCACCAGGACTCCACATTGAAAGGCCAAGAGGTAGGATCAATGCTTCATAGTTCCCTGGAATTCATCAGCAAACACACCCATTGGCAATGGGAATGGGTGGATATTGAACTCGTCCACCTTCCAGACCCGGTTCAGCACAAGTGGTAGGGTCATCTTGGTTAGAAAAATCCCCACCACATTCAGAATGGCCAGTCCGAAATCAGATCCCAGAGGGGAAATGGGGTTCAGATACTCATATATTCCCCAGATATGCACCGCTATCCACCCATATAGAAATCAGAATTGCCTACATACCTTGTATGGATTGCTTCCTTCGATGATGTGCCACAACACCTTATACACCTTAGAGAGCATTAGGATTCCCAGGTTGACCCACTCCCCCATCACCAACTTGGATTCCATGATAAAAATTCTTCACTACACACTGATGTTCATGTCCCTAATTGGAATAATCTAGCCACAGATAATCACCGAAATGAACGTAGCCAACCTAACCACCGATTGCTGCTCAGTACTGATATTGAACCCCCATGTCTTCCACTAGCTGTCCTCTAAGAGTCTCTATTAAGAGTGATCCTTACTGCATTAAACCACCTTTAGGTAGGTTAGAGACCTCACGTTAAAATTTACATCTATTGGGGAATTTAAGAATCAACTGAACCACCACTTAATGTGGAAATTCCACACAAACTGCTTGTCCTCCCCTAGAACAAGGTCCATCAATGCCTTTTCCTATGACAACATCTGCTCTGGGTCATCCCATGTATTCATGGAAGGGAGAAACTCATCCTACATTTCCACCTAGTATCGAGACCCATGATATTTTTTTTCAGGTCACATAGGCTAATGCCAACCTCCCCATGGTGAAAATTGAAGGTGTTGGTCATCAACAACCACTTGCTCAACAACTCCTTCATCAGCTTCTTTAGCTAGTAGATATGGAATTGTGAGGCCCATGACGCCTCATATAGGCCCACTCACCTCAGATCCACCCCAAAATCTGCACACGAAGAACATACCCAGTAGGCCCATGCCCAATAATCCCTGAAGTTTCCACCTGGGTGCAAATCCCTCCCATCGGTCCACACCTTTTCTGGGTTCCCCAGGGCCGCCTTTAGAATGGTGTGGTTCAATTGGGGGGGGATACCTCTGGCTGCAATGCCTTCTCGTCAACATTTTTTACATGGTAAGAGGTAGTAGGAATCGACGAGTGTGTGATCCTCCCAAGTATAACCATTAGACACCCTAAACCACTGGTGCTAGAACGATGTACTCCAGAACCAATAAGCTGTTTCATCTCTACTTTCTTCAGGAATGAAAAAATCATCCCTTAGACCGAATCCATATAAAGGAAGACTTTTGCACAGTGGTTAGTTCTTATAAATCTCTGAAAATATCTCCACTAGGGAATTGTAGTCTGAATGGATCCGTTCATGTTTTTTGATACCCAGGTTATTCACCATTTCTTTTCTTTGGGAAGCATCCGCAAGGACCCCCTAGATTCTTCGGGGTGAGCCATTCAGTCTTCAATGTTTTTGATTTTTTTGTTCTGGTTCGCAGAGCATGTTCTCGGAGCATGGTCTTAGAGCTTGGATGCATCAAAATTTTGTGGAGACCTACCAAAAACCTTTCAGAAACTATCCATGGAATGCACAGTAACATAATCAAAGGACTCGTTGTGCGTTGTGGAGCAGAAAGGTCAGATTTGGAAAGTGAAAACGTAGAGTCCACAAAGATTTGAGAATCGAGAGAACAATCTCAAAGATGAGAAATGAAAAATATGGGTCATCCTCCCATATTTATAGGTGAAAAAACCCCTTTTCTTAATGGCATTCCCCATCATGGTGGGTTTCATGGCATTCCCAACCTACACATCACCGCTCTGCATCGCGACCCTACTGCATGATTTTTCTTTGTGATTTGCCTAAATTATTTTTGATGTACTCTCTTAAGTCGACCATCATTTTCTCTTCAGATGTAAGTACGAGGGGGGAATTTGTTGGTTCCAAAATATGTGCAGAGGGAAAGGGTGAAAAGAGGAAACCCATTCCAAAGAGGCTGCCTCACAAATCTCATTTGTGGAGCCCCTGAGAACTGCGTCATTTACAGAGCCCCTCAGCACCATGGCTGGCACGAAGTCAAAGACCACTCTGCGGTTTCCACATATTAAAATAGGCAGGAGGCTCCACGGTTATGACATAATTGATCAGAAGATTCACACTATAGAGGGAACCATATTGACCTCTACAATCACTAGGAACATGACAGAATCCTCCACGAGCGCCACCGAGGGAACCAAGGAGAGCTCAGTGCCGAGGAGGGGATGACATCCAACTTTGTGGTTATGACAAACTTGACGTAATCCACAGTCAATCACAGAGTTCCATGTTGCTTTGCATCATTTTTTACTTACTTCTCGCTACCTATTTCTTATAAATAATGGTCTCCCCTTGGTCCCAATGGATAGATACACTGACCATTCTCTTTCCTATATCTCAAATCATGAAAAACCTTCTTCTCTATGAAACCTTGAGAGAAATGATCTCTTCAAGGTACTTCAGCATTGAAAAGGAAACTTCCTTTAGATCAAATAAAACCCCTCTTCAAGAATGGATTCCCTTCGAAAATCCCATAGTCTATCGCGAAGGAGGGATATCCCTAAGGGGACTTGGGTCTTCTCTAAGAAATTATGCTTCGTGAAGTACCTTCTATGAACATATGTACCACATGATATGGTAGGGTCACTTTTCTTTTCAAAGAACATTTCTTCACAATTATATGCTTTACAAGGTAACCTTGCTTCACAAAGTCCTACTTCAGGAAACTCTTTTTACTTCACAAAGAACCCTTCATATGCACCTATACCCTATTCCCAGGCAAGGCCACTACACTTTGTGAGGCATACCCCTTCCTGAAGTCTCTCCACTATATGGAGCACCAGATCTTCACAAGGTCCTTTCCTGTGAACCAATTTGATTCACCAACCCTTATCCCGTATAACCCTCTAGGTTCATAAGAAGTGATTTCGAGGTCCCCTGTGTGGTGCTACATGTTGCATTTCATAGCGTCAAGTTTGTTCTCATAGGCATGCTAACGACTATTACTTCTTCTCATAGCCACGCTAACGTGGTCCCCACAGTGGATCACTCCACAACACCTCCTCACCCCGACATTACTGATGCCTTCCCTTCCTCAAGGGTGGGTAGGTATTAGTCATGTATGTCCTAAGTGAGTGGAGTTAACCCACCTCGTGTGAGCTATATGAAATTAAACTTCAATGCACCATCATCCTCAACACATGACGTTAAACTGTGGCCTCTCCCTATGCATTATACACAGGGTGCCCCACCTCAGACATTATCCAGGCCCGATAATCTCCAATGGATTCAGATATTCCTCAAATGGAATGATATCCTCTTTTTTGGAGTGGCGTCTGTCCGTGGGGAAGGGCAACCATACTAGTTTAAGAAACTAGCCTTTCTTGTGGGAGGTATCATCCCTACTCTACCTCTTTTCTTCTATTCCAAATAATATAAGAGATATGGGCACCCGGACCTTTGTTACCCCATCCCTCTACCCCTAGGATTTTTCTCTATTGGGCCTTCATCCTGGAGTAAGTAGAAATATCCATATCTCGGGGCTTCGAACCATACATAAGACCATGTTTCCCCTTTGGGCCGCTAACCACATGTAATCATCACTCCACTTTCTGCAGATGAACCTTTCATGATGTGATCGTCAGGTCTTTGTTACCTATTGTTTCTCGCACCAAGCATGACTCACGTGGGATTAGGGTAAGCCTTGACCATGTCATCCTTACTGGGCCACCTAAACATGTAATCCCCAAACCATTCCAAACTATGTGGAATTTGATAGTTTCCCTTTCTATGAAAGGTACGTAGGAAGACTCATTGAGTTTCTAGCCCAACACCGATCGGTCTCGACTAATTCACATAAGTTCACCTTCATCCTTCATGACGTTAAACTGAATTCACCATACCGAACTACCTAGACTTTAATCCTTGTATCCTAGGAAAGGAATGTAGGAAACCTTCCCGAGGTTCAATCCCGACACCTATTTGTCCTGTCCCCTTCACGTCTGTTCACCATCATCCCGTATGACGTTAAAATATATCCCCAATTCTAAAATATGTGTAATTTGATCCTTGTATCCTAGGAATGGAACACAAGAAGCCTCCCTAAGGTTCAATCCAAAAATCCATCGGTCTTAACCACTCTACGTCGGTCCACCCTTGCCCTGCATGACATTAAACCATACACCCCCCTTTCTTCCTACATGATGTTAAACTGTATGCTGCCAAACTAAATGGCCTTTGATCCATTAACCCTAGAGAGTGTATGTAGGTAGCCTCCCTGAGGTTCATCTCCAACCATCAGTAAGTCATTAGAACCCCAACCAACGGTAAGCTGTTGGGAACCCCAAGGAACATTAAGCCATTGAAACCACAACCAACGGTAAGCCGTTGTAATCCGCAACCAACGGTAAAATGTTGGAACCTCAAAAAATGGTAATCCATTGTAATCCATAATGAGTGGTAAGTTGTAGTTTTAACCTTTTTTGGGAACCACATCTCCAGTGTTCCCCTCGGGTATCAGACCAACCCGGGCTGCTAACCACGTGTAAGCCCCAGTATATCATCGGTTTTTTGTCTTATGTGTACACCTTGATTCTATACCCCCATTCCGAACTATGTGGACTTTGATTCCCTACCATGAGGATACATATAAAGACTCCATAAGGTTCAATCCCATCACTAATTCACCATCATGGTATCTCCCTCATTCCCCCTGTGTTTCGGGAAGATCGTTCCTCAACTTGAAGGTTCTATTTCCTCTGGGTCCCATCTATGTGTCCATTCCCATGAGCCACCTTCTCAGGCATCCCACCGACCCACTGAACTACGGGGACATTGATTCCAACCAAGAGGATACATATGAAGTATTTTCAAGGCTCAAGCCTAACATCAGCATCATCCTCATACCGGTTCCATATCATTATCCATCCACTTCTCTCAACCATACAACATCCATCATGGTTTTACCCAGGATACCACATCCTAGTGAGATCATGTCATCCACCTCCCCACTACTCTTAGTAGTACCTAGGAATCTAACCACACGTAGGACTTAGATGGTCCATAGTCATCCAAATAAGAGGGTCCCTCTTGCGATGGGACACAATCCACATATTATCCCCAGCTTCGGTGTTCCCTCCTAGGGTTGCACCCATCTGATCCACTCTTATTAGTGTTCCGATCAGTCTGATCCATCTCTTCTAGATGTTAAACTCGTATCATACCCTATATTAAACATGGTAAGATGAGGAAAACCTCATCGAAATTCCTATGGAATTCAATTTCTCACACTCAATGCAGGATCCTTCAGGCTTCCGTGCCCTTGAGAATCCCTAATATTATGGAAAGAATGTAACAACCCAAAATTTTATTAATGGAAATTCTTCTTGATCTGATTAAATTTATTATTATGTGAAATGGTAATATAACATATGCAATTCATTGGTTTTGTTTTTTGGATTTTAAAATACTATTAATCATTATGACTGTTTCTAATATATCCATTAAATAGTGATCACATGAATAGTATAAATATAGGGCTTTTACAAATCCAATTTTCTCAGACAAAGGAAGCGAGGGCCTCATTCAGTAGAATTCCTCCGTACGAAGCCCATTTGTCAGAGCTCGAAAAGGAGGTGGCATCATGGAGCTTCTATCTTGACCAGGACCAAGACGAGAATGAATAAATTATGCTTGAGTGTAACTGCCTATAGGAGAAGTGGAATTTGAAAGAGATTACCACTCGAGCGATGTTATCCGAGCAACCCCAAGAGTCTCCCCCATCGCGCACATTACCTTAAGGTCTTATGCAGGTGTTTTGAGGGGTTATGTAACAAGACCCTAGAACTATTATTATGTGCATTATTGTTTTTCATATAATAAATAATATACATTCATTTTATTATTTTTAATTTGTAAATAGTTTTTATATAACAAATAGTATTTTTAGTTAATATTCAAAAAAGACATATATTTTGATAAATTAATTGATTTTTGAATAAAAATAAATTTTAATAAAATATAATTATTATTAAATTACTTTTTTTAAATATAAATTATTGTATAATGTTTTTGAATACAATTATAATTTTTATTAAAGTTTGAAATCTGTTTTGGTCAAAACCCATGAATTTTCGACATATGTCGGTTTTTTATATTAAAAGTGAAAAGTCACATATATAGAAAATTATTTGGATAAAATTAATATTATTTCTGGAATCAGGGTGTCAAAATTATCCAATGGTGAATTTTTCATAATTTTCTGAGATAGTCAATTTTTTGGGTAAAAATTAAATATTGTTTAAATATATAATGTGTTTTATGAAATCATAATGACATAATAGTGATGTAATAAAATAATATAAATGAGATGTTAGATAAATAAATGTTTCCATTAAAATAATTTGATTTTAGGTTTTTTTAAATATTTTACAGAGCTTTAGTGGACCCTCCGTGACTTATAAAACATTTTGTCATTTTAAAATGATTTCCTTGAGAGTGTGACTTACCTACACATAAGAAAGCCTAATATTTTACGAATTTTTGACTTTTTTCCTTATAAAATATTTTTTCCACTCCACCTTTTCAAAAATCATGGGCAAAGACAACAGTATGGTTTTTGGTTTTGGTTAGTTTAATGTGTAGAGTCCAAAACCTAAATAATAAAGAATGCCTTCACTTTTTCTATATAAACCCACCCAAGATCCCACTTCCTCTTCACTAAAAGCCTTTGGAGTTCATATAACCTCTTCCCTCCTTTCTCTATAATCCCACCAAGGCGCCCCAAGCTCTACAGAATCCTCTATCAAGCCTCTCCCAAGCCTTTGTGTTCATACTTCAAGTAAGGGATTCCTTATTTTCTCATTTTATCCATGTTTATTAATATTGTTATTTACTTTTATTTTCAATTATAAATGTTGAGGTATGATTTCAAACCAACCCCATTATGCCATATTTATGTTTTAATGATTATATACCCCTTTCTCTCCCATTAATTCCTCCCATGTACACCCATTACCATGCTGAAATTCCGGACAAAACTCCCGCTCCTCATTTTCATTCAAGCATTTTTTTGTATTTTGAATCTAAATTTCATTACATTTATTGGGAAATGTATCTATATGAACCCCTTATTGTCTATTTCAAGTAAATATGACAAGACATATCATTATCTATTATAAACCATTTTTATGTATTCTTATATCACGCCGGTATGTTGCCGAAATTGCACCGCGACTTTCCAAGCCAAAGTTATTGTGTCGTGAATACCATACCCATTTCTCTATCAATGTTATTAACCTTTACTCAAATTTACTTATTGATTATAGGGTTTCAGGTATTTATTTAAATTTAATTTATCTTGGAATAAAGGACGATGTTGAATGATACCATATTATATGATCCATGTGGCACACTTATGCATGAAATTAAATGATTAAGAAGGGTGCGCCCTGATCCAAAGCATTGGGTAAAGATTAGTTTCATGATAAGTCAAATGTAAAGAGGGATTAAATAGGATATTTCAAGTGAAATTAGGGTTTACTCATACTAAATGTATGTAACAACCCATGATTTCATAGTAAGTTATTTTCTTTAAAGTAATACAATAGCTTGTGCTACACGCAACACCAAGTTCGAGCGCACCACGACTTACCAAACTAGCCCTTCAAAAAGCGGTTATGAATTTTATTAACTGAATTTTAAATTTTATATACTCTATATAATTTTAAAATCCATATCATGTGTTTCTGAGACATAATATAAGAACAAATTCAATTTTTTAGATAAAAGAAGTATTTTTTCAAAAAATGAAATTTTACCGCCATTTAATTGCAAACCATTTTTTAAATCTGATATTTAACACTTTAATATATTAAATTTGGCAAAATAAGATTATTACTTATAAGTGTGCCATAAAATTTTAGTCTGGATAAATTTTTGGTGCTTTTTTAATAACTTTTGTATTTTGATGAATAGTGAAAAATACTAAATTTTAATTGTAAACAACATTTTTAATCAAAATAATTTATAGTGTTAAATTATAAATTTTAATGGGTTTGAAGTATAATTATAATATATTTTTATCATTTAATTCTATGTTGGTAATTGGAAGTAATTTTACATTTAAATTGGACATAAACATATATAAATCTTTTGATAGTTTTTACTTCTCAAAAACCCGCTTTCTAGTGTTGAGAATAGAAATTATTTTTAAATTAATTAAGAAAACTTCTATGTTTTTAATTTTTTTAAATAGAAATAATTTTTAATTTTTAATATCAAAATTAACTTTGGGGAATTTTTGGTATTTTTCTAAAAACTTTTAATTTTTGATGAATAGTGATAAACACCACGTTATTGTTTAAAGAAGACTTTTTTTTAAATAATTATTTTTATTTTTAATTTATTTTAAAGTAAAAATAGATATCAAATACCAATATTTGTCCAATTTAATTCATTGAAGTCATTTTATAATAATATTAGATATATAAAATTTTATTGAACCTTTTACTATATTTTACACACCTTTTAGGCACATTTGTAAATATGTATAAAACATAATTTTAACACTTCTGTGAATTGAATTTACAAAATCCGAGAGACACGGTCGACATCAGTAAGTAATATTTGGATAAATAGGATGAAAATAATTTTTGGTGAATAGTATCTTTGGAATTTTATTTACCACAGTTAAAATTAAATAAGGTAATTAAAGGTAAAAATGATATTATAATTACCTTAGCACATGTATTAATTCTATTGGATAAGTGTATTTAGACCTAAATAAAACTTAGGAATAAAATATGATCCTTTTTTATCCACTTGGATTAGATTAGGACATTTATTATTATTTTATTTAAAGAATAGTTAAAAGTGTTAAATTCAAATTTTAATAACTATTTTTTTTAATTTAAGGATATACCTAAGATAAATTAGACTATAAATATTCATCACAAAGAAAAAATATTTACTACATCATAATATTTTCTTTATAATTTTTAGACATTAAATTATTAAATATATTTATGACACAATGATGATGCAGTAATTACCTTATTAATAAAAGATTAAAATAATTGATATTATAAATATTAAAATAAAAATAAATTGAGACTTTTGATGCATTCCACGATTTTTTTGTTAATATGACATTTTAGGGTTGATTAAATAATTTTTTTTCTAAGTGATAAAGTTATTATGACTTTCACAAATACCAAATATTAAATAGTGTCAAAATTGACATAAATGATTTTTAAAAACAATTACTATATTAATAAATTATATAATATTCCTAAAAATCTAAGTTTCAGCCAAAAGACTTATATAATGATAGATATGTCATTAATGAACCATTTTGGGTTCTCTTGAAATTTTATAGTATGTTTATTAACCATGTAATATAGAAATACTAGAACATATTGTAAAAGTTAAACTTTTTATCTAAGAGTTAAATCTAAAAGATAAGGTTAATATGGTGACCTAAACTTCTCTAAAACCTATTGTTTGAGAGTATTTAGACCACTAAACACCTTAGACTCTAAATAAATCCATTTTTATCAATTAGAAACCAAAAATAATTTTATAATAAAATAATATTTCAAGATTTTCCTAAAGTGACCCTCACCTCTCTTATAAAAGGGTACTCCACCTTCTCACAAATTAACACATCCAAATAATTTTGGATCAGCAAACCCCTGATAAAATATACTCAAAAATACCCTCACATAAACATAGAGGCCTTAATTTGATCATAAATCCATCCTAATGAGCCCTTTTGATTCAATGTAAAGAAAGCACCCAAAGAAGTGGTAATAATTTCATCACCTCTTTTAGAGTTCTTTTCCTCTTCCACTACCTCTTTCTTTGTTGTTTCCATACCAAAACAATAAATCCAGTACCTTCTACATAATGTGATGTTATTATAAATATGGTACAACCATATTCATTATTCTATCAATCCTATGAAATACGAAGTCACCATACATGCGTGGGTATGACTTAGCGTCTCTACATCATGGTGTAGTTTGTTATTCAACACTTCATTATTTGGATGAGTATAATAATTATTATAATTGATGTAAATAATAAATATAACATTTTAATTATTCTTTATATGTAATATACCATTAATTTATATACTATTTCACCATCAATAGAATGATATTCCCGCTCGTGCGTACATACGTATTACCGTCTCCATGAACGCGATGAGATTCATTCTCCATCGTAACCATTGAAGAATAATTTTCATTTTATGAAAAAAATAATTTTTAAGAACTTAATATAATTCTATATATGAATCAAATTAATCCTATAAATTATTAACATGACTTACATAACAAAACATATAAATAAAAACAGACCAGTTAACACCCAAAATAATGATACTACTGAAATATTATTAACAAAAAAATATTAGAAGATCATATATGTTATCATATTTATGTATGTGGTTATTTTATGATTTAATAACAATTATTTAACCATTATATATGAGGTTAAACTTACCATAGACTAATGTAAAGTATAAGGTAAGGGGTTTTCATCTCACTTTTATTCTCATGAGATTCATGATATATATATGCCACTATTTCATTTTGTGCGGTGTATGTATTGTCCATGATTATATTATTTGTGTAATATACATTAATTTATGGGTATTTACATCTTCATTGTATGATACTTCATTCATGTGGTGTATGTTTCGTATGTTACAATATAGGTTAGGGAATTTCTTATTTTAATTTCCACTCATTGGTTTTTTTGCAAACATAATTGATTATTTTACTCCAAGATATGTGTGAAATCACTATTTATTTTTTTATTTAGTAATTTTGACCCCCCTTGTTTGGATATACTTTTGATACACACAATCACTCCACTAATAAATTCTCAAGTCATCGATATGAACATGATAAGAGTAATCTTAACTCAATTTCCATTCATTGAGTTAAGCATCCAAGTCATTGGTGTTGTTTTTTCAAGAATATGTGTGAATGTACTCTGATTGATTTACACTAAATATCAAATAATATTGAATGTATTTATATTTTTCACACATAATTATTTCATTTATTCCTAAGGATACAATCATTATAAGTTATTTCATCCTAATTGACATTCCATTGAGACTACTTTGTTGTTATGCACCAATTCACTTTTATATGGTGTATATACTGTACTTTTACATAGTATATAATGAATAAATTTATTCTAATGATATTATAATGTTTTCATTACCTCAATTTTTTTTATTCAAGTGTATCTCATGTGGTTAGGAACACTAACTAAAATATCATTTTAAATGTTTTAATGATTTATTCTTTTGAATATTTCTCATTAATATCCATGTTTTAAAAATGGTTGTAAGGATTTATTTATAAGGACATGGATGTTTTAAAATTAAAATTCCATTCAAAAAATTCAATATGTAATGGTACACTTTGATTAAAAAATCTCTTTTAAACAAATTTTATGATTAATAATACAACTTTCAAAATGTTTTCAAGAAAAGGGGGAAATTTCTCTCAAATAGTTTTAATGATTATTTTCATCTATGTCAATATCCTTCATTATTCTTGACCGAGGATGATTTATTATAATTAAATCTTCCCTATTGTATTGAATGAGTTATTTTTTACTATGGATGTGCTATTTTTATACCATTCATGATTTTTGGTTAAAATATTTTCATTTCGTATACTAGTTTTAATATGAATGTTTAGATTATGTATCAACTTTTTCATATGAGGAATTAATTGGTCTTATTAAGTGATAGGTGGATCCCACTATAGCTCCTTAAAGCATCAGTAGGTCTCATGAAACAAACTAGTGTCTTTGAAAAAGGCATTGAAAAAATATTATTTGTAGTCTTGGAACGAGGCCTTGACTATATGGTTATGATGTATGGAATTATGCATTACATCGTTATGAAATTAGCTATTGATATTACATGTGATTATTAAACTATTAGAATATCAATGTGAATAAGTAAATGGAATTATTTGATTTATCTTTTCCATATTAAACTGAAGTTTATGTTTAAGAGCTTTGTGTTTTAGTCTTATACATTGCCATAAATATTTATGCTTATTTATGATAGTTTCCGCTATATTGTTATCCTTACTAAGCATATGAGATCACCCATTTTTTATGTTTTCTTTTTTCCTTGGATTTGAAGAAGTATATTATGATTAAACTATAGGGATAGGCCAAAGGATATGACTGTGTTAAAAGGGGAAACAATGTTTTTTTTATTTTCATGATGTAATCTAAAACTTGTATGTGTATCTAGTACTTAAATGGATACTAAACTAATCGGTCATTCGAGACTTGATCTCTTACGATAATTCCAATGTTATGTAATAATGCACCACCTCTAGGTAACTAGGGTCAGGGCATTATAGTTTGTATCAGAGGAAGTTTTATACAAACCATGGAAACTAGATTTAGAAAATCTCTGATTAGAGAACATTACCCAATGATAAACATTGAGGATTAGTATAGAATAACTTCCTAGAATTTTGGTAACATATATATTTTGTGATTTTTTCAAGAAATACATCCATGTATAGATATGAGAAGGTAGAGGCGGATTTGTCATAGATGTATCTAGGTGTAAAACCCAAAACACCACTTTTAGCTAGACTTTAATGGGAACTGGTGCACGACAACGAGTCTTGCTACAATCTTGGTTATAACACTCTCGAGGGGTATGATTAGGATAATTACCACTTTCATTACAAACCTATATGAAGAATTTAAATATAATATGATAATAAATAACCTTCGTTAATACTAAGGTTTTTTAGATTGAAAATAAGGTGTCGGGATATTTCTAAATGATTTTATGAAAATTTTAACTCACACCATGCTTTCTGGTTTTAGTCAATGGCTGGATTCTAAGGAAGTCATAGTGACATTGAAAATGATGTACAAGGTTGAAAAAATGGTGGAAATAAGAAACTAAATTGAATTTTGATAGGCATAAAATATATCATGTTCATGCCGAAGAAGGTTTCTGAAAATAGGATAAAAAACATATACATTAACCAAATACCAAACTCAACAAATTAGAGAAAGATAGAGAATGTTAAAAGCTCCAGTAGTGGAGACTGTGGAGAAAATAAAGATCAATTTCCATCATGTAAGAAATGTGGAAGGAGACACCAAGGAAAGTGTCTCAACGGAACAAATAAATTCTTTATGTGTGGGAAATAAGGACATAAATAAATGAATTTTGAGGAAAAATGAAGGGTAATAAGGAATAAAATAATAATGATCATAAGAATCCATTAACAGTAATTTTCTGTAAATGTAGGGGACCTGGGCATTACCCGAGTCAATGCCCTACTGTATAAGATAACAACTAGGTCAAAGAAGAACCTATGTGGAAATAAATGGATGGATAAATGTTTAAAAGTATTAATTTTATTTTTTAATGATATTACATTTGAATTCTTTTCTCTTGTATGTGTAACCCTACAGTTTTTTATGTGAAAATTCTATTTGAGGAAGAATTATCTTTTATTTTTATGATATAGTTATAAAGAACCATTTGGGTTTATATGTTCCTTGAATTTGAGGTAATTATAGTTTATTAATTTTTGGGATAAAAATGCAAGGTATGAGATAACAGTTTTGGTTAAATAATTTTATTGATATATTTTGGGAAAGTTATAAAATATAGTTTTTGAAAAAGGATAACATGCATATTGTGTGACACCCTGTCGCGCCAGACAAAGCTGCAGGGATCAAACCCACAACCAAAGTGTGGCTGGGATTTTTCACCTACCACTGGACTACTTGAAGTCCCAAGTTAGTGTGTCTAATTCATTTTAGTTAAATGATTTTATTGATCAATAATAAGTTGATTTGAGATCTTATGTTTTATCAAATGGATATCATTAGTATAATAAAATGATTTGGTGATTAAGTGATAAATGTTATTTTGAAATAATTTTGCTTTGTTGGGAACACTATATGCTTAAAAAAAATAAAAAAATAATGGATTTCATTTGAGGGTTAATGTAGGTTTTTTATTTTGGAATAATATATGTTTTTATTGTGGAATTATAATGATTTAGGTTATTAATTGAAATATCTAACCGATCATTGAGAACATTTGATTTGGTTAATTACACTTTTGTATTAGACATTAAGAGTATTTGAAGTTATTTGGAGATAAATGTAATGATTTACTTTGAAAGAATATGTCATAATGTTATTCTGAGTTTTTGGTTTCAATCTTAGTTTGGATTATATTTGAAGGATTTTAAGGAAAATTGTTTATTGAATGGTCTTTATTGAACTTTGCAGATTGTTTGTTTAATTTTGGAAATTAAGATTAATATTTATTTCTATAAAGTATTATCCATTTTGGGGATTATCTAATCTTTTACTGACAAATTTGATTTTTTGTTAATCTCTAAATATAAGGGAAATGTATAGTTCATCCATTTTGGATTATGTGATTCTCTATAAGTTGATTCTAGAACTTCAGGTGTGACAGTCATCTTGAATACTCATCATTATGAGAAAATACGAGTTAGTGATATAAATTTATTAAAGGGAAAAACTTCAATTGAAAAGTATATATCTTTATGTTATTAGTCAATGTCATAAATAAATTTCTCAACTTTATAAAATGTAACTTAAAACAGAAAACATTGTTCATTTACTTTTCCTACCTGGAAACTAATGACCTTTTAACCCATCACAAGTTTCTGGTTTTGTTGTTGTTAACTTTCTCCTGATATTATTTTCTATCACTCTCCATCAAAACATGACACTTAGTTTATCTTCCATATCCATGTTTTCTAACATGTAATCCAAGTATGGGTTATCTATGGTGACCTTTGTACTTCTCATTATTTCTTTTATAGTGATATTTTTATTGACACTTTTTCTAATGTGGGACTCTTAATGAAGTTAACAAGAATAATTTTAAAATTGCAAGGACGCAATTTCAAAAATGGAGGAAGAACGTAACACCCCATGATTTCATAGTAAGTTATTTTCTTTAATGAAATTCAATAGCTTGCGCTACACGCAACACCGAGTTCGAGCGCACCACAACTTACCAAACTAGCCATTCAAAAAGCATTTTTGAATAGTATTAAATGAATTTTGAATTTTATATACTCCATATAATTTTAACATCCATATTATGTTTTTCTTAGACATAATATAAAAATAGATTCAATTTTTTCATATAAAGGAAGCATTTTAAAATAAATTCAATTTTACCACCATTAAATAGAGGACCATTTTTAAATATAATATTTAACACTTTTATATATTCAATTTTACAAAATAAACTTTTTATTTAGAAGTGGGACATAAAAATTTAGTTTGGAAAAATTTTGGTGCTTTTTTAATAACTTTTATATTTTGATTAATAGTGAAAAATACTAAATTTTAATCGAAAACGCCATTTTTAATAAAAATAATTTATAGTGTTAAATTATAAATTTGAATGGTTTTGAAGTATAATTAGAATATAGTTTTATCATTTAATCAAATGTTTGTCATTAGATGTAATTTTACATTTAAATTGGACATAAACACCTATAAATCTTTTTATAGTTTTTACTCTTCAAAAACCAACTTTCTAATTTTGACAATGAGAATTATTTTTAAATTAATTAAAACTTGTATGTTCTGAATTTGGTAAAATACAGATCATTTTTGAATTTTTAATATCAAAATTAGATTTGGGGGAATTTTTGGTATTTTTCTAAAAATGTTCAATTTTTTATTAATAATGAAAAACACTATGTTATTGTTTAAAGATGAATTTTTATTTAAATAATTAATTTAAATTTAAATTTATTTTAAATTCAAAATAGATGCATAATTCATATATTAGTCCAATTTAATTCATTTAAGTCATTTTATAATAATATTATAAATAAAAATTTATTGAACTTTTTACCGCCTTTTACCCACATTCTAAGCATATTTGAAAATTTGCATAAAATATAATTTTACCACTTCTATGAATTGAATTTCAATAATCTGGGAGAAACTATTGAAATCATTAAGTGAAATGTGGTTCAATAGTATGGAAATATTTTTTGTTAAATAGTAACTTTGGAATTTTATTTACCACGGTTAAAAGTAAAAAGGGTAATTAAAGGTAAAAATGATATTATAATTACAATAACACATGTCCTAATTCTACTGTATAAGTGTATTTCTACCTAAATCAACCTTAGGAATAAAATATGATCCTCTTTTATCCACAGGTATTAGATTAGGACATTTATTATTATTTTATTTAAAGAAGTGTTAAAAGTGTTAAATTGAAATTTTAATTACTATACCATTTTTTATATAGGTTTATACATAAGATAAATTCGACTATAAATATTCATTAGAAAGATAAAAATATTTTCTATATCATTGTATTATATATATAATTTTTAGAAATTAAATAAGTAAATTTATTTATGACACAATGATGATGTAGTAATTACATAATTAATGAAGGATTAAAATAATTGATATTATAAATTTTAAAATAAATGTAAATTGAGTCTTTTTGATGAATTGTGTGAATTATTTTGGTTAATATGACATGTTAGGGTTGATTGAATAATTTTTTTAATGTGATAAAGTTGTGATGACTTTCACAAAAACCATATAATAAATATTGTCAAAATTGACATAAATGAGTTTTTAAAACAAACACTATATTTTTAAATGATATAATATTCCTAAAAATATACGGTTCGACAAAAGGACTTATATAATTCTATATATTTAATTAATTAACCATTTGGGTTTTTATTTTAATTTTATAGTATGTTTATTAATCAAGTAATATAAAAATACCAAAATACATTGTAAAAGTTAAACTATTTAACATTGAGTTAAATCTAAAAGGTAAGGTTAATATGGTGACCTAAACTTGTATAAAACCTATTGGTTGAGATTATTTCGAACCATCCCTACCATATACTACAAATAAATCCATTTTGATCCATTAAAAACTGAGGATGATTTTATAATAAAAAAATATTTCAAGCTTCTCCTAAAGTGTCCCTCACCTCTCTTATAAAAGGGTACTCCCTCTTCACTCAAATTCACACATGAAAAGCCATTTGGTTCGGCAAACCCATGATAAAATATACTTAAAAATACCCTCAATTAAACCTAGAGTCCTTAATTTTATCAAAATCATAACCTAAGGAGCCCTTTTGATTAAATCAAAAGGAAGCACCCAAAGAAGAGGTAATAATTTAATCACCTCTTTTAAAGTTATTTTCTTCTTACACTTCCTCATTAGTTGTTTTTTATATACCAAAATAATAAATCTAATAATTTCTACATTCATTTATGGTATTATAAATATGGTACAATCATATTCATTATTTTATCCATCCTATGAAAGACAAAGTCACCATATGTGCGTACGTATGACTTACCATCTCCAGGTCGTGGTGTAGTTTGTTATTCAACACTTCATTATTTGGATGGGTATAATAATGATTATAATTGATGTAAATAATAAATATAACATGTTAATTATTCTTTATATGTCATATAACATCCATTTACATACGATTTCACCATCAATAGAATTATATTTTCGCTCGTGCGTACATACGGATTGCCGTTTCCACGAACGCGATGAGATTCATTCCCCATCATAACCAATCAAGAATAATTTTTATTTTATGATAAAAATAATTTTTAAGAACCTAATATCAATCTAGATATGAATCAAATACATCCTATCTGTAACAATCATGACTTAACTAACAAAACATATAAATGAAAATGAATCAGTTAACACCCGAAACAAATAATACTACTGAAATATTATCAACCAAGCAATATTAGAAGATAATATATGATATAAAATTTATGTATGTGGTTTCTGTATTATTTAATAACAATTATTTAACCATTATACAGGATGTTAAACTTACCCTCAACTAAAGGAAAGTATAAGGTAATGGGTTTTCATCTCACTTTTATTCCGGTGAGATTCATGATATATTTGCCACTATTTCCTTTTGTGTGGTGTATGTACTGCCCATGATTGTATTATTTGTGTAATATAAATTAATTTATAGGCATTTAGATATTCATTTTATGATCATTATTTCATGGGGTGTATGTTTTTTATGATACAAAATTGGTATGGGGATTTCTAATTTCAATTTCCACTCATTGGTTTTACGCAAACTTCATTGATTATTTTTCTCATGATTATGTGCGAAATAACTATTTATTTATTTATTTAGTAATTTAAAATCCCCTTGTTTTGATATAAATTTTATACACATAATCACCCCATTTATAAATTCCCCAAGTAATCTATATTAATTGGATAAAAATAATCTTCACTCAATTTCAATTCATTGAGTTAAACATCAAAGTCATCAGTGTTATTTTTCTCAAGAATATGTGTGAATGTCATATGATTTATTTACACTGAATATCAAACAATATTTATTTTATTTATATTTTTCACAAATAATTATGTCATTGATTTATCCTTAACCTAAGGATACTATCTTTATATGGTATTTCATCTCAATTTACATTCAATTGAGACTTCATTGTTGTTATGCACCAATTCAATTTTATATGGTGTATATACTGTAATTTTACATAGTATATCATTAATACCTTTATTTTCAGGATATTATAATGTTTTAATTACATCAATTATTTTTATTCAAGAGTCTCTCATTTGGTTTTGAACTCTAACTAAAATAATATTTTATAAGTTTTAAATATTTATTCATCTAATTATTTCTCATTAATGTCAATATTTTAAAAATGGTTTTAAGGATTTATTTAAATGTACATGGATGTTTTGAAATTAAAATTCCATTCAAAAGTTTCAAATTGGCCTGGGACACATTAATTCAAAAATCCCTTTTAAACGGATTCTTTGATTAATAGTGCGACTTTCAAAATGTTTTCAAGAAAAGGGGGATATTTCTCTCAAATAGTTTTACAAATTATTTTCATATATGTCAATATCCTTCATTATTATTCATTGAGGTTGATTTATTATAATAAAATATTCCATATAGTATTTAATGAGTTATGTTTGACTGTGGATATGCTATTTTTATACCATTAATGGTTTGTGGTTAAAATATTGACATTTCGTATGCTAATTTTTATTCAAATGTTTGGATTATTTTTCATTATTTTCATATGAGGAATTAATTGGACTTAGTAAGTGATGGGTGGAGCCTACTATAGATCCTCGATGCATCGGTAGGTCTCATGAGACAAACTAGTGTCCTGTTATAAGGCCTTAACAAAATCTTATTTGTAGTCTTGGCACAAGGCCTTGACTTTGTGGTTATGATGTCTGACATTATGCATTCCATAATTATAAAATTAACTATTGATATTACATGTGATTATTTGACTAGTAGAATATCCATGTGAATAATTAAATAACATTATTTGGTTTTTCTTTTCCATATTATGATGATGTTTATGTTTAAAAGTCCTGTGTTTTAGTCTTATACATTGGCTTAAATGGTTATGCTTATTTATGATAGTTTCTGCTATATTTTTATCCTTACCGAGCATCTGAGATCACCCCTTTCATATGTTTTCTTTTTTCCTTGGATGTAAAGATGTATATTATTTTTTACCTGTAGGGATAGGTCAAAGGATATGAGTGTGTTCAAAGGGGACACAATGTTTTTTTTATTTTCATGATGTAATGTAAAACTTATGTATGTATCTAGTAGTTCAAGGATACTAAACTAATCAGTATTTTGAGAGTTTATCTCTTATGATCATTACAATGTTATGTAATAACACACTGACTCTAGGTAACTAGGTTCAGGGCATCACAATGTTCAATGAGCCTTGCCTCATCCTAATACCATGTTAAGTGTTGTTTCCACATTTCCATGTTATGATAATCATGATATATCATGCCTTTATGTTATTGTTTCTCATATTCTAAATTGATATTCCAATTTCCTAACATGTATTGTTTTATTCATGTTATTCCCCTACTGATCTTTATAGCCCACCATTTTCTTATGCAGGTCCTCAGGGTATCCCATGCAATGCTAAGTACGGAGGAATGCATTGGTCATGTAAAGGATATTTTCAATAAAGATGTTGTGTTTTATGTTATAATTTGTTATGTAATGTTTCTAATCCCCAAATACACTAGACCTCTCGATCTTTTATGATTTATTAAGTAAAGGTTTTTATTTAATAAATTATGTTTAAATGTGTAATAAAAATCAGGGTTGTTATAGTTGGTATCATAGGATATATTTAGTTATTTTTGGGATTAGTATTAGAAAACCCTATTGAAGCCTTAGAGATAAGAATAAGTATAATAAAAAATACCTAAATTCTAATGAGTATTTATTAAGTGGTTTATCAAGAAAATACATCCCTATTTGGATATGAGAAGGTAGAGGTGGATTTGGCACATATGTACCTTGGAGTGAAAACTCTGACAAGGATTTTTGGTCTTGACCTAGGGTATCCTGGTACACAATAATGGACCTTGATGCACTCTTAGTTATGAAACTCTAGGTGATATGATTTGGTAAATTAATAAGCTTTGTATGAACCATTATTAATGGAATTAAAAAAATAAAATCCCATAAGAATATATGTTGGGATGTAGATAATGGTTAACATAGATTGAAACCTATAGATTCATAAGTCAAGGAAATAAATGTTATTTATAAGTCATTGTTTTTTATTTGGATTAACCATTATGTGTTACCCCTAACATTCCTTTTATTCTAGCCAATGGTTGGAAATTGGAGGACTCAGGATAATAACTGATGCGAAGACCAATGTGATGACTGTTCTAATGAGATTCCCAATTCGATGGGAGTAGGAATCATGAACTTTGTCATGATACTATCTCAGTTAACTCAAGAATTGAATAGAAACATGGGTCAAGTGAAACATTCAACCCCACCAAAGAAAGAAAAAGTCACTATCAAGAGCTTCATTAGACAAAGTCGTCTTATTTTTAATGGATCATCAGATCCCTCAATTTCCGAACAATGGATATACTCCATTGAAATGATCTCTTACATCCTTTAATGTTATGAATAAGAGAATGTTCTTCTGGATTCTTATCGTATGGAGAGTAAATCAAATCAATGGTGGACATTGATAAAAAATACGAAACCAGAGGAGGTGATTGAGGCATTGGAAAGAAAGAATTTATTGAAAATATTTTTCAATAAATATTTTCCACACACCCTCTAGCTTAAGATGGAAAGGGACTTCCTTTCCCTCATGAAAAAAGATGACGAATCCATCGTAGCATATGTGAAAAAATTTACAAGGCTTTCACGATATGCGTCTGAATTTATCATCACCCCAGAATGCATGGTTGACCACTTCTTTGGTGGGATGAAAACTTGCCTAGAGAAATCTATGGTGATCCATGACTTCGATAGCTATGAGGAAATTGTCCGATGTGACATCAAAGTTGAAATGGAGAGTAGAGAATCCTAGTGGTATCATGGGGATGAGAAGCATAAGGTGGAATTCAATTCTGGTAGTTTGATGGATAAATCCAACAGTGCTAAGAAGATCTAATACCCCACATTCCAATGGTGAGGAAAGAAGCACCTTAGAAATTACCTGAAGGGGATGAGGGAATCCTTTAGGCGTGGAAGAGAAGGGAACCTAGCCGTTAACTGCCAAAAAGAGAAACCTGCAGCTGAAACAGAGGTGAGGAAATCTTAATTCAACCCTTAATGTGTTGTCTATTGCATAAACTGCAAAGAACCATGGCAACTTGTAAATTAGTTACCCAAGAAAATGATTTTCAGAGGCAACCAACAAACTCCAAGGAATCAAGGGAGAGATTTTTCCATCACTACCACCAAAGTGAACCCCGACAACGAAGTGGTGATAGGTACTTTAGTTATTCATTCAATAATAGTGAACATACATTTTGATTATGGTTCTATGAATTATTTTATATCCCAGAAGTTTTGCAGAATAATCCGAACACCACCAAAAATCTTGGATGTAAAGATGTCAGCGAGTATGAAAAATGGGGAAATCATTTCATCCCATGAATATAAATCCTCCCCTATCATAATTTGTGGATTGAACATCCCATAAAACCTCTTCATACTCCCTCTTCCAAAATTTAATGCAATTATTGGCATGTATTGGATTTCTATATATAGAGAAAACATAAATTTCCATGAGAGGAAAATCACTCTACAAATTGATAATAGACCACCGATTCAATACAAGTGAGAGGAGGAAGATGAATCTTTTTTAGAACCATCATCACAATCACATATATTAATTCCATATCAGAATGCTTGTTTGGCCTAGATGATTGATTCTAAGGAAGAAACCATCCTTGAATACATGCCCATTGTGAGGGAATTTGCAGAAGTGCTTCCTGATGAATTGCATGGTATTAATCCTGGAAGAGATGTTGGTTTCTCCATTAACCTTATACCTGGGGTGTTTCCAATATCCTAGACTCCAAATAGAATGGTTGTTTTGGAGATTGAGGTGTTGAGAAAACAACTACAGGAGAATCTGTATAAAGGGTTTATACGCTCAAGTGCTTCACCATAGGGTGCTCCAGTCCTATTTGTCAGGAAGGATTGGTCAATGCGCCTTTGCATTGATTATAATCCACTCAACAAAATCACGATAAAGAACAAGTATCCTCTTCCTCGAATTGATTAATTGTTTGATTAGCTATGTGGATCACAATACATATATAAGGTGGATCTGCGGTCGATATATTATCATGTAAGTGTGAAGAAGAAGGATATCCCCAAGACTGCTTTTAGTACAAGGTACAGGCACTATGAATTCATAGTAATGCCTTTCAGACACACCAATTATCCTGAAATATTCATGTACATGATGAATAGAGTCTTTAGAGATTACCTTGAAATTTTTTTGGTTTTTTTAGATGATATTCTTATATACTCCAAAACCAAGGAGGAGCATTAAGATCATCTAATCAATGTACTATATACCATGAGAAAGGAAAAGCTCTATAAAAAGTAAAACAAGTGTGAGTTCGGGATAAAGGTGGTCTCATTCTTGGGCTATATCATCACAAGGAATGGGATATCTATGGATCCATCCAATACAACTGCATTTGAGGGAGGGCGGAGGCTAACATCGGTAATAGATATCCATAGATTCATGGGGTTAGCTAGATATTATCGCTGATTTGTGAGGAATTTATAATGATTGTACAACCCTATATCCAAGGTAGCTCAGAAGGGATTAATGTTTTCTTTGGGTGATGAATGTGAAGAGATATTCAAGGAGTGGAAAAGGGGGATTATCACTGCACCAATATTCACACTCTAAATAAGTGGAGAACTATTGGTGGTGTACAATGATGCTTCAAAGATGGGTTTAAGCTATGTGATAATGAAAAATGATAATTTTATAGCCTACGCATCAAGGCAGTTGAAAATCCATGCGCAACATTATCCCACACATGAGCTAGAGTTGGCGGTTGTGATATTTTTGTTGAAAATTCGGCATCATTATCTATATGGGTAGAAGGGTGAGATATATACTGATCACAAGGGCCTAAAATATATATTCACACAAAAATATCTTAATATGTTCCAATGAAGATGGATTGTGCTCATCAAGGATTATGACTGATCAATCCACTACCTCCCCAATAAGGCAAACAAGGTGAAGATGCTCTAAGTAGAAAGGATCCTGCATCGTTATCAATGATGAGAATTTAAACAGATCCCATATTCTTATATTTTTAGATTATGGACATGGGAATCATTAAGGGAGGAACATCAGCAATCTTTTCTCAAATGATTTCTCGACCATCCCTCATGGAGAAAATAAAGGATGCTCAAATAAAGGATGTAGAAATTATAAAAAGGGTGGAAGTTATCAGAAATAAGAAATCTTCAGAGTTAGTGGTTGACAAGGATGGAATTGTGAGATCTGGGTCATGATTATATGTACCATATGATCTAGAGATAAAGAAGGATCTTTTGAATTATTCACATAGATCAACCTTATATATTTACCTAGGGAGTAAAAAGATGTATCAGGATATTTGAGAAACATTTTGTTGGGACAATATGAAAAGGGAGATTGTTGAATATACATCAATGTTCCTGGTATGTCAGCAAGTGAAGGATGAGAGGAAAACTTGTCAGGGGATGATGCAACCACTACCCATACCAACATGGAAGTGGAAGAACATTACCAGGGAATTTGTCACTGTACTTCCAAGGACATCTAGAGGAAACAATGCTATCTGGGTTGTTGTGTATCATCTTACCAAGACAACTCACATTATCATGATTCGAGAGGAATTCTCATCATTCAACTTGCATTGATTTATATCAAATAATTGGTAAGGATTCATAGAGTACCACTCTATATTGTATCCGATCACGATCCTAGATTCACCTTGAAGTTCAGGAAATGTCTCCAAAATGCTCTAAGAATTGAACTAAACTTCAGTACGGCCTATCATCCTCAAACTGAGGGCCAATCTAATAGAACTATTCAAACACTGTAATATATGTTAATATCAGGTATTATGGACTTCAAAAGAGTATGGGACCAACATCTTACACTTTTTGAATTATCCTACAATAATAGTTTGCACATGAGCATCAGAATGGCACCATATAAAGCCCTTTATGGGAAAAGGTTCAAAACACCGATGTGTTGGGATGAAGTCAGTGAGCATAAGCTGGTAAGACCTAAAATGGTCGAATAAATGGTGGAGAAGGTTAATACCATTCAACATCATATCTACGCATCCAAAAGTCGACAAAAGAGTAATGAAGATAACCGTTGATGAGACCTTAAGATCAAATATGGAGACCTAGTCTTTCTACACATATCTCTGTGGAATAAGGTTATGAGGTTTGTAAAGAAAGGGAAGTTAAGTCCTAGGAACATCGTCTCCTTCGAGATTCTTTATCATGTCGGGGCTGTGACCTATCGACTAGAACTTCCACCTACCATGACCAAAGTACATGATTTCTTTCATGTATCCCTTTTAAGGAAGTAAGTACCAGACCCTTCACATGTACTCTCTTCAAAGGTAGTATAGTAAGATGATGATATTTCTTAGGAGGAGAAACTAGTGAAGATCTTAGATCATAGAGAAAAAGTTCTACAAAAACAGAAAAGTCCCCTCGTCAAGGTGTTGTGGTGAAAATACAAGTTTTAATAAGATACGTGTGAATCAGAGGAAGTGATGAAGAAGAGTAACCCACATCTATATGTGCGTGGGAAAAGGAAATTTCTAGGGAAATATTAATTAAGGGTGGAAGATTATAAAGACCCAAACTTTTATTAATGGAAATTCCTCTTGATCTAATTAAATGACTTATTATGTGAAATGGTTTTATAATATATTCAATTATTTAGTTTTATGTTTTTTGGATTTTAAAATATATTTAATAATTTTTATCATTTCTAATATAGTCGTTAAATAGTGATAACATGATTAGTATTAATATAGGGTTTTAACAAATCCAATTTACTCAAACAAAGAAAGCGATAACCTCATCCAGTATAATTGCTCCGTATGAAGCCCATTTTTCAGAGCTCAGAAAGGATGTGGCATCATTGGGATTCCATCTTGACCAAGACCAAGCCGAGAATTAATATGTTAAGCTTGAGTAGAACCACCTACGAGAGAAGTGGAAGTTGATAGAGATTACCACTCGAGCGATGTTATCTGAGCCACCCTAAGAGTCTATCACCATCGCGCACCATACCCTAAGGTCTTATGCGGGTGTGTTAAGTGGTTATGTAACAAGAACCTATAACTATTATTATGTGCATTATTTTTTTATAGAATAAAGAATATAAACTATTTTTAATACTGTTACTTTTTAAATAGTTTTTAAAGAAGAAATAGTATTTTTAGTTAATATTCATCTAAGAAATCTATTTTGAAAAAATTAATGGCTTTTTGAATTAAATAATAGTTTAATAAATTATTATTATTATTAAATTATTTTTTTAAATTTAAATGATCGTAAAATTTTTATGAATAAAATTGTAATTTTTATTATGGGTCGAAATCCGTTTTTGTCATAACCCATGAATTTTCTATAAATGTCAGTTTTTATTTTAAAAGTAAAAAATTGACATATTTAGAATATTATTTGGATAAAATTAATATTATATTTGTAATTAGGACATCGAAATAATCCAATAATGAATTTTTTGTAATTTTTTAAGACAGTCAAATATTTTAGTAAAAATTAAATAACATTTAAATATATAACGTGTTTTATGAGATCATAATGACCCAATAGTTACATAATAAAATAATATAAATGATTTTTAGGACAATATAAGTTTTACCAATAATATAATGTGATTTTAGGTTTATTTTATTTATTTTAAAAAGCCTTAGTGGACCCTCCAAGACTTATAAACCATTTTGTCATTTTAAATTGATTTCCTTGAGAGTGTGAATCACATCCACATAAGCAAGACTAATATTTTAATAATTTCGGCCATTGGACATATAAAATATTTTTTTACACTCCCCTTTGAAAAAAAGGGTAAAAAAATTGGTTTGGATTGTGGTATTTTTTAGTTTAATGTGTAGGGTCCAAAACCTCAACAATAACAAATTCTATCCCTTTTCCAATATAAACCCACAGAAGCTCCCAATTACACTTCACCCAAAGCCTTTGGAGTTCATCCAAACTCTTCCATCCTATCTCTATAATCTTTCCAAGGTTCCCCACGTTCCCAAAAAGCCTCTATTAACCCTCTCCCAGTCCTTTAGTATCACACTTCTAAGTAAGGGATTCATTCATTTCACATTTCATCCAAGATTATTAATATTGTTATGTCCTTTTATTTTCAATTATAAATGTTGGGATGAGATTTATATCCTACCCCATAATTTCCTCTTTATGTTTGAATGATAATACCTCCTTTATCTCTCATTAATTTCTCCCATGTACACTCGTTACCACGCCAAAATTCCGTAAGGAACTTTTCTCTCCTCATTTATATTCAATCAATTATTTTGTATTATGAGTCTAAATTCCATTAAATTTGTGGGGACATGTATTTATATGACCCCATTATAGTACATTTCATGTAAATATGATGATAAATCCTGTTATCTCTCATCAACCATTTTTATGAATTCTTATATCATGCTGTCATGCTGCCGAAATTGCACCGCAAATTTCCAAGCCAAAGTCATTGTGTAGTGAATACCATGCCCTTTTCTATATCAATGGTAAATTACACACATTTACTTATTTATTATAGATTTTTAGTTATATATTCCATAATCTTTTATCATGGAATAAAA
This sequence comes from Viscum album, assembly GCA_963277665.1. Classification (NCBI taxonomy): domain Eukaryota; kingdom Viridiplantae; phylum Streptophyta; class Magnoliopsida; order Santalales; family Viscaceae; genus Viscum; species Viscum album. The sequence continues at coordinate 671,968,094 of OY728121.1, forward strand.
TATGATGTTGAATAATTCCATGTTATACGATCCATGTGGCACACTTATGCATGAAATGAAATGATTAAGAAGGGTGCACCATGATAAATCTCCAATGCATTGGGTAAAGATTAGTATCATGATATGTCAATAAAAATGAGGGTTTACTCATGATATTTCATGTGCAATGAGGTTTTACTCATTCTCCATGTGCAATGCACCTTGGATCATGCTAATACCATGTTAAGTGTCATTGACACATTTCCATGTTATGATAATCATGCTATATCATACCTTTATATATTTGTTTCTATTATTCTCTATTGATATGATTATTTTCTAAAATTTATTTTATTCTTCATGTTGTTACCTAAATATTCTTTATAGATCACCCTTTTCTTATGCATGTCCTTAGGGTATCCCATGAAATGCTATGTATGGAGGAATGAAGTGGTCATGTAAAGGAAGTTTTCAATAAAGATGTTGTGTTTTCTGTTATAAGTTGTTTTTTAATGTTCCTAAGCCCCAAAGACACTAAACCTATTGATATTCTATGTTTTATCATTTGGAGGTTTTTATATAATAATTCATGTTTAAGTGTGTAATAAAAAGCACGTTTGTTATAAAGAAACCCAGATGCACCACTATTCCAGCGTCGAGACATGTCAGTGATGTCAAAGATGACTACTCCCCTGATCAAAGGTTACTTCCCTAAATTTACCCCTTATAATGTCTAGACCGAAGTAGCATAATTAACCGGTGTCCATAAAGACATGGCACTAGGAATAGTTTCATGAACAAAGTATTAAGTCTATGAGGGAGACCCAAACAGGGTGATGAGTTTCGAGGAGGAATCCATGGAAGGAGGAATCAAAATCCCATTATCCCATTTTGATCAAAGATAATGTTCCCCTGAATAAGTGACGAATTCCACCCGCCTTTATAAAGTGTGAATGTAGGGAAAACAACAACATTTCCTCCAAAAGGACAGATGCACGCCCCGATGAAAGTGTCAGAAACATATATCCAATATTAATAATTCATTATATTAATAACTAAAATATTAATTTCAAACCATCATCAATAATGCTCAATATTCAACAGAAAAAATTCCATAAATAACCAACCTTAAAACTCTAAAAAACATGCATAAAAAATTAAAAAAATTAAAAAAAATAATGATTTTCCATATATTCTTCCAAGATATACATATTTTTTTTGAAAATAACATCAATCACTGTTAATTTAACATAAAAAATTTATATTCCATATTCATATAATATACGAAAATGTTAATCATTTCAAAAAATATCATGGATCACTATAAATACACAATAGTTTCATATAATCATCCTAATTAAAATTTACCCTATATTCATAAAACAAACACCAAACTTATAAAAATATGTTTTCATTCACCATAATCATATAATGGTCCCAAAGTAGTGAAATTCCATAAAAATAACATTAATAACTTTATTACTGAATCATTTTCTAGTGTCATGGTTAAATATATGATTAAATACATGTTCCCAAAATGCAGTTTTAACACCCTATTACCTTTCTACTCGGTATGTTCTAAAAATTTGTCATGTTTTTACTTTTTAGTTTGTTGGGTAAGGCTGAGATGGAATTGGGAGGATAACTGTAATGTTGAAGTTAGTGATTTGTTGTAATTTTCAGCATAAACCAGCTGTTTTTGCAGTCTGATGGGTATTTATGAACTTTTTAATCATGTTGCACAATGTGTAATCATCACCTAGAAGATATCATGAAATAGGTGCACAACATGAAATATGACGTGTTCTGTACAATTTACATGCCATGTAAAAATTAAAAATATGATTTGAATAAAAGGTGATGTTTTTCTTCGTATATGGAATATGAAAATTTATATGACATGAATCAAGGCTAAATGAAGTGTATGTATCAGGGTATGCATTTTTAATTATTCTACTCTGCTTATTTTCCATTTCCTTTAAATTTTTAACTCCTCCCTCTTGACCTAGAGCCCACCCAAGGTGATTTTAGAGACCTCTATCCCTTTTAGATCATTTTTAATGGTTTATCATTGTTATAGTTTCAATTCATCTCTTATGTTAAGTGGTCTTCCAATCTCTTACACCCCCTCTCTCTTTTCATCTTGGGTTTTTTAGATAATCTTGGGATTCATGGATCTAGACTCCGTATTATGGAATAATTTTTATAGGTTGAGTTTCTAGAACTTATGAACCTTCTTTATTCATTGGTGAGTCCTGTTGTTGGCATTTTGATTTTGTGAGAAAGGTACATGGTTACGTTTAATATTTTCTAATTGATTAAAAATTAAATTACTTATTGTTTGAAATTTTTTCAATTGAATTTTGAAAACACAATTTGGTGTGAATTAGAATTAAAAATTTATATGGTATAGATTTTTGGGAAAACCCCCAATTCACATGGAATTTGAATTTAGGGTGAAATATTAAATTGATGTAATATTTAAATCGATATGATAATTGATTTTGGAAAATAGATTAAATTTATTTTATAAAAACCTATGATTGGTTTTGAATTTAAAATGCATGAAATGATAAAAAACCTATGTTTTGATTTTGAACATGAATTTACATTGTAAAAAAGGGAAATTGGGTGATTTTTATGTATTTTGAAATGAATTGAGTTTCTATTTTTCAATTGATTGATTGAGAACATGAAAGCCTGGGATGTTAGTGGGTTATCTGGGACAAACACGCTAAGATCGTAATTTCCTAGCAATGGATTGACAATTTTCAACTCTAACAAAAACCTAATCAGAATATCTTATCCCTGATGGGTTGTTGATGGGATTTATTCCATATGATCCTGAGGGATGTGTGTAAACACATTTCGTGATCACTGATATGAGATGTGTGATAATCCCATAACATGGAACTATCGTACCTTAGGGCATATGAATATGATGTTTCTGTGATTGTTTTGATATGTATTCTAATGTTTGTGAAACTAATTTACTCACGCCTAATTATTTTTATAAATTATTTTTTATAAATTATTTATTTAATTTATTTTTGAAATTTTTTACATCATTGGTAATGAGAATCATGTTTTATTTTAAATATGAAAATGTACTTCCATGCTTGTTTTGAAGAAAATTGAAAGTATGTTTTCATATATTATTTTGGAATCTTATTTTGAGAAATTTGGTGATACCCTAATTTATTTTCTTAGCCCATACCCTAACTTTTACATCAGGAATATTTAGATTTTCTACAGCTATGTCTGAGAAAATGGAAGGAACCTCTTGGAGGAGGAGGATGTTCTTGACCCCTTGGGGATTGGAGTGATGGATCCTTAGGGATGTGGAGTTTGTCTGTTTATAATTTGTATTTCATTAATAATTCAGTTTTTGTGTTTTTATATACCTATTTTGTTTCTAGTAATATCAACCATTGAATTTTGAGATCATACTAATATGTATATGTTCCTTCCATTGTGTTTGATGAAAAAAATTTCCAACTTTTTTTATGATGCTAGGTGCCAGCCACCAACCCATAGAGATCTAGAATTCCCTACAGATTTTTCAGTGTCGAATCATTTATCATGGTACTAGGGTATCCAAGATGGTTTGTAAAAAACCGGTATCTAAGGATGAAGGTTAAGCATCATTCCTTGATGACAATATGTAGTTGAGAAATATTGTCGGGACATAGGAGGTAGTTGCGAGTGAGTTCCTGGATAGCTATCATCATAATGTGACTTATGTCCCAAGGGGTGGTTTGGGAAAGATATCTTAAAGATTAGTTCTAGTGTTTTTCTAACTTTTTATTTTGATAATTTGAAATCAAAAACATTATTATCTATCTAATGGGATCAATTTTCCTTATTACTCTTTTTTGAGTATTGATCTGAGTAATCTTATGATGTATTTAATTTTTTTATGATGTTTTATAGAATCATTCCTCCAAGAATACATTTGATATGACCATTGAGGTAGATACTCATGAACAATATTGAGAAAAATCCTCTTTTGGAATCTGGTTGAGGTTGTTGTGCATGCTACACAAGCTCTAGGATTGAAAGCTACACACATTCTAGTTCAGGCTACAGCTGTGGAACATCAGAGGGATGGATCTCAAAATCATGCTTAGGAGTTCCTTCATCAGAAAATAAATTATTTCTAAGGATGTAATGATCTTCAAGAGGATGAGTACTAGATTAGAAATATATAAATTCCCATTGAATTCTTAAAAACTCTTGAAGTAGTTAAGGTAAAGTGTTATACCTTTAAGATTGAGGTACTTAGAAGGAGGTGGTGGGAATCGTTGGGGATGATAAAGAAGAATGAGGTTCTTGAGTGGAAAGAATTTAAATTTCTTTTCATTGATTCTTTAAATACATAGTCTATGGTGATGGATAAGGTAGTGAAGTTTTCAAACTTTATTAGGATGGTAGGACCATGAAAGAATATGCGAACCGATTCAATGAGGTTATGATGTTTTCACCTAATATTATGTTGAATTAGAAGATAAAGAATAAAAGGATCAAGAGGGAAATTGTCTATGATATTCATTATCAAATTTTCTTTTTGAAGCTATCTTCCTATGATGACGTGCTGGATAGATTGTTGATGGTTGAACTTGATATGGAAAGTATCTTAGGGTTGATGGGAACTCTTATTTATCATAGTGGTAGCTCTATGAGTTACCATAAGGGGAAGAGTAAGCATGATGAGTCTCATGGTTGATCTTGACAGTAGGGCTCTTCTAGGGCTTTTTAGTGCCCACTAGTGTCCCTTCAACTTGTTATAGGTGTGGAATGTTTGGGAATTCCAAACGAATTTTCACTGAGGCACCCAAGATATTTAGTTACTTTAATCATTGAGGACACTTACATAAATTCTATTATATCTTCTATGAACCACATAGTGTAATAGGATCATAAAAACCAAAAATTAATATGGTGAAATTAGATGCTTCACAATGTAAGGGGTCGAGCCACATTCATTTGGATTGAAGCTTCTTCACATAGTGGAGGATTCTCTAGGGGAATCAGATATGGGTCCAGTGACTATGAGTTGTACCATCACTATAACTTCATCTTTAGTTACTCCTTTATATGATATTAGTGTATATCACTCATTTAAATCAAATCATATTGTGAATATGATAAATCTACCTATGAAGATTTTATATTATTTGATGGATATTACTACACCCATCAAAATGATGAGAGATAAATGTGTTCATTGTCCTACTTATGTTTTCTCATTATCAGATATCGAGCTCACATGGGATTTCCTGGTTCTCAACAAGAAACTGATTGATGTCATTTTCACGATGGATTGGATCTTTTCTAATGAATCCTGAATTTATTGTTATCTTTGATGGTTATACTTTACTGTGCCTGATGGGGTATACTTTATCTTTCATGTAGAATGTGACATAAGGTTTAGAAGAGTTATAACATCTTATCCAGAGTTGTGGAAAATAATATTTATGTTTTCTTTTGATGTAGAGTAGGAATTATTATGTAGTTATCTCCCTCCATTTGACATCAAGTTTCTTGACATATTTACTTCTGAATTCTCTTGTTTTCCACTAGTATAGGAGGTAGAGTTTTTTATTTATTTTGTTCCTTGTACTCAAACAATATTTTTCCTTCTTATCATTTATAACCAGATGAAATTAAAGAGTTCAAGACTCAGTTAAAGAATCATTAAGATAAATGATTTATACACCTGAGTGTTTCACCTTGGGTGGTTCCTATTAATTTTTTTTAAAAAATATGATGGAGCAGTTCAATTATATTATGATTACTAGAATCTCAATTGTGTCACTATAAAGAAAAATTATCTGTTTCCATGGATTAATGATCTTTTTGACTAGTTGAAAGGAGAGAAGTGGTTTTTGAATATTGATCTTTGATATGGTTATCACTCGTTGAGAATAAAATAATTTGACATTCAAAAAACCACATTACAAAGTAGGTATGGCCATTATGAGTGTCTTATCAAGCCATTTGGTCAAACCATTGATTCCGTAGTCATTATAGATTTGATAAACAATATCTTCCAAGAGTATCTTGATAAGTTTATGGTGTAATTTTTTTATGACAACCTTGATTAATCTATGTCCAAGGAGGATCATGTGAGTTATTTAAAAGCAGTTATGTAATTGTTGAGAAATCAATGAATTTTTTCCAAGCTATCAAAATTTAATTTCTGTATTTAGGTAGTTAAGTTAAAAGGATATGTGGTCTTAGAACATGGTATTTCAATTGATCCTAAGAAGGTGAAATATATTATGGATTGGAAGAAACTTATTTTTTGGATATTCATAGCTTATTAGGTTTTTATGGATATTATCACTTATTCGTAAAGGATTTCTAAAAGTGGGATTCTCTGATGACCATTCTAACCCAGAAGGGGGTAAAGTTTGATTGGGATGAGAAATTTCAGGTTTTTTTTGTTGATCTGAAATCTAATTTGACCTTTTCACCAACTTTGACTCTTACAGAGGTTGTTCATGGCTATGTGGTCTTCTTTGATGCATCTAGTTTGGGTTTGGGATGCATTCTTATGTAGGGTGACCATGTAATTTCCTATGGATATTCACATTTTACGCGAGACAAGAATAATTATCCAACCCATGACCATAAAATTGTAGCTGTGATGCATTAAATTAAGAGTTAGGAGCATTAACTTTTTGAAGAAAGGTTTTCCATGTATTCCAACCATAAGAGATTGGGTTATATCTTATTAAGAAAAGATTTGAATCTACAACAGTGTTTTTGTGTGGATTACCTACAATTTTTTATTTTTATATTTCCTATACTCTAAGTAAAGGAAATGTCATTATAGATTTTATAATCAAGAAACTTATAACTCAGGACATGGAAAAAATCATCAGAAGAGTATAACTTGATGTCTCATTTTTCATAGTTTCATATTGGAGTTCAAGAAAAATGGGTGGAGGAAGTCTTGATCATTCTTCATTTGACTTCCTCTCTCTTTCAAGATAGTTCTTCAAGAACAATTGCTTGATGACGAATTCTATGGAATTAGGAACAATTTTTATGGTGGGAGACCATTGATGAGTGGTCAATCTCCCCAGTGGGTATCTATGTTTCCAAAATAGAAATGTTGTAACTTTTCCTACAATGAAAGTAGTATTTGTGGATTATCATAATTCTCTGTGGGATGGGCACCCAAAATCCAAAAATACGTTCTACGGCATGCAATGATGATTATGGTCTCTTGGTATGAGATGGAACATTTCTGATTACGCATGTCATTTCTATACATTACAATAGGTGAAGGCCGAGCATCAAAGGCCTTTAGGTTCACATCATCAACTTCCAGTACTTACTTAGAAGTGAGATGATATTTCTATGGACATTGTGGTTGGGTTTCCATGTAACTATAGAAAAAATAATGTGATATGGGTTCTGATCAATAAGCTGACCAAATAGGATCACTTTATACCAATTATTAATACCACCAACGTTGATGAGCTTAGAAATATCTATGTGAGATATACTATTAATTTTCAAAAAGTTCCATCTACTATAGAATCTGATAGAGATCCACATTTTACTTATTGATTTTTGGAGAGGACTTCAGGAGGCACTGGGATATCAGGTTCATTTGAGTATGACATAACATCCATGGACAGATGACCATAATAAGAGATCTATAAAAATTATTGAGGAGATCCTTCATGACTACTTCCCCAATTTTGGTGGATCTTGAGATGACCATTTGGGAGTGGTAGAGTTTTACTAGAAAAATAGTTACCAGTTTGTAATTAGGATGGATCATTTTGAGTATCTGTATGTAGACAGTATAAATATCAATTTTTTTGTTCATAGATTAGTGAAAATTCCTTTGTTAGACTAATCTTGATTCAAGAAATGACAGAAATGATTCAGTTGATTTGTTTATGGTTGTTGATAGCATAGATTCAGTATAAATATTATGCTTATCGTTGGTTCATACCATTGTAATTTTTAGTTGGTGAATAGGTTTTCCTAAATTTTTCTCCCCATTTAGGTCTTCACTAGATTGGGAGGAAAGGGAAGCTTTCTATTTGTTTTTTGGGACCTTTTGAGGTTGTTGAGAAGGTGGGGAAAGTGGATTACCATTTAGTACATCCTCCACAATTTACATTGATACATAACATGTTTCATGTATTATGAATACGAATGTATCTTTTTAATCTATCTCATGTTTTGAGTTGGAGTGATATTGATGTTGAGCCTAATTTATTAGTGATAGAAAATTCAGTCCGGATTATTGATTCATAGGACAAGGTACCTCCTGGGAGGACAATACATTTTGTCCAAGTGCTATGGCATCATGTTTATGATTCTCATGAAACATGGGAGCATAAGACACTAATGAGATAGTAGTGACCTCACCTTTTTGACCTGGAAACTCGTTGATATGTTTTCTAGTGATAGAAAGTTTTATTGTGGGGAGGTTGTAACACATCATTACTTTTCTATTTGGTATGCTCTAATTTTTTCTGTTTTTCTTTTTCATTGTTTGGGTATGGCCAAGAATAAATTGGTAGGATAACTTTAATGGTGATGTTAGGGATTATTTGTAATTTTCTACATAAATTATAAATTTTTTAGCCTATTAGGGATTTACATGCCATGAAATAGTGTTACACAACATATAATCATTGCATGGATGATATCATGAAATCCGTGAAAAACATGAAAGGTTATAGGTATTGTACTATTTAAAATCCATGAAAATATTAAAAATATAATTTTAATAAACAAAATTATTTTTGCGTGTATATGGAATCTAATAACTTTCACGACATGAACTAGGGTTACACACTATGTATTTATCAAGGAAATCATTTTTAATTACAATACTCAAGTGATTTTAATTTTCTATATGAATTTTATCCCTTCTATTTCAACCTAGAGCTATCATATGATTATTTTTGAGCCCTAAAACCCTTCTAGATCATTTATTTTAGTGATTTATTTTTTCTGTAGTTGCGGTGAATCTCTCCAGGTAAGTGGTCTTCCTGTCTCTTCTATTTCACTCTCTCTTTTCATCCTGTAGTCAGTTAATCATCCTGAGACTATGGGATCTAAATTATGTATTTTTCAATCTTTTCTATACATAGAGTTTATAGATCATTCATGCCTTCATTCTTTGTTGGCATGTACTATTGCGGGTGTTGTGATTCTGTGAGATGGGTAGGTGGTTTTGTTTAATACTTTACAATTGTTTAAACCATGAATTAATTATTGTTCGAAATTTATTTCAATTAAATTTTGAAAAAATAATTTTATGTGAATTGAAATTTAAAATTGATATGGTATTGATTTTTTGGGAAAATCATCAATTCTGTTGGAATTGGAATTTGGGGTGAAATTTGAAATTGATGGAATTTGTAAATTGATTTTTGAATTGATTTTGGAAACTTGATTAAATCTATTTGATAAAAACCTATAATTGTTTTTTAATATAAAAGTCGTGAAATGATGAAAAAACCATTGTTTTGGGTTTAAATGTTAATTCGCATTGTAAAAAGGAAAATTTAGAGATTTTGAAATATATTGAAATTAAACGATTTTCAATTTTTCTATTGATTTATTGAGCTCATTCTATCCCGGGTGGTTCGTGGGTTATTATGGATGAACATGATAGGATGGTGATTCCCTAGTAATGGATTAATGATTTAAAAATATAACAAAAAATTATTTCAGCATATCTTCTTCCTGATGGGATATTGATGGTTTATATTCAGTGTGATCTTGAGGGTTATGTGAGATGTGAGAGGAACACATAACATGTAACTATCATACCTTGGGGAGTATAAACATGTTTCTATTGTGATTGTTTTGATATGTATACCAATGTTTTGGAAACTAATTTACTCATGCCTAATGATTTATATAATTTAATTTATATAATGTGTTTATTTTAGTCTTGTTTAATATTTTTTCTATCATTTGAAATGAAAATCCTGTTTTTTTAAATATAAAAATTTGCTTCCATTTACATTTTTATGAAAATTGAATGTATTATATCATTTATTATTTTGGAATCTTATTATGGATCACTTGGTGAGACCCTACTAGGATTTAGAGTTCACACCTAACCTTTTCCATTGAGTGTTTGTAGATTTTCTCTAGGGAGGTCTGAGCAATGGAAAGGTGCCTCTTGGAGGATGTGGATGTTCTTGATCCCTTTGGGATTAAAATGATATGTACACAGTGACGTGATTTTTTTGTTAGACTTTATGGTAATTTTTTGATGCACTATTTGGGTTTTTTTATATACCTGTTTGGTTTCTGGTACTATCTCCATTTGGAGTTTTTGTGCATATTTATATGTATATATTTATTCTTCTATGTTTGAGGAAAAATCGTTCCAACTTTTTTTGTATGATTCCAGGTTCTAGATGCCAACCTGTGGGGATCAGGAATACACTTTGGGCTATGTTAGAGCAGAATCGGTTATTAGGATACAAAGGCCTCTGGTATTGTTCATGATAGTATTAACTCTTTTTTCTAAATTGACCATAATTACCTAAACAATAATGATTATATTAAACCAAATGGTTATCATTACCTTTCAACATATGTAAAAAATAATAATATCCCCCATCAAATAAAATTTTCATTAAAGAAAATTTAATAATTAGTGTTACATATACCACAAAAATATATTAAAATTCCATAAATTTCTCAAACAAAAATAAAATATCAATACATTAAAAATTTAATTCATCTTTTGATACACATTAAATGTATGATCCCATAAAAAAAATACCACTAACTCATAACTCTTGAAACCCTATATGTATAAACCTCAAACATTCAATGTTCATTATATTCCATTAAATAATATATTCCATATTATTCCTCAATACTTCCTCCATAGTATGAAAAATATGAATCATGTCATAATATTCACCCATCTCAAAACATAATATTGAATTTAATTTATACCCTTTACATATCATTCTCTGTTTCTTCGTCTTCAACAATAATGGAATTATTAATTACAAAATATTTATTTATATAGTTTTGATAATCCCATTCTCTTATATTACCTCTATAAAATTTATAATCACTACTACCAAACTCCCATTATTTAAATCACCTTCCTTTTCCTTTGAGTAATTTCTCAAGGTACTTCTTCCCACATTAATAATATACTGAAAATTGATTCATTTTCCACTATGGTTATTATCACCTATACTTCCTTGAAACTCCATATTCATTTTATATTTTACGTCAGGAAACTCACATAGGATCTATTTATTAATCATATAACCATATAACTAGTTAAACATAATAAAAAATACAATTCACTGTAGCTCATATCTCATTTGGTTGGTTGTTTAGGCAACCACCACATTTTCCATCACATCCATTTTTAACATTCTACCTTCTTATTGCAATGATTTTATAAAACTAGAAATTTAGTGTGATTATATCAAATAATATCATAATTATGCATATTATAAAGATTAAAACATATGTATGTCCTTAACAATCATGTTAACCTTTACTTTTATTTTGATAAAACTACATCCTAACCTCTAAATTTATGTAAATCCCTTCTCACATACAAATTATAATTATATATTGCATTAAAAACCCATAAATTTGATTTAAAAAAAATCATAAATTTACATTACCTATATATTTTAGGATCATAGTTTTATAGAAATAGGGAAACTATCACTTTACACAGGGAACATATACATAAAGGTTCCAATTGTTTTCCTTAAAAATATAATTCTAATGTTCATAATTTTTCTTCATTACTAACACAATTTCTTCTTTGAATTAAAATTTACATCATTTGGATGCATAAATAATAATAGATCCTACTCATCCTGAGTCCTATTTAAAAATATTTTAAAAGTTACGGTGATCATAAAAATCACTATAGGTGATTTTTAAGAAGATCGAAATTCATTAGCCTAGTTAAAAACTGGAAAACCCACGAAAAAGATTATATTTTTCACAATAAATCATTGGGAATATAAATAAAGGATTTACAGAAGTTAAATTCAACCATTTTCAAAGAAAATTTTGAAAACCCTTAACAAGCATAATATACCAATGAAAGAATCATGTGGAACTTGTGATAACATGAAAACATTTTTTTAAAACAAACCATTATCTTTTAAAAGTTCATAAACATTCCTTTCCTCTTAAATTTAACGGATTTTCCTAAAAAAATTACCATGACTAGAATTGCTATAATGGAGCATCATTTTCATAACCCTTGATAATTGATTTTAAACCCATTTTCTAATTATTGACCAAGTTATGTCCATAAGTGAAAGCTGCATTGTTTTCTCAATCATTTTTTCCCTTTTGTTATTATTTAATACCAAATGTATTAGAAAAATATGTTGGGCTCATACATCCTCATGTGATAAATCATTCTCACCCATAAAAATATTTGATGATCAAGTACCATATCAACATTATTTTGTTTAATATTTCAATATTTAATCATATAATGTCAAAAACTCACATGATCCCATAATCGAAGAACATTATATTTTCACATCAAAATAGATAAAAATATCCATTTTATTTTGAAAAATATTTAAAATAAAAAATTCCACAAAATAGTGGAATAAAATTTTCTTTTAAAATTGAGAAAAAATGATGAGTATGATTTTAAAAATTAAAGGTCATGAAAGTTTGAGATTACTCTCACGATAGATAAGTTAAAAAATATTCTTTTTCATATTGGTATAAAAAGCACCAAAATAACACATATGGTAAACATTTTTTTATGAATTTTTCATGATAATAAAAATTTATTGAGAACCATTAATATAAATTGATTTATATATAATATCTTTCTTATAACATTTTAATAAACATAATATTTATGGAGAAATATTTGAAAGGAATTCATCAAAAATATGTTTTAATGAATCTTCTCATACAATAATTTTCATCATACAATGTGAATTATATAACACATAAATAATTAAATTATATTATTTTTATTCTAGTTAAACAAATTTTTTTAATATCATGATATAATAATTATTCCTTTTTATTTTATTTATTACTATGGTTTTTATAGTATGTAAATCTGTTAAGTTTACATCTGGCATTTTAGTGAAGTTAGGTTCATAATCACAATAAGACTTCTGTTTATTGACTATGGAAAAATGGGACATTATATTTTTATCTATAGAACATTAATCATGAATTATTTAAAATATTTATTTTTTAAATACCATTTTATATCAATCAATAAAAGGAATACATTAAAATCAAATCGCATCGCTTCATGATGGTGAAAGCCTGCATATACAAACAAGAAAAATTATCATTTTAAACAGATGGTAATATAAGAAGTTATATAATATAATATATTTATAATTTTATAATTATATAGTTAATATGATTTCAATTTACTAAATTCATCATACTCACCATAAAGTGAAAAATGAAATACATCCCTTCATTGATGTAGTAGTAAACATGTACATATGATCAATGTTTTGATTTCCTATTGTATTGAATATTAGGTGAAAAATGGTTCTACCATAAATAAAATAAAATTAATTTTATTGAATATACTTATATTATAATACAACAATGTTTATAGATGATTTTATGAGGGTGGAAGAAGAAATAAACATGAAAACACTCAGAAAAGAGTTATATCTCTTCTTTTAGAATCCTCCATTAGATTACATATAAAACCATATAAATTGGATTATTGGTTAGTAAAAACCTATAGAAAATTGGGATAATGGTATCATATGAATTTATATAGATAAAGGTCATTCTAAATAGCTATTTCAGTGAGAGGAAAATCTGTGAGGGGACACTGCTTTATTATTTAGGTGGGTGGAGATAATATAAATACATAAAATATTAATATATATAATACAAGATAGACTCATGATAAATTTATCCAAACTAATTCCTCATTGATTATATTTATTTTAAATTTAAAATGTAAATAACATATTAATTTTAGATAGTTTGATGTGTTATTTTAAACCTTACCTTTTGGATTAACACCCTCTTTAATAACATTTAACCTTAATTGTTAAAACACATTTTCACTCTATATGGGTAGAGAAATTAGTCTTAGAAATTTAATATATCACATAAATGAATAATTAATGTTTAGATTGAAAAAGTTCAATAAAATTGATTAATTAATGGATTTTAATAATTTTCTAATGTTTTAAAAATAATCCTTATACATCAATTACATTTTATATTCATTTTAATGACTATTCTTATTTCATGGCCTTAAAGGAATAAATATAAAAATGTAATTTTAATATACAATTCATTAAAAAATGTATAATTATAAGTATCCATTAAATTTTTGGGATAGTTTCATTCATAAAAAATCATTACATTTAATGTTTTTTAAAAAAATTATTTAATTTTTCTACTTCTAAAATATAATCTCTGTCAATGTAACATAATAATTTTAGGAAATTATACTATTTATAAAAATTTATAATTCATTACTATCATATGAACAATTCATTCACCTTAAAAATAAACATTTATAAACACTACTAAACACATTTTATCCACATGAAAACATATTATAAATATTAAAAGGGAGAGAGAATATGATTTTTTAATTATTCATAACATAAAATAATTTCAATGTCATAATAAAATTCTTGTGTAAAATTTGGATTATTTTATAATATATAGAGGTTATGGTTAAAATAAGCAAATAAATTTAAATAATAGAAAGTGCTGGGATGATTATTAGACATTATCCCATTCTAATATCCATAAATAATAATTCTTAGACATTATCATGGGGATAAACATGTTCAATGGTTATTATTCATTACGGCTAAAAATGATGTTGAATTATTTACAAAATTTGAACCTCTTGGTTCAAAATATTTCATCCATTTTCAATATTTAATTTTTATAAGATGAAGAAATAATTTTTTATATAACATCATGAAAATTTTATTTTATTAGAAATTTGTGTTTTTAAAATAACAATGATTTTATAAAAAATCATGTATAATGTGGATTACTATAGAACTAATTATATTATGATTAAATAACGTGATTTTATGTTATATTAAAATTTAATCAAAAACCAAATATGAATTTTAAATTTCCTGATTTAATGAAATGAAATGATAGTTTTGAATAAATAGTCATTTTCACTATTTAATAAAAAATTAATATTTTCAAAAAAATCCCAAACAATTCATCCTAATACTATTATGACATGATGATTAAAAATATATCTAGTATGTTTTACACGACTTTGAAATGTTATATATTGAACATGGTAAATGCCTCCATGTATTAACATGATCCATTAATAACAGGTCTACCAAAGTCTCCACCAACCTATCAGTTATCAAAATAGGACATGTAACATGCTTGGAAATCCCATACATGGGTGAGTTTCACATAATCAAAAGGAAATCCTAAAAAAAGGGAATAATCATTATAAATACAATGTATTTTAAACCTATAATTCTAAGATTGTAATAGAAAACCAATAAAAGATATTCCCATAATTAAACCCCAACAAAAGTGAGCGGAATAATAATATATGCATCCAACTAAGAAATATGAGTCTTCTTGCTACTCTAAGGGTCCTATATTTGATGAATTTACCCACAAATGACCTGTCAATAATTTTGATAGGGTATTATCTCCTCGTTGATAGATACCCAGATGATTGATTACTGACTCTAGTGTAGTAATTTCTCCCTACTACATCATGAGGGCTAGGCTATACCAACACTATAGATACCAGAATCACAACCCTATAATATGTGGGAGTACCAAATACACACACACACACACATGTTATAGGGGACCCACACCTAGTAAATTCCAATAGTCATGGGAGTATTAACACCAACATCACTCTGATAATCATACTCAAAACATTCATTAACCAATATAGATTTCTATTAATGAAAATTGGGTACACATATAATGTAGGTGACCAAGTATAGTCTAGAAGATCATGAAAAAACCAATGAATCCAAAATACATTTGGTAGGAGTAGTTCATGGTTTGAAATTTAAACTCACTTTGTAAAATATAAATGAATATTAATGTCATGATATGTTAGATCACACCATGAAAATTATTTCGATAACATTGAGATCTAATATAATTTGATGGAGAGAGGTATCCCACTACACTCTCTACTAAAACACTCATATGGAATAGATACAAGGTTTATCCCCTAATCATATTCATATTAATGGTTAAAAATCATTGGAAATAGTGGTATATGACTACTTGCTTATCCCAATATCCATATGAAAAGAACTCCTCATTCAAGAACCCATTCGAATAATCTATGTATATTATCCCATTATTTATAGGATACTCAAACACATCTCTCATCAAAGAACCCTTTGTTGATAGGGTTCTGAACATCACATGCATAACTAATATGTGAATATAGAGGCATGATCACTCTTCAATTGATACTGAAATAGTTGAATCACCAACCCCATTGGATAATGATGATGAAAATAACGAGTTGGGGAAAAAATATAAAACATCAAACCTAAAACTGAGAAGCATTTATAAACATCTCAAATTCAACATTGATCAAAGTGTATGAATCCATAATTGGAATAGGAGAATATCAACATATCTTATATTATATGGAAAAAATAAATATTTCATAGGGTTATAAAATTATATGATCTATGGTTTGAAAATAATATAATCAATCTATGTTTGGAAAAATAATAATAGGGAATAATCCCTAAATAAAATTCCCCTACCACATTTTTGGATCGATCATTGATGAACAATGAATCATTTCTGATTCAATTGATAAATTCTATGAGTTTCATCATCGATGACAATAATATACATATTCGGACATCCAATACTTGATCTTTGAATACTAATGATCAAGGATATGGATCATGTATAGGTAAGGCTCTGAAATTCTATGGAGAAACTCTCATTGTTCAATAAAATTTTATGGGGAATAGAAAAATTTGAGGGATGAACTAATATATAGACATGTTGATAAATATCATAATCACAATGTGAATCCCTACATCACCCCATGAAATAATCATGGTTTAAATCTTCTAAAAAAAATTCTCTACATCCATAAATTCCAAATTATATCCATAATATGTATTATATTATTCTTGTCATGAGTCCATCGAAGAATGAACCTCCATAAAATCTTCCCTAATTCACCATATTGTGAATATGAATTTATGATGTGAATTAATACCTACAACTGAATTTTCTTGTCATCCTTATCAGCCTACTATATAAACCTACCTTTTTACCTTCACTTAAAAACATACACCCAAAACTGGGATGTATGGTTTTAATACAAACAAGAATGGAGACATAAGCATGAAATTAAAAAGTGTAAATACATAAAAAACCAAACAAATTAAAATTATCTCAGCATAAATTATTATAATTATTTTATTGAAATAATTGTTTTTTAGGTGAAGAGAAAAAAATTATAGTTTTTTTACAAAAACCATAAAGTTTATTACTCAATCAAGATGTACTTTTAAATAAAAAACAAATAATAAATTTATTAAAAAACAATAATTTATAGAGTTAAATGATGCATTTAAAAATAAATTATTTATATATAAAATAGATGTTTAACATCTTGAATGTTAAGTATAAATTTTTATTAAGAACCATTTTTTAATATTTATATATTCATTAAGGCTTAACTTTGTAAAATTATGTTTATGGTTTCCTTACAAGTCACACACACCCACACACACAAATATATATTATATCTATAATAATAATACAATTATTTTCATGTGAAGTAAAAAACATTGATAATTTTATATAGATCATAATTTTAATTATTACAAAACACAGTTCTTCAAAAAATGCGATTTTATACAATATATGTTCAACCATTAAAAGAAATTTTATGCACACATGAAACTTTTATTTGAAAATATTTATTTCAATGTTGGAATAAGTTGGACCAAAAATTTTAGTACATAAATTTTTATTTTTAGACATGAAATGTAAATAACATTTTTATAAATTAGTTACCATGGTAAATACTGAAAATGGTAAAATAGAAATATCGATGGGTAAGTGACATAAAAACATTTTAAAAACATGTTTCGAAATGTGTGGTTGATCCTTAATTGAACGTAAACATACCCAAATACATTAATTTACATTATTAGTCACATTTTACATTTGAATAATTAATTTTCCATAGATATATTATAAAAAATTCACACAAATCATCTTATAAAAGGAGCCAACACCACCCCACCTCTCTTCACTCACTAAGAATATTATATTTATCTAAACTCTACCCAAACAAATCAAAAAAATATCTATGTTCGAGTTGTGACACCCAAATATTTTATGATATATTTATGTTTATATAAATTTTATGTATGAAATATCTTTCTAAATACGCAATAGTGAACTTCCAGAAAACTATTAGATGATATTAAAATATAATTATTTAAAAGTGGGTGTTATGACCTAGAAATAAAATTAGGGGCATGAGTAGGAATTAAAAAATATGAATTTTTTATAATGGTTTTATATAATTTAAATTTATTGATAAATTCATAATTAATAATTAACCAATTTTCAATAAGGTTAATTAATGCTTCAAAAATATGTTTTATTATATCATGATTTTATTACCTTTTGTGCTTGAAAATTATAAACAAATTATAAATTATTTATGAATTTTATATTAGAAAATTATTATTAATATTGAATTTATCATATCAATTTTAGTATATGGTGATTTTTTTTTCTAAAAGTATTTTTTTAATAAAATGTGAAAAACTGAGTTTTGTAATACTACCATTTCTCTTCATTAAATCAAATAATTCTAAAGACACATTTTTTTTAATTATATATTAATTTAAAATCTGGTTATTTAATTATTTATAATCTAATTAATTCCAAATAAATAATCATTACATATTATTTTGGTATAAGTCTATTTTTATTCATAAAAATATGTTTTTCTATAATTCATTTTTAGTATGTTTTACACATTTATTTTAAAATTTATTTCTTCCACTTATAGAAATCTAATAATGAAAAAATAATTTCCTATTTTGAATTTGGATTTTTAAATTTGGTAAATATATTCCATATTTTTTTGTTCAATATGAATAATAATAGTGGTAAATATTTGTCACCATAGTAAGGGTAGAATATGTAAAAAATGATAAAACAATGGAATATGACTTAATCATATCCAAAAAACAAGAAATTATTTCATTTGAAAGTTTATTTTCAACAATAAGAAAATTAAAATTAAATATTTGTATATTTTGTTCCACTTTCCAACGATAATGACCTTCATATTATTTTATGTAAAGGATATATATAGAATGCCACTCACATTGTTTTAATATATCTAATTTTTCTTCATGGGTATAAAAAAAGGTTTAATTTTTTTCTAAATATTTATTTTAGATATTAATGAAAATAGTAAATCATTTATATTTATTAAATTTTCTTGAGGGAATAATTACATTAAATTCCTAATCTATACTGTCATAATGCTGGTTCATGTAGTGGAAAAATCAAATAAATTATTTTAAATATGTCAAAAGTAATAAAATTTGGATAAATTATTATATTAAATTAATGTTTTTGATAAATATAAACTATTATTGATGTTATAAAATTTTATAATCAAATTATATTTCTACCTTTATTTATTTAAAAACAAACTATATGAATTATGTCAAAAACTATTATAATCATATATTTTGTTAAATAATATTTTATTAAATGATTTAATTTTTTTATAAATATTAATATTTACTAATTAAATGGTTCATTATATATAAAATATTATATTTTCCACTTATGGGTCACATATCCTTTTTATATTATCTTTATTGACCCCTAAATAGTAAAAAAATCGATATCGCGATAATCATCAAAGGTGTTAACAATGATTTAAACATAGAGATATGGGTTAAAGGATCACCTAAACATGTAAATATTTTATTTTATGAGTATAATTGGACTCATAATAATCCTAGATTATAATTATTTCTAAGTTGTTCAACATAAAAATGAAATTTGTTTTAATGTATTCAATTGTTTTATGTAATTCAAAGTGTATCCTCTCATCACATATAAAAGAGAACCTCACCTACTCCATTATTCAGAATAATTGAGACATATAACTAAGAGAATTGATACCCTAATACCTTAATATATTCCTTACATTAATTATTTAGATTATATTCTTACCCTATGACCATCCTTAGAAGGATCAAGGTGCAACATAAAAGAGGTATCTCAATGAAGATATAATCATGTTAACTGACTATTTCAATGTTAATTTATTCTTATTATTCTTATAAATATATTTTATCAATAATGATATAATGAATCAATATTTATAAAAATATTGAGATGTTATTAAGATCATGTTGCAACCATTTTAGAACTCATTTCCATCAAATGAGAAATAAATTTATCGCTCGTGCTTATATATGGAATACCACCTCCACATAATGATATGATACATTTTCCACCATAATATTTAATGTATTGTTATTATGATATATTTAATATTTATATATGATATTTTAAGTAATAAAAATTATTAAATTAAAATATCTTATATACATTCATACCATTCTATCAGTTGGAAAAAAATAACGGTCATTGTGTGTATGTGTAGACTATCACATCTGTAAAAAATGTGATTATTTTTTCATTTTCATTTTAAATATATGGTAATAAGGAATGTATCACATAAAATATATGATATTTAAAATATAATTATGAGTATTTAATGTTAAATAGTTATATAAATCCATTTTTGTTAAACTATCAAAATGTTAAAACATCACTCATATGTACGTACAGATTGAAAACTTCATAAAGTGATGTAATTTATTTCTTGTCACCACATAATATGAATATAATTAAAAGTTTATATAATTATTAAAAATTATACTTAATTCTTTATTAATATTTTGGAGTTTATGTAACCATAACCAAGGTGTATGGGATATATCCATCAAACCAAAACCTGCATAGAAAATTGATAACTTTTCCATTAAATTTTTATTTCAATGACGAAATGTTAGAAAAAAGATAATTAAAAATTATTATGGAATAAAGCATAATATTTAATGTATTAATATGGTTCTGAAATAGTTTTATAAAAAATGTATATGTATTATAAGTGATTATTGAACTTGAATAATGAAAAAATGACTTTTGATAAGTGTTCTTCATACCAATATTGTTTCATTGAGACATGATTGATGTTATTTATCTATTTATATCTATGAAGTGTATATACTGTTACATTGAAATTTTTTACCATGAATCCTTAAAAATTAATGTTATTTAATGTAAACATTCAAATAATTTTATACAAGGATTTCGAATTAGAGTTACTATGTTAGTAAGAGATTTATGATACAATGTCATTTCATTACGAGATTGTATATATTTTTATTTTAATTAGGGAAATTATATGGATGTAAATATTTAAAACTAATATATTTTATTCTAATCTATCTATTTATATATTTTTATTTATATCATTTTCCTTTAATTTTTATTTAAATTAAATGAGAAAATGTTTTTAATGATATGATGACATTATTTCATATTTTGTCGATGAAATTTTTATTCCACATCCATGAACATAAAAATTGATTTATGAATGATTATATGTATATGATATTTTTTAGAAAATCCATTTAATTACCAATTAAATTACTTACAATGGTATAAAATGAATATTTTTAATTAATGTTTTATAAACAAGATGGTTTTTAAATTTTAGAAAATAGTGAATAGAATTTTCACTTTTAAAATATAAATTATTAATGGATTTTACCACTTTGATGACCATTCATTGATTTGATGATTCCTTTAATAGTTTCAATGGTCATTTATAATGAAAACAAATTCTCAATATTCAATTAATCTTTATATAATTTTTTTAAAAATTATATTTTTATAAAGATTTTAAAGAATCTTTGGAATGATCATTTAAAGTTATTTTTATCTTTGTAAACCTCTTTTAGGGATATTTATTTTTCACTTTGTCACGACCCGTCCTTAGGGCCCGTGCCGTGACTACCCCAATCCCGCCTTCCATAGGCCAGGGGCTGGCGACTAGCACCAAAGGCATAAATCCCGATAACTGGGAAGGCATTGCCTTTAAAAAAGTAAACAAAACATCCAAGAGTACAAGTGGAAGTAATACACTAAGTACAAAAGAATGTGCTGAAAAGTAAGTGGGACAGAATACAAACCTAACTGAAAGTACAACTACAGCTGAATGAAAGTACATCAGAAAAAGATAGACAGCTGGAAGAATGGAAGCAGCTCCTGGGTCGTCCTCCTCGGATCCTACCTGAAGGGTAGGTACAGATAGCGCAACTCCTGGATCGTCCACCATGGATCCTACCTGAAGGGTAGGTACAGATAGAATAGCTCCTAGATCGTCCACCACGGATCCTACTTGAAGGGTAGGTACAGATAGCCTCCACAACACTCTCGCCCGTCAACCTCCTCCGAGTGTCGTATCGTCGTGAAGTCCACCTCCGGATATTGACTCATCATGAGGTCCACCTCCGGGTACCGTCCAGTCCTTGAACACTCAGCCTCTGTCAGCGCTACCCGTCGTCTGAAACCAACACATTGAGGTGCGGGCATATCCCATGCAGGGGTGAGTATATGATACTCAGTAGGGACCCCGATACCCTCAAAGTCCCACTAAATCCAACAAGGATAACCAAAAAGAAGGATCTCAACAGATAACCCTTATATAGGTATAAGCCCATACTTATACCTAAGTTATCAAGTAACCCATCTCAATCATTAGGAAACACAAAGGTTATGAAATCAATGGATAACCACTACCTAGGTATATGCCCATACATATACCTAAGTTATCAAGTGACCCATCTCAATCATGAGGTAAACACAAAGGTCATATACTCAGCTCAAACCAGGATTTTCATTATCGAAACCATAACTGCTGGAGAGCCCCGTCTCTGGAGAGTACAGTGATCCTTTTACGACTCTGAGGTACTGCTCACTAACCTAAGACTGCTGAGGTACTCCTCCTGTCGAGTACCGCGGGTCAGCCACCCAAACATAGTAGTGCTTCCTGCCGGGGTCTACCACCCAAACACAGTAGTACATCCCCCCTAATAGCCTGCAGAGGTACTCTCCGGTCGAGTACCGTGGGTCTTCACCCAAACACAGTAGTGCTCCGTCCGCCATGGGTCTACACCCAAACAAATTTGTGCTCCGTCCACTGGACTAGTCGACTCACTCCAAGTCGAGTCGGTCAAGAAGTCGTCATGTCTCAGCCGACTACATGGTCTTCGTACTCTGTACGCTCGTCTCTGGGAGGGTCCGCTCCATGAGATACCGGTCGATACTCCAAGTATCACAAAGTCCCACGAAGAAGTATCTCAAAGGACCACCTCATAATAGGGGTCTCAACACAACAGACGACGCATCAATCGGGCGCCCGGTCTGTGAGTTATTAGACTTTTCGTCCTAGGGGCCTGATTGGTTTCATGTGCGAACCAACCCGGACATATCTCAACTGTACCCTGAACTCTCATAGGGTATACTCATAGGGACTGTTTCTCAACATGATCACCAACGCCGCTGACGGTTCGTCAAAGGGACGTCCGGTCTGAAAGTTATCAGCTTTTCCGTTCCAGGGTCTCGGTTGGATTTCAGGTTCAATCCAACCCGGCCACTATCCAATTGCATCCAAAACTCAGGCGAAATATTCCAAAAGTTCCGTCTCGACAAGAGGAACTCAACGTGACAGACGGCGCGTCAATCAGACGCCCGGTCTGAGAGTTATTGGTTTTTTCGTTCCAAGGGCCCGGTTGGATTTTAAGTCAAAACCAACCTGACCGCACTCCGACTGCATCCAAACCTCGAGCGGAGTAAGCTAAAAAGTCCGTCTCACTAAGTGAAATCCAACAAAGTCGACTTCACGTCAATCGGACGTCCAGAGCTCAAGTTATAAGCGTTTCCGCTCCGAGGGCCCGGTTGGTTTCATGTTCAAACCAACCCGTCCATACACAAAGTTCTCCGAAACCTTGGATGTAATATACCGAAACGACCGTCTCGATCCAAGGATCGCATCGAAACTGACGGTGCATCAATCGGAGGTCCGTAGCCCATGATATAGGCAAATTACTGAAAACAGTCCGAAAATAGGGGGTTCGGGCCCGGTCCGACCCGACCCGATACCCCCCGGGTCGGCCCGAACCGGGTCGACCCGAACCAGGTCCGGGTCAGGCCCATTAGAGCGCGGCCCGACCCGGCCTGGGCGGCCCGTGCTGCTGCCGTGGGACCGCCGGGGTCCTGCCCTTCCGAGGTGCCGGCGGCCGGCGGTTCCAGCCGCCCGGCCTTGCACCGCCGCGGCTTCGAGCCGCGACCTTGTACGACTGGCATGGCGCGACGGTGCCGCACCCCTTCGGTGCGGCCCGACTCCGCCCGCAGGTTCGTTTGGCCTCAACGGCGCGGCGCGACGGCGCCACGCATCTTCGTCGCATTTCTCCAGAATTCCAGGCGGTGCCATTGCACCACGCCACCTTCTTTCAGACCGCAACAACACAACAACAAAAAGGGGGAGGAGAGTCGGCCGTGTTCGTGTGGTTCGAACTCCTCCCAGTAAGTTGATATCAAGCATCCCAAAGATAAAGACGAAGAACGGCAAAGGATAAATTCACGGCAAAAACAATTAACCCCTACCTTGATAATGAGATGATGTTCGTAGTGCGTCGCGGAAAGTGGCATCGCAGGGGAAGATGATGACGTCGCTCACCGTACGCTTCCACTTCCGAGTTCGTGCGTCGGTGCGTTGACGATGAGGAGGGAGGAAGGAGGGTCGTCGGAGAAGAACCACGTCAGAAAGGGGGGGGGGGGGGCTCCGAGGAAGAAGGCCGAAGAAGGTTGGGGAAGAAGCATCGCTGGCATTCTTCGTGTTCTTCGCTGGAGGAAGAAGTTCTCTCAAGCTCTCCACCAAAAAGGCGTAAGAACGTGCCCAAAAAATAATAGAATATAATCTATTAATCTTGGTGGCGGAAATTAATTAAGTTGGCCCCACTTAATTAAGTTCACGATGGTTGGCACAATTCAAAAATTCAAAAGTGGAGAGGCTCCACCAAATTAATTGCCCGAGTGGATGACATAATTAATTTGGGGAGTTTCGAGGGGGTTTAGGGGCCCAGGTGGTCCCCACCTAATTAACAAGGAGAGGGTCAAGAAGTTTCCTCCCATTAAATGGGGGGGGGGGGGTTGAGGAGGTTTTATTCTCCTCCATTAATAGGGGAGTTAGAATCCAAGAAGCTCTCCCTCATTAATGGGGGTGTATTGAGAGATTTCCTCTCCTCCCATTAAATGGGGGGTTAAGCCTCGTGTGGACCCCATGTCATAATCCCTCGTGGGAGGTTATGCTGCTCGGGTGGTCCCCACCCTAATTATCCTCCCATGGGAGGTTAGGGTGTGGTGGTCCCACCACCAACTCCCATGTGGAGCTTTTAACCAACACTATCCAAATGGTGTGGGTTCAACAAAGATAAAATAAGTTGTCACTTATTTTATTTTATTAATCCATGTGAAACCCAAAAACCAAATCTCAAACCCGATAACCTGCCGTCGAGGTGAAAGTCCTCTTAAGCGAAAACCGGCGCTGCGATTCCATCGGTGCCCTCAGATTTCGATTCTGAGTACCGGTTCAAAAGTTAGGAAAATTCGCTCATTCGTTCACTGAACGTACCCGAGCTAAACTTTGGAAAATGATTCCAGGCACACCGGGCCTCGGAATCAGGTTCCGTCAGAAACTGCGTTCTTTTAAAATTCAATGAAATTAAGAAAAAAAATTTCGTTGAAATTTTTGGATCTTTAAAAGTAAAATTTGTTCCACAAATTTTATTTACTTCGCAATTTAACCTCAAAATTTAAACAACTCCTTCCGAGAAAACGCACCATCGGAAAAGGTGCTCCTAAGTAATTACCAGCACTGCGGTTCCATCGGTGCCCTCAGATTTCGATTCCAAGCACCGGTTCAAAAGTTAGAAAAACCTGCTCGTTCGTTCACTGAACGTACCCGAGCTAAACTTCTAAAATTAATTCCGGGCACACCGGGCCTCGGAATCAGGTGCCGTTAGAAACTGTGTTCTTGTAAAATTCCAAAGAAATTAAAAAAAAATTTCCTTGAAATTTCCGGGTCTTTACACACTTGGGATATAATTTTTTGATAATATCCATACTATTTCTATTGATCACATATGATAATGATTTAAATTGTTTTCTATGAATCCCATTTCAATACTAGGGGTTAATTTTTTATGAATAAATTATTATGAATCGTATTTCTTTCCAATAGTTATTATATAATAAATAATGGAATTAATCACTTTACATTACATGTGTAATGATATACTAAATTTAGTATTTTTTTGATCTTGTGAAAACATATATATGGTTTTCATTATATGACAACCATTCTTAGAATTATATATCAAGTCAATAAATTAGGCAAAGAATGATATATCATGAGATAAAAGGCTGAATTAGGGAGTGAACCCAATTAATTAAGGTACACTTTCAACAATGATAGTCTAGAGTGTGAACAATGAAAAAGAAAATTATGGAATGGGGAGTGAACCTAATCAACTATTATAGAATTTCTTATGATAATTTACTAGGGAAATTATTTTCTATGCTTATGGGTATACAATATTTTTATGAATTATGCTTACGATATGTACTCAAGGATCATGATTTATTATTGATCTTTCCCCACACTTATATCTTTTGTATTTTGTTATTAAAAACATTATTCTATGATTAGTGAATAATGATATTTTATTTATTAGTTTTTATATTCCTATGTTGTGATATTTTACTCATACACTTATTATTATGATCACTTAGGATCATTGATTGATATCCCCTATATTTTCTCTTAATATGAATCTAAACTCACCCTTTCTTATGTTTCCCTTCGTAATGTTATAAATAAATTTTTTATTTAGGATATGTATAATAATGCTATAGTGATTATAGAAAATTAATGTTGATGTTAAAGATCTTTCATGAAATAATTAATTTATGTATCTAGTCCGAAAATTCAAAAAATCTATACAGTTTTGGGCTATGTATAACTATGATATGTATTTAATATTTATCTAAAATTATTTAATATTTCGGTCTATTATTCTCATCTCACCTAAGCCAGTATCTTTGAAAGATATAGTTATTTATGAATATTAGGGTAATAAAACATCGGTGAAAAAGTTGGGTATATGTTTATGTATTTGTTAAAATCTAGAAGCATTGATAAAGTAGTGACTGTGCAATTATCGTAGAAAATTACTTTATGGGATATTGGAAAGTGAATGAATATATGGAATAGATGAAACCAGGGGAAATAAATATGAAATAAGATGATTGGTTATTAATTCTACCATCACTAATGTATGTTGAGTGGTCCTAAGATTGCACACTTGGATAAACACTCTAAGAGGACATTCTGGGGAAAATTATATTTTTTATGAACCATTATGAAGTATTTCAATAGATAATGACCATGGATGACCTATTTTAAACCAAATATTTCATAAATTTAAAATAATGTTTCATGATATATATATATATCCTATGATTGTTTTTTAATTAATATATGATTTCTAAATAGGTTTATTATTTCCCACACAACTCTTTTTTCTTTTACTCAATTATAGGAATAAAGAGGAATCATGTTAATTCATAATGTTATGGATGATATATTGATTTTCTTGTGGAGACCCATAATAAATGATAGAAGGAATTTAAAATCTTGTGATTATGAATTAACATATATCTTGATTTATAATTTATAATATGATCCTATAATATGTTCCTAACACACCTAATAATAAAAAATGGTGTATTTTGAATGTTCAACTGATAAAGACTCTATAGGAAAGAACGTTCAATATTCAAAATGTTAAAAATGTTTATAGAAGTACTCAAGGTAATATATATAAGTAATAATAAATTTTTTTCTATATGGAAAATAATATTATAAAGAAAAAAATATTCCAAGTAATATAAGAATAATGGGTTAACATAATGGATGGGAATAATGGCTTCGATAAGGTATCATCTAATGTTAAATGTTATAAATGTAGAATGAATGGGAATAAGAAAAATCAATTTCCTATGTGGAATTATTAGAAATAATATAAACATGATTTTATGAGTAACAACATGATATTGATTATGAAGAGACATCAAATGAAAAAAATAAAAGGAATGAAGTATGGAGGAATAATATTAAACGGACATATTAACGGTTTAAGAAGGATATTGAATGATTGAAGTGTGTATGTAATGAGATTTGAGAAATATGTTATAGATGAATTTTATGAATTATATTCTGGTTATAAAAATCATTAATATTATAAGTATTTTTATATAGTAGTTTTTATTTAAGTATTTACCATCAAATTTCAAATGATACTGATAACCTAGAAAAGTGAGTTAGTGGAAAGTCAATATTTATGGAAAACACATATTTAGGGACAAATAACCCTTTATATGCTTCTTATGTTGAGATAATAATGTTCAGTTTGGTGAAAAAAGATGATTTATATTAATAATGTTAATTTAATAGTATTGGTGATGTTTAAATTGATTAGTGATATTATGACAAAGTGATTTTTGATAAATTTTATTGTTATATTTTATGATTTATAGAATATATTGGATATATTGTTTAGAGTAATTTTTTTGAAGAATATTTTATTTTATCATGGATTTATGTTAATTTAGATTATTTTTTGAAACTATTACAATATTTTGGGGAATATATGATTTGGTCATATATTTGTTTATATAAACTTATGAACAATTAATATTTTTGGACATAATTTTTATGTTAATAATGGAAGAATATATAATGAAATCCTTAAAACATTCAGGTTTCAATTTGTTCTATCATATTTGAAGAGTTATATGGTTTTTTATTTTTGGAATGATTATGGTTGAACATTTTGTGTTATTATCGATATGTTATAGATTTTTATGATGATTTATTCATATTAGATTACTTGTACAAGGAATTTTGGATTTGGTAAATATCATTATACATCAGGAATGAGATTTCATTATTTTATGGTTATTATAATCACATAATATTTAATTTTAGGGATTAGAGCATGAAAAAAATTCATCATGGTTATTTATTATATATAATATATTCTAAAGTAAGAATGATTTTTTATGAAAAAACAATTGATTTAATTATTCTTGTGTATAAAATTAAATATTATAAGGATGCTATCTCATATTATTTACCTTTTTGGTAAGTGATATAGTCACCTCAAGTAATAAGGAGATAAACTAATTAATTCTAATATGGAATGCATAATCCTACTATCAAGGGATGTTTTTTTGGAAAATCATGCATCTTATAATGATAAATATTTCTCTTGGAAATACATAATTCAGAAATAATAAACTTCTTAGTGGGGATATAAAAATTAGTTATCATAATATAATCTACATCAGTTTATATTACTATATCATTATAAAGAAATTTTAAAATGTGATAATTAAAATTTATTGGGTTAATTTTACTTAAGGTTTATAGAATGTGATACTTTAGTATTTTATTATATATATCCTATTAAATAAATTCCAAGTTTTGAATATATTTCTTAAGATTCCATATCGAGCCTTAAGTGAATTGTGATGTGACATAAATATATTATTATTTAAATATGGGAATTATAACCAAGTTGTTAAATTTATGGCATGAGGAGGAACATAAAAATCATGAAAAAATATTTATAATGGGACTATAAAATTGAAATGAATTGAATAGTTCACTATAAATAAGTACTCAATTTTCAGTAAAGTAATTTTATGATTCAAAATTATATTTCCTTAAAATGTGATTTTAATTAAAATTTGTGAAAAAACAGTATGATTAATTTCATTTTTTTATAAATTTATTTTAAGAAATTAATATCATATATAATCATAATTTAAATATTAGATTAGTGTTTTTTTATTTTCTAAATTAAATTTATATTAAAGCGAATATTGAAAAGTGTTTTTTTAATACTGTCAAATCATTTTGTTAAATCAATTAATTTCAAATTATCATAATTTTTTTTACTTTATCATAATGTTAAAAATTTATTATTTGATTATATATAATATTATTAATTAGATATTAATTAAAATTATTCATGATTTTTTATAAGTTAATTTTTAGGCCCAAATTTGTTTCCTAAAAAATAGTTTTCATTGCGTTTTTCACATTTTTATAGAAAAATGATTTCACCCATTTCTATAATTTTAATAAAAAAACAAGATTATATATTTGTAATTATTATTTTATAATTTTTAAAATAGGTCCCTTTTGGTTTTCATTATTATGAATAATAGTCATCATAAAATTTTAGCACCTCAATAAGGGTATAACATGTAAAATAGGGTTGTAATTATGGGATAAGGCCAAAAAATATACAAAAAACATTATTTTATTAAATAATTTAAATTTTACTATTATAATATTATCTTTTATGGTTTGGAAATTTCTTTCCACTTTCCATTGATAATTACTGTAATATTATTTTATGTAAATAATAAATTTAAAATGTCACTCTTTTTGTTTTATTATATATAATATTATGAAATATGTATAAAATTATGTTATGATCAGTTATAAAAGTTTACTTGAAATATTGATTTCTTATTATTATAATTTATTTTATTTTAAAAATTTTATTGATGTAATAATTTCATTATATGGTTCTACAACGTAGACACAATACTTCTTCAAGTAATAGAAAAATAAGATAAATGATTTTTAAAATATTATAAGTAATAAAATTTTGATGATTTATTATATTACACTAATAATTATGATAAATATAACATATTTTTTTTGTTTTTAAATTTTATTTTAAAATTTAATTTCTATCTTCATGTAATAAAATTATAACTATGTGAATAGACTTGAAAATGAATTTAATGACATCTTATGTTAAAAAAATTATATTAAATGATGAAAAACTAATAAAAATTTTATATTCATCCATTTTAATTTTAAATAATCTATAATATCATAACTTTTCCACATTAAGGTAATTTTTACTTTTATAGTATCTTTATTAACCCCTAATGAGTAAAAACATTGATACTGGGGTAAACATCCAAAGAGGTAATAAGGGTTAATGATAATGTTTTGAACATAAAATAAACATTTATAATTTTTTGGATGAAATTTTATCGACTTATTATCATAAATATTATAAATATATCATATTTTCTCTAAATAAACATGAATAATAATTTATTCTATTAAATTCTTTTAAGTAATTTATGTGTGTCCACTCCTCACTTGTAAATGGGATCCTCTTATACTACCCTATTATCAAGGTCTTAACATTATAGATCTATGAATCCATTCCCCAATACCATACTATCTTCATTCCATTACTTTTGGAGCTTCTGGTCTTACCCTAATACAATCATAACAAGGATAAAGGGGTAAGAAAAATGTGGTCTCTCAAAGAATAATTAGTGATCATACTCAACTATTTCATAGTTTATTTTTTTTATTATACCACAAATACGTTTCAATCATACTAACATAATTTATAAAATAACATAATTATATTGGTATGTTATTATGATTATATGCCATCCATTTTTCTACCTCTATTTTATCAAATGATAAATGATAGTACGAGTCGTGCGTACATTTGGACCACTAAATCACATAATGATATGATTAAATTTACATCACCAAAAAGCATGAATGGTTATTTTGATGAATTTAATGTTTATATAATATATTTCTATCATATTTATTCTTATATAATTATATGATATTATCTACCTTATGAAAATACCATCCACTGGGAAACGATAACATCACTCTTGTGTACATGTGGACCACCCCCACCACGAAGCGATGTGAATATATTTTCAATACCATTTCAACCAGATATTAATAAGGATTAAATAATTAATATATAAAATATCTATAATATAATTATGAATTTAGGAAGGTGAATAATTATATAATTTTCATTCAAACAATCTATTCAAAGGTGAAAACATCACTCATGTTCATGTATATATTATCATCTCAATGAATTTTTGTAATTCAATTTTCACCAACAATTTATATGAATATTAATATATATATATAATATTAATATGGTTTTTATTCCATGATAATAATTATAGATATGATGGAACCCTCTGCAAGGTGCTAGTACCAGAAACACCATATAGTAATATTGACTGCAAATAGACATGTTTTTACTTGAATGATCATTTTAATGATGAAATTATAATAAAAGGAAAATTTTAAATTATAATTCAATGGTAAATTGAAATATAGGTATTAATATGGGTTTTTAATAAATTTATAATGATTATAAATTTATTATAAATGGTTTCTAAACTCAAAGGAATCAAAACAATACTTGAGGTGAGGGTTTTTCGTATCAATATTATTTCGTTGAGACTTATTTGATGTCATGAACTTATTAATGTTTATGAGGTCTATATACTATCAATTTTATATGTTATATATTTTATACTTCTTAATCTATGTAATTTAAACTAAAAATTCTACTGATTTGATCAATAGTTATTCATTTTGGAACTAATAAAGTAGTGAGGGATTTATTTTGTAATATCATTTATTTTAGGAATTATATATTCTAAATTTATATTGAAGGAAATAATATGGATCATATTTATTTAAACCAATATATTTCCATATCATCTATTAATTCTAATAATCTTTATGTATTAGTTCCATTTTTCTCTCTATGATACTTTAAATGAGCGATAAATTTTTATTAATGTAAAGGAATCCTTATTCTATCATTAGTTGAATAATAATTTCTTCCATGTCCATGAACTTCCAAAAGGTTTTATGAAATGTTTTACCTATAAAATTAATTAAAAAAGGAAATTTAAATTACTTTATTTATTTATTTAAAAATACTCAAAATGAATCTTTTTAAAGAAACAATTTCAAAATAAGTCATTATTTATATTTTGGAACAATGTGACAAGAATTTTATCTTTTAACATATATTATATGAACATATTTTCCGACCATCATGATTTCTATTTTCATAAAAGTTTACATTAAAATTTTCCAAGGGTATTTTGCGAGAAAATAATTTTCTCAATATTATTAAAATTTAGAGTTAAAATGTTATCAAAAGAAAATGATATTTATCTTGTTCTTTCAAATAGAGGTTAGATTAATAATTTTAATGTATTTTAATCTATATTGAAAAACATTAAGTAATTTTTTTATTCTCTCAGGATCTGATCATATGATATCATGAAACTTCATTATATGGACTGCTTATGGTGATGATTTAAGGTTTATTTTGTAAAATCCATTTCATTACCATGATTTAATTATCTTGTGTTCAAATATTTATGAAATATGTTTCTTTCCACATGTTATTTTATGATGAATGATTTCATTATTACAATTTTCATTCTATAAGTTATCATATAATGAATTTATGAATTTTTTATTATCTTTCAGGACAAAAATTTATGATTTAATTATTTAATTTGGGTGGGGGGAATTATATTGTGTCTCGAACCATCTCGGGTACCTTGGTGACCCGGTAATCAATCCAGTCTTGACATAACCCAAAGGGATTTCCCGATTCCCATGGGTCGGTAACTATCAACTTACATCAGAGAACATACAAGTGGGACTAAATTTTTTCTTAAGAAGGTGGAAGAAAAAGATAAAAAACAATATATATATATCACAGGAAAACTCTCCTAGGAGTAAAGTATGAGAATAAAAATACGCATAAAATCCAAAGTACTGAAACCCAAGTACTTAAAATAGGAAAAAAAACCCCAATGTCCCTATGGACACAACTCAGTACTCTCAAATCTGAAAAATTGGATCCACCTCCATGAGATCACTTTCCTTTGCTAGATCCTTGAAGGGGAAAGTCTAAAAACACCCGAAGGAAAAAGTAGGGTGTGAGCCTAATCCCAGTAGGTTAACACCAATGATTCCATAATAGATGCCAAATATAGATTATCAAAAGAAAATATTTAAAATTATAAAATAAATAGGTTTGGAAATTAAAAATAACATTTTAAAAAAACAATTTATAGAGTTTCAATATAATAGACAAATCCTTTAAAAACCAGGCTTTACATTACTAGAGATGAAATAATTTTTAAACAATGGATTATTAAAAACATTTATATAAAATTTTTTATATAAATTCAGTAGGTATGTAATACCATTCAAACAAACATTGGCATATATTTATATGTCAAAAATTAATAAACAAGTGAGAAACATGGTCATTTACCAAAAGGTACAATAGTATTAACCATATATAGGATTCTGCACACTCTAAGTGAACTTATAAGAATGTGTACATACACTTCCCTATGACACTGTCCAAAGGAGACTCATCACCAACCTGTCGGGGATGTAACCCACTACATGTATGTTTTGTAATATTGTAATAGTGTAGAGTGTATCCAAATAACTCACTAACTACCCAAGGCTTGAATGCACTCTTACTTGATGAGAAAACTATTTTAAGACTACTTAAAATAAGATTAATCAAATTATTCCATTTCAAAAATTAAAATTTCATCCCATTTAAAACTAGACAGGTTTTATTAAAAAACATTCATTTTCAAATGATTATACCACTAGGTTTCTATTATATCATTTTTAGCCATTTTCATGAGTTTTAAATCCATTTAAAACCAATTCCATCCCTTTCAAAATTAATTTTCATTATTAAACTCACAAATTTAATTAAAAAATTTCAATCCAAATCCACAATTTAAATTCAACAATTTAAATCGACCAATTTCCATAAACATGCCCCAATTCAATAGAATTGGGGGTTTTCTAAATTTTCATACCATAACAATATTAAATATCCCAATTCAATAGAATTATGTTTTATCAAAGGAATCTAAAGTATGTTTAAGCAATTGAATTTAAATTAGTGATTGATGTATTCCAAGAAAATAAAAGATAACCAATTTGGAATATTATAATGGAACCACATAACTCTTTCCCAAAGAACGTCACTCACAACAGAACCCGCCAACGATAAAAAAAGTAGAGGAGTCCTTGAAAATAAACTTAGTAGTAATATCCAAAAACAAAATACATAGATCCATAAAAATCAAGATGATTCATTTAAACCCCAAGATAAGAGAAGGAGAGAAATTGAAGAATGAGATAAAACAAGGGAGAATTATTACCTGGGAATCGCACCACAAGTGAAGCAATGATCCAAAGTCAATCTGATCAAAACAGATGGGATTTCACCTCTAAAAAATACCTAGAGAGAGTGTAGGGTCATGATCCAAGAGGTCTGGTAATAATAGACCGAGTCTCACTTCAAAATTCATTACATACGTATATATGTAGGCCGAGTCATGACGTGTGCCCAAGGGTCATGACATGTAGGAAATGCTAGATAAGTACATCCAAAAACCCATCGCGTTGGGTTGAAAGAACACCATTTAACCCCTAAACGATGTGTACCTCAGGTACACGTCTTGTACCAGATCATGACATGACCTCCCCATTCAGGACATAATCTACCAGTCTATGACATGCAACCGACACCAAGTACACTGTGTGTACCTATTCTATAAATCTACAGTAAACCCAAAAAAACTCATAAAAGAATTTTTAATTGAAAGGGAACTTAGAAGAAGATGAGAACTTACCAGATCAAGATAATGGGATGTTACAACCTCCCCACCATAAAACATTTCTACCACTAGAAAGACTATGAAGAATATTACATGCCAAATGGATGAGACCAATTCTCTCTCATTAGTGCCTAATATTACCATGTCTAGTGACTATAAACACCATGATTCCATAGCTCACAAAGAAAAGGTATAAAATTCCCATGAATCCCCTTAGTCTTAGAATCAATAATCCTGACTGGTTACTCCGTTAAAGATTAATCAAGCTCAACCACAAGATCACTCCAGCTCAAAACGTGAGATGGGTCAAATAAATACTTTCAAAGATACAATATAGGGAACACGTTATGTATCAACTTCACCTATGGTGGATGTTATAGATGGAAAAAAACCTTCCCCACCTTCTCAACAACCTCGAAAGGTCCCACAAAATGAGGATCAAGCTTACATTTCCTCCCAAGCAGTCGATGACCTAAATAAGGTGAAGCATTTAAGAACACATAATCACCAAATAAAAACTCCAATGGTCTACAACATTGATCAGAATAAGAATTATATTATCTTTGTGATATAAACATCCTCTGAATAATCAACTGAATATTTTCTGTCATCTCATATACATAGCTTTGTCTAACAAAAGAACATTCGCCAACCTCTAACCAACAAAAAAAATATTTACAAGACTAGACATAGAAGTCCTAGAAAGGTGTCATTATGATAGTAGACTAGTAAAAATTGTTATAAGAAAACTCAACCAGCCCTAATTGATCATCCCAAGCCCCACTGAAGTTGAGAACATAGGCACAAAGCATATCCTCAATAATTTATGCAGTTCTTTCTTTCTGGCCATCCCACCATGGATGGTAGGCCATTCTCAAATGAACTTGAGATCCTAGTGCCTCCTGGAGGCCTCTCCAAAACAAATAAGTAAACTATTGATCCCTATCATACACAATAGAAGATAGAACTCTGTGAAAATGAAAAATCTCTTTCACATATATATTTTCCAAATCCTCAACTTTGGTCGTATCAAGAATGGGTATAATGTGAGATGACTTTGTCAGCCTATCGATCACAATGCATATTTTTTTCTTCATTCCCTTGGTATGAGGAAACCCTACAACAACATCCATATTTATCTCATCCCACTTCTATGTAGGAACTTGAAGTGGATGAAGAAAACCTAATGGTTTCTGGTGCTCGGATTTCACCTATTGGAATGTACAGTAACAAGAGACTAACTCAGCAGTGTACCTCCTCATACTAAGCCCCCATAACTACAACCTCATTTCATAGAACATTTTTGTGGTACTTGGGTACACAACCCACATAGAACTATGAAAATATCCCATTACATCCTTCTCTGTTGATAATGGAACAAAAAATATATTTTTATAGAATTGAATACCCTCTTTGGATAAGGACCAATGAGAAACTATCTCCCCACCATAAAGGGATTCTATAATGCTAAAAAACTCATCATCAAGCTCTTGATCTTGAAGAATCATCTTGAGAAAAGCAGATATCAAATGAATACTGGCTAAAGAAATCTCATCCCCTTCATCTTGAGCTCCAATATGTAATTGTGCAAAAATAGAAATGAAATTCCACTCTTCCTAAGATTATTTCACTACCTAGGTTAGAATCTTCATACTCAAATCATCAATAATGACATTTCCATCCCTTGGGTATAGGGGATGTCAGAGTTGAAAGACTACATGTAATCCACCCAAAACCTCTTCTGAAAATTCATATCTATTTGGGAGAAGATATAACTCATGCTTCTCTAGTCTGAATACACCTTAAACCTTTCTCCATAATGGTAATGCCACCAACTCTTAAGCGTGTGCATCACAACAATACGTTCCAGGTCATGGGTAGAATAATTCCTCTTATATGGCCTAAGCTGACGAGATCTATATGCTACTACATGATTATCCTACATATAAACACATCCCAATCTTGAACATGATATATCACTGAAGACCACATAGCCCTGCTAGGTTTCTGGAAGAGTCAACACAAGTGCAGTAGTCCACAGAAATTTCAACTTGACAAAAAAACATTGAAATTTAGCACCCCATATAAACTTCACCACTTTCTAAGATAGAGTAGTCATTGGAGAATCCAAATTTGAGAAGTCCTTCACAAACCTATGGTAATATATGGATAAGACCAATAATATCTAAATCTTGAATACATTTTGTGGTTTCTCCCATGTCATAACAGCCTTATCCCTTTTAGGTTCAACTAAAACACCCTACTCAAACACCACATGTCCCAAGAATTTCACTTCATAAATCTAGAAATCACATATTCAAAGCCTCTCATATATATGGTGATTTCATAGCAGATTTCATACTATTATTAGATGTTCCTCATGATCCTCCTTTATATTTGAGTAAACAACATTTTCATCCACAAAAGCATCCAGATACTCATGGAAAATCATGTTCATTAAATCCATAAATACAACATGACAATTTTTCAAACCAAAGGGTATAAAAAGGTACACAGATTTCCCATACTTTCTTTTAAAGGTATTTTTCCTAATGTCAAATTCTTTTATCCTCAATTGATGGTAACCAAATCAATGGTCGATCTTTGAAAACCACTTCTCCCATTTTAGCTGATCAAAAAATCACCAATCCATAGTAAATGATATTTTTTATTTATCATAACTCTATTAAAATTTTGATAATAAAAACATAAGAGATGATAACTTTTAACCTTCGTAGAAAAGAGAATCGACACTTCCCAAGGTGACACACTTGGATGGTTAAATCCTTTATCAAAGAGATATTCCAGCTAAGACTTCATCTCTTTCATCTCTGATGGTTCCATGTGGTTAGAGAGGATAAATACAAATTGACTACCAGACATTAAGTCAATAGAAAACTCAACCTCTCTCACCGGTGTATGATCATAGAAATATGAAGATAACATGTCA
This sequence comes from Viscum album, assembly GCA_963277665.1. Lineage (NCBI taxonomy): Eukaryota > Viridiplantae > Streptophyta > Magnoliopsida > Santalales > Viscaceae > Viscum > Viscum album. The sequence continues at coordinate 672,006,786 of OY728121.1, forward strand.
TAAAACTCGGTGACAACTAGAGAAAGATCCCCACCCATTGAATATTTCTCCAGGTCAAAATAAAACACTAATATCGCTTTCCACAACACTTTATAAGAGGGCTTAACTATAATCGACCTTGGGTCCCATTCTTCTTAAAAAACTAGAGGCACACCACTGGGTGTAGTAAAGTAGACCCATCTAGGATAACAATAAATCTGGTATTTGTTGGCAATGATCCAATCCATCCTAAATATGATGTCAATAGATTTTATATCACGAACCAGAAAACTCTAACCTAGATTGACATCTGATAGAGAGAAGACACAAGAAATAATACAGAGACCCTAATCTCTCTTTATACCAATGGGTGTAGTAATATCTGTTGCACAAGATAGTTTCTCCACAGGAAGATTAAGCAGGTTAACAATAGAGGTTGAAATAAAAGATTGAGACACACCAGTATAAAAAAGATAATTCACTAATGACAAAGAAATGGTAATGATACCTATCACAGTCACTGGACCCATGTATCATTCCTCTGGATAATCTTTTACTCTGTGAAGAATCTTTGTTCCTGATGCCTGTGGCTAGAACCCTTTTATCAGTGAAGCATTTGATTTCCCCATAGTTTTGTGAGGACCTGATGATCCGATCCCACCACAAGGAGTAGATAAGTGATGGAAGAACATATGAAAATGCCCTAAACATCTGTAGGATATATTGTTATTGGGCGCCTTAGTGAAAACTCTCCTAGAATGTGATGGATTTACACACTAGTAGCAAGTCAATTATCTTACTCATGGAGTTGTAGGAGGTCTTGAATGACTTTTCCATCGAGAACTACCATGAGGATCATGAAACTTCCCTTTTTTCCTTTTAAGGAACCAATACAACCAATAGGAGAAAAGGGAACTCATCTCAACCCTAACTTCCCATCTAAGTCCTTCTCAACCATCATCAGTATATCCAACACATTAGTATAAATGGGAATCTTGAGAATGAAAACCTGAGAACATATATATGATCGAAGTCCCAACTATGACTTTTGATCCTTCATCCTCTCATTATATAAAATCTCAGGAGCAAAATATACCAGCTCATAAAAGATATTTAAACACTTAGTAATAGTTTTGTCATCCTGTTAATGCTTTAAAAATCCAAAAACCCTAGAAAAAACCATAAACTCTTTATAGAATTGATTGATGAAAATAACCTTGAAGTATTTCCACTACAACCCCTCATATTTCGCTGCCATCACCATTATTTTCCACTATATCCTGCCTAGTCCCATTTTCATGAAGGTGTCACACCTCACCCTAATCACCTGTGGTGTCTCCAATAACACAAACATACATTCTATCGTGCCCAACCATTCCTCAGTATATTGAGGATCAGTGGTGACTTTTAATAATGCTTTATTTTGTTGAAGGAAATTATGAGAATGTTTCCAAAGACACCACCATAAGGATCCACAACTAGATCCTGAGTGGGAACTAGAGGTGGGGCCTGTCCTAGATCATGGAAAATGAGCACAATCACCATAACCAGATATAGATAAACAATAGGATTTGTTTATTGAGGTTTAGTAGCAAACTTTTCTTACATATTATTCAAATGTCTTCTCAGAGGCATGATACTACACATCATTAGTAGAAAAAAATAAGACATTATATTAACACTTTAACCAAGTAACAAGAGAAAATATTCTCTTTAGAAAGAACAAAAGGATTTGGATTTCCACCAATACAAATCTCTATAGGGAAAAGACCAGAACTAATCCATAATACATATTTACCTAACCACCCCTGGAATCATAAGGTTTATTACAGTGAGAACTGTCCAAAAACTTAATCGCAACTACCTCCTAAATCCTGACAAGATTTCAATAATTCATAAAAACACGAAGACAAAAGATGAACAACCTCCTTTAATACCAATTTTTCATGAGCTATCCCTTGTACCCTGGTAACCGGATAACCAAGTGGGTCCTGACATAGACAGAAGGGTGTTACTGATCCCCACAGGTTGGAAACTATCACCTGGAATCATACAACATATAATTGTGAATGATTTTTCCACAAGAAAGCAGAAGAAAAATATAAAAGATAGTATGCATATTAAAGGAAATATTCATTAGGAGTAATTTACCTAAATACAACTAGGAATAAAATACAAACTATTGAAACCCAAGTACATAAAATTAGAAAAAAACACCAAAGCCCCTAAGGACACAACTCACAAGGACCAAATCTCAATAGATGGATCGCCCTCCAAGAGATTCATTCCCTTTGCTCGAGCCTAGAAGGAGAATGTTTACACACACCCGTCGGAAAAAAGGTTATGAGCATAATCCTAGTAAGATACCACAAAATATTCAATAGTTGATTCCAAATATATATTATCCCAACAAAAGCATTCAATTTTGAAAATAAACAGTTTGTGAAATTCAAAATCATATTTAAACAAAACATGATAAACAATTTCAATATGATGGAAAATTATTTTAAAGAACATGATTTACTTTACCAGAGATGAAATATTTCTTAAAAAATGTATTATGTAAAATATTTATATAAAACCATTTATATAAATTCAACAAGCATGTAAAGCAGTTCAAAAAAATATTTAAATACATTTATATATCAAATTTAAATAAACAAGTGAGGAACATGGTCATCTGCAAAAGGTACGATAATATTAACTAGCTGTAAGATTCCACACTCTCTAAGTGAACTTATAAAAATGTGTATACACATGTTTCTATGATAATGGACATAGGATACTCATCACCAACTAGTAGGAGATGTGACCTACTGCATGTATGTTTAATAACGTTGTAATAGCGTAGAGTTTATCAAAATAAATCACAAACTACCTAAGTCTTGCATGATCTCTAACATGATCGGAGAACTATTTTAAGACTTAATAAAATACTATCAATCCAATTATTCTATTTCAAATATTCCAATTTCTTTCCATTTAAACCAAAACAATATTTATTAAAAAAATTCATTTTCACAAGAAAAAACCACTGGGTTTATATCAAATCATTTTAATCCATTTTGATGAGTTTGAAATCCATTCAAAACCAATTACATTCTTTTCACAATTCACTTTCATAGTTAAACTCGACAATATAATTGAAAAAATTTCCATCATAATATAATATTTATTCAACAATTTAAATCGTCCAATTTCTAAAAACATGCCCCAATTCAATATAATTGGGTGTTTTCCAAATTTATATACCATAACTATCTTAAATCTCCAAATTCATGGTAATTGGGGTTTCTCAAAGCAGTTAAATGTAGTTTTATGAAATTGAATTTAAATTAGTGATTGAAATAAACCAAGAAAATCAAATTTAAGCAAATTGGATAATCAGAACGGAACCTCCTACCTCTTTCCTGAAGAGCGACACTCGTAATGGAACCAACCAATAAAAATGAAGGTGAAGGAGTACTCAAAACACTACCTAGTAACAAGAACCATCACCAAAAGACATGGATCCATCAATCCCAAGATTATGCATTGAAACCCCAAGAGGATAGAAGGAGAGAAACTCAAAGAATGAGAGAAAAAAATAGAGAACCTTTAGCAGGGAATCATACTGTAGGAGAAGAAATGATCCAAAACTGATCCGATCAAACTGGAAGGAAGGGTGCCTCTGAAAACCGTCTACGGAGAGTCTAAGGTCGAGAGTGAAGAGGTCTAGGAATAATAGACTGATCGGAACTTATAAATTCATTACATAATGCTGGACGTGGTCCGAGTCATGACCTATACCCAAGGGTCACAATGTGTAGGCCACGTTGGATAAGTATTCCAAAAACCCGTCACCTCGGGTTGGAAAACCACTATTTAACCCCTACACAATGTGTACATCGGGTACACTATGGGTACCAGCTCACCACATGGCCTCCCCATTGAAAAAATGATGTCCCAATCCACGACATATTACCCACAGCATGTACACGACATATACTTCAGGTACACAACATGTACCTGTTCTACAATATGCGGTAAACCTAGAAAAACACCTAAAAGGATTTTTAATCGAAAGGGAACTTATAAAAGGTGAAAAAATTACTAGATCAAGGTAACAGGATGTTACACATAGCCCTCTAATGAATTGGGTAAATAATTACGAATCATGAGATAATAAAGACTGGAATGATGGGTGAACCCAGTTCAGTGAGGACTCTGTCAACTATAACTGTTCTGAGAGTGAACCTTGACTATAGAAATTATAGAATGGGGAGTAAATGAAATTCAATATAATATCCTTGGAATTGATCCCTAACTAAGGAAATGATTTTATATTATTTTATGTATTCCATAATTTATATCTTATGATTCTTATATATACTCATGGATAATGACTGATTCTTGATATACACACACTTATAAATTTCTTCTTTTATTATAAAAAACCTTATGACATAAATCATGATTAATTATCTCGGAATAATTGGGTAAGAATTTATTATATTATGATCCTGTTATCATAACCATATTCTTAATCTCTCTTAATATCATTGATTGATATCTCTTATGTTCACCTATACTAAATATCAAATATTACCCACTAATATTTTCCAATTATATAGGTTATTAAGAATTGTTTTATATAGGGTACATTTAATAATGGAACAATGATTGAATAATATTCTATGTGATGTTTAAGATCATTCATGAAATATGTTTCTTATGTATCTAGTTTCAAGAGACACCAAACCAATACAAATATTGGGAATGCAAATTTTTTATACACATTGTATATTCATAAAAATTTATGTAATATTTATTTATGTTATTCTCGAGTCTCCTTATAGGTATTATAAAAAAAAGGTATAACCCCCTTTGACAGGATTGTTCCTTAGAGTATGATAAAATTTTATAACTATACAATTTTAATTTATATTCATTTATTTAATCATTAGTCACTTTAATATATTTTGTATACATTATAATTTAATTAAATATGTTGTATTAAGATATTTAAATGATATTATAATTATGGAATAATCAACAAAACTCTTTCCCATTTAACTATAAAAATGAAAACAACGCTTGTGTTATGTGCAGACTACCACCTCCATAATCACCATGAATAATTTTTTCCTAACCACCATATAAGAATTTTTATAAATGTTTATTAACTTTATTATTGTTAAATTTATAAATTTATTTATAATAAAAAATTATAAATAATTAACTACCTTTCTCCCATTCAATAGAAAATTAATATGTCATACGTCATATGTGCGGACTACCACCTCCATTAAAGTGACATATTTTATTTTCCCATATATTCATTTATTATGTATTAAAAAATATTCAAATCTTGTTAAAAATTTAATATAATCCAAATAATTTAATTATATTTTAGTGATAATGTTATTATGAAAAAAATCCCTATAACAACACTAATGTTGTATCTTGTTCAACATTAGTTCAATTTTACCACCAAAATGAACCACATAATATATTTCTATTAAGGGTGACTATGGAATCATAAATATAGGTATTCATATAAATTAATGATGATTTTTTTGTATTAATTTAATGGAATTGTTATATTAATTTTTAAACCATTACTATTACTTTGTTGTTATTTATAAAAATTGACCAAAAAAACTCAACACCAATTATATTTTTCTGAATTCTAACTAAAAATAAAATGGAAAGATATTGGAAAATTATAAATCATTATAAAATATATACTATAGTACCTATAATTTTCTAATAATATAAATTTTAATCTATGAAAAATAATTGAGAGTGCCATTACGAAAATAATACTAAAGAAACAATCGAATCCAATAACCTCAAATGATTAAATTTAATATTAATAAAATATTTTTTAAAAAAGAATATAAATGAATATTACAAATAATTTTATTTATAAATAAAATTATGATATTGGTGGTTAGTATTTTTATTCTTGTTATCCAATACATTAAATATATTTTGTGGAATTCAGGAATTATGGTTGAGCTATTTCTTATATATTTCCTTTCATTGAGGGTTTCTTTGTTTATACACCAAATTTCATTTAAATATTTTATATAGTTCCTATTAGATATATAATATATTTAAATATATTTATTTATATTATTTTAAGGTAAATATAAACCCCTAACATTCATGGTGTGTTTATTAAAATGATTCCCAACCAGTAAACTACATTGATAACTCAAAACATTATTCATTGAGTAATAGTATTTTTATTGAAATTATTTATTCCATTATTGAGATATTCAGTTATAAAATTTTATTATATTGTATATTTTATTCCTTTAAGGGGAATGTTTTAATTTAAATCTCATTCCTAGATGAATTTCTTCCTCATTAAATCGTGAAATTGTTTAGAATAATTCATATTTTCTTTAGTAATGTTTTTTCTTCTTTTTTCCTTATTTTCACTTGATTCCAATCTGTTCCACCATATTTGGGTACATAATTATGATTTAAATATTTTTACTTATATATTTTCCATATAATGTTTTCTAAGATTTGCATTATTAACACTTTTTATAATGTTGGTATTCAAAAAATTCATTTTAAAACATTCAAAATGATTTCCATTCTTGATAAAATGTTTTGTCTTCCACTCTACATTTTCACTAAAAAATATTATGTACATTTTAAGCATCCATTATTTTATATCATTTATAAAAGTATATGTATATAAAATTAATCACATAAAAATTTTGAAAAATTAATTTTTAATGTGACAATGATGTAGTATTTTTTGAATATGATAAAAATTTCATCTAAACACTCTTATAATTTTAGTCATCTAAAATAATTATTCTTTTATAGAGGTTCATTTCCATGTTTTGAAATTAATTTTCAAATTATTTTAACTATTTATGATTTTAAAAAGAAAATGAAATGTAATGATATTTTTCAAAAGTAAAGGATTGAATTTTTAAAGGTATTTATGAATTTAAAATAGATTTTAAATGCTTGGGTTTTCAAGAAGGAAATATTTAGTGTTTTTATGTATTCTTAACGAACATTTTTTAAATGCCTATTTGTTGTTTACTTTTTTGGATAATAATTTTTATTTAAATTTAAATTTAATAAAATGTTTTATCACCCCTGATATAATTTTTTATATATAAAATATTCTTAATGAGTTTTGAATTATTTCATAAATTTATATTTCTTATTTTTTTAAAATGATTTATCCCATAAATTTAAATTGGTGTTTTAAATATATTTCAATAATATTTGATGTTTCTTATGGTACAATTATGTTATGTTCTTATGATATAACCATATTTATTAATCATGATGGATTTTGAAATTTTCTGTGAATTTCAAAAAGAAAACAATTTCATTCACATGTGTTAATTAATTGATGTTTGAAATATGAATGATTTATTATTTAAGGATTTATATGTCATAAGATAATTATATTTACCACAAACCTAATTTAGTTTAACTAATTTCATATGACTGATTGGAACCTTATACATATTATCTATGTTCACATACTGAGCATATACTCGATACATGTTAGCTAGGTTGAAAACATTGAGAGTGAATCCAATATAGATTATATTTGATAATAAGATTGATTGTTGAACCAGTGATTATTATCTACGATCATATATTTAATTTTCACTATAATAAAATTATATAGGTTCACAGGATTGAGCATATTAACATTTTCAATTAGCTTGGATAACAATATTGATCATGGAGAAAACTAGGATTGCTGGTTCAAAATGATAGAATTTCTATATGATTATGTTTTTTCCAAATAATATTTTTATTATAATTTTTAGTGTAATTTTATATTTCTATTTAGAATTATTTTTATTTCACTCTAGGGATCATGATTATTATCTAATTATTCCACACTATTATTCATTTTATATGACTATTTTTTCGAGATTAATTATCCGACCATCATTACGCCTGAAAAACCTTATAATTCTATATTCATTTTCATAAGATACATATACCATGGTCATGTTTTCTTATACAATTATTTTATAACCCTTTACTATGTGTTGATAGATTTTCTATTATTGAATGTTTAATGTCATACATTTATTATGTTTCAATTACCTAGGTTATCATTATCAATGTAACTTTTGAGAAGTATATAAAGTCTCTAGTATAGTTCAATTATAGAGAAATGATCCCATGTTTTATAAAATATATTTCTTAATATCTTTTCTACAATGAATATTAGATTCTTGTTCATGGGATTGTGTGTTTATTTTGAGATGTGATGTTTAAATAATAAAAATATATGTATATATGGATTGATACATCACAGTTGTTATCGAAACATGCGTTTTTGGGACAATTTTTAACACTTATCTAAGAGTTCAATTCTTGGGTGCCTCTAATTATCCCCCATATCCGTCATCATATAATCACTATGAATAATTTTTAATCAAATATTAACATGTATGTTTATATCAGGAACACATTAACTATGACATGATGTCTCACAAAATAGAATCACTAAAACATAGCCTTGTGGTATTTATACCACATCAGGGTAGACATGCCTCAAAATAATAGAGAATAAAATTCAAACCTCTCTATATCAATGTTATAAATATTGATGTTTTTTATGAATCCCATCTATCAAAAATCCCAGAAAAATTCCAAGGAACAGTTTTTCTTATATAAAAACATTCATTGGGAACATGAATTAAGAAATATTATCTTTATAAGAGTAATATAAACATCATAAGGTCGATTTATTAGATCATAGGGTTCTATAATTTACCAAAAATCATCCTTAAAAAACATTGAAATTTGGTATATATATTTTATTATAACTCGATGTGATAATAAACTAAACATTTCATAACCAACCACATCATGTTGTTATGTATAAACTACAAAATTACTATTAACTATAGAAAGATTATCGATCAATTATCAGTCAGAAATACTAAATCTTTATTATCATAGATGAAAATCATGTCCCACCTAACATATCACCATCCAATATCATAATGATACCTTTAATAACCATGTAATGTAACATAAAAATAGAAAGTTTTCATCCATTAAAGATATAATACATTCATTAAACCATAAGTACTATTGAATATAAAATAAATATATATATGTTTATTATCATATATTAAAAATATATTTCAGAAAAAAAATTACAGTAATTAACTATGTATTAGTCACCTATGGGGACACAACATTACTAAGTAAGTAATAAATAAAGAAAACTCCAGATCAATACTACCTCATGCTATTATAATCAATAGAGATAATACATAAAAACTTTTACTTATATATACCATTTTTTATAATTTCAAATAATTACCCATGTACCTATCATACCATAAATATAAAATGTTGAGACGCATAGCTACAAGTGTTTCCATGCAACATGTGAACACATATAATCAATAAGGCACCAACAACAAGCCTCAAATCCATTATTAATAGACAGGTGTATTAATTAAATATTACACTCATGCACACAATTATAATATTGTAATTTTACACAAAATCATTAAATAAAATTGTAATTAATAACCAAACATTATTAGGAAGATAAATAAAATGATATAAAAATTTCTCCATATGCTTAAAGTTCTATAAATATACTCTACTATATATGATCTAGATAATTATCAATAACATGACTTGGGGAAGGGAAATCACACAATGTTTTCCCATAGGAATTTATCATATACACAAACTAAATAAATATCCCATCCCATGGGAAGGTAAAGTTTTATAGTATCTGAAGTCACTACTATAATATACAATGTTTAAAAGTAAGTTATATAAATGAATCATGAATATGTGGTTCCATCTCATTTATCATTCTCTATATTAGTTATACATTCTTATTGTTTCAGTAATAGTAATAAACCTCAACTGACATACTTATACTCTTTACAAAAAAACTATGGTTAAACCACAATAAAATCCATGTTAAACAAAATGATTGATAGAATAAAAAAACAACATAATAATATACTCTACAATAAGTATCATTTTATCACAACAATAATAAATCCAAAAATAAAAAGAAATATTTAGAAACTAATATTTAGTAAAACTAAAAAATGATCATAGAAACTTCTAGTAAAAAATATTATCAATATTACTTATGTATCTATAAATTTTTTAAACTTTAATAAAAATTCATTTTAACCCAAAATCCATCTAAAAAATTGAAAAAAAATTTGATTAGAAAAAAAGTAAATGACTGGGGATGTAATAAAAACAATTTTACACTATGTAATAACCATTAAATGATATGTTTTAATTTATTAAATAGATATTTATGAGAGTTATTTTTTAGGAAATTTTGTCACTATAATTGACTGTTTTATATTCAATTATATTAAAATAACATATAAAATAAAAAAATCATTATAAGAAAATAAAAAATCCTAAATTACTATTCTATGCTTTATGACATTATATTTTCTAAATAAGTTATCTTGGTTTAATTTAAAATAATAATTTATTCAAAATAGAATATATTTTTTTGAAAGTAAATAGTGACAAAAATTTAATTTACAAATATAAATTTTTTTAATTATAATTATCCCTAGGGAAATATGGAATGACATATATTAATGATCTAATATATGGTTCCCTACTTAGTTGGAATTATAGTTAAAAATATCAATGATATATAAGGAATACATCCTTATATTCCACATAAACTAACACTTATAATATGTCTGCATGGATGTAATGACATAATCAAGGATTTGTAAGTATCATATTAATATAACTTATTAAATTTAATTTGTAATGAAATGATTATATTAAAGAATCATGATAAACAAAAAATTGATTGATTTTATAAAAAATTAAATGAAAACAATATCTCTCAGTTTAGAAAGTCATTTCATAAATTACAAAAGTATTTAGTGAATTGATCTTAAAAACATAATAAGGTTTGAAAATCACTGAATAAATAAATCAGGGAAGGGAATTTATCTATTATAAATTAGGACATAAGTATTATATTGTGATCTATAACACTCTTAATAAATCTAGGACAAACATCAAATTTTTAAAAAATAAGGTTTAGTAAACCAATCACTCTCAAATTTTAAATCATGAATACATATAGATAAATTTTTTAAATAAACTAATGCAAGATAATTAAAAAAAATGAAAAAAAATATTGTAGAAAAATTTAATCATAAATTTTAATTGAATATTTTAAAAAAAATGAGCTCAAAAAAAGCTATAAACAACGGGGTTTTTAAATTTGAGAAGATATTTTTTTCTATTCCTAATTGAGGTCAAAAAAATTGAAGATATTTTTAATAATTATATCTAAAAATTTATTAAAATTATATATTTGAAATATTGAAAATTCATTTTTTTATTACTATTCATTTAGAAAACAATTGGTAAAAATTTTCTAGGATGAGCCTAAAAATTTACTTGATTAGTGGAGATCACCTATCATAACTATAATATGAGACTTTAAATTTTTCCAGTAAGAAAATAATCATTTTAGGATTACTAGAAGAAAATAATGTTCTAAAAAAATACTATAAATATAGACTCTTACATAAACATCGATCAGAAAAATGATTGATAAACACCAATGGGAACTAATCGGATAACCCATAAAACACATTTAATATTATTATATACTAATACCAACATTGAAATTACTTATTTATAACTTAATTCCATTAAAAAACCATAACAAAAAATCCTTCCAAAATCACTTCCCAATGTTGATGAAAGGATCAAAGGAAATCATCTCAAGGAATCCCCATTTAATGAAAAAATTTATGGTCATTTATTTGGATGTAATTTCTCTATTCAATGGAAAAATGAATACTCAAAATCCTAATATGTGCTTTAATATAATACCTGAATATTAATTTGGAGGGGAAAATTTATGTTTGGTATTGGTTTATCATAGATCATCATAAATAAATCCATTGAAAACACCATTAGATCATGTGAGAAAGTAAGGGGTTAATGATCACCCAAAAGAGTTATGATGTTTCCTATAAAATAATCGAGTGATGTGTATTCCAATGGTAGAGAAATAAATATTTAATGGGGATTAATAAGAGAGTAAAAAATTTTAATCACTAAAAATAATTGGTGTAGGATACAGGATATGTGGTTCAACTCCACTATATACTCTGTGGTAGCACCTTGTCACCCCCACCACAACAAGGGTTATGAAGTACCAAATACCCCACTACTTAGTAGTTGATCACATATACAGCTCTAAACTACCATATATAATATCATCATACCTACCAAATCCTCTCAACTAAAATGACATAATAAACCATCCCTAAAAAAACTACACATTCAACCATCAATCATCAAAATCTAAAATAAAATCCAAAAATGAAAATAAACCCACACTGAAAACCCATAAAATCAAATGGACCTATATATTTATCACCCAAAATACAATGGACATCGATATATACTCCTTAATTAAATCACCATTGGAACACGATATTATTTCCTCACCAATATAAAAAAATTTATCGCATATATTTTTAAAAAAAATCATTCATCCAAATTATCCTGACATCAAGAAATTCCCACGTCAGGACTTCGACACATATACCTTTATCAAATATTAAATAATAAAAAACTTATAAAACATGAAAATTCAACTCAAATAACATCGATATAAAAAATATTTATAACACCTAGAGATTTTAAAATAAGAACCTTGTATTATATATCATATGTGACACACAACCTCAAGCATAAAAAACCCATGAAATATATTTCTCTAGATTTAATCTCTTTGATAGCTTGTCAAACACGCAACCCCAATACTAAATAAATAAAAAATATATTATACCGTTATAATATATCCATTTAAGTTGTGGGTATTAATATTATATAATAAATTATTTAAATTTTGGTTATCTATTAATTTGAAGTAAAATAATAATAATTTAAATGAAAAAGAAAAATTTCATGAAAAACTATTTTTTTCTAAAAAATGGTTTAGTCGTGCTTTGGACACATAATTAAAAATGAATTTTTAACACTTTTAGAAAATATATTTGGAAAAATTATCTTATTTTTTCAAATCATCATAAAAATCCATCTTATGGATAATTTTTTTTATTTTTCCAAAAGAACCATTTTCCAATGAATAGTGAAATATATTGATATTTATTGAAAACTACATTTTTAACTAATTTACAAGGATAAATTATATCTTAAATTATTTTTAATGTAAAATTAGATCATTCATATTAAAATTTAAATAATATTGGTCAATTTAATAAATTTAATATTTAATTTTTATATTATAACATTTTATTCGTTTTAAAATTGTCTCTATAGAAACATGTTTTTTATCATATATATGGTTATAATACTAAATTGGATTATTCCACTTCTATGGATGAAATTTGGAAAAATTTATTTTATACTTTGAATAATCATAATTTATATTATCTAACATGTTCAATTTATTTTTTTTATCATTATAAATATTAATATATTTTTTATATTAATTATCACAGTTACGGAAAAAATTGATTTACCGGGGGGTTAAACTAAAATGATAATTATTCAAACGAACTAACCAATTGTAAAAAACCATTATTATGGAATTATATCAATAATATTACCTATAAGGGTCCATAATGAACATTTATAATTCTTTTTTAATGATAAAAACATGGGTGAAATTAATTCTTTTAAAAGATTCAATGTGTGTCCTTTCCCCCACTTATAAAAGGCCACCCACTATCATTATCTATTCACACTACAAAAATCTATTTAGTTCAAACAATACCTTCAAAAATAAATTCCCCAATACCCTTAAAAAATAATACATCCCTCATTTTGATCATAGAGATATCCTATGATGGATATTGGTTCAAACCTCAAAAATATTTCCGAAGAAGAGGTGACATTATAAAACAATCATTTTAATTTTTTTCCTTCTTAAAACTCATTAAAATTATATTAAAACATTATTATATAATAACATAATTATAATTAATATTTTTATATTTTATTATTTTAACGTAATGACGTATATATATATATATATTATATTCCATCAAATGGGAAATGAAACTATCGATCGTGTGTACGGTAGACACCTGCCTCACGAACTGATGTAACTCGTTTTCCATCACCACCTTTCAAGGATAGTTATATGATTGATTTAAATCATGTAAATTCTAATTATGATATCATTATACTTCTAAAATTTTAATATCTAATATACCTTCTTTCTTTCGATGCTATTTAAATTATTATAATGTAACTCATGTGTACGGTGAACTGCCGCCTCACGAAGCGATGTGATATGTTTTTCAATTATACATTACATGGAATGAGATAATGATATATTTTATGAATTTATGTGCTATATCAGACAATATATTGATTATTTAAAATTATTATATCACCAAATTCATCACCCTTTCATCTGTTAGGGAAATGATAATGTCACTCATGCATACGTATGAACTAATGTCTCCACGAAGCGATGTGAACTATTCTCTATGTTTAAAATTAAATATTTTTTTTCATAATGTATCTACTGAAAAAAATGATATTTAATAAATTATTATAATTATTGATATGTTGTGACTATATATTATTCTAAATAACTAAAACATTCATGTAAAAGTAGACATGAGAAAATAAGGCAATTTACCCCTGAAAAATGAATATATTGAAATATTATAAAAAAAGTTGTAAAATATTATAAGTGTGAGGTATGGGGATTCGTATCAACTTATCTTCATTGGGGAATATTGAAATGTTATGAACCAAATTAATTTTATATGGTGTATATAATTTCCCATTTACATGTAATATAATAATTAATTAATAATTAATTTTATTAGAAGTTTCCATATTTATTATTTCATCCAAGGGTATTTCACATGAAAATTACTGAGTGTTAAATAATTTTATAACTTAAATTGTTTTCTTTGGGTTATATTACTTCTTAAATGTATTTGATATTCTATTATTAAATGTTTATTGAAATTTTATAATATTATATTATATATATTTTTTCATTGGAATTAAATTTGACACACATAATCTATTTATTTTTTAATTCTCACTTTAATATTATGATCCTTGTAAGGGTTTACATCACAATCATATTTTAATAATTATTTTTTATACTTGAATTTAAATTAAAGGAAATTATTTGACTAGTTTCAAATAAAACCATTCAATTTTATTCTCCAATATTAATTAATTAATTTTTAAATTAATAGTATCATTTTCCATACTGTTTTACTTAAAATGATTGTTTTTTTAATAAAATTTGATTTCAATTTTCTCTTCAGCCAAAAATCAATTTTCTTCCAAAACTATGTTTTTAAGAAATGTTTTCAAAAAAAGTTATCAAAATTATCTAAATGATTTATTAAAACAATTTTCACCAATGTTTGATTTTTATTTTTTTTAACAAATATTAATATTGTTTTCCAAATAAGGCACATTTGATATTTTATGAAAATGAGAAAGAATCATTGTTTTAATGTTTACATCATGTATAAAATTCTATACATTCAAGAACACACAATGATTTAAATATTCCATTATATGATTCAAAGGTTATTTTTAAATAAAAATTATTTTCCAAATATTATTTTAACATTATGTTTTATGAAAATCATATTTTCAAAGTGAAAGGGATTTTTTCATCAAGAACAGTTTTAATAACATTTTTATGGATTTTCCATTCATCAATGATAATAAACCTTCATTTAAATTATACTCCATAGGGGATATATTGTATTGATACAATCATTATTAACTCTATGGATGTTTTATGATAATTTTAGAAAATTAATGTATTAAAATTCACGTTCATAATTCATTTTTGTAGCTGTTAACTTTCTTTTAAAATACTCAATTTCTTATGATCATTGGAAGTTAAATTTCCCCTATATAACCATATTATTTATCATGTATATATTTATTACGTTACCCATATATAAATTCTATATATGGTGTTCAATATTTAAATTCATTTGTTTTTATGGGGAAATATTTATAAATCCATATTTTTTTACTCATTCTGAATTTTTGAATAAACGACACATTGTTCATCGATTAAATATATTATTCAATATATAATAAATTCATTGTAAATGTGGTGAAAAGTGGTGCCCAAAATTATATATACCCTCGACACATTAGTATTAACATAAAGAGAATCAGTAAGATATAATTAAATGGTGTTTTACTCAATGTTTTAAACTATATTGTGAAAGGTCTTGACAGTAGCGGTATCGTGATATCTGATATTACGATGTCCAATAATTATGAATTCATTAATTAATAATATTGTTATTATTATCTAAGATATTTTCACAATGGTATTATCCATGGATGAATTTAATTCTCAATTTTGATAAAATGGAATGTTTTTTTAGTTATTTACCTTTCCATATTGATTATAAATTATCTATTCCTTAAATTCAAGTAATTTAAATGGAATGGGTGTTCAGTTATCTATCTTTCCATATTGATTATGACTTATATATTATTTTTAATAATCTTATTAAAATGGAATGTGTGTTTAGTTATTTACATTTCCATATTTATTATTCCTTACATAATCATGATGGTCATGTTATTGATTAATGGAATGTATGTTTAGATATTTAAATTTTTATATTGATTATTCTTCATTTAGTCATGATAAATTCCACTTTACGTAACTCTTACAAAGATTTTGATATCACACAAATTTTATATCCTTTCCATGAATCCAAGAAGGTTACTAAAAATGATATATGAGGATATTCAAGTAGGAATAATGATATTGTAAAAAACATTATATGGTTATTTTTATAATAAAATGTATTGTAGGAATCATGTATGTTTCTAGTTTCCAATGAATACTAAACTATTTGGTCTTTCATGTTGTGATTTATTTAATATTATACCAATATAAAAATGTTGACACTAGCTATGGGTTATGGGAGTTGGGGTCACTACAATTGGTATCAAAGGAATTTTAACATAAACCATTGGAACTAGATTCTGGAAAACAAATATTGAGGAACATAACCCTATGATAGACATTGAAGATATGTATATAATAAAAACCAAATGTTTTTCTAAGGTAGATATTATGTTATTTTTCTTAGAAAAATATCCATGACTATGTATTATATGTGGAAATGGTTCTAGACAAGTTATACCTAGGGGCAGTAACTCCAACAAATATGGATTAGGATTGAATATAGAATTATGTGGCACACAAAAACGAGCCTTATTGCACACCTAGTATGACACACCTAGTGGATTGGCTTTGGGTAATTCAAATTTACATTACATACCATTATGAAGGATTTGAATATATGATAATAATGAATGACATAGGTTAAACCTAATGAGTCTAGATTGAAAATAAGGTTTCATGATTTATATATCCTATAAATTACTATAAGGTTATAAAAATTTTATTATTATTACTCACACTACACTTTATGGTTTTAGTCAATGGTTTAAACCTAAAGGAATTATGTTAACATTGAATATAATTGAAAATATGGTTTTATGAGAAACTAAATTGGATGATAATAGGAGTAGAAGATGTTGTTATTATTCTTAACCAATTATCCAAAAATATGATTAATAACCTATACCTTAACCAACTCTCATAATCACCAATGATGTGAATGATGGAGTTCTCTAAGATCCTAAGTGTAGAAGACCATATAGGAATGGAGGTTTGATTTAATTTATATTAGAAATGTGGAAAGTGAGATACAGTAATGTGACTCAAGGGAAAGGGATTCTTTGTAGAGAATAATGCCAAAAAATGAGTGAATTTTCAAAGAAAAATGAAGATTATGATGGAAGTAATTAAATCTCTTATTAGGGATCCATTTAAAGTTCATTTTATTAAATGTGGGGGACCTGTATATTAGTAGATTCAATGATACCTTTAAAGTTTATCTCATATAACATGGAAGGACCTATGATGAAATAAAATAGTTTAATAATTTATGTATTGGGATTCTCTAATTGTTTTATAGAAGTATTTTTACCAATGGTTTTATGGCTATACGAATCATGAAACATATAAAGACTATGTCAAATTTTAGAATCATACATGTTTTCATTAATGTAAGACTTATGGATAACATCATTGGTTAATGAGTTTATGATTTATCAAAAGGTCAATGTATTAGCCACCCCTTTTAGGTTTTATGTGATGGGATTCTACTATAGTTAAGTATATTTTTGTAAAAAAATTTTGGTAATAGAATCTATTTTTTTATTATATGAAAAAGTTATTTTAGGAAGAATTCCAATATATTTGTTTTTGAATTAATATTAATGGAATTGGTATCCATTATGTATTATCTTATATTTAATGTTTTAGTAATTATTGGTCATAGAAGTTTTGGAATGTTATAGGAATTATATTAATAAGGTTTTAGAAAAAGGACAACCAATATACTGGGTGACAACCCTTTGTATCCAACATGGATGTGGGGTTAGAACCCACAACTAAAGGATGATAATGGTATAATAACTACCACATGCCTATATGATGTTATTATTAATATGTCATTTTTTTACTTAAATTAATTTATTAATAAATATTAATTATAAACTAGTGGTTTTACAATTGATGTCTAGTGAATAATAACTTATGCTAACCATATTAGTTTTTGGAAATTATTAGAGACAAACGGGAAGAATTTTCACTATTTTCTAGATCTACTTTCAGTTTAAAGTGAATCTTAGTAATTTACGGATAAAAAGTTAACCTTGGTTTTTAATTTATCAGAGTAAGTAATTAATTGGAAATTTATTTAGGCACAAATGAAGTGTGGAATTTTAGATAAGAAGTATAATTATATCATGTATGTGTATTTTTGTAAATTTTTATATAGTAAAATATTTCATAAAATTTAGGTGTAAGATGTTGAAAAAATATCTTATCTTATTAATGTAATATATAATGAATAAATTTGGATTTTTAATCATTATAGTTTTTTGTTTTTGAGGTTATTACCTTTCTATTGATTATTCGCTTTCTTAAGATCAATGATCTCAATCACTCTATATAATTATTCATGCTTTTCATCCATGTCCATAACATCATTTAAATATGAATTTCACTTACATAAGAACCTATTTATGTGTTATTATCAAAGAAATTCATATTTCCCTTTATCTATTACAAAGAGGTTGTTTTATTAACCCTTTTATTATGTGGGTTTTCCAATAATGGTATTTCAAAATGTCAAACCCTTGATTATATAGATCAGTTTTCAATTGGGAGGATTCAATTTATTAAAGTTGGGGAGATTATGACACCCAATTATTTTAAAATGATAACATTTTATTAAATATAATATATGACATGAAACACTAAGATTAAATAACCCACAAAATAAATTTTATTAAATTTAATCTCTTTGATAGTTTGGGGAACATGAAATCCCAAGCCTAAATGAACTATAATATAGTATACTGTTATAAACTATACAACAAATTGGTGGTAATTAATATTACTAACTAAATTATGAAAATTGTGGTTATCTATTATATTTTAAATAATGTATGAATCATTTAAAAGAAAAAGAAAAGTTTCTGGAAAATAATATTTTTCATAAAGACGATTTAGTCACGCTTTGAGAACATAATTTAAAATTACTTTATACCAATTTTAGAAAATGTATTTGATAAAATTAAATTATTATTTTTTGAATTATAATATCAAAATTAACTTATGGTGATTTTTTTTGTATTTTATGAAACGTTTTATTTTTGATTAATAGTGAAAAATACTGATATTTATTGAATTTTTTTTTCATTTAAATAATTTAAAAGATTAAATTATATTTCAAATTGAGTTTAAAGTAAAATTTGTTTAATTTTAGAAAAATTTATCCAATTTTTGTCATTTTAATCAATTTAAGATTGAATTTTTTTATTAAAACCTTCCATACTTATGGGAATTTTCTCTTTGGAAACCCATATTTTTATCGCATCGACGAGTGTAATTTTAAATTGTATTACACCACTTCTGTGAATGAATGTAAGAAAAACAGAATCCATATTTTGAATCATAATAAATTATATTATCTAATAAGGTAAAATAAATTTTTGACCATTATGAATAGTAATAGAAGTAAAAATTAATTACAGTAGTTAACATAAAAACTTATTTACCTGGGGTTAAAATAAAAATATAATAATTAAAAAGACCTAAAAACTTTTAGGAAACCAATTTTATAGACATAGTTTGAACTTATCACCTATAAGTGTTTTAAATTAACCATTTTGAGGCCTTTTTTATCATTAAAAGATTTTTATAATTGATTATGTTCAAAACTTTTATGTGCCTCTTCTCCCCCACTTATAAAAGGCCACCCTATATCTTCAAATATTCACACATAAAATTCTATTTGGTTTAGTAAAACCCTCAATAAATAAATATATTAATCTCCTAAAAACATCCTATAACTGGTGGTTTCATCATAATGGCATTCTAGGAAGGATTTTGGGGCAATGCTAATGAAGTTGTACATAGAAGAGGTAACGTTATAAAAAATCGTTTTATTTTTGTTTTTGCTTCCACATAATTAAAATACTATTAAACCATTATTATATAATAAAATAATTATTTTACATATTCTAAGATGTTATTATTTTATGTTAGTGAAATATATCCATCTCCACTTGCATAAAGTGGAAAATGAAATCGTCGATCGTGTGTTCGATGAACTGCCGCTTTATGAATTGATATAAATAATTTTCCATCACAACCTTTAAAGGATAGATATAATGATGGATTTAACTCATTTATATGATATTTATAATATAATTATACATCATGAATTATTATATCACATATAAATTATTACTTACCATGTCTTTTAAATTATGATAATGTCTCTTGTGTGTATGGAAGACTACCCCCTCAGGAAGCAATGTGATTAGTTTTTCAACTACACTTTACCAGGAATGAAATATGGACAATGTTAACAAGAATATGTGATATATAACACATGATATTTATTATTTAAAATTAATATATCAACCAGTTTCGTACCCTTTCAAATATTATGTAAATGATAATGTTGCCTGTGAATACGTACAACCTACCATCTTCACGAAGAAATGTGATCCACTCTCTATGTTCAAAATTCAATAATGATAATAAAACTATATATAAAGAAAAAAAATTATATTTATGAAATTAATATAATTTTAGATATGATGTGACTATATAAAATTATGAAAAACTGGAACTTTCATGAAAAAATCCGCACGAGAAAACATAGCGATTAACATCTAAAACAATGAATATGATGAAATTTCATTAACAAAAAGGTGATAAAATTTTAAAATAGGATAATATATGATATTATTAATATAAATATGTTTATTTTATAAGTTAATAAAATTAATTAACCTTTATATAGGGGTTTTAAGAACATTAAACCAAAAGGATACGCAAGGTAATGGATTTCGTCTCAATTTCCCTTTATTGGTGCGTATTAAAATATTATAGAGATAATTTCATTTATATGGTGTATATACTACCCCAGTGACAAGTAATATCATGATTAATTATTAATTAATGATATTTTAAGTTTTAAATTGAATTATTTCATCCAAGGTTTTTTAATTGAGAATTTCCAAGTGGTAACGAATTTTGTAGCTCAATTTTTATTTGTTGGGTTATATTACTTATTCGCTGTCATTGATATTATATGATTATGTTCGTATTGAATTCTGAAAATATTATATTATTTATCTAATTTTTTATGTGGTTTTACCTTTTATATACATAATATATTCATTTTTTAATTCGCACTTCAATGTGATAATCATTTTATGGGCTTATTTCACAATCTCATTTTAATCATGATTTTTTAAAATTGAATTTACATTTAGGGAAATTATTTTATCATTTTCTAATAAAAAATTTTAATTTTCTTATACTAATATTATTCATGATGGTTTCAATTAATAGTACCATTTTCAACTATTTGGTTCTTAAAATTATTGAGATTTGTTTTAATAAAATACGATACAATTTCTATATTTAGTCAAAAATCCATTTTTTCCCAAAATCTTTTTTAAGGTAAAAAATTTCTATAATGATTTTAATATTATAAAATTGATTTATTAAATAATTTTTTTTCCATGTTTTACATTTTTTATTTTTTTTAATTTAAACTTCAATTATTTTTCAAAATATGTCCCATTTAGATTTTACCTAAACTGTTGAAAGAATATTTATTTTAACGTGTAAGGAATGTATGCAATTTTCTTCCATAATGACCACTAAATGTTTTAAATATTCCTTTAAATGGTTCAAAAGTTATTTTTAATTAAAATTATTTTGGAAATATTTTTTATCTTTTAGTTTTTAGAAAATATATTTTCAATTGGAAATTAATAATTTCCTTGAGAAAATTTTAATTAAATTTTTATAGTATTTATATTCATAAATGAAAACAACCTA
The DNA here is from genome assembly GCA_963277665.1 of Viscum album. NCBI lineage: Eukaryota > Viridiplantae > Streptophyta > Magnoliopsida > Santalales > Viscaceae > Viscum > Viscum album. Next base: position 672,029,239 of record OY728121.1, read on the forward strand.
TTATTTTAATTATACTATACACTACCAATGTTTTATTGATATCCCACTTATTCATTCTGTGGATGGTTTATGATTATTTTTACCAATTAAAGAATTTCCATTCACATTCTTGATTCATTTTTATAGTCACTATATTTCCCGTTAAATATTCACTATTATATACTCATTGGACTGTAAAATTAACTTAAATAAATATATTATTTATAATGGGTATTTTAATTCTTAACCATATATCATTTATGCATATGGTTTCTATATAGAAATTTATTTTTTTATCTAGGGAAATATTTATATATCCATATTCTTTAATTAATACAGATATTAGATGATACATATCATTTCTCAAGAAATTAAATCGATTATTTGATATATGAGAAATGCTTTAGAAATGTAGTGATGTGTGGGGCTCCGAAATATATATCCGCTTGATGCATTAGTATTTTCATGAGGTGAATCAGTAAGCAAGAATTAAATAGGGGTTGACCCATTTTATAAGTTGTATTGTGAATGATATTAATATTAGAGGTATCATTATTCCTATGATCATGAAATCCAATAATTAAGAAATTTATTTAGTAATAATTGAGTTATTATAATCCATGATATTTTTAAAATTATATTATCTTGGGATACATTTCGTTCTCAATTATTGATTAAATTACAAGTGTTTTTAGATATAATCCTTTCCCTATTTATTGTGCCTTCTATATTCATAATTTTCAAGTAATTTAAATGGAATTTTTATTTTCTATTTACATTTTTTATATTGATTATTACTTATCTATTCATGATAGTAAATTTATTTAAAACAAATATGTGTTGAATTATTTACCTTTCTATAATTATTATTCCTTATTTGATAATTATAGTCACTTTATTGATTAAATGGAATTTGTGATCATATAATTACATTTAAATATGATTATAACATGAGAACTATTCATCATTTACTTATGATATATTCCTATTTAAAAAAAACTTATTAATCATCTGAGCTCATCCTTGTTTTGTTTCCTTTCCTAGGAATCCTTGAATATTACCACAAATTATATAAAGTGATATATTAGAGAGAATAATTATATTATTAAAAATTTTATAATTTGTATATTCATATGAAATATGGGAATCATGTATGTTTCTAGTTTACCAAGACTAATAAAAAATTCGGTCCTTTGGGATGAGATTCCATGTACCTTATGCCATTGTAATAAAGTAAACACCATCTTTGGGTTACTGGATATGGGGTCACTACAAATTGTTGCATCAAATTGTACCAACAATTAACCCCAAAACACATATCCTAAATCAATATAAAGTATACAATAATTTAATTCCTAAATAAATGAAATCCCTTTTATACTATGAAATTTTACGAACCAAAATCATGATCAATGTAAATTGTATTAGGATTTTAAATATTCAACTATTTTCCAATATAGAATCTATAAAATCAATATAAAAAATTATATATCTTAGTACTATTGATATGGAATAACTTAATAAAATTTCCAAAATACTCAAAACATCACTAATTATCTAATCTAAACCTAATTATCCTCACCAATATAACATTTATCTTGGGTTTACCAATTCTTATACTACCACTACTTTCTAATTTTCTCAAAATTTTCAATTGTAAAAATAGTTTCCCTTGTAAAATATTTTCATACCAATATCAAATTATGAATTACATATATAAAAATTTATTTTTTAAAAACCATTTAATATAAATGTTACCGTTTTCCAAAACACTTGAGTCCTTAATTGAATTATAATTTACAAGAATGATTTAGTAAGTATTATTTCAAATTATTACCCATAAGGTAATCGTTTAAGGAAAATAATTAATTTTCAAAAAACCCTATTTTTAATTTAAGAGGAAAGAATAAAATAAAAAATAATTAAATATTTAGAATCTATGATGTTTGATATAATTAATAATAAAAATTGATAGAATTACATATAAATAATAAAAAACATTTTTAGTAGATAAAAAAGGGTTATAATTCAATTTCCCCAAAAAGACATAGTTAACCTACCCAATAATTTAACACTAATAAATAAAATATTATCAAGATAAATAATGATAATTTAAATTAAATTCACATAAATTAAGGTTCTAATAGACAATAATATGCTTAATTAAATGAAATCAGTGGCTGCTGAGAAATCCTTTTATTCTACAACCTTGATCTGTTGCAATTATTCCTCATAATATAGAAATAAATTACATAACCATGCTTATATTAAATAAAATAAACAAAAAATGAATAATAATAACTTATGAATAAAACATAATTATACTGGATATGCATGTCTATTGGTTAAATTCTAAGTCCCAACAACCCCATCTCCTTCACAATAAATTAAAATATATGAAATAATCAAAACATATATTTGATACAATTTTTGTAATGGACTTAACTCGTATTAATGAAACAAAATTGTATGAGGGTTTCTACTAACCCCCATAACATTACCCAATCCTTATGGTATAGTTAAAAGTGTTGTGGACCATGATATACATATAGGGATATTTTTTTCACATATATTTTTATAATAAATTTTCATAAGTTTATCTGGTGGACTGTTATTACATGTACATATGTTAAAGATCTATATAACAAGAAGAGAGAACTGTCTTAAATAACTACTTAATATTAATATTGACATCAGAAAGTTATTCTAAAAAATAAAAAATTAAAACTAAAATATATATCATAATATCTATTCAAATATAGTCAAAACCTAAGTCAATATGAATGTAAACCTATATAAAATTTCATATATAAATGTGAAAACATAAATATAGATAATTAGAAATATACCAACATTGATCCATCTAGTCACAACCTCATTCTTCAAATCCTCACGAAAAAAGTACAAAAAAATGACACAAACATCATGCTATTTGGTAGTCCTTCTTGAAGATTACCATATCAATTTCCATCAATATATAATGATAAAAGTGTTTTATTTCCATATATGTTTCTTTGTTAGGTATGTGCACATACATACTTAGTTGGTAAGTTATAATATTTATCAAAAAAAAAATGAATATAAATATATATACATAATTTATTTTATTAATTTATATAAATATAATATAATTGTTATCTATATACTCAAAAATTAAAAATGACATTATAAACTCATAAGTAATTGGATGGTGTATAAAATGATATAACAAATAAAACATGATACAAAAAAGGTCCAAACACATATATATATTATTCAAATCATGTATAAGGTCAATAAATTGAATGAGACACTTCAAATATTTCATACTTTTCCATCTAGAATATAATATATACTAGGGTGAAATTATAATCCCATCTTGTTGGAAGTGGAATGTGTATTCTATGTTTGGGCATTACGGGCTTGTCCCATGGGAAATGGTGAGAAATAAAATGGATTCATAGTGAAGTGATCCCATCCCATTCATTATTCATCTAATATGTTATATCTATGTAAAATTTATATCACAGGAATTTACGTATAATGGATTTCATAGTTGATATCAAAATAATAAACAATATTAATAATAACAAAAACCACATAAATTTAATTTCATGGTAACATAAATAAAATTTACTCATATAAAGTACTATAATAACAATTTTATCACAATGGAATCATAGTAACCAGAAACATATCATATTTGGAAGTGGATCCATATAGAATATACATCATGATAAAGGCTAATGATATGAAAATAAATTATGTTATAACCAAATTCATGATTTCTCTACTAGTTTGAGGAAAATTAATGACAACTATTGAGAATTCTATGGTCTTGAATGAATACTATTTTTTGTGAAATTTAGATTTTCTAAATGAGGTACTACGTTAGGATATAAAAAAAAATTCTCTACTAATACAAATAATTCAAAGATATGTTCAAATATTTTAAAAATACAATTAATAAAACATTTATGTTGAGAAAAATATAAACTATAAAAGAGTGTTTTACAATGAATTATTTTATATGAAAACCAAAAAAGAGAAAAAAAGTACTCACTTGAAATAAACTCTAAAATTTTTAATGTTTTTCAATTAGTATATTTATATTTCATAAAAAAATTTGTCTTTGTTTACTAGACAATATATACATTATCTAAAAAAAATTAAAGGACATGTTTCTCAAATAAAATAGTTTCATAAAGTAAATTTTAAAATCATATTATTCACTTTAAAATAAAATATTCCTGGTTATATATATAATGAAAATGATTAAGGTTTAAATACTTTATGCCTTGCATATTTGATAATATAAATATCTAATACACTGGAATTTATGAAACACATCTTCCCTTTTGACATATGTTAACCCACCTATAATTCTTCCACAAATACATACTTTTAATCATGGTTATCTATTGATAAATAAATTATGACTCATGTGGTTAAATGTGGATGAAATTATTACCATATTAATATAAATTAATTATACATATTGACCATTTTTTAATTTATAGTCGTAAAAAGACTCTTTTAATTTAGGAAGAAATTTCATGGAAACCAAAATCCGTAATAGAACATGTTAAAAACCTATATGAATGAGTATGAATCAATGACTATATAATTCATGGAAGGTTATTAAGATATGAATCATTAGTACTTATTTAATTTTTTAAGATCAATAAAATAATTAATTAATCATGAATTATCATTTAAATGAAAAAACCTAAATATCTATAAACATATTCTATAATATTTTATTTCATATCAAAAAAATAATTTAATGAATGTGAATAAATAAAAATATATTTTTATCCAATCATAATGATAATTAATCTTATATTTAAATCGAACGATTCATTACAAATCTACATAAAAAAATCTATAAACAATGGTTTTTAGAGTTGGTAAAGATACATTTATTTCATTACTGATTTTATCTGAAAAATAAATTTGAAACACACATTATTTATTAATTGAAATCATTGTTTAAAATAATCCTATTTTAATAATGAAATAAGCATTTTGTCTTTATAAAAAATTGAGAGACATATAGGATTCTGTAAAGTGTATCTATAAAACTTACTTGATGAGTTTGGTACCACATCTCAAACATTTTTTTTCTCTTTAAATTATAACAATCACAAAATAATCATTCTATAACAACCAAAAATATATTATTAAAAATAGATGTCTATAGTTAAAGGGGTTAAACTAATAAAATATTTTATCCAAAGACTCATAATACCCTAATGACACCTTGGTATATTTCCCCAATAATTCATTAAATATAAATACTAAATTAAATTATAAATGATTCTATATATTCACCCTCCATTTTATCAGGAAACCCTAAAATATATCATACTACAATATATTAATACGAAGGTAGAGTGTGATCGAAGTCATTCACTTATGGAATCATCATATTATAATGAAAGTAGTAATATATAGGATTGGATATCATGTCACTGTTCTTGTGGGAAAATCACAACTAAAAATTCCCAATCATGATAGAGTAAAATGGAGTTAACTAAAGAGAGAGGGTAAAATAGAATATAGGTATGAGTTTTAGTTATATAAATATGTGGAAAAATCAAGTAAAACACATTTGAAAATTTGATAATTTAGGGGGTTCTGAGTCACAAAAATGACACATGAGAGGGATTCTTAATCACCTAGGTGAAATGAGTATCAATTAAGGGAATCGAATAATTAAAAAAAATTACAAAGGAAATTCCAAAATTCCACTTGTAAAAATCACTCATAGAGCCTACTTATTACCAATTAAAGTCTCATTGACTTCTAAGAGTAACCACATGGCCTCCCACCACACTATCAAGCTAATTGTGTACTTGGTACCGTTCCACTAGGTACATGATGAAACATAACATTATAAATTATAGGTTGTTTTTTCTTCTGCACTATTAAAATCTATAATCTTTAATGAAACATAAAAAAATCTATAAAAAATAACATTATTCCCCCATTAGTCCAAATATAATGTCATTATTTACATGAAAATTTCCCCTTTATGTAGAAAAAAATATTCATATTATTCTATATATTTATGACTGAAAATAAAAACAAAATACTCATTAATAAATTCATTAAGGGAAGAAGATGATAAATATTCTATTTTTTATTCCCAGATAACTTTTTATGAATCAACTAAAATCATTCCATAATATTAAGAGTTTTTATTATGAGTTTTTTCACAAATATGCTGATACTTATATTTATTTTCATGCCATATTTGTCCCACCACAATGAAAAGGTAATGATTCGAAAATGGTTTTGTCAATGTTATTGGAAAAATATTTATTTGGGAAGAATGTTATTATATAATGAACCATGATATTATAATTAATTATGAGTATGTAATATTATAATGTTATTCAGGATAATTTTTATTATGAATCAATGAATTATTTAATTTAACAAATATTTTCATACGTGATTTAATTATTTATAATTCCAATGGAACCACATGATAACAAAATGTTTTTGGAAATAATATTTTTGATTACTCCATTATTTATGTTATGATCCATTCATTGAAATATTTTAATGATTTAGTATTATGGTCGACACATATCCTCCTCAAACAAGATTCATTGAAATAATAAAACTTATGAATGGAGTAAAAGTTGGTTGTATTGATGAAGTGTGTTATATTGATGTCAATGAAATTTGGTAATAAATTATGTTTTCTAAATTTATTTTGAAATAAAAAATTCAATAAATGAGAAAGTGTGGATACTCTATGTATTTAATGAATTATAGAGTATTTTTCCCCAAAATTTATAGACTTTAATAGATGAATACAAATAAAATTTCATCAATGGAACATGTAAATTGTTTATAATTTTCATTCTCATGGACATATTTATATAATATATATTCTTATCAGTAGGGAAAAAATAAAATTTTGTCTATTTATCAATAAATGTAATGTGATAACCTTGTATTAATTTTTAAAGGGACCATATGGGTATAGAAAACCTCAAGGAGAGAGAAATGTTATTTATGGACATTGTTCTTTTACCAATAGTGGCCAATGCAGAACTCCATGAACAATAATAAGGATCCAAATAAGGTTGAAATGTTATAAATAACCTAACATTAAGGATAAAAACTCAACACAAATAGGAGAAAACTTTTATAGAAAATGATTAAAAATGATTATGGTTATAGAGAATGGTTTAATATGATGTGGGGGTGTGATGAACCCATTATATCATGGGATATTTTCATGTTTCACCAACATTATAGAAGTAATTAGAACTATATTATTTCATGATTGAGTTAGTTTGATCATAGAGTGATAAAACAGGAATATAATACAGAGGATGAATATTGAACAAATAAAATGATAGGTTCTATAGTAGTATTATTGAGGGTCTCTAGTGATTAAGGATATTCTTCTCATGAAGAAATCAAATATCGTGTTAGCAGGCTGGGAATGAGGCATAAATATCATTACAAAGGAGATGGGTCGTTTTTGGAATTTTATACACTCCTTACTAATAGTAGTGATTTTTTTTAATCATTCAAACACATACCGAACAAAGTATGTTATATGGGAAGAGGGTATGTAGAATGTTATAGGAATTACGTGGTCCAAAATTGAGTAAGGTTATATTATTATCAAATTTTTATGGGGTTCTATGTAGGTGAATATTTATTTCTTGTCTCAAGGAAGATGGGTCAATAATCACTATGTTTCCTCCAATAATAGTAATAAATCAATATATTGTTCAACAAATGTTGTGAAATGTTTTCATGCAAGCATGGGATTATTATTGAAATACATGTCATGAATTAGGAATTATGGGAATAATTATAGCAGGGGAAAGTGGGATATAAACTCATTTTTTTTATTCAATTGGAGGATGTTGACATGGCTATCACTATATTTTTTATAAAAATTGGAATCAAGACAATAATTTAAATATTATAATTTTCATTCCAATATTGGATTGGAATGATATGAAACTCATTTTTATACCCCGTATAGGAGATCATAGTATTTTATGTAGTGTTATAGTGTATTCCTACAGTAAAAAACAGGACAAAAATTTGTATCCCATACACTATGAGTTCTTTTATAATGACGACACTCAAAGATATTATTGAGATAAATAATCTGTATATCACTAAAAATCGTGGAATTCTAGGAATTACATCACACATTGTTTTTATAATGATTATGAAATGATATTTCTCTTATGAGTGTTATATATGTGGTAGCTTCATCTTAGGGTTGATTTATGGAATGGAATTTGAAACATGAATCAAGGAAGCCAAAAACGATGGAAAATATCATTTAAAATTTGGGAATTTTATCCTAGGATAGGTTTTCGAATAATAAATAATTCATTGGGGACCACTATATATAGTTGACTCTCATTAATGTAAATTAGGGAATATATTGTTGATTAATCCAATAAAATTAATTATAATGATGGTTAGAATATATGTTATTATATTTAACATCATATATAATTATTAGAAATATATTAAATAGATATTACCTTGTTTATATTATTATTCTATAAGACTCTAAAAAAATCATTCCAATTGACTATAATATTTTATTATCAATGGAAACTAGAAACATGAATGAAATAATTTTAGGAATTATCCAAAATATCTCCAACAATATTCTTCTTAAATAAAAACCTTCTATTATCATTATACCTAATATCATTCTTCATAACCTGATGAAAGTGGAAACATAAGAAGGGGTGATCTTAGATACTTAGTGAAAACACTGAATATATTAATTAATGTTCTTATGTTATAATTAGTTAAGTACAAGGGTATGAGAACAAGATCATATCTTATGAATTTAATATATAATCAATCATAATCATAAATCATAATTCAATGAAAAAGTAATTTTTCCAAATATATGTCATGTGTAATATCATAATGAAAAAATCTTGTTCCAAGATGCATAATATTAGCCTATATCATATCAATGTGTTGAAAGCATATATTTAAAATATAATAGCGTTGTGGAAATTAATAAAAACCAATAGTTCCTCTCATCTTATTATGGTAATGTTTTTGGATACCCACATAACATTTATTAACATGAAACTATATCAATAAATAATATTTTAAACAATTCATAATATGAATTGTTACATGATTAATGTTTTGAACATGAAACAAGTATAACAAATAAAATTGTAATCTAACGAGATATAAAGTTTTACCAAATATATTGTAAGAATCTATAATTCTTTTTAATCCTATATAAAAATAAAAATCATATATATGTATGGAGAAATATCATAAAAATAATCAACATAACATATATTTTGGAAATGTATCATGTTTTATAACGATTTCATCATAACATAATTAACCTAAGTGAAAGAAAAAATATGCATAGGATAACACTTAAAACATCATAATGATAATCCTTTCACATAAAAAAATCCATGATATTATAAAATTATGATCCCATTGAAGAATAATAGTCCATAAACAATGTTAACATATAAGGAAAATACCATTAAAAATGAATTTGAAAATTTCTTTTATAACATAGAAAATATAATTTTCATTTGGTATTATTAAAAACTCAAAATACCTATAATTTCAAAATAAATATTTTTATTTAGAATATAATTGGAAAACTATAATGTAATTTTCAATGTAAATAAACATCATGAAGGTGGGAAAATCCACTTATGTCGTATACATTAAAGGAGAAAATATTTTCAATCTTTTATCAAAATTCAAATGTGACCAACAAATAAAAAAATAAAATTATTCCATTTAATCATTATTAAATAATATTAATGGTATTAATAATAATAATTATCAAAAAAATTATAGAGAAAAATTCAATAAATTTTTTTAAAGAACAAGGACATTGAAGAAAAAGTTCATCAACTAAAAATAAACAAGCATGATTTTTCAAAAACAAATTTTCTAAATCATGTTAAGTGTGAAGGAAATGATAATTTCAAAAATAGTTTTAAATTAAAGTAATATACAAAGACCAAGATAATATATTGGGTTTAAATGATAAGTTCCATATAATTTCTCCAAATGTAAATTTATCATATTCAATCCCAAAAAGAATGATATTATAACATTACCCCTTACTACATTGGTAAATTATTGATTGTAAACCCCTAAAGTAAATAACATCAAATTAAACATAAAAGATCATTAATATAAATATATTCATGATATAAAATTATACATAGGATGTAAATACCCCATATAAACAGAAATAGGTTCATAACATGAAACATACGTCGATGAAATAATATTGGGGTGAAGAACTATTATAGTTTTTCTAATGTATAAATGAAAAAAATTATAAATTATAGGAACATATGTATACTTATAAATCCCCAAACATTTCATCATAAGTATTACATAATTAATTCATTTCTAGTATAAACCCATCACTAACCGTTTTATGTTACTTTAGAACAATATTATTACAATGGTTATAATTAATTCTGAACAAAAATAAATTTGAATTTAAAACACAATTTTAATTATGATGATTCAAAATATGGAATCCATTTTACAAGATTCAATGTAAATATTTCATGGAAATCCATTATAAATAACTTTATATAATTAAATAGAAACCATTTTAGGAAAAATACATTGTAATGAATGAAAACTACTTTAATCAAATACTATTGCTTATAAAAATCATCAGATGATGTTAATATATTTGAAGGAATATATAATTTACAAAAATAAGATAAATTTTTCTCAAATACTGATTAATTAAACTTATTAAGTTAATATTCATTACACATAATAAATATTATTTTCTGAAAAAATAACTATTTTCAAATTCAAATTCTTTTATTATCTGTTATATAAAATTTATAATCAATATATGAATTTCAATTAATTTTTTCAAATTAAATACTGATATATTCTTTAATAACCCTATTTCATTATTAAAGATGAAACATAATATAATTTATATCACAATACATTTGTATATTGATCTTTGAACATAATGTGATGATATTTTCTTAATTTAAAATTGAGTAACCATTTCCTACACATTAATCAGTACATTTTCTAATATGAAAAATTATATGGATATGTTTTAAAATCTAGTTTAACCTATTTGTATCTATAAATCCAATTACTATGTTATAATAGTCATATTTGATAATAATATTTCAATACCATATTGTAGTTCATTTAATCTCAATGTTTCTTATAATGAAAGATAACAAGAAAATTAATTTAAAGATAAATATGATGTAAAATAACATGGTGTTACATTCTACCCCATTTTAATTATCTATAAATCTAAATTATATGACTACTATACTTATAAATATGGATACTTATACAACATATTCTTCTCATATTCGCATGTAGCTTCCACAAATGTATGGTTTCACAATAAAGTTTTTACTAGGAGAGTGGTATTATTATAAAAATATTATCTCTTCAATCAAGAATATCCAAATGTTTTTCCTCATTAGATTGATCATGATATAGTTTTATGTCCTATGATTTCAGTTCATTTAAAGTATGAGGTACATAATTTCGGAAGAGAGATTCCTAGAACACATCATATAAATTAGAGAGGATTGGTGGAATTATCAATCGATAAGATATATTTATCATATGATCAATAATGTTAAGGGGACTGATATATATAGGGATCTACTTAACTATATTCCAAACATCAAAACCTTCTTATGAGGGTATATTCATCGGAATACATGTTCACTGAAATTGAAATATAGATGTCACATATGATTGAATTTAAAACTTTTTTTTTGATTATGGGATACCCTAATTTACCATCAAATAGATATAAACATATATTCCCTTTACTCATCTATATTTTGTCCTAATAGATTTATTTTAGCAAAATTATCCGTGTACATTGAATTTTTACACATCTATCTATAAAATTACCCATAAGAAGTAATTTTAGTGATAATGAGAATGGTATTTTTGTATAAAAACTCTACTAGTTTATGGTGTTTATTTGAAAAAAATACTTAAAATCAAAAGAAAAATCTATCAACTAATATCCCTAATTTTGAATGGCCCTGTAAGTATCACTATCATTATAAATATGATAAAAATTATAAAAGGACAACAATATATTAAAATATTTTCGAAGACTTCTCTAAAAACTCAAGGTAAACCATATATCTTAATCATATGTGTTTTAGAGTGGTACTACATGAAATCATTAAACTTTCTTAATGAATATCCTAGAAATATGATCAAGAGTGTCACAAACTATACCATGTGTTATGTAAACTAGACACAATATCTGAATCATTGCAAGGACTAAAGGGCAATCCCGATCCCCAACGGATGGAATCAATTCCTAGGCATCATCAAATAACATTTGGAATGATTTATCCCATAATAAATAGAACAATATATTTTTAGTAAATATATAATAAATAAAACATTCCAATCCAATGTCATATAGTGGAAGAAAAAAAGTACAATTCAAATACATGCGCCAAACCAAGAAGGGTGAAATGAAGTACATGTTCAATTGATAGACCTTCTCCATGGGATATATGGTTCAACATATGATAATAAAAAAATGGAAAACCATCAAACCACTAACATTGATACTCAGCACAACTATGAATTACCATTTCCTTAACCCCTTTAGATAAAACTATATCTACACACACCCAATGGTTTGTGCATGATGTGGGAAAAAAATGCCAGTAGGATTCCACCATTTGAAATATAAGTAGTCTTTATAATTAATAACATTTTTGGTTATATATAGAATGAAAATTTATAAAATAGTACTTTAAATACTTTTATATAAACCATTAAAATTCACTCTTTTCACAATAGATTATAAAAGATGAAAAATATACCATTATAATAGAAGTTACTAATTAACCATTTGTTAATGAATTTATTAATAATCAACCCAGTGGGTGACTAATAAAAAATAGTACATGGGTAGGTACATTTGAAAATATATAGGCTCCTATAACATTAGTGATCAAATTTCTAAGTGTGGAAAAGTCCCTAGAACATAGGCCTATGGATAGTAGAACACACCAATATGTGAATCCAATGTTGAAAATAATATTAAAGAGTTATAGATTTTTTCTAGTCTAGGTAGTTTCAAGCTATCCTAGTTTTCTTTTCCAAATATATCCACCTCATATGTACCTTAGGATCCCATGTTCCAAAACCCACACATTAAGGATTTCAATTTCCCAAATTCACCACACTTAGAGGCTTTACCACAATCACTTTTTTTATTTTATTAAAATGAATCTTTGAGGGTAAGTGGTAAACTATATAACTGCCTCCATCATCAAGTCACACCCATATAAATCACACATTATAGAGTTCAAAATTTAAAAAATAAAATAAGAAATTCACCACACACTTATAAAATTATTTCAAAATTCATAAAAAACCATCATCAAAGACAATCCCATAAATCCAGCAGAATGATGAAACTGCGTTCCCATCCCAAATCATGCACCACATAACTATAGACCGATATCCAACTTTGTTAGATAAATCCACCACCTGAGACATCATCACAGTCATCACATACTGACCATATCCCTTTTTCACTATCATGGTCGTCACATCATTCAATTACTATCGACATCATAATTAATGAGTCTTCACCGTCATCAAATTATCCAACGTTCACCGCTAGCACTGAAAATATTCTCAGACTTTGATCTACCACCACATCATCATCATTATTCCAACATCCACCTAGAACTTTGAATCCATCAACGACATCCAATCATAGCCACTGACACATCTTCTCACCACCAAAAACCAATATCAGAGAACGAAACCATTATCGTAGATCACAATACACCATCAAGGAAGAAAAACAATATATAAAATGAAACTGGGGTAGTAATCCTAAACAAAACTGAAATAAGAGGAAACTAGGAATGAAACCAGAATAAGAAGAAAATTAAAGAAAGTAGACCTGGGGGACTCTACAACTTCCGAGCTGCAAGGCCCAAAACTCCCATGTATTCATCTCTAGAAATATGACTTGGAGAGGAGCCGTGGAATGATAGGTCCAAGAAAGGTGAGGTGGTGGAGGATAATGCCCTAGGAAGATACCTTAAGAAATCCAATCATGAAAAAGAGGAACTTGTTAATGAAACCCTAGCAAGAAGAACCAAAACTGGAGTGTCTCTAAATATGATGTACACCAAACCGATTTCCCAAAACATTGAAGTATCCCTCGCTCAAAATCTTACCTGGAGAGGAGTAGAAAAATTTAAGATGAAATCATATTAGATTTATATTGGGAGAAACCAAATATCCTCATGGTATATGGAGGAAAAATGAGGAGGGAAAACCTAGATAGGAGCGAGCGATAGAGAAGAAGCGACCAGGATAAAACACAACCCAGAGTGAGAAAGGGAGAGAAGAGAGAACCTAAAAGGAGTGAGGAATATGATTCATCACCACTAGGGGATGTCCCGATCACTAGGAGGTAGAAGGAGAGCTGAGATCTCGAGAGCACTAGGAATGTGAGTATCCACACTCATTACAATACTTAGAGGCATTCATTTCCATGGTTTATATAATTTAAAGGGAATACAACACATCTATACTAAAGATGATAAAATTCACAATAAAATATATTATGAAATCTATTCACATTTTCATTATAGAATAGGGAGTAAAATTTATATAATAAACTAATATGATATAATTTCATGAATAATAGATCATTCATATAACATGTTAGAAAAAAATTAAATTTATTAAGCAATCATGTTTCAATAAAAAATTATTTTCATGAAACCACCCACCTCAAAGACTTGGTATTTATATAAACAAATATTATTCACACCAAGAGGAAGAATAGAAAAAGGAAAGGACGAAACAAGGAGAACCATATTGTGGGACATATATTTATAAAACTCTATATTATCATATAGAATAGAAACCAATTACTTTAAAAATTTTAGGAGAAGTGAAAATAGTTCTAGTTAGATCTGGTCTCTACATTCACCTCTCGCAACACATCTGATCATGAAAAATCAATATATCTAGCCATAACAACCCCAGTATATAGTTATTTCAATCATGCTGGAACCAATATAGTTGAGATTCTATGACGTAGGAGGATGTATAAGAACATATATATTATTCATAGAATCAAAAATAAATTTTCATATTATTTAATTCATGTTTCTGGGTTAGGACACATGGTTATAAAAATAGTGCACTTGTTTCATTCTATTGATGATAGTGACATATTTTGGTTTCACAATTAATCTAAATATCAAACATGTATGAAAAATTCCACAATACTAAATAAAAAAACTAACATGGTTTCTTTATAATTTCATATTGTTTGGCATAAAAATTCACCAACCATACACATCCCCATAAACATCTATAAACTCAAAAAAATAACTCAGAATAACCTAAGAACATTTTAAAACAAAAGATGATAAATAATGAAAAAAACATTCAAGAAAGTAATATTGTAATGTGACATTTATCAACACTATATCTATTTTAATCCTAAAAATGTCACACTAATTAAGATCAGTGAAATAAATTTTAATACCATTCCACCTCATCATTGATTCCAATTCCTACATTTTGTGTGATTTTTTATGTCCCCACAATACTCAGACCAATGAATTTGACTTCCCAAGGATTATATTTTCATGAGAATACAAATTATGAACCATTATTTCAGTTGTCAATATATATAGGTTTCGATTAAATCTCATCCTAGTTTAGGAAATAAGGTGTATCTTTATTTTAGTTTATATTCTAAGACACATTAGAAACATTATGGATCGATGTGGGATAAGAATAAAAATCTACTGGATAAGACACTTTTCCAATCCATGCAATGATCTCAAAACATACCATGTATCACATATCTAATTTAAATTAAATTTAAAAATGATGATGACCTAGTTGAGGTGAATAATTCATGAGATTTTAGAAACATACTAAAAATTACAGAGCATCGTGCATAATATCCATAGACTATTTATGGAAACCATGATCCATTTATAGCCTTTATTCAATATTTGGATTTTACACTGACATATCCCAAACAATTATTTTCACCATAATATAAATTTCATCCTTCTATGAAAACAAATATATTAATTACACATTCATGTACACAAATCCTCAATATGATCCATTATGATAGATGGCTAGTTTCTATTATTACATGTGGGCTCTATCAGTCCAATGTAGATTTTCCAAGGGACAAAAAAGTCCATCAATTGGCACTAAGAATATCCTCAAAAATATGATTGGCTCACTCTTTATATTCTTCATTATAATGACAGAATACTTTGATAGGAATAAAATGATAACCAATCTTCTCCTAGAGGTATTTCCTAATACATTAGGTAAACCGAGAATCCATATAAAAAATAATAACATAAGAAACCCCAAAAATCTAAAATCCTTAACCTTGGTAGAATTTTGGATCAATACAATATGAACCAAATCTTTTAGTTGATAAATCTATAGACACATGGAATTTTATTATGTGCTATTATATAGATACCCATTGATAAAATATATAAACATCACATACCCTTACTATAAGAGAACCTGGGGATGGTGAATCAAGCTAAAAGGCTTTTGGATTTCAACCTAGAAATGAGACACAAAATTGGATATATAATGTTTCAAAGATAAACAACAAAATTGATTATAAATGTTTTAGTAAATATATTTACACTAGGATAAATTGAACACTCATAAAAGTTTCATATTTCTATCAAATCTTTCAACCTAGATAAAGGAATGAAAAAAATAATTCTGAAATAAAGATTAACTGTCAAAGAGAGAGACCACATGGAAATATATTCTAAACACTATAAAAGTTTATAATAATAATAAAAAATATTTACCCCTTTATTAATCTAGAAAAAAAAACTCAAGAAGAGATGAAATTAAACTAGAACTATCCATAACCACATAATTATATACCTTTATCACATCTATTTTAATCTAATCCAATATTACAATAAGAATCCATTTTTATTTTGAATCCACAGCTGATTGAGAAATAAAAAGTATACTGAATGTGTTTAGAACTATATTCCCATTTGATTAGGTATATGCAATGTCAATATTGATATAATGAAGATTCTCCACCCACCACCTTTTCAAAACATTCATGTGATTATAAGAAATTATGGTACATAAACCCTTAATCTAAAAATTAACACTGAACCTTTACCGGCTGAAGTAATTTCTCTAACTCTTATGATCATGCATAGATCTTATATCTTATAAATCATGGGTGGTGTAATTATTCTCATATATCCTAAACATATGAGATACATAGGCCACTATATGATCTTTTGGCATTAAAACACATCCCAATATACCACCTAAAGAATCAAAAAATTCATTATAGTTTTTTTATATAGTCTATAATATTCAATGTAAATTTTTAGGATAGAGTTTTTTTAGATTCATAAATGGAGGAATGACACATAGAATACATTTTTAATTTTTCAACATTCCTCATAATGATATTTAATAGTGATTCAGTCATTAAAAATTTAGTCATAAACTGCCGATAATATCCTAACAAAACCTAAAAGAATTTAATTTCATAATTTTTTTTGGATCCAAACATGATAAGAGAATTATATATATCCTAGAATTAATTTACATTTAATTTTGTAAAACCACATGTCTAATGAACCTAATATAATAAATCATGAAATTAAATTTCTATAACATTTTATAAACGTGGGGATCCCACAGGATTTATATAATGAGTTTCTAGTGATGCTCATTTACTTCTTCTATTCACAAGTAATGTAGATTTTCATCCATTAATACCATGATAAATGAATCATGGATTTGGTGGAAAAAATTAATTATCAATGCTATAAAAATAGTTTGATCATTATTAAAAACAAATGAGGTAAAAATAAATTCAACGTGGCCATATCTTATCCTAAATGTGGACATTATAATATCAAAATACATAACTATGATTTGAAAATATCATGAACTAATGATGATTTTTGTAAACCAAATTATCCCATTTAATTGATCAAACCCCCATTCGACACAGAGTAAAATATAATTATTCATTAACATCACCCAATTACGATTATGGTTACTAACTCACAAACAGAGATTCCAATCATCATTTTTAGTGAAAATCCCACAGGATTCCCATAGAGATATAGTATCATGAATTTAACCTTAAACAATAAAATAATTAAACCAAAGATTCAATTACATAAATTTTTCTATGTCTATATATTATGATAAAATTGATATTGAAAAAATTCTTGACATAAAATAGAATCAAAACACAACTTCTATCTATGGTGGAAGACCTAAGAAACCAGTTTGAATCACTTTATGAAATTTCTTACCAATAAAGGGTGATCATAACCCATATATTCATCACTATGATCAATTAAAAATAGTAAATAAACATTCAAAATTAAAATAAAGCAGATCGATCTAGACTAGATCATAGATCTCATTCCCCTAGAAACACTATGGAGTTCCCATAGAAGGTCTTAAAGAGAACCCAATGATTATAGGAATCAATATCTCCTCTATGGGAAACTAGAAAATCCATCTCGAGGATAAACTCTATGATATCTAAGTTAAGAACAAGAAAATACCAAACTAACTCAACTATTGATATTAAAATTAAATATAAAGGAGATAAAAAACCTAACTCCTTTATAAGATACATTATCAAAGTAGTAAAAAATATCATGACATTTTATAGATTTTATATAATATTGAAAATATAGGTCTCTATATAGGAAATGGACAAACCTACAACTAATAAATCACTCATAAAAATGAATAAAAAAATACAGTATATATCACATTTATAGTACCCTCATTACCATTCATTAGAGACTCATCCAATTAATGTACCTATTTTATTCCCAAAGAATGTGGCTAAAACCTAGTAATATTTGAAGTATATGACTACACCAGTGATCCATTAGGCGATGAAAAAACTATATAATTTAAAGGTGTATAAAAATCATGATAAAACATATGTATGTTTCCTCGATTTCCACACATATTATAATATTTAGTTGTGGTGGGGAATTCACATCCAATTTTTCTCCCATTACATACTAGTTGAATGACTAAGGACCAATTTTAACTTCTTCCGATGGTGTGGCATATGGCCACATTGGGGAGACACTTGTGCCACCATTAAAAACCTCTTTCTTCTTATACTTCATTCAATATGATCCCCTAAATATAATAATATACTAAAGATAAATCCTAACCAATAGTGACCTTCTTGATAGGATAATATCATCCATCATATTTTTATCCACCACATCTGCATAGGTGGAATGATTTAGTTTATAATCTTGAGATCCAATATTTATTCACAAGACTAAATGAAACCTCTATGAATTTATATTTTCACTTAATATAATCTCAATATAGAAAGGAATGTTTTTGAAAAAATGTATGTCGTACTCTATTATAGTCAGAACTACATTTTTATTGTTGCAGAAATCCATGGATTTATCCATTGTTTACAATTATAGGAAAAAATGTTGAAGAAATATGATCTTGAATTTATCCTAATATAAAAATTAATGGTTATTTTATTGAACTATTATTTCCCACCATATCATTATAGTGTATTAAAGAATAAATGTGGGATATTTAACATTTATATAATATTATGTTTCCAAGAAGTCAAAAATGTACTTGAATATATATGTCTATTCTTGCACTTCATGGGGAACATTTTTTTCTTAGAATGATGGTGTATTTTAATGGAAAAAATTATAAGATATATATTTTTCTCATATAGTCCCGGATTTCACTTTTCTATCTTAATTCTAGGCCAGGACAAGAGAATGGCCCATAGAAAGAAATGATCACACTAATGCTTCAACAAGATTCTAATTGACTAGAGTAATTCCCCATAGAACATACACTATATCTCTCTCCTAGTGAATTTTTATATGCCTTATTGGGGAAATTATACTACATAAAATAATAAATGGAGACCATCAGACATGTGAGAAAACTTATTTTTAACTATGTTAAAATAAGAAAAAAACTAAAATTGGATTAAAATTAAATATAAGAGAAACATATCTGAATATCCAGTCATAAATGATGGATTGTTACCAAGTGTGTTGCCCAAGAACTCTATCCTATTTTATCCTATATATCCTAAATATCTTATATCCATTATACCAAAAGATACCAAGAGTTTAATTCCATGGGAAATGAAACCATTATTTGATACCAACTTTTTCTTGAACAAAACAAGTTCATCTCTAAAATGGATAACTGAGCCAACACAGGGAATATACTGAAAGGTGTTCGTGATCAAAATTAGATAGAGAAATGATCTTAGGAATCCAGAAGTACCTTTGGGAATGATTTATCAAAAAATATGCTAAATAAACAAAAATATTCATATAAAAATGATAGAAAACCAGAAAATCCAACATTAAAAATGGAAGAAAAAAAGCATAAGGCATATACATGTGTTAAATTGAAACTGGTAAAATAAAGTATAAAAAAATATAAAACCATCTCGATGTGGGTTATCATTCCATAATTTCACCATTGAACTCTTAGTCCGAACTAATAGGGATACCTGTCAACACCATGACGCACCTTTTTCTGAAATATATTAGATAAAAAAGATATATAGTCATCAAACAGTATTATCCCTGTTTGGGTAAAACATACCCAATATTATCACACAATATTCTATTATAAGTATTTATAAGAAACCAATTTTTATCATTTAAATAATGAAAATTCATAAATTATAGATTTACATATTTTTCAATATAGCCTGAAAATTCAACCATTCTATAATAGTTTAGAAAAAATTTATAATAAACCATTTTCAACGAATTTCTAATAAACCATATCTAAATTCTTATATAAACATTCAATATAATAGTATAAAATGGAAACTAGTCCTATTATAGGTTAGTTTGGGGATATCTAGGATTATAACACATCAGTGATCAAATGACCAAGTCCACAAAAACCCTAGAACAAGATCATTCTGATAAGGGACACCAAAACAAATAAACCCCCAACCAAAATAATGTTCAATTGACATTTATTATTTTTCCATGCTTACTATCCATAACCATCCTAGTGATATTGTCCTTATATATCCCAATCCAATGAAACTTATATTCCCTTATAACATATCCCACAAAAGGAGACATTCAATTTAAAAAATATCCCATTTTAAGGATATTATTTTAAATATTTAGTTTATTTCAATGGAATACAACACATTTATAATCAAACATCCCAAATTCAAAATAAACCATGATTTAAAATATATATTAATTATAAAAATATAAGTTTAAATTTATTTTATAAATGAATCCAAAGTATTAAAATTTAAATATTAATAAATAAGGAAAAAAAATTTCAATACCAATCTGAAATGTTCATGAAAGCATTGATTAATAATGAAGGTATTTTCATGAAGGAACACACATAAATCACTTGGAATCTTTACAGATGAATGAGACCAATTATAAGAGGAACCAAAAGAAAAATAGATCCCTAAAACATGAAACCTATATCACAAATCAAGTATTGAACCAACTATAGATCATTAGAGACAATAAAAACCACTTACCAAGATAATTCTTAAATAAACACACAATGATATTGTTTGACATGGTCTTTACCTTATTATCTCACCAAAAATCTTTATGGAAACCCATTAGATAATTACAAAACCCATATATCTATCCATAAAATAACTGATATATTGTTCCTCAAATGAAAATGTTTTGAAATCTTGAATAATGAGGAGAAAATATTTAATGGCCACTTACCTAAATATTCCTTGATCTAATACCACATGATCCATAAAAAACACTATATTGAAAATTTTTGATCTCCCAAATCACTATGTGGAGTAGATATAGATAATATCCTATGTTTAATGAGGATGAATAAGACTGATAGGATGTCTTTTGGGTTATGAAAATAATTATTGGATTATTTAATTAATATCTCATGGTCTAGCCACATGGTTTATCATATCGTGCACCAACTATGAACGAGTTTATATCCATTGAATATAGTCTCACAATTTTTTTTCATAATTTTTTTTATTCAGGTGTTAATTATGTGAACGTACACTATACAACCCATGAAAATTTTACCTTTTCATGATAATGTTACATGGTTTAGCCATACCATCCACTATCCTTACAACAGAACTGAATCCTAAAAAGTGTCCCAAAATTCAAATGGAATAACCCAAGAATAACTAAAAAATAAATAAATTTAAAAATTAATATAATTACCTAAAATATAAATTGAATTATGATAAATAGATACATCTTATCTTATAGTATTGAAATGTATTGACTTTCTGAGTTGATTAACTTCAATTGAAATAAATTATAATTGTTAGATGTATTAGGGAGTCTGGTTTTGAAATCCATGATGATATATTCTCTATTCTATTGTGGTATTAGTATTTTTTAACATCCCATTATTCTTATGATTTCATCCATGAAATAATTAAATACCATACATAGAGATATATACTCTAAAATATCCCTTTTCATGTTATCCTACCGAAAATACTCATTTATATATATATACATCCTCATGATTATACGATGAAAAGAGTATAATGAGTCATGTTATTTATCCAACAACTATTTTAATAGATCTATTATTTATGGGATACATACATATTTCTTAAACAAGATTGTTCCATTAATATCATTATTGAATATAGGAACAATCTTTACCATCAATTAAAGAAGTGTATATTCTATATACACCTCATTAATCTTCACACAAACTAATGGCTGAAAATTTATTTGATAATGATAGAGATATTCTACAATGATTATGATTTCACAGTCTATCATATATGAATCCATAAGTATTATATCTCTCAAAATCATTTTCATGGTAAAACTAGCAATGACCATTTAACTTAGATAATTATCTTCCTTTTTCTCTTTCCTAAGGTTGTAGTGTATTAAGCAGTCAAAATCATTAATAAACTCCAAATGTATCCTTTTGGGAATATTTAACTCTTTCTATGTGAATATATACTTCATGATTTTTTGGATCAGAATATGTATCACACCTTTCACCATATAAAACATAACTCCATATATTCAATGTTGGGTCTCTTCTAAACTATTTTTGATATAAAACCCTTATGATTATGTAATAAGACCTATATAAAGTATGTAATTTCAATGTTTATTTCATGTTATCGATCACACATATAGATTATCATCAAAATGATTCCAAATATCAAATGTCACATACCTTCTAGGGAATATAACATTACATCTATATAAAGAGATCTAAACATTTCTCAAAGTCCCATTAAATTAACTTAAAGGAATAATAATAAAATTTACAAGGAACACATTCATTAAAATTTCAACATGATATCCCAAACACAAGATTTGATGATATATGTTCCGTAATTGTCCACATGAACAGTTGTGATAGAATTGGACCTTAAACTTATCAAGGTCTAGTATTTAGCCTTTATAATAGGGAATTGACTTAGTTATTTCCCAAGTTCCATGTGTTTAAGAAAATTAATTATTATTGGTTTCTTAGGAGATAAATGTTTTACTCCTTTAAAATATTTATTTTTCAATTTTCCTTTAGCTACTATATGACCTTAGTTTCTAAACAGAAAATATTATCTTATGACTTTGAGACATTTCAAAGGCTTATTCTTCCAACATTATTGGAATAAAATAAATTGAATATTCATTTTACCATGGTATTCCTCAACTAAACAACTATAAAACTTATTTACTATCTTATTAGGTTTGTCAAGAAACTAAAAAATGTTTAGGATGATAATCATAAATTAAGGTAGTTGGTTTTGTATTATTACAATATTTTTCACTCCACCTTTAATGTTGATTAGTTTCTGATTTGTAAATCTACCATATTTTCTTCTACTACCATTATTAGCATGGTTCCTCCTGTATTCATCCATTTTCTATCACCAAAAGAATAATTTGATTATAAAACATCTATAATCCATGTATGAAATCATATGATGATGAAAATTATTATTATTTCATAAAAAAATATGGTAGTTTATTATCAATCCATGAAATTTTAAATTATTTCTATAACATATTATATTATCATAAGTTTTCATAGGTTTTATCCAATCATTCATCATAATTATTTTTAAAGATAATTTAAATTAACTAATATATATCCCCTTGGAGAGTCAATTTTGGTGTTTAGTTAAGTGTCTTTGACATTTACTTTCTGAATATGGAGTAAAAAATAAAACAAAAATTTAAGGATTATTACCAAATTGGGAATTTATGTCAGGGAATGTATTCAATTATTTGTATCCAAACAAGGATATCATTATTTTAAACCACATAATATCCACTTAAATGAATCTTCTATATGGTATCCTATAAATAATCTTATCCCTATTGTTTTCAGTAATGTTTTCTAATCCTAATCACTAAAAACCAACTAAACCATACTCTAATAAAATATATTACAACCTATTAATTTGATATATAAATAAAGAATCCTTTTAGATTAATATTAATTATATCTCATAATAATAAATGATCAGGGAATATACATGTTTTGATTCATTGGATACTAGATACATATAAAACTTATTATCTTGAATGGTCCCCAACATCATCCTCATTATTCACCACTTATAGTACCCATATAGTCTTATCATATTGAATATCATTCTTCCTAACTCAGATAAAGTAGAAAAAAATAATCGTAGATATCAGATACATAGTAAGGGAAAATGTTAGAGATATAATATAATGATCATAAGTGAGCATAAGATATGTATGATGGAATTTGAGCATTGTAATAACATATAAAAATCTTACCTAATTATTAATGCACAATAATCATGATTCATGGGACATATATTTTATCCCAATATATGAGATTTGAAAAATCATGAATCCAAAATTAGGATCCCTAAATAATAACCTTGTAATATATCATAGGAATGTGTAACAAATATATAAAAAGGAAATCAATGAATTATGAACAATTATAAAAACCAACATGTCCATTTAATAAATTAAATACATGTAATTATATAAGTGTATAAAATATAAATTCATTAATTTAGGACCAAACATAAAAAATTCAAATATTCCATATTATGAAATGTTCTATGTATAGTCTTGTGAATATGAAATCATGTTCATGCATAACATAGTTATATCTTGAGATATAATTATTTTCCTAATACTTTTATTGTATATAAAATTATAACAAAAAATTATAATAAAAACCATATATAAGTTTTCCAAAGGATCATAATAATAACCACCTTAACATTACCTAAGAAAAAGAAATGGGTTCTATAATGATTCTATAATAAAGTAATTTACCTGAGTGAATGAAATGGGTTTCATAGAATCATCCATAAGACATCATTAAAATAATAATTCTAGACAATGGGAGAACATATCCCTATCTAATAATAATAAACTTAAAGGATATTTATAAATACCAAAAATTCCATTAAAAGTGAATTTAGTCTGTTAATGAAATGAAATTAAAATGTAATTATCCATAGGTAATTTAAAAAATAAATATTTAAAGAATTTTTATAATATTACTTTATTATAAAATAACCATCCCATATTTTAAAGGATTAATCAAAGATATTAATGATAAAAATGACAGGAATATCCATTCATACTATATACATTAAAATAGAACATTTATCTCACACATTTATGAAAAGACTGAAGTTGGATGATCGTAAAACATTTTAAAATATTACATTTCATCATTTATAAACAAAGTAAAATTTAATGAAATTATTTAATAAAAATTATTTATTTATAGATAAAAACATGTATAAAACATTTTGATGAACATTGATATGGAAGAAAAAGTTGTCATCCAAAAATAAAATAAGTTTGGTATTTTTTAATATCATTTTCCCGATCATATAAATAATAAAATAGAGAAAAATGTTACTAGTACATAAAAATTCAAGGAATAAAAATATGATATGAATGTATGTGTGGTCTAAATGATAAGTATAATATAATTTTCCACTTTATAAATTTTTCATAGAAAATCCTGAAAAGAAATGAGACTTTAACATAAATCCTTACCGCTTTGTTAATGTTTTTAAACATAATCAATTGAAAGAAATAATTTCAAATGAAACTCAAAATACCATTACTATTTTAATATTCCTAAAACAACATATCAAATGGGAGGTATATACACAATATAAATAGAAAAATGTATACCACATTAAATATTTCTCAATGATACAATATTTAGGCGAATAACCCTTATAGTTCGGTAATCTCTAAATCAAAATCAGATAAAAGAGAAGACGATAAATTTATTTATAAATAAAATTAATTTTATTTATAATACTAATAAAAAAAATTTAGTATACACAAAACACTATAGAATGAAGTGTTGAATATGGAATATTTTTTAGTGAAATAAAAAGTGATATGAGAAACCCTCAACTCAAGTCCCTTATTTCTCTATGGATGTTCAAACCTCTTATATTATAAATATATATTTGTTATAATTATATTATAGAACCATATTCATTTAAATATTACTATATATTATTCACTAATATTTTCCAATTACCCTTTTATCAAAAATTAATCATCTAAATGAACATTCAGGCGAAACTAGTCTATCTTCTCGGCATGCTTCAGATAGATGGTTCTAGTACATGCACCTTGTTCATGGATTAATAATATCTAGAATGATAATCATTTCATGTGTATCATATTTATTTATTATATTTACTTAAATAAATATTAAAATAATTTTATGACTATAAAATAATTACAAAACATTGTCGAGGCCTTAGTTATTAGATACACACAGGTGGTGTTTTCTCTTTTTGATGGATCAAATAAAATAATGAAAAAGAATCATTCACTATTCCTTAGTAGTATAATATCATGAATATCATATATATTAATAATTATATTCTTATCTATTTTCAATTTAATGTGGAAATAAAAAATGAATCACTACGATTCATGGGGGAGGTATTCCACACGTGCACATAAGCGATGCTATAATTTTTCAACGGGGGAAAATAGATGAAAATATACTATACCATTAATAAAAAAATATAAATATTGTAAATAGATTGGTTAATTATTATTATTATGGTTACATAATATTTGGAGGATTATTGTGTATAATGAATCATTAAAAGGATCTTTGTTATCATATTCCACTTATTCCAGTATCCTCCTATAAAATGAACCTTAATGATTCTTATATGGGGCTTTTTGAATGAAAAAAACCTTAATAACATTTCTAATGAGGTTGTGAGAGTATTTTTACAGATCATTGCTGATAAATATGGAAAAATTGTAATGGATAAATTATGAGAAGAGGTTCCCCTTTATAAGTGAGGGGTGTCGCATTTTTAGTCATTATGAATAATAATATGTATTAAAGATACTATCATGAGAAAATGGAAAAAATCATCTCAAGAATGAATATAGGATGAAACATGATCGATATAAATTAATCCAATCTTATTTATACAAGTTATTATGTCATTTGAACCTTTATCTTTTTAGTTTAACTTCTTATTAACCCTTTTTACCATTATGACAGAAACATTATTTTTATAATTATTACTATTCACTATAATAATAAATGATGATGAACATATTGTAATGGCTCAAATTTAATTTGGTTTTACTTTTATAGATTAATTGGAAAAATTCTGAGACTAAGCGCTGAGATGACCTAAGATTGAAAGGACCGGTGTTCCTGGAACAAATCTATGAATAAAGTATAGTTTTTAATTAAAATGTGTAGTCAGTTTAAAATTGAACTCAAATATCTTCTAAACAGGTGCCTAGATCAGAAATCCGAGGGCACTATTACATTCAAAACAATGTATTTAACTTAAGAGGAGCCTAACATCAACTAGAACTGGTCTATTGTTAAAGATAATGTTTATAATTTTTAAAGGAGTATAAAATGAACACAACAAGTTAATTTTGTTAATTTTTATGTTACACAGCATCACAACGATGGAGTGATTCAACGATAGGTAAACCCATTTTCCTTCATAAATGAAGCAATGTTATGATGCTACAACACAGCAATGCAGAAATTTTGAAATTTGTTTTCATCATTTAATAGAATGGATGGGATACGAGATTTGATTTACAATCCTGGAAAAATCCCATGGAAGCTCTAAAGAAAAAAATCATTGGAAGAACCACTCATTGGAAAATGAAGAATGACAACAAGATGATGGATTGTGATCACTCTTATAAGGATCACTGACGATGACGAATGTTATTCACTGATCGATCCCAAATCTAGGTAGGGTGTGAGTTTTTTTATTCTCCTTCCCCCTTCATTATCCCTATGAAAAATGTTTATTATTCAATTAATGGATTAATCCAAAGATTTTGTTTATTACATGTTTGGATTAATATATATTGGGGTAAATTCCAGATGTTTCATGTTAATAATTGCTTGATTTGTTTCCATTTATTCATCTTCTCTAACATGAACAGATCAATTTCAACATGAACAAGGAAAATATCCATTCATTTGGGTGTTTTTTATGCTTTTACCTCCCCTTGTTCCTCATTATTAAGGTTTTGTGATCCATGATGGTGATCTAACCACGTAATGGCACATGGTAGTGAAAACAAGAGGTGGATGCTGGAGGAAGTGGATCCAGCTATTCTAGGTGGGGCGTGATAGGGAGAGGTTGATGGAAGAGTGTCTGGTGGCAGAGGTGGAACTCGCCCGATGGTGATTTCAGGCCTTGTGGACCCGGTAGGAAGGCCGTCAGAAGGGAGACCGGTGCGACAACATCCCATGGTCCAGGTGAGACCGCAATGATGGGATTTCCTATAGCCTACAAGCTGCAGGTGGCGATCAGACAATTCCACTGGTACAGAGGCCAATAATGGGTTATGGTGGATGCGGTCTAAGGGGACCATGTAGGAGGGAGAACCCACGACTCTGCCACCATTGTTCGCTGGTCATACAGACCGGCCGCGTGAAACATGGTCTGGCCACATTAACCGGGGAGCCTCCTAGCGCATGGTTGGGTGACAATGGGAGCTAGTGGTGGGTGCATCTAGGTGGGCCATGTCCGGTGGAGTCGGTTTGGCCCGTACAATGCATGCTGTAGTCCAGTGTCCCAATAGGCCAGAACCATTAGGCCAGACCGATTTGGGTCCACCCAGACAGACTGTTTCAGGTCGAGTCGGGTTGTGGCATAAATGTTTTCAATAAAATGGCTATAACATTCAAATGGAAAGTACATTTGAAGAGCTTCTTATGGCATTGAGACCCTTCATACAAGAAAATCCATTTGAGATGGGTAGGTGAGTCTTTAGAATGTACTAGTGAAGGTGAAGAGATTCCCTTATTTTATTTCTCGAGGGTTATGTATGACATTTTGTCTACATCACTGGATAGTAATCCCCTCTAGAGGATGAGTCTCAGAGAGAGTTTTGGCATCCCTCTTTGGGGTTGGATTGATCCTCTATCACTTATAATGTTGTTTTGTGGGAATTTAGGTGACCTCTTAGGAAACAGTGTCAATACTCTATCTAGTGGTACATATCGGTATGGTTTTCAGTGTCCTCTGAGAAGGATCCCCTACATTATTAGCCACATTAGTAGGGTCGTCGATATCCTCAAAGAAGGATCCCCAACATTGAAGATTGATATAGATTGGGTTGTCAGTATCCTCTGGGAAGGATCCCCTCAATGTATATCAAGACCTTGACTAGTGTTATCTCTTTGTGTGGGGCCCAAATTATTGGGTCCACTTTGTAAGAGTCCATGATGACATCAAGGCTTGAGGAGTGATTTCTACCAGAATGAGCATACCTAGAGTGGAATTCTATGGCTGAGGATTGGTTGTGACTTACCCACTTTACCTTGTGGCTAGATATGAGTATATCTTAATATTATTGATATTTTTTATAGGCATATAACTATGTAGATCTGACTGTGCTTTCATTTGAGGTTTCCTGATGTCCTACTAGGTATTATTTTAATCACCCCTGCACAGGCCTCGCCTACATGTGTTGTGTCTTATGCAGATATCGATGATTTGATAGAGTCTCGGGTGGAATGGTACTAGGTAGTTCCCAGTGAGAATAGACATATAAGGAATACTCCTACTAATTTAGGTGGCTTCCCTTCACCTACTCTTCAGGTAGGGTTTCATGCAGATGAGTTTTCAGAGCTTGGTCTTTCACTTATTTTTTGTATTCTTTTGGTGGGATAGTATTCTGGCCTGGTTCACCTCCTTGTATTTACTTTCCTATTTCACACTGGTTTTGTTTTATATCTACTATTTTTCATGAATGTTCTAATTAGTGTTTTTACATTTCAACATATATGGGCTTTCATATATGTGTGTGTTTATATGTAATCAGAAAAAAGCCTCCCATTTGTGGGATATTCCTACTCAACACTAGTCACAAACCCCTATCCTATCGAAGGTGTGCTTGGGGTAGTCACGATATAGGCCCCACTAGGACATGTCATGACCATGTTGTATCAGAGGAGGTCAGTTCCTCATTGGGACTAGGAGTTTTTGATATTGGTTTGGGAAATATTGTTATGTGTTTCGACTTTGGATTTCAGGGCATGGACACCAGTGTTGTTGCGGCAGCTGGCGTATCCATACACTAGGACTCCGGGCACCAGCTTTTCAACTCGAGACATGAGAACACTAGTTTCAGGGAAATGAATGGTACATGCATCATATAGAAATATGTTGGGTTTTCGATGTCCTTCTTTAGTAAACTATCCAGATATACTATATTGAGAGTGGTTCATCTTGTTCTATTTTATGGTATCTCCACGCAGACAGCTAGCTAGGATTTTGTTGCATGACCACCAGGATGGTATTCCTAGTGATGAGGCATTATTATTAGGACCTTTACTAGAGACACTCCTTGAACCAGAGATAAAACCTCTGGGTGGTGCACCAATGATACCCCCACCCGTCGAGCAGCAGTTACTACCACCGCTACCGGTAGAGGATTCACACTAGCTAATGGAATCACATGAGTTCCAGAGTTAGTGATCTCTTAGGTTCAGGGGTAAGATATACCCCCAAGTAGCAGAGGATTTGATGAAGGTAGTAACTAATGTATTCCATATAGGGAGGATTCCTCTTGGTCAGATGGTGGTCCTAGTCGCTATCATTCTTTAGGGATAAACATGGTCATGGTGGAGCTTAGTGACACAAACACATGTATATGTGACTCTCTCTTGGGAGGAATTTGAGAATCTATTCAGGGAGGAGTTCTTTCCAGCTACATTAAGGTTAGTGAACATTAAGGAGATCTTGCATCTATATTAGGTTGGTCAGATGGAAAAGGAGTACTCAGCATGGTTCATTAACCTGTCTGATTAATCCACAAATATGGTTCGGGACCCATTCGTCAGGTCTCAGACCTTTGATTAGGGAATAAACCTGGATATAAAGGTCTTGAGGATATCCCTTATCATTCCAACTTATATTGGGTGTGCTAGATCGATCTCTATAAGTGGAGAGATTTCAAGAATAGAAAACACTGGTTTTGGGAGCTACCGGCAGGCAACAGATAGCTAAGTCTTTGGTAGTAGTTAGACAACGATAGTCCAAGGGGCCCCATTAGGATATATTTTTCAGGAGGTGACCCCAATATACCAGGTCTGTGGTGTTGGGATCCTAGGTCAGCTTGAGTCATCCCATAGACATACAGTGTTATGCATGCGATGACTCAGGGAATCTGGTGCAGGATTGCCTGACCTAACGTATAACTAATTGGGGGATGGTCGAGGGACTGCTGAGATAGAGCAGAGGTTTGAATAGGGTTGTCTATATAGAGGAATACATGGATGGGGATAATGTAGAGCAACATGATGTGGGTGGAGGATCTTTGTACTACCACCCCCTTTTCTAGGTGGTCCACCACGGGTTCAGGGAGCTAGTGGATATGGATGGGGTCAGCTTCAGGTGATGGAGGCTTATGACCCTGGTGATATAGAGATTATTAGAGGTATAATATGTGTATTCTCCACCCTATATGTAGTTCTGATAGAAATTGGTGTCATTCACTATTTTCTTTCCAAAAACCATGTTCGGAACTCAGAGATTTTGGTGGAGTAGTTGGCTCAACCCTTATGTTTAGAAACTCCCACGGGAGGGGATTCGATGATCACCCACTAGTGCCGATAGTGTGAGCATACTCTTGTAGGCGAGAGCTTTGGTTGAGATCTTCTAGAAGCAACGTCGAGGCCTTATGAAATAATTCTCGGTATGGACTAGTTATCTATAGTCCATGCTCATATTAACTGTTTTTGGAAAAGAGTATGGTGTGGAAATAGATATGGGACTAGTTTTTCCTTTTTCAGACAAAAGGAAATTCACGTTGTGCATGATGGAATTACAATGGAGAGGTTGCAACCAATTAATCACCAGTTGGTTATCCTCACACTAAATGTCGTGGAAGAGAGGAACCCTCAGTTTTTTGCAGTGGTGGATGAGTATGGGCACTTCATTCTTATGAATGTTCTAGGATTACGTATTTATAGGGATGTTTACATCTTCATTGATCTATACCCTAGGATAACATTGATATCTACACATGTATATCACATGTTTCCCATATGTCTTCATGAGTTGAGGGTACAACTAGAGGAATTACAAAGGAAGGGCTTTGTGAGACCCAATGGTTCACCCTAGGCACCCCATGTTTTGTTTTCCAAGAAATAATATGGGTGCTTCAGCTTATTTTTGGTCATCCTGTGATTGAATCAGGTGATCAGGAAGAAATAATATCCACTCATGAGGATTGAAGATCTCTTCGACCAGTTAAAGGGAGTGAGATGGTTCTTGAAGATAGACCTCAGATCTTGCTAACATTAACTCCGTGTATGGGATTTGGATATATAGTATAACTCTGTTAGATGTAATTATGACCACTATGAGTACTTTGTGATTCTTTTTGGCATGAACAATTCCCTAATAGTGTTTTTGGGACTCGTGAATTGGATATTCTAGACCTACTTATATCGGTTCATTGTGGTCATTTTTGATAACATCATGGTGTACCCAATGTATGAGGAGGAGCACACGACACACTTGAGGATGGTCCTAGAGACACTCCGAGAGCCTAAACTATATGGGAAGATCTGTAAGTGTCAGTTATGGATTTGGGAGGTCCACTTTAGAGAAAAAGTCATTTCCGAGGCTAGGTTTGCAGTGGACCCAACAAAGATTGAATCAGTTCTTTCTTAGGAGCCACCTAGGAGAGCAACTGAGGTGAGGAGTTTCTTGGGATTGGATGGGTACTATAAAATGATTTTTCCCAGATTTTATAGGGTAACAACACCCTTGAAAACTTTGACATGGAAGGACATCTCTTTGTATGGACAGATATGTGCCAGTAAAGTTTTCAAGAGTGTAGGTAGAGGTTGGCGAGTGCTCCCATCTTGAGACTACCAGAGGGGGGTGTTGGGTATAGAGTGTTTTATGATGCATCCAAGACTAAACTAGGTTGTGTCCTCATGTAGGGTAAAGTGGTGATTTCCTATGGTTTATGACAGTTGAGATAGAATGTGTAAAACTACATGAACCATGATCTTGATATAGCACTGATTGTCTTTTCATTGAAGAGGTAGCGAAATTAAATGATGGGGGAGTGGTTTTTCGTCCACTTTTACCACATGATCCTAAAATATATATTTTCAAATAGGTATTAGAACATGTGATAGTGGTGGTGGCTAGATTTCATCCAAGATTATGACTTTAAAAATGTCTATACTCCATGGAAGGGGAATGTGGTGGTAGGCACAATCAGCAAGTGTTACAACCTGTAGTTACTGAGTAAGGCATATGAAAAATTGGCCAAACTATAAATATCCTTTGTAGATGGTGATGTCGAAGACTCCCTTCAGTGGATGGTTGTCACCACTCCACTCTTATAGTGAGTTAGGGAGATATATCTTGGGGACATCAACTACTCGACCCGATGCGTTCAGTTGTCCATAGGGAAAGCCCCTAATGGATATTCAATTGGTGGGGAGCAAATATTTATCTTTAGAGGGAGCATTGTTTTTTTCATGGCGTTGTGAGAGGATATTCTAAGGGAGTTTAACAAATCTCCTTTTTTAGGTACATCTGAGTATGGAAATGATGTACCAGGATATCTGACGTCAGTTATGGTGGATGGGGATAATGAAGTCATTGGATGAGTTAGTTACTTATTGCCTCAATTATTAGCATGTGAAGGCAGAGCATCGGGTTCTAGCAGGCTGGAATCATCCTCATGAGGTTCCAGAGTGGGATTGATATGGGATATCAATGAGCTTCGTGATGGTTTTAACACACACATCCAGGGGAAACGATACCATTTGGGTGATCATTGACTGACTAACCATGTCGACCCACTTTTTACCAATATGAGAGTAGAGCACGGTAGAGTGATTGGGATGACTCTTCCTTGAAGAGATAGTTGGACTTGATGGGTTACCCTCAACGTTATCTTCAGACCATGATGCTTGTTTCACATCTCAGGTATGAAAGGGACTATAGGAGGCATTCAAGACTCATTTGCATTTGAGCACGACATTTAATCCCCTGAAGGATGGTCAAATAGAGAGGACAATCGAGGTTCTATATGAAATTCTAAATTCTTGCATCCTGGACTTTTACAATAGTTGGTAGGGTCACCTAAAGTTTTCATACAACAATAGCTACCACTCCACCATTAGTGTGACACCATTTGATGCCCTATATTGGTGAACATGCAGGTCACCACTATACTAGAGGGACCCTGGGGAGTCAGCACTCATGGGACCATAGTTGGTGTTGGCTGCCATTGAGAAGGATGAGATTATCCATGATCAGATAAGGATTTCATATATTAGACATAAATCTTATATTGATAAGAGATATAGGCCACTAGAGTTAGAGTTGGGAGACCATGTGTTCTTTCAGGTCTTTCATCAAGGAGGATTATAGAGATTTGGAAGGGGCAACAAGTTATCTCTGAGATACATCATTAATTTTCAGATTCTGAGTAGAGTTGTCGGGTTGGTGTACCACCTAGGCCTACCCCCAAAGATGTATCAACTTCATGATTTCTTTCATATGTTACAACTTAGGAGGTTAATTCATTATCCATCACACATCATCGAGTTGAGAATTCTTGACATTGACGATGAGGTAAATTTTGCAAAGTACCCTGTGGAGATCAAGGATTAATAAGATTTAATCATTTGTGGGTGGTCAATTACTCTAGTGTATATTTTGTGGCATAATAGGATTCTCTAGGAGATCACTTTGGACTGAGAGGCTAATATTCGTGGTCCATACCCCCATATTTCTATTGAGTATCCCTTGTTTTGGCTTTCAGGGGCCTAAAACCCTATGGTGGGGAGGATGTAATGACTCAAATTTTCTCCGGTTTGAGTTTTATAAATTAATTGGAAAAATTATGGGACCAAGAACTGAGATGACATGAGATTTTGAGACCCGGTGTTCTAAGAACAAATATCTAAATAAAGTTCCATTTTTAATTAAAATGTACATTTGGTATAAATTTTAACTAAAATAACTTCTAAATGGGTGCCCATATCAGAAATTTGAGGGAATTGTTTCATTTAGAATAGTGACTTTAACTTAGGTAGGGCCTAACATCAATCGGTGTGGGTCGACAATGCCATATAATTTTTGGACTTTTTAAAGGTGAATAAAATGAAATTAAAATGTTCATTTTATTTATTTTCACATTTCGCAACATCGCAGTGATGCTGCGACTCCTCGATGGGGAAACATTCTTTTTCAAAAATGAAACTCTCTAGAGATACTACAACACAATGAAATGGAACCTATAAAATGTGTTTTATTCATTAAAAACTTGGAAATGATACATGATTTGATTCAGAATATTTGAGAAATTTCCTGGAAGATATAGGGAATAAAAGTATTAGTGAAACCTCTCATTGGGGAATGACGAATGATGGTGAGACGATGGATCAAGATTTCTCACAGACAGATCCCTTTTGAAAACGAATGTTCTTCACTGATCGATCCAAAATCCAGGTAGGGTGTGAGTTTTGTTTGACTCTCCTTCCACATTCATTATCCCTAGAAAAAGAAAGGCTTGGTCAATGAATAGGCCAATCCACAGATCGTGTGTATTGAGGGTTTGGATTAATCTATTGTGGGGTTGTTTTGGGAGGATTCATGTTGATAATTTCTTGACATTCCCCCGTTCACCAACTCTTACAAGAACAGAGAGATGATGACCCATAAAATGCGAAGATATGTTCTTTTAGATGTTTCTTATGATCATCCCACCACTCCTTGTTATTTTTTTTATGATCTGTGATATTAATATGACCCCATGACGAAATATAGCGGTGATAGATTGAGGTAGAGGCAAGAGGTGGTGGATCCATCCATTATAGGTGGGGCATGATAGGGTGAGTCCACAAGCACGACTAGGCTAGGAGGACCTAGTTAGAATTCCACCAGTAGGGTGGAGAAATCCTGTAGTACAGGAGGGAACATGATAGAGGGATGGCATGTGGTGCGTAGGGAGTGGGAAGCAATTGGAAAAGGCCACCATTTGAGTGGTCGGTGGTGAGATCTGGCAGACATAGTCCTACGGGATCGGGTCAGAGGGGGAACTCGTGACTCTTACGAAGGTGTGCACTGGACACGCGGACCGGTCATGTGAAACGCATTCTGATGGAATTGACTGAGGAGCCATCTAGAGTGAGATCAGGTGACCACATGAGTTAGGGGAGGGCACATCTAGATGGCTGCGTCTAGTGGAGATGGGTTGGTCTACTTGATGAAGGCTGTGTTGGAGCCAACGAGCTGCTCCGGCGGCCAGATGGGCTGGACCTTGCGGCCTAGAGGTCCACGCTCTAATGGCCCAATGGGTCATGCCCATTTATCCATTCTTTTTTGAGTCAAACTAGTCCAACTGGGTTGGGTACGGTAGTCTGAAGCAGGTTGGGTCATACCAAAGCCGACATACCTTTTTTTCTCTAATATTGTAGTAACATTCAAACAAAAAGACTATTTGACAAGTTTTCTACGCCATTGGGACCCTTGCAATGAGACGAATCTTCTGATATGGATTGGTGATGGTTTATTAAGTCCTAGTTTAGGTGAATATTTTCCCTTTTTTATTTACTCAAGAGTTCAGTACGATAACACATCCAGATCATTGAATAGTAATCCCCTCTTGAGGTTGAGTCCCAGATAAAGTTGTGGCATACCTACTTGGGACCAGAGCGATCCACTATCATTTATGATAGAGTTTTTTAGGAATTGATGTGAACTTTTATAGAGGGGTGTTATTCCTCCATCAAGTGGGATATATCATCAGGGTTTTCAGTATCCTCTGAGAAGGATACCCTATGTTAAGAGCCATATCGGTAGGGTCGTCAGTATCTTCTAAGAAGGATCACCTACGTTGCAGGCTAATACAAATTGGGCAGTCAGTATCCTCTGGGAAGGATCCCATATCAACATATCATATCCTTTAACAGTGTTATCTCTTTGGGAGGGGACCAAATTAGTAGGAACTTTTGGTAAGAGTCTCTGTTGACATCAATGATCGAAGAGTGAGTTCTCCTGGAATGAGAATACCTTGAGCGAAATCTTATGGCTGATGATTGGTTGTGACATAGACCCTTTAACGTGTGTCTAGTTATGATAATATCTAGATATTATTGGTATTTGTGTTATTGGTATATACTTGTGTAGAGATGACTGTTCTTTTCATTGTGGTTTTGGGGTGTCCTATTGAGTATTTTTTATTCAAGACAACACGGGTCGTGACCGTATGTGTCATGTCTTGTGTAAATGATCGATGATTTGACAGAGTTTGGGCTGGGACATGACTAGACAGTTCCCAATGAGATCATATAGATGAGGTGTACTCCTATAGATTTAGGAAGATTCCCTTAACCTACCCTTCAGGTAGGGTTTCCTATGGATGAGTTTAAAAATCTTGTTCTTTCACTTGTTTTCAGTCATTCTTTTGGTGGGTTTATATTCTGACCTGGTTAACCTCCTTGTACATTAATATCCCTTATAACTCTGGTAGTGGTTTATATCTAGTAGTCTTCATGTATCGTTTACTTTGAATTTATACATTTCATCATATGTGGGCTTGGAGATGTGTGTGTGTGTAAAGATACATTGGAAATTTCCTCCCATTTGTGGGATATTACTACTTACTGCTAGTCTCTAGCCCTTAGCCTATCAGATGTGATCTTGGGGTAGTCATGATGTAGGCCCCACTAGTATAGGTCATGACACATATAACATAATATTAATTATTATTATTCCAAAAAATAATCCAAATTATTGTAATAAATTTCAATTTGTTTTAGAAATTCATTTTAATATAACTGTGCAATATATAATGAAGACTATTTTTAGAAAATTGTATTTATGAAAAAAAAACTGAACGTAATCAAATTTCTTTCCTAAAAAAACATTTGTTGATTTTTAATGTATTTTAATGATTATATTATCATCCAACATGTGTAAAATTATTCATTAATAACCACCAATTAAAATTATTATGATCTAATACTTTTTTATAATAATTTTTTATAAAATAAATTTCTTTTTTACTTTCCTCATGTTCCATGTTAATTTATAAAAAATATAAAACCTATGTCAGAATGATTATTCATTTTTTCACATTTAACACTAAAACATTTCATCAAAATCCTAGTTCATTAATGATAAAGTGTGACAATATAATGAAAAAATGCAATGCTTTTTAAAAATTGTTTCTTAACATTAAAAGATGATAGTTTCAATATTTTAAATTTATTACATATTTCATATACATTAATCAATAATTTTACTCTAAGAAAAAATATTTTACATACTATTTATAAATAAGATAGTCTTAATCAATACCGATAATCCAATGCATTAGTTATAAAATTCACATTTGAATAAAATATTTCAATATTATATTGTGGTTTATTTAAGTTTAGTGTTGTGTGTAAAGAAAGATATTAAAAAAAATAAAATTTGTTTGTAGATAAATATATCATAAAATGTTGGGGTGCTACATCATGAGAAAATTACTCAAATAAAATATAATTTAAGGTCATATGAATAAGACTTCAATTAATAAGGCTTTACAAAAATATATCTCAAGGGAAAATTAAGATGAGATATATCTATATTAAGGTCAATCCAATAGGGGAAATAAAATTTGAGTTAATGATTTCCCAGGAACAAGGATGAGGAAGGACATAAAAAGGAATAAAAATATCAGGGTTAGGTAAATTTGAATGAATTGGACTTCAACACATATATTGGGATAATATTAATCAACCCACATATAGTTTTGGAATCTCTATTCACTAATCTAGTATATGTGGATACAATATAAAATGAAAGGAATGAATACACTAGTGAGAGTTGTAATAATAAAAACTATTATGAATTATTTAAGGCATCTAAAATGATGACATATTAGAAATTATGTAATATGATGGGACATGTATTGGTGGTCTAGATATTACTATATATCATAGATTAATAGAAATAATTCCACACATAGTTCTAAATTATGAGGCCTCTTATTATAGTAAGACTGTGTGTAGGAGAGAATAAAACAAATTTAGATTTATATAGATATATTTAACAACAGTCAACATGGGATCGTCAACCAATGTACTAAAAATTATTATAATAATCATGGTCATGAATACGGGAATCATGAATGAACTAATATAAAACATATTATGGTCTTTTAGGATGGAATACTATACAATTTGTATAAGGTTCAATCAATGTGGACCATGTAACTAATGTGACTTTTTAAGAGGTGAATTACAACTCAAGGATTTTGTTTTTTAATAAGGAGTAACTCAACATAAGGAATTAGAGTTGTGATGAGGATTATCTCAAATTATGGTTTTTTATTCATCAATAATAATTTATATATAATTATTAATGTCTTCCAAAAAGAATCTTAATTCTTCTATTATAATATGAATGATGCTTGAAATTTCTACATTTAGGATATTTTAATCCAATTGAATAGTCGGGTAATTAAATGTATAGATCATAATAAAAAATTATCTAGGTCTATGGGGAATATATAAATTCACTGTGTATCATATCCATTAGTAATGAAGATAATATTTACACACCATAATGAAATAGTTAATGGGGTTAGAGGATCTTATCCCAAGGATACAAAATTCCTCTATTTAGTAAATAATATATGTGGTGAAAATATCATTACAAAGTAGAGGTTTCTATTAAAATTCAGATACACTAAATAATAAAATTCGTGAAATTGGAAATAGAGTGGATATGGTCTAGGTTTGTAATTCCATTTAGATATTATCATCAAATTTATATGGGTTTTTGAATATATAGAAGTCAACATATGAAGTAGGATCACTTAGAAAAAGAGCGTCTGTAATGGTTTGAGTAACATAAAGGTTACAAAATAAGGTGTTGAAACATTCAAAGGGTGA
The DNA here is from genome assembly GCA_963277665.1 of Viscum album. NCBI lineage: Eukaryota > Viridiplantae > Streptophyta > Magnoliopsida > Santalales > Viscaceae > Viscum > Viscum album. The sequence continues at coordinate 672,069,766 of OY728121.1, forward strand.
AAAAATATAACATTAAATTTCTTATTTATAAAATCATCATAAAGTGTGGGTCTTTATAATGTAATTTTGTTTCCCTATTGTGATCATTAATATACACACAACATTATTTACATTCACATTTATTTATAAAATAAGATATTTTCTAACTCCCCTGTAGACTAATGGGTCAGGTGAGTATAACATGAAATTTTATATTTCTATAGTTATTCCCCTAATAACATTATGTCATTTTATTTTACTCCCTATCTTTTTTTTAAATTTTAAAAACAAATTGATTAGTGAACAAATAATTTTTATCATAGTAGGGTGTCCAGTATAAGATTTCATCCTAAAATTTATTAATGTCTCTTTTAATAGTAGTTTAAAATATTGAAATATGAACTAAGAGATAATGAATATTATTTAATGTTGAAAAACATTGAAAAATATATACTGGGGTTTATGGTTTCATAAAAATGATTACATGATGAGGTTGTCTCTATAGAAATAAGGGGAAGGAAAACCTGATAGGAATAGAGAGATCAATTATATTATAGGAAACCTCAATAAGAGTTTCAAAAATATTAATTTTAGTGGAAAATATTATTGGTACAATATTGGGGGTATGAGAATCTATATACAAAATGAGATTGTGTTATACAATAGAATAGTGGAAGAAAGAATTAACTGGGATGGAAATTTATAATCTAGACTAAGATATTTTATCCATGTGAAACTATGTATCATATGGTAACATGAATCATACCACATGTTTTCCAAATATTTAATTAATTAATCATAAATTAAAGGATTTATAGGATTCTTAATGTCAATTTGAACACTCATAAATTTGGTTAGATTGAATGATTTTATAGGATATAGTTTCTCTGGATGAGCCCATGCTAAGTGGTATTGGTGTTACTGTGAATCCTATGAGAATAAGAATCATGTCACATATAGTTCATGGTAATATCTTTGAAAATATACCCTATCAAATGTAGTGAATTTGGAAGCATTATTTTAGTTATATGATATCATGTTAGACCTAGTGAGATTATGTTAGATCCCCAAAAATATTATTAATTCTAGTATGATTCCTAGATGGAACTGAAATAGGTTGTTTTATCACCATAAGAATGATTGACATAGTAAGAATCAATATACATGTTGATATTATAAAATGAGTGTCTATGTAGATCAAAATTATTCATGGGAGACAAGGTATTAAAATGGGTTACTACACATGATCGATAAGTGAGAAATGATAACATTAGTACGTTCTATATATCAGGATAAATTGAAATGATTCACCCATAATGTATTGAAATTGGAAGACCAAATGTAAGTAAGTAATTTTTTCATAATTGTTGTAGATGTACATATTGAAAATTAATCTATTCTTTAAGCATGGGTAAGATACACAGTCATAACTACATATATCATAAAAATGAGAATAATGAATCTTTTTGTTCTGGTAAAGGTATTTTTTTCATAGGTTAGTTGAATAATGAAATTTGGGCAACAAAATTCTTCCATATCCGTAATATTATTAGTTCTAAGATTACTCAATCATATATTGAGCTCTTACAGATGTGTTCTTATTATACATTGAGGTCACATGGATAAATCCACTCTATGTAGTATATTTTGATGCAATGTGGAAATAATTGAATCGATTAATGTGATTTAAATATAAAACATGCAATAAATTTTAAATTCACATTTTAAGGAATACATATCTATTATTTTATATCCTTATGAGTAAGACCACTATGTATTGGAATTTAAGATCATATGACTAAGACTACCGTGTCTTTAATTTTAATGTCGCACAAGTAGTAATATATATATATATATATATATAAGGATTAACATCCTCTATAATGGACATTTGTTACACTAATGTGATGCTATGAAAATTATTACATGATATATAGTGGATCATTTTAATCATAATAAAAATTAGCTCCACTAGAATTATTTGTTGACCTTAATTAATTTAGACCTTATGTGTGGAATAAAGCCTTCCCGATTTCATATTTGGAACTAGTAGTTTTATCCCCAATATCATAGTAGTTCTCATATTCAATACATGTTCTCCTAGGATCAACAAAAAAACTATCCTTTATATTTAATATCCACTTGAAAATAGTAATACCAATCTCTAGGTTATATAATGAGAATAACACTTTCTCAATTTTCTTCTCCAATTCATTTAATCAGATCAACAATAAATCATCTTTGGTGAGTTAATTGTTAATGGATATGTGATGTAAGGGAAATTAAAAATATATTTTAGGATGACATCAATTCTATATACAACTAAGTAAGGGGTCTCCATTATAGGAGTACACGATATGATAAAATAATCCAATAAAGAATGAATAATGTAGAGACCCATAGCTTGACGTACAACGAAATTACATTAATTTTGCGGAATACTTAATATATATAAAAAATAGACACTCAAGGACTGTAATAGTTTAGTGTCTTTGGAAACATGGAACACAATCTTCTAACCATGGTGAATGATCTTCAAAATCTCCCATAAATATCTTTCCCCTTTTTTTCTTACCTAAAACCTTTCTTTATATCCTAGTGAAAAGAAAACATAAAAAGGGTGATCTCAAATGCTCAGTAAGGGTATGCATGGAGAAAATAAAACAAACCATATACATTTGAACTTAAAAACATGAACATAATTTTTAGAAATCAAAATATTGAGTGGTGAAATAAATCTTGGCAGTACGTAAGGAATAGATCATAAAGTAACATTAATCATGATAAAATATCATGGGAATAAAACATGTAATTGTGGAAAACCATTAAGAACATGATATTATTTCCATAGTAGCCAAGGCATTGCTTCCAAGACCATCATAGTGGTAAAAGTCCATTACTGAACCGGGTTTACTTGTCATTCCAGCCCTGTATTACTGAACCAGATTTACTTGTCGTTCCATCCATGTCTATCTCATGTGATATAAATCATTACCCAATTAATTGGAGGGAGATATAGGTCCCACCCATCAAATATTGAAATTATTCTTACGTGTGCCACAAAACAATCATAAATCATTCATCATAATCCAAGGAATAAAATGGGTGTTATAGACATCAACTCATCATAACATAATCCATATAAAATAATGGATATAATTTCCTCATAAAAAAATAAAACCATGTAAATAATAGTAACATTATACTTGAAACATTACCATATGAAATAATCTAATCTTATAAGGAAAATAGTTTTGAATAAACACTTGAAATGAATTCTTGAGGAAAATATCCTTTCTTCTTCAAAAACATTTCCTTTTCTCAAAATGTCATGCAATTTAAAAATAAAATAATCGTATAAAAAATAATAATGAAATATTTTATAATATGATTCATGGAAATAAGGTGTTATGAAACTGTAAAAAAAACCAGTTGATTTCGGATAAGTTAAAAAAAACATTCTCCTTGTACTTTTTTCGGAAATGTCAAAAAGTTCCTCGTATGGTAAGCAAAAGAAATATTCCTTCCATAACACAATGTAAAAGTAAAAGAGGGCTAAACTTGAATTTAAACATACATGGAATAATATTAAACACTTAATGAAAAAAAATTTTATGGACATGGATGAAAAATATAAACCCAGTAAATACTTACGTATAAGGAATCTCGGATAAAAATGAGATTTGCAAAATTATCCCTTACCTTAAGTCCAATTTCTTCCGTATGTGTCTGATACTTCTATATAGTGGGTATAAAAATATTATTAACTTGTAAAATAACCATAATAATATTTATGATATCATATATTATTCACTTTAGACTTTATATTACCCGTTCATTTTTCAATTCCATGTTAAAGCAGCGTTTTTGGTAAAATCATTTCATTTATCGTCCGTGTTTTGACTTGTAATTATTCATATGATTACTTAGATCATTATTACTTACTTAAAGAATGTAAAACATGATTTATATAAAAAATATATTCAGAATATTCATATATATAATAGATCGATAAATGGAATGAAATACACCGTTAATGGAGACGGCAGACCATACGTACTCATGAACGCTGTTTTCGTTTCCTTATTAAATTTAATGGACATAAGTAAATAACATATACATAAATCCAGTATCATTAATATGTTATATATTTCATGATTATTTAATATATAAACTTTATAATCACTCTTGAATGGTTAACTTGGAGAATGAATGTCATCGCGTTGTGGAGATGGTAATCCGTACGTACGCACGAGCGGTGATATCATTCTCATAATTATTGAATAGAATTAGAGTGGATGATATAATATCTCAGAATTAGTATAATGTTATAATAATCTTATATATTAATTATTTACACCATTATAACCATCCAAGTAAGGTGGTGGTGGAAAAACAGATTACACCACGGCGTGGAGACGATATTCCGTACGTACGCACGCGCAGTGATTTCATTTTCCGTAGGATGGATAGAAGGTCAAATAAGGTTGGCTCAGATTTATAATAACATATAAGTATATGAGGTATACTTATGTTATTAATTTATTATGAAAAAAATAAGAGGAAGTAGATGAATAAATGAACTTGAAAGAATCGGTAAAGGATATTACCTCTTCTTCGACGCGCCTCTTCTAAACCTCCTCTTAGGGCACTAAAGTTGGTATTTTAAGAAGACCATGACCTAAATTATGTTTATAGGTAAGTGGAGAAGAGAAATTGGTAGGTTTTGGCTGAATTGAAGGCTCAAAATGGTGTGAGGAGGAGAGGGAGGAGGTTCCCTTTTATAAGAGAGGAGAGGGGCACTTTTGGAAACCTCTAAAATATTAATTTATAATAAACCGAAACCCCTCTTAAAAACTTCCAAAGTGACTCAAATTAGGATATTAGATAATATAGGGTTGTAATATCATCAACCAATTAAATTTATACATGTTTTTATTTTATTTTAAACCATATCATTTTGATTTATCCTTATTTAATCTATTTAATTTTATTTGTGGTAATAATGTTATAAATTTTATATGGTTATAAATACTTACTTATGTGTTGTTAATTATACATAATTTGATACTTTATGACATTTTAGATCATATAAATTTTAATTTATAGTTTTTAAATATTTTTGTGATTTTTAAACAATTTAACAATATAAAATATCAATAGTTTTAATTTTGACACAATTCATTTATTTGAATTTAAATAAAATCTGGTGCGAATATATTTTCTAAAAAACTATTTAATAGATTAATAACAAGTCATATTCATATATAAAATTAGTAGAGAATATTAATTAGTTTATATAATAGTTATTTTAATACTTTTAAAATCATTTATTTGATATTTTTCTTAATAAAATAATTAATACAACATTTTTGTATAATTATTTAATATATTTATTTTTTGTATAAAAATTAAAAATAAAATACTATGATGAAGATAAATATAATATATTTCATAAGAATACTTTTAGTAGAATTTATCTTCTAAAATAACCAACTTTTAAAATTTTATCTTTATTAAAGTATGAAGGTGACAACTTTGACATCATTTAAAATAAAATCATATAAATATCCTAACCTGGTTTATAAAGCTCCAAATGGTCCATATTTCTACCCTTGTATGCTTAAGGTTTATATATACTTGATGAATAAGGATTTTCAGGTATTTGGTCCTTTTGAGAGGTATTAGTATTGTAATAAAAACTCTATTATTGATTTTTTACTAAATAAATTATTTATGTATCATTAACATATAAGCTATTAAGGTAATCAAATCTCTTAAAAATTAAAAATAAATTACCATAACAAAAAAAAACATTTTACATTTAAAATTAGTTTTTATAATCGAATTTATATTCTTTATAACCTAATATTAAAAATACTTTAATTATTAAAGATTGAGGGAGTCATATTTCACTTTCTTTAAAATAAAATAAATTAAAGGTCTTAATCACATCAAAGTGGGTTAAAATAAATTAAATTTAGACCCAAATATGCCTTAGGACGAAATATAATCATCCAATTATATTAAGACAAGTGTTTGGGTAATTTTATAATATTATATTTACCCTTAATTACCCGATTTACCTTTAACTATGGTAAATAAAATTTACCGTAGTTATTATTTATAGTGCAAAAAAATAAAAAGTACCATATTAACATAATTTGGACCTACTAATTCTAAATATGGAATCCATTTTTCCAATTTCAAATCCCACAAGTTGCAGAAATTAATTTAAAATTAATCCCGTTGTTAAGAAAATGAGTTTTAAAAGTTAAAACATTGCAAAAGATTGAAATGATTTTACCTATGAATTCAATGTAAAATCAATGATAATGACATAAATTATATTAAATGGTAACAATATATTATATTTATACTTTAAAACCATTAAATATTATAATTTAACCATATAAATTATTACGATGAAAAAAGTTGTTTTTAATTAAAATATAGCGTGTTTTTACTATTCATTAAAATATGAAAGTTATCAGAATAATATGAAAAATTTATCCAAAGTAAATTTTTATATCCTGATTCCAAAGAAGAATTTTATTTTGTCAAACTGAACTTAAAAACATGTCAAAAACTACATTTAATTTGGGTGCGCTATCAAAAGGCGGCAAAACTGCATTTTTTGAAAAATTCATATTTTACCCGAAAAATTTATTTTGTTCTCATACCATGTTCTAGAAAATGTGTAAGATGAATAATAATTTTATAAAATTTAAAATGTAGTTAATACTATTCATAACTGCTAGTTCATAATAATATTATAGCAATATATCTTTGTTTAGTGAAACCCGGTATTGCGTACTACACACGCTATCGAGGAAGGTCACGATTGCGTGTAATGCAAGCCAAGTCAGGGCTGCATGTAGTGAAAGATCCCTTTGGTGTTGCGTATAACATAATCAAAACTTATTTCATTTATACATTAAACAAAATCTATACTTAATGTTGCGTAGAATAATTTCTACAGAACAAACTTGAAATTATGTGTAACACGATCCCAGAATAGTGTTGCGTATACTACAAGATAATACGATGTTGCGTATAGTACAATATAATCTTGGTGTAGTGTACAATAGAAGAAATCACATAAATTAAAAATAATATATCTCATAAAATCTAGGGGTGTTACATTCTACCCCCTTAAAGTGAATTTCTCCCTCGAAATTCATCGGAGTTATAAATCGTTTTTTACTTGAAAGTTTCTTTCATAGAAACCCACATTGTAAAAAGGAATACTAAAACTTAATTTTAATAACTAATGTATGAAACGTAATAGTTACCCAAATTAACTCATCACTGGGTTTCCACATAGGAGATCATAGGTGAAAATATGGACATGGAAGAGAAATATAACCATCAATTTCTGATGGATAGTGGTAGAGAACATGGCTATGAACAAGACAACAATCACAAAGCCATAAATTTGTGATGATCTAAGGTACCATATGATTCATCAGATATGAGGGCACTAGGACAAAATTTTTGGTTTTCAAGATCATTTCCCAAATGTTGAAGAATTTTTGAATTAAAAGATATACTTACTTGATTTTGTTACAATCTCATCGTTGCTCATGCCTTGAACAATTTACACTTCATCTCTTAAAGAAATAAAGTCGAATTTGTCTTTCGTGAAGTGTTAGCAGATCATGCGATAGAATGATAGGTCATTCCACCTATCTCAAACATAAGGTTAGAAAAGGTTATATACATAAGTCCATCTATGGTGATATTAATCGTATATTTTTCCAAAAATGGACATATACTTCAACTATCATACTACTTAATAAAATAAAACTAATTTTTACTAACCAGGGACTTCCTGTAGGCCAGTGGAAGGCAATAAAGACCTGTCGCACTTTAGTTATGGGTTCGATTCTTGAAACCTTGTCCTACGCGACGGGTTTTCATCCGTCCTTTAGGTTGTCCTTTTTCTAAAACTACACTATTATAACATTCCATAAATAATATCGAAAAAAAGTTCTATCCTTAAAAAATATTATCTTATGTCCAAAAAAAATCCATTTCAAATATTTAGGCTTATCCATAATACTTCTATCCAAGCTCATAGTATAAAGAAAATGATTACTATAAATTTCATCAACAAAGAATGTGAATACCATCATTTATCCCCCATATATAATAAGATATATATTGTTGATCTCATTCCAAACATGTGAATACCTTAATAATGTATTCTCTTGGAACATGAATTACCATAGAACCTTAGTGAAAACATGAATTCTGCCAAAAGTTAACTCTTTCCACATACCAAAATCCAAAAAATTCTATATATGCAAACCATGATATCACTTTGTCCTTAAATCAGTCATGAGACCATTAATACTGTCAAACATTTCATTATATCCTTTTCCCATCATTATGCGCATATTAGGTGCTTTCCAAAAATATCTGAATAAAATTTTGTGGATACCAGTACCATTCAACATATAATTTAGAAAACATAAGGAAAAACAAAAGTATAAAAATCCTTAGACGTTCCTTTATTCCATAGTACCATGAGATTACTTATACAACATTACTCATGATAAACATGGAATCATTCCACTACCTTCTTAAACCATTGACCGAGCTTCATCATTTTATTCTTCAAAACTTCTTTCATCTCATATATCATTTGTAATCTCTTCATCATCATCAATATAAATACTACCCATACGACCATGCTGATTCTCTTCATGAGATTTTCCCTTAGGGCATGGGTTTACATAGTGCCTGTACATTCCACATTTAAAACATTTAACCATTGTTGATGACTTACCAATACCATTATCCTTGTCCATGGTGTTAACCGAACCTTTTCCTTTGCACTTACTGGTTTTCTGTCCCTCTTTTCCACACCCAAAGTATCTTCTAGTTCCTTTGAAACATTCCCACTAATTCCTCTTCCCACATGATTTACATGAGGGAAATTGAACTTTCTTTCCTCTATGATCATCATGAAACTCCATCTTTCTCTTATTAGCTGAGTTAGGAAACTTACCAAAGTTGATATTATTGATCATATTTTGATATTGTTGATTAGGCATAATAACAATGTTTTGACTTTGAAATCCCATTTCATTTGGTTTCTCATGAAGAGTATCATTCCATTGTCCATCATATCCTCCATTATTGTGAATCTTCATGTTTCCAGCCATTTTCTAAAACCCAATAAAGAATAGTGTGAGAGGAAAAAATCATGCTAGGAAAAAAACATAATAAAGGGGGAGTACCTTCAATATCTAACATCTTAGGTTTAATTCTAAGATCATTACTGTAATTCTAGGACTACAACCTATACTTATACTTAACACTAGAGACATCCCTAGACATACGTTAGAAATATCTCCAGGGATCTCTCAAAAGTTTTCGAATCCTAGTTTCCAAAGGTTAAATAAACCTTTCCTATGATACCAACTGTAGAGACCCATAGCTTGACATACATATACATTACATTACTTTTGCGAAATACGTAATATATATCAAAAACAGACACTCAAGGACCATAATAGTTTAGTGTTTTTGGAAACATGGAACATAATCTTCTAATCGTGGTGAACGATCTTCAACATCTCCCATAAAGATCTTTCCCCATTTTTTCTTACCTAAAACATTTCTATATATCCTAGGGAAAAGAAAAAATAAAAAGGGTGAACTCAAATGCTCAGCACGGGTATTCATGGAGAAAATAAAACAAGCCATATACATTTGAACTTAAAATGATGAACATAATGTTTAAACATCAAAATCTTGAGTGGTGAAATAAATCTTGGCATCATGTAAGGCATAGATCATAAAGGAATATTAATCATGATAAAATATCATGGGAATAAAACATATAAATATGGAAAACCATTAAGTACATGATATGATTTCCATAGTATCAAAGACATTGTTTCCAAGACCATCCTAGTGGACAAAGTCCATTACTGAACCGGGTTTACTTTCCATTCCAGCCCTGTATTACTGAACCGTATTTACTTGCCGTTACATTCATGTCTATCTCATGAGATATAAATCTTTACCCAATTAATTGGAGGGATATATAGGTCCCACCCATCTCATATTGAAATCATTATTACGTTTTCCACAAAACAATCATAAATCATTCATCATACCCCAAGGAATAAAATGGGTTTTATAAACATCATCCCATCAAAACATAATCCATATAAAACAATGGATATCATTTCATCATAAAAAAATCAAACCATGTAAATAATAGGAATATTATACTTGAAACATGACCATATTAAAGAATGTAATCTTAGATGGAAAATAGTTTTGAATAAACACTTGAAATGATTTGTTGTGGAAAATATCCTTTCTTCTTCAAAAACATTTTCTTTTATCAAAATGTCATTAAATTTTAAAAGAAAATAATTTTGTCAAAAATAATAATGAAATCTTATAGAATATTCTTCATGGATATATGGTGTTATGAAACTGTAAAAAAAATCTGTTCATGTCGGATAAGTTAAAAAAACATTCTCATCCTACTTTTGCCGGAAAAGTCCAAAAGTTCCTCATATGGTAAACAAAAGAAAGCTTCCTTCTATAACACAATGTAAAAGTCAAAGAGGGGTAAACATGAATTTAAACATACATGGAATAATATTAAACACTTTATGAAAAACATTTTTATATACATGGATGAAAAATATAACAACTGTAAATACTTACATATAAGCAATCTCAGATAAAAATGAGAATTGAAAAATTATCCTTTACCTTATGTCAAATTTCTTCCGTATGTGTCCAAGAGTCCTGTATAGTGGGTTTAAACATATTATTAACTTGTAACAGAATCATAATAATATTTATGATATCATATATGATTCACTTAATACTTTATATTACCCACTCATTTGTCAATTCCAAGTTAAAGCAACATTTTGGGTAAAATCGTTTCATTTATCATCCGTGTTTTGACTTGTAATTATTCATATGATTACTTATATCATGAGTAATTAATTAAAGAATTTAAAACATTATTTTTATATAAAATATATTCTGAATATACATATATATAATAGATCGATAAATGAAATGAAATACATCGTTCATGGAGACAACATGTCATACGTACGCATGAACGTTGTTTTCATTTCCTTATTAAATTGAATGGAAGTAAGTAAATAACATATACATAAATACAGTATCATTAATATGTCATATATTTCATGATTATTCAATATATATACATTATAATCATTATTGAATGGTTAACTTGGAGAATGAATCTCATCGCGTTGTGGAGACGGTAATCCGTACGTACGCACGAGCGATGATATAGTTCCCATAATTATTGAATGGAATTTTAGTGGATGATATAATATATCATAATTATTATCATTTTATAATAACCATATATAGGTATTATTTACACCATTATACCCATCCATGTAAGGTGGTGGTGGAAAAACAGATTATGCCACGACGTAGAGACGATATTCCGTACGTACGCACACACAATGATTTCGTTTTCTGTAGGATGCATAAAATGTGAAATAGGTTCAGTTAAAATTTATAATAACATATCAGTACATTAGTTATATTGATGTTATTAATTTATTATGAAAAAACAAAATAAGAGGAAGTATAATAAGAAATGAACTTGAAAGAATCGGTAAATGATATTACCACTTCTTCGAGGAGCCTTTTCTAAACCTCATGTTCGGGCATTAAAGTTGGTATTTGTTGAAGCTCGAGACATCTAGTATGTTTATAGGATAGTGTAGAAGAGAAATTGGTAGGGTTTGGACGAGATTGAAGGATCAAAATGGTGTGAGGAGGAGAGGGAGGAGGTTCCCTTTTATAAGAGAGGAGAGGGGCACTTTTGGAAACCTCTAAAATATTAATTTGTAATAAACCGAAACCCCACATAAAAACTTACAAAGTGACTAAAATTAGGATATTAGATAAGATAGGATTGTAATCTCATCAAAAAATTAAATTTATACATGTTTTTATTTTATTTTAAATCTTATCATTTTGATTTATCCTTATTTAATCTATTTAATTTTATTTGTGGTAATAATGTTATAAATTTTATATGGTTATAAATACTTACTTATGTGTTATTAATTATACATAATTTGATACTTCATGACATGTTAGATAATATAAATTTTAATTTTTAATTTTTAAATATTTTTGTGATTTTTAAACAATTTAATAATTTAAAATATCAATAGTGTCAATTTTTACACATTTCATTTATTTGAATTTAAATAAATTACAAAGAGAATATATTTTAGAAAAAACATTTTAATAGATTACTAAAAAGTCATATTAATATATAAAATTATTTTAGAACATATATTAGTTCATATAATATTTATTTAATACTTTTAAAATCATTTATTTGATATTTCTCTTAATAAAATAATTAATACAACATTTTTGAATAATTATTTAATATACTTATTTTTTGTATAAAAATTAAAAATAAAATACTATGATGAATATAAATATAGTATATTTTATAATAATACTTTTATTCGAATTTATCTTTAAAAAAACCAACTTTTAAAATTTTATCTTTATTAAAGTATGAAGGTGACAACTTTGACATCATTTAAAATAAAATAATATAAATGTCCTAATCTGTTTAATAAAGCTCAAAATGGTCCATAATTCTACCCTTGGATGATTAGGGTATATATATACTTCAATAATAAGTTTTTTTCAAGTTTATGGTCCTTTTTATGGGTATTATTATTGTAATAAAAACTATATTATTTATTTTTTACTAAATAAATAATTTATGCATCATTAATGTATAAGCTAATAAGGTAATTAAATATCTCTTAAAAATTAAAAATAAATTACCATAACAAATAAAAAAAATTTAGATTTCAAATTATTATTTATAATCGAATCTATATCCTCTATATCCTTATATTAAAAATAATTTAATTATTAATGTTTGAGTGAGACATATTTCACTTTCATTAAAATAAAATAAATTAAAGGTATTAATCACACCCAAGTTGGATCCAATGGATTCCATTTTGACTAAAATATGCCTTAGGACGAAATATAATCATCAAATTATATTAATAAAATTGTTAGGGTAATTTTATAATATTATTTTTACCCTTAATTACCCGATTTACCTTTAACTATGGTAAATAAAATTTATCGTAGTTAATATTCATAGTGCCAAAAAAAGTAGTGTATTAACATAATTTGGAACTACTGATTCCAAATATGGAATCAATTTTTTCAAATTCAAATCAAAGAAGTTTCAGAAATTAATTTAAAATTAATCCAGTTTTTAAGAAAATGAGTTTTAAAAGTTAAAACATTGCAAAAGATTGAAATGATTTTACCTATGAATTCAATGTAAAATAAATGATAATGACATACATTATATTAAATGGTAAAAATATATTATATTTATACTTTAAAACCATTAAATATTATAATTTTACCATATAAATTATTACAATGAAAAAAATTGTTTTTAATTAAAATATAGTGTGTTTTTACTATTCATTAAAATATAAAAGTTATCAGAATAATATTAAAAATTTATCCAAAGTAATTTTTTATATCCTGATTCCAAATTAGAATATTAGTTTTTCAAATTTAACTTATAAACATGTCAAAATGTAGATTTAAAGTGGGTGTGCCATCAAAAGACGACAAAACTGCATTTTTTGAAAAATGCATATTTTACCCGAAAAATTTATTTTGTTCTCATACCATGTTCTAGAAAATGTGTAAGATGAATAATAATGTTATAAAATTCAAAATTTATTTAAAACTATTCATAATGGCTAGTTTGTAATAATATTATAACAATATATCGTTGTTTAGTGAAACCTGGTATTTCGTACTACACACGCTATCGAGGAAGGTCGCGATTGCGTGTAATGCAAGCCAAGTCAGGGATGCGTGTAGTGAAATCTCCCTTTGGTGTTTCATATAACATAATCAAAAGTTATTTAATTTATACATTAAACAAAATCTATACTTAATGTTGCGTAAAATAATTTCTACAAAACGAACTTGAAATTGTGTGTAACACGAGCCAAGAATAGTGTTACGTATACTGCAAGCTAATATGGTGTTCTGTATAGTACAAGATAATCTTGTTTTAGTGTACAATAGAAGACATAAAAGAAATTAAAATGAATATATCTCATAAAAAATAGGGGTGTTACAAAGGAGCTTCATTGGACAACACTTACTGTTACTATATAAAATCATCATTATAATGTAATATATAGATTTGTTAAATTCATAAATTCAAATAATTTATATATCATGATAGTTAAAAATTTGGTTAGATAAAATGTTATAATGTGGATTAAAACTCTTCAATTTAACTACCAATAAATTGTTGATGTTGTGGATTGATATTATATGATGGACCATTAATTTATTAATGAAATTTTCATTCATGAAATTGATAATTTATTTTGTTCAAACATCATTAATGGGTATGATTTTATCCCTCATAAAGAATAAATTGGCTGAAGAATTAAAATCTTGATTCATCATACTATATATAGTGGGGCGGGGACCATAAAATCTATTCCGTATAAGGTAAAATGGAAATGAGTATTTGGTTTTGTGAAATTAATCCAAGGGTTAATGAATAATATTTACTTATATCTAGATAGAAAATAATCACATTGTAAATTACATGAATTAATTAATCATTAATTTACAAAAGTGTCCTTGTGTCTTTTTTTTTATTTTAGAGCATGGATCCCGACTAGTGGGCACTATATGTCCCGACATGGACCTCATTTATAATAGTTAGGGTATATAATATATAAATACACTTAAGGATGAAACTATCATAGCATAATTGAAAGAGGATATTTTAGAAATTTAGGTCATTAACAATATTATTTTTTCAACCCACAAACATATATATTCTTTCTTACCTTATTTTTTGGTAGAATATCATGTTGTCTATACTATTCTATAGAAGGCATCTTACTAATTGTTGAATGAATTTTTAAGGATTAATACTCATTGTGGTATATAGAATTAATGATTTAATTTATTCTTCCAATATTTTTATGTAATAATTAGATAATCAACCAAATCATATATTCTTTGAACAAACATTTCATTATGTATTTGATCTCCCAAGGATATATATTCATTGAACAATTCATATTTTTAAATTTTATATCAATATTTAAGAATATATAGTAATGGTTATAATGTAAATTATATCATCAACCCTCATTCATAATAAATAAATGGAATTAAATCCTCCATTTTAGTGGCATAGGAAACAATGAATTTAGTAATCTCTGAATCTAAATCAATATTAATGATTAATCTAGTAACTGGTATCCATAGTGATAGTAAAATTATATTAACAAGGGATTAATAATCTATATCATTACTGGTACATAACATAGATAATAGGAAGGAGTAATGAAAAATCGATTTTGATGATGTGATGAACAATACCCATAATATGATACTATTGAGAATTGGATTTTCTACCCTATATCTTGTGGGACTTATTCAAAACATATTCAAAGTGCATTCATAATTTTTGGGATGTTTTGAAAATAGATAATACCTATTGAATAAGGAGTTCTGTGCCCAATGATGATTCTTTAAGGTAAGGTGTTTGGTAAGGAAATATACTAATTCTCTATCAATGATCACCATTTGAGATATAAAATGGTTGTTATAGTTCTTTAGAGGACAACCTAACTCCATAAACCTATAGTGATCAATGATTGAATATGTATATATTTGAGTTAATCCACATGATATTCTTCATAAAATTAGTGGTGTTGAAAACAATGTCTCAACTTTTATTCTATGAAAGATAATTACAGGTTGTTCTTGTCAGCACTAGAATATCATGTCTCAACATCCAAGAATTTCTTACTATGATAATTGATATTTTTACCCTTTCTCGTAATGTTTCTCTGAGTATGGAGGGATCTATGTGATCATTTCATTGTTTACACTAAAATTTTGAATGACATACCATATATAGGTAGAATCATGAATAGATAGTGTTGAAGATATTATTTTTGATAATAGATGGATTCATAATGATCATTATCCTATGTGTAATCAAACCCTCTCATCATTATAATAATAAAGGGAAAGAACTTACTAAATTAGTCATCTACGAATCACCTAGTGTGTGCGAGTCACTCTTGAAGTCATTTTAACTCACCGAGGTTTCATAATAGATAAATATTGATTATTACATTTCCTTTTATAGGTTTAACCTCAGTGTCGTGGTGGCTCACCTTGATTTGAAGAAATTTTTAGAATGCCAACCAAAAAATCTCATTTTTGGATCATCATTTTTAATATATGGTTACATAGTTTACTTAATTCCACCTCAATATTAGTAACAGGATCATATAGTTTTAGATATTTGACCACCATATTGGGAATTTAGAATTAATTATCATACCCCAAATGGATTTGAATATACATTTCATGGATGCTTAATTTTTTGATCCAACAGTCATCAATTATAATGGAATTAAATGGTAACCAAATACACCTTGTTCTATAGTACATGTAGTTTCTTATTCAACATTTTGGGTTAATAAAATTTTATTATATTCTAAGAATCAATACATGATTTAGATTGTAGAAATTCATAAATTTAATTGATCAAAAATTCAGTGATTGAGAGTGCGAATTCACTCATTGGATGATAAAGTATTATATCCTTAATTTTAATTAAATCCATATTTTACACTTCATCAGAATTTTTGGAACATTTTTGTTGAGTCACATTGAGTATTGAACCTACCAAATAATTATATATTTGAACTTAAAATCTAAATATACTTCTAATATAGTATCATTGTTCAATAAATTTCTCTTTCTTATTTATTTATTACCATGATGGTAATTTAGAAAACCGAAATTATGGGTTTCCATATGGGGTTCCAACTTGGGATAATCTGTGTAATTCTAAGAAAAATGATCCTAGTGTTTCTTATGGAAGTTGATATATTACTTTTTTTCTCTAAGGGTTATATATTCTGCGATCAATATATTCCATTGAATATCCATTATAAAAAAATTAATATATCTGAGTTCATTTGCGGTGGTAGTGGATCCTTCCAAGAATGTGAGAGGCACAAAATGAAGATCTTATTATTTCACTTCACCATTTTAAGTTGCAGAGGATATAAATTCATCCTTTGATATATGATATATCACAAGTAAATTTCTACTTCTATTGGGATCATATCATTTTCTAAATAGATAGTGGAATATGGTACTATTGGCAATATGAGAATAGATGAAAATATACATAAACCATGTTCTCTTCATCTATTTTTGATATCTAGATGATTAAATATATATTTTTTGTTTGAAATAATATCTACCAAACCAACCGTAATTAATATATTCTAGGAGAAGGGCTGATCTTAATGAATTGAATATAGGTTTATTTAACTATTAGCAGTGTATTCTCAATTGAAACATTTGCATGACTATCTTGTGCAAGGAATGTAAATGGAGGGTTTATGTCACTATCTAATAAAACCTAAGGAATCTCATAATCTAGATTTTGTACCTAAACTCTATAATTGAAAAAAAACTATTTATTGAATTCGATCCATGTATTTAATGGAGAAACATCCAAGGAATTTAGGGAAGAAATAAGTATGTTTATCTTTACCATATTATTAAACCAATATATTTTTACCCAATATTCATGTATTGTTATTCCCATGAATGAAAAGGATATATATCACTAAAATATACCCTAATGAACTCATCAAAAAATTATTTCATTCCTAATTATATGATTAGGGTATTTCTGTATGCATATAGAGTCATGGACTTCCCATAAGGACATCAATGTCCAAAATTTTGTGAAAAACCACGAACATGGTGGTAGAGATGAGATTATGAAATTTGGTTCTAAAATTTACTCTCCATAGTTTTTTATGTTCAATCATATCATATCCATTAATGTTCATGTTAGAAGGGGATAAGTTAGATTCACTTTGACAGAAACATGGAAGGGTCCCAAGATAAGTTTTATTCCAAAACCATTATTAACAAAGGATAAAAATATTTCAATATGACTAAGATATACAAATGAATACAAAATCCTAATGTGTTTTTGTATGGATGTTTACCAATATTATTATTTTAATGAAATGCCCTCATGAAATTTTATGACTACATTATCATAATGATATTTATTATCCTGAGTGAATGATATCTCCAACTCTCTTGGACATTAAAGAGACTCAATAAGGTATTCTATGTGTTCATTTGAATAATAATGGGAAAAAATATTATGTTCATGTATAGAATGGTATCGAGATGATTCAATGTTTTGTATTTCTATAAAAAGGGAAAATGTTTCCCACCATGAGATTTATTTTTGGTTTGTGACTTTTTAGCTATATATAAATATGATGAAGATGCTTTCTTTGGTCAAGACTTGGGTGGGGACTATTTATATACAGGTTGGGTTACACTGATATCCATATTCCTTAGTGTTGATTGTATAATATCTTTAACAGATCCATCCAATAATTTATATGATTTATTTCATATATCTCATCACATACTTCCCAGATGATTTGTTATGTTTATATTATTAGATAATTTTTATGTTTAATACCCTACTATTTTAAAAAAATACTATATTCAAAAGCATATAAAGAACCCATCAATGATCTTTAAGGACTGCGAGATATTATTATTTAAATATAATAATTATAATGTAGAGACCTAATTGAAGGTTATGAATAAGAGTAACCCCATAATGATATATATATATATATATATATTCATAATAATTTCATAGTACATGTAATTTTATTGACTAATTCTTAGTAAATAAGAACTTAATTCATAGTGAAGTGATTTTCATTACCAAAAATTATTTTCTTAAAAAATTGGATTTATTACTTTTTATGTAGAAATATTATAATTATTTTTCATAAATATCGAAATTGTATCTTATAAATGTTTTATAACGTTTTAAATAATCATATAAATATCATCTTAAGAATATTTTTTTTATATTTTTCTAAAAATAAGATTTTTTAGAGAATACTTAAAAAATGATGATTTAATAGAATTCTTCATTCAAATATTAAAATTTCACATTTTATTGATAAAATTTAATAATATCATTATGTTTTTATGATTAAATATAAATTAATTAATTCTATTGAAATCCTAACTATTCATAATTTTGATATAAAAATGTTTAATACTTAAAATACATTTTTTGGATAGTTGTTTTTCATTACATTTTTGCCTTATTTTAAATGAAATTTATGAAACATATAGATATTGAAATAAATAAAATTGACTCCATATTTGAAATAAAAACGTTCAATTTTGTAAATACAACCATGTATTTTTTTCACTATGAATAGTGACCTTTCAAAAAATGTTATCACCATGGTAAGGTAAAATGGGTGAAAAAAGATTAAAACAATAAGTAAATGATTTAGAATATCCAAAACATTTTCCTTTATTTTATTGGATGTGTTTTTGGACCATAATCATGAAAAATTCTAAATTTTGGAAATTGACTTCCTTTTTCCTATGATAATAAGCCTAATATTATTTTATATAAGAAATAAATACAAAATTTCACTCTATTTATTTAAATATATTCTTTTTCATAGAAAAAAAATAAGTTATGAACGATTGAAAATATTTTTATGAATAATGAATAATTTTTTTGTTAGGGTAATTTTTTTATTTTCTAGTGATGATATAATTACAATAACTTCTTATGAAATGCTAAAAAAGATCTTCTACAAGCCATAATAAAATAAATTGCATTATTTTAAAAATATTCAAAGTACTATTTTTTGTGTATTTTTTATTGGTAAATTAATTTCATATATATATATAATATTATTTATTTTTCAAATGTTTATATTTGAATTAATTTACTATATTTATGTCATTAAAGTAAAACTATACGAATAGTTTTGAAAATGATTCTTAAAGGTATGTTATGTTAAATAATATTTAATTAAAATATATAAAATTCATAAAGACATCATCATTTTCCACGTGAATTTGATATGGTTGATCATATCATCCATTGTCCACATAGGGTTTACAATTCCATTTATACTATCATTCATGAACCCTAAAGTGTTTAAAACATTATTATCATGGTAGTTATTTAAAGGGTTAAAATAGGTCAAAACTAAGAGATAAGGGTTAAAACCTCCTTTAAACGTGTATCAATTTTTTATATTAAAGTATATAGATATTTATTCACCCTATATTTAAAATATATCAATTTATTGAAACATGAACATCATAATCAATTTATATTACTTTAATACATTAATTAATTAAAAGGGATCCCCTCTCCTCTCTTATATAATAAGAGATACTCTTTTCTAATTCTCACACTTCATGAGCTACATAACTCATCCAATATTTACCAAAACCACATAATAACTTCATAATGTAAAATCTAGAGGTTCTGTAATTTCTAAAGGCTATCCCTAGGGTCCTAAAGAAGAAATAAAATAGATGTTCATCAATGATAATGTAATCAACTTAAATTAGATATTTCATTTTACTTCTTCTAATACCTATATAAATCCTTTCCTATAAAATCCAATATAATAAAATTATTATCTAACATATACTGAGATATTATTATGTTAATATCATAAACGTATTAATCTATCTTTTCATCTTATGGGTAACCAAAACATTATTCGTGCATTCATGTGGGCTACCACATACATGAAGAAATGTGTTTTTTTCATCACCTCCACATAAGGGTGGTTATTATAATGGTTTTGATATATATATATATATATAGGATATTAATCAAATAATTATTAATCAATACATATAATATGTTACTTACATTCATACACTTCCACCAATTATAAATTATAAAATCGATCATGTTTATGTATAAAATACCACCTCCATGAAGCGATATTATTTATTTTTCACACCCTCTATTCATAGAATATTCATAAATTATATTTCATGTATAAAAATTATAATGATGTTATGATTTTTATACAATAGATGAAGGAAAAATGACCCATCTCACTATGGTCCACATAAAAAGTTCATTTTCCAATTATGATATGATCCTCTTCAAAATACATTACATTGACCTAATTAAATAATAAATGAAACATTACATTGAAATAGAAAATTTAATTTTATGGGAATAAAACATGAAATGAATATAGAAATGTAAAATAATTCACATAAGTTAATTATAAATGAGTTAATAGATATACTTAACAAGTCTGGACTTTAGGTATGTGGTTTCAAAACATAATTTTCATTCATTGTCATATACATATTCTTCATTGACTACATTCTGAAATGATATAATGTGAAATTAACTATAATATTATTATATTTTGTTTCCACTTTTTTGAGTTCTTTATCAATTATTACACATAACCACTTTATTTATAAATTGTAACTTCAATGATATGATCATTGTTATTAATTTTCAAATCAATATTGTTTATTTCAAAAAAGTCTTTTAATTTGAACCTATATCCATTTTTACGGTGTATATACTACCTTTTGAGATTTTATATGTTGTATGACTCATAGATTCTTATATATAATGTTCCTTTGATGTTATCACATTCATGAGAAAATAATTCAAATGTTATAAATATTTCAACAGTTTCCATGGTCTCAATTTAAATTATTAGATACATAATTAATGACATAAATTATCATGTGCAATATTCAATGTTTTTAATAATACTTTGTTTGATTGCATATTAAACACGCAACACTAAGCCTAAACAAACAACCAAATATTTTTTATTTAAATACGACTATTATAACTTAGAAATCGAATAAGAAGGTATGAATAGTAATGAATACATTATGAGATATATAGGTTTTAATCAATATAAATTTATTTATTAATACTTATGAAATACACATTCAATTTTTCGGGAATGTCCATTTATTCATCAAAAATATGTTTTCTTCAATAATGTTTTTTATTCATTCAGAAAGAAAATATGAAATTGTTATTTTCCACTTTTAAAAAATTTATTTTATTAAACCGAATTCACTTTATAAATCATCATATGAAAATTAACCTATGGTGAATTTTTGGGACTTTTCTAAAAATATTGTTTTTTCCATGAATAGTGGTGATGTAACTTTTAATCGAAAACTCAATTTTTTATTTCAATAATTTACAAATACAAATATTTTTACAAATAATATTGAATAAAAAAATAGTTTAATTATGTTATTAATAATACAATTATTTTTTTATAATTAATTTTATACAGTAATTTGTCATAAAAACATCTTATACGTAAAATGAAATTTTCTAAAAAACTTTTTTACATTGATTTTTATGTTTTAATAATAAATTACATTATAACCATTATTAAAATTGAATATTAAAAAATTTATTTCATATTTGGAATCATGTAGTATTTTTTTAAATTGTTTCTTTTTAATTTAGGCCATTATATATAGTAGTCAAAATAAAATTTTGTTCCACGATGAGGCTAAATAGGGTACTTTATTATAGAAAAAATATAACTAGGAATAAAAAATAACCCTAATAGATGATTTATTTTTATTATATGAGTATATATAATCTATAAATATAAAAATTTATAATATTTAAGCCTTTCCCCTATTTTTCAATGATTTTGATAATTATAATACTTAAGTGACAGAAAATGAAAATAATTTCACTTTTCATATTTTAATATCTTTAATAATTTATGATAATGAAAAATAAAACATATATTTGGTTATAAATAGTCATATTAAATAAAAATGATTTTTTTTGTCATTTTTATTTATTTCTACTATTTAGTGATGGTACAATTACCTTAAATATTTGAACCATACTAACAGATCATTTATATAATTGATTGAAAAATAAAAAGAAACGATATTTGAAATAATAAAAATTTTACAATTTGTATGAATTAATGTTTCCCATGTAATTTATAGACCTATATGACATGTTACCAAATTATATTAACATTTTCCCTTTGTTATGATGTATATAAAGTCAAATTAAATGAATAGTGTTGAAAATTCCATTAATAATATTTTATAAAAAATAATATTTTATTAAAGGATTTGAAAATTTTAAAAATAATATATTTACCCATATGATTTTTTTTTAATTTAAAAATTATCCATGTACCATTTATATGTCCTTAATAAATATATAGTATCATTATTAACCATTAATGTGCAGATAATTATAATATTAAAGTAATGGTTAAAAGGGTTAACATGGGTTTAAAATTAAACAATATTGGTGAAAAAATTCCCAAAATTTGTATAAAATTTATTTTATTAGATTATTTATACTTATAAAAATTATATATTCTAATTATAAAAAAATGGATCCATTTTGGTCTGAAAATAGTTTATATTAACTTAACACTTATAAAAATTCCATGAATGCCCCTCCCGTCACTTATAAAAGGACACCTATAATTTAAATCCATTAAAAACATTTGATCGCGATATATCAACCAACCCCTATCCATTAACCTTATTAACATATATATCCTTATTTTAGTGGTTATTAACCTACAAAAATACTAACCACAGTCACCCAATAAGATATCTAAAGGATGCCTGTCAAAGAAAAGAAAATAGTCTTTACTAACTCTTTCATATTTATTTCTTATTTTAATTCATATTGATGTGTTTTACCCATCCTAATTAATTATATAAACTTTCATAAATATACTAATATGATTTTATTCTTATGCTAAAACAATATCATATCTCATTTCCATAATATAAAAAGTGAAAACATCACTCGTGCGTATGTACATACTATCGTCTGCACACAGTGGTGTTGTTTTTCAAGACCACTTTACATGGATGGTTTTAAAGAAGTAATTATGAATATATATGATATATATGAAATAATAATGATTTTTTATAAATTAATTATTACTTACCTTTCTTTAATTATATATATCAAAAATGAAAACAACATCCATGTGAATGGATGACTAACTATCATGCCTCTTCATTTTAATATATCTATATTTTATGGGTGATTATATATATATATATATACCTATATAGAATATATGTGATATTTAAATCTTGAAAAAACATTATTTATAATGTAGAGGCATGATAATTATAAAAGTATCAAGACATCTAATATATAGTTGAAAAATGTTATAAATGTATAATGAATGATATTATATATATGAATATTTTTATGGTATGAATTTATGATAAATTTAATTTTTTTTATACCATAGGTTAGATAACTTATGATTCAAGTCATGCTTAAGGTAATGAATTTCGTCTTAATATTCACTCCATTGAGACATTGTTAGAAATATGCACCTATTTTACATTTATGTGTTGTATATACTTAAAATTTGAGTTATTTAAGAGGAATATATATTTATTCATAATGATAAATGATTTAATTAATGTTACTGTCTCAATAGCAATATTATAAAAAAATTTGATATTATTCTTATTCTTGATCGGGTATATTTTTTATACACATCCATATTTTTCAAAATTATTTTTAATAAATACATTTTCCAAAAATGATTTATAAAATCTATTTCGAGTTTTTTAAATAAAATTATATGTAATTAAATCATTCATTTTGATTTTTTATTACAATGGTCCATTTTCAACATACATTACAAAAAATTCTGAATATTATATTTAACTTGATTGATGTTAAGAGAAATTTTCGCAACTATAAACATTTTAAACTCTTTAGTTTAATCTACATGATTTCAATGGTTTTGAAAAGAAAAATAATTAATAAAAACTTAATTAATTTTTTTTCATTTTTAATTTTAATTTATTATTTAATAGAATTGATTTTATTACAAAATATAATTTTTTATGGTCATATCTCATGTCATGATTAGTCTTGTAGAAATTAAAATTATTTTGAAACATTCATATTCTTGGGATAATTGTAAATAACATTTCCATTAAATATTGATATTATTTATATCATGGGAATGATTTTTTCTAAAACTATATACCATTTATACATACTATTTTTTGTTTAATTTTTTTGATTGAATGGGGAATTATTGGTAATGTTTATTATTTACTCGATATAGAAATTTCTTGTTGTGGAATATTATTCAACATTATATAGACCATTCAATATATGAGAAATGAATTGGACATGATGTGATGGGTACAGCCTGGAATTGTTTTTCCCCTCAACACATTGTCTAGTCTCATGATACAATTCAGTTGGCCAAGTAAAATGGGTATTTACATATAATTTTAAACTATTTTTGGTATAAGGTCTTGATTAAAGAGATATCACTATGTCCAAAATCGTGAAATATAATAGTATACATTTCCTTCATTTTTAATTTTCTTATTAATATCCATGAGAAAAATATATTTATATTTTCAATGGATTGATTTTTACTTCATGTTATTGATTAAATAACATTTGTTTTTCATTCCACATATAATTGTTTTTCATAGGAAAAAATAGAGGAACAAAGAAAACAAGGCCTCCAAATACAGAACAATGAAAGAAAAAATAATAAGGGGGTTTAAAATGATGTAGTATGAGGGAATCCCCTTTAATAATATTGAACTCTTCTGGCTTCAAACAATTAAAATCATGAAAAACCAAACACTCAATATCAGGGATCCTAACCTAATCTTAGTAGTCTACCATCTTATTTCCCTCCCGCCAGGTATGGGATACCATGATGTTGTCCCTTGAGATGTTGAAACATTTTATGATGACATAAATAATAGACCACATAACAGTTTCCTTACCTTAAAAGGCATTATACAGGAGATTCGAGTCTATTTCATCTTCTATAATATCCAGGCCCAACTGCCTACAAATTTTTAGCCCCTCAAGTATTGTCTTCGCTTCTTCCTAGAGAGCGGTCCCCTATCCATACCTAGTGGAGAATGCCAGAAAAACCAATCCACCATTATCATGAACAATCCCTCCAATTCTAGTAAAACATGAAATATAGGATCGATCACAGTTGAGCTTCAATCCTACTGAAGGGGGATGCCAACAAACTCAGTTTCCCAGATTCTGACCACATCCATGAGAGAAATAATTAGAATAAGTAAATAACCACTATTGGTAAGGAGATTATCTCCATTTTCCCAAGGTCCTGATGAATTCAAACACCATAAATATAACCTTTATAATAACCTAGAGACTATTGGAGACCAACCCCTCACATATCCACTAATTTCTCACTTTCCATAAACACCAGCACACAACATGCAGAATCATGGTGTGAGCAGATGATTCCATTCCCATAACTGATCCATTTAACCATTTGTCAAGGAAATCCTTCTAACCCATATTCAAAGAATAAATTTCATTAAACTCAACAAAATAACCACATACCTCTTGATCCTATTCACTCTCGGAAGAGAGACGGTCAGAGAATTCCTCTTTATTCTTCTTGCAACAAACACATCTAGAGACAATTAAAATACCATTATGCTTTATATTAATATCTATAAGAACTGTATTATTAATCCTCTAGGTATGGATGTTATATTTAGTGGGAATTTTCTTGGCCCAAGAAATTTCATTCCATTCCTCCCCACGATCCTGCATATTGAAGGTTCGATGATAGTACTATATTTTGAATAGCCCAGATGAGGAAGGAGTAAATACATAATTATCTAGTTTATGGGATTGTTCTATAAGGTTAAACAATTAATACTGGTCTCTGTTCAAAACTTCTTTGATAAAAAATGGGTACTAGCATGAATATTTGAAAGAGATTATTGTATTAGGGAAACAATGAGAGGCATTTTTATTTATTTAACTTCCCATATTTATTATACCTTATTAATTAATGATAGATTCCATTGTATGTAACTGAAATTTTTTATTTGAGATCACCCTTATTATTTCCATTTATCAAGGTTATCAAAAATAAATACTTGCATTTTTTTAAGGTTGCAGAGAATTTACATTTTTTATATTAGTAGTTTCTTCCCAATGTAAAATGGGTATCATGTAGGTATCTAGTTTTAATTGTATATTAAACAATTCAACATTTGGTTTTGTGATCCCTTGTATCTCAATAACCATAAAAAAGTATACATTATATTTAGATGTCTTTAGTTGGGGTTTTTACTGCTTGTAATATTATAATATTAGTAGATAACATGGGAACTAGATTTTTAATAAACATTGATAACATGATAATTATGATAATCTCTTATAATATATGAGAAATTTTACTATTGGGGGGAATTTTTTAGTGCTCAATATTCATTATGATTATGATATAACTCACTGTGTGTTATTATTTAGCATTAGAGCCTAATTGAAGGAAGAGAGTAAAAACTAATAGTCAATGTTTGGATTTTCCCACTAAAATATCCAAAAGAAGTAGTTTTGAAGTTGAGTAGATCATGACAATATTAGATAAGTTCATGAAGGATTTGTGTTATAATATTTCTCCTATGGAGCAACTTAATGATCCACAACATGATACACCTATATTTGATAGCTTCATATGACAAAAATCATCTATCATTGAGTTGAACTACTAATCTAATAGAATCCCTGTAATGGATGATATGTCCTAAAAATATATTTCTACCTTAGGATGCAATAAAAGGGAATAGGTTATTCTAGTAGAATATTTTCATACAGGTCAAACTATTCAATGGTGGTAATTGATCTACAATACTAAGGAGTAAGAATAAATAGTCATTTTTGAGTTGAGATATTTTATGGAAATATTTTTTAATAAATATTTCTATCTTGGGTAAAAAACTAAAATAAAGAGAATATTCCTAATTATAAATAAAAAGGAGGAAAAATGTTTTATAGAGTATGGGGATACCTTTACATGATTAGTCATGTATTCGATGGATTATTCACATAATCAAAAGAGAAATATTGACCATTTAATTTAAATCCTTATTCAAAAATTATGAACGACATTAGTTTCAAATACTTCTTTACCATACGATTAAATAGTGTTATGTTACATCAAAATAGAGAATGAATTTTTTATATCATATATATTTAAGGTAAATAATGAGAATAAGAGGTTGGATGAGAATCATGAAAAATATAAAGTGTCAAAGAATAAGTATGTAAAAAATCAATTCCCATTGTGTGAAAATTATGGAAATAAAAATACTTGTAAACACTTGAAGGGAACATGATTTTGTTTCGAGTAAGGAGATAAGGTTCATATGAATAATGAGTACAATGGTAAGAAAAAAAATAAGTGATATTCATTTCATAAACTCTATAGAAATGAGGAATTATTAACAAAAATTTTTCAAGCGTGTAGGGAAGATACCATATAAGAGTCCAAGGGGACAAGGCCAACATTATGTGATCAAAATTGTTGAGGATGATCTTCCCAATGATGTGGTGGAAGGTACATTAATCAGATCCTCAAATTTATCCAATGAATTATTTAATTATATAACATAACACACTTCTTTATATTATATGTCTTCCAATAAAATTTGATATTTCCCTAGAACCTTAAGAACTGATTTCTCAATAAAAAATCATAGTGAAAATCTCACCATAATAAGGATTTGTCAATATGTTCCCATTATGTCCCATAAACATTCGCTATTTTAATACATAATATTTATACCTATGGTTGATTTTGATATTATCCTTGGTATGAATTTTATTTCAATATATAATGTATAAATTTATTATGAAGTCAAATAAATTATGATTTTTGAGGAAGATATACAATTATTTATTAGTAAACTGGATAATTAATCATCAGATTCATGCAAGATCCACCTTCAGTATCACATCTAGATGATATTATTGGGTCGGATGATCATATATAATTTATAGTTTTAAAGGGTAATCTTTAAATTAAGGATATAACTATTATACACGAATATATTGATGTATTTTCCAAGTAATTACCTATACATCCAGCAAAATGTGATGTTGAGTTCTCCTCTGTCTTAATCTATGAATAAAGACCTAGTTTAAAGAAACTTTATAAAATGGAAACTATATAATTATTGTGGATCAAGAAAAAATAATAGGATTTGTGTCAAAAGGATTTTATATACCCAAGTGATTTACCTTGGGGAGCCCTTATTTTTATATTTAAGAATAATGATGGATCTATGAGTATATGAATTTATTATAGGGAAATAAATGGTATTACATAAAATAAAAACTATAATATACCTAAAATTGTAAAATTATTTGATCAACTTTAATTAGCCCAATATTTATTAATGGTTTTACATAATTCTAGGTAACATAATTTTGAGTAAGGAAGGGTGATATTCTAAATTCACCAATCCATATGATGTATATACATTATGTGATTACTATAATTATATTTTCATTGACAATTCACCCTATATTTTTATGAATCTAATAAATAGTGTATTCAAGAAATATATTGATATTTATATTGTGGTATTAATGGGTGTACTCTAAAATCTAGGAGGATTTTGATAATCATTTTCAGATCATCCTTTAGACTATTAAATGAAAAGAACAATATCATAAATTTATCAAGTGTAAATTATGTCTTAATTTTTTTTATCTTCATATAAGTATTATAACCAAATATGGAATCTTGGTTGATCTTATAAAGAAAAAATTATTCATATAATGTCATATAGAAACAACCATAAATAAAGTACCTAGTATCTTGGGTTTGACATGTTTATATCAATAATTTGTTCAAAATTATTAATGTTTGGATAACTTGGGAACCATAAGTACACATAAAGTGATGAATATTATCTTGAAAAAAGAATGTGAATATTTTTTTGAGTAATTAAATAGTATATTGTTCAATGCTATGATTTTGACTATATCATCAGGAAATGATGTATTTGTGAAATATAGCGATCCATCAAATAATGGACATGGTTGTGTCCTTATGTATCATGATAAAGTTATTTTCAATGAATCAAAGGTATTTAAAATTACATGAATAGAACTATCCTACTGATGATATTTAGTTGTAATATATATTATCTTCTCTGAATATATGGTGAAAATATCTCTATGGGGAAATAAGTGACATATATATACATAGATTATATGAGTATGAAATGAACATTTTCCCACAAATAACTCAAAATGATAGAAATAAGATGGCTCAAGCTAGTCAAGTATTATTACATCTTAATACACTACCACCTAAGGATGGAAAATAAGGGAGAAATTTCATTGATTAGGGAAGATCATGGAGTCCAATGTTCATGGATTTAGTAAATATGGATATGGTAATTATTAATAGAGGGGAAATATCATGCAATTATCAAATGATTTTAAAACCATATTTATAGGAAAAGATAAAATGTACTTTGACTAATGATGAGAATATTGAAGAGAAAATTAATGTTGTGAATGATGAAAAATTATAAGGAGATGCATTTTTGAAGTTTGGAGTGAGGCTATGTTCTCCATCTATATCCCAGATAAAAATGGATCTATTGGATGATGCATAAAGATCAAATTTATGTATACACCCTCATAGAACCAATATATATAGAGATTTGAAAGAATATATTAAGTTGCATAATATGAAGTGGGTAATATAGATTATGTGCCATGATGTTTTTTATTTAAATAGTTTAAGTATTAGAGACAATATCCATAAAGATTCATGCTAAAAAAACCTATTCCTATGTGGAAATGTGATGAAATTACTACAAAAATTGTCATGGAATTACCAAATACTCCAAGAAAGAATGATGCTATATGGGTTATTTCTGATTGCCTTATGAAATCCACACATTTAATCAACAAAAGAGAAGATTTAACTTTTGAATACCTTGAATGTCTCTATATTAATAAAGTTTTAATAAATCATGGTGAGACTCATTAAATTGTGTTTTATCATGATCTTGGATTTACAAACAAATTTTGGAAATGTCTTCAAAAGGATATTGATAAGGAACTTATCATCAGTAATTCATACCCCCCTCCAACTTATGGATATCAGGTAAGTAATATTCAAACATTATTAGACATTTTGTGGTCACCAACACATGAATTGAAATGTATGTGGGCACTTAATTTACCTTTAGTATATTTTTTCTATAATAATAAGTTTTATTAAAATATTCAAATGGAACCATATTTAGAGTAATACAGAAAGTGATGTCATACTCTAACTTGTTGGGAAGTATCTTGTAAAAGAAAATTTGTGGTTCTAGATCATGTGAACATAAAAATGGTAAATTTAATGTTTATTCATACTCATATTAAAGAATATTAAATAATGAAAAGGTTTTATTCCAATAACTGAAGGAATGATTTCGAATTTCAAGAATGAGATCACATTTTCTTGAATGTTTCTTCATTAAAGGGAGTTATATGGTTTAGAAGGAAGTGAAAACTGATCCCCATGTATATTCTGCCTTTTGAAATTTTTGAATGAATTTGATATGTGACTTACCAATTAGCAAATCCACCGAGCCTCTCTAATATACATGATGTTTTCCATATATCATTATTGAGAAAGTATATTATCGAGCCAACACATGTTCTAAGATATAAAGAAATAGAACCCGAACGTAATCTATCATACTTGGATATGTTTTCACCCTTACCTTTTAGTTTTAACCACAAATTAACAATTTTTACAAATACTGTAATATTATTGTTTTCCTCCCTTTTGGATTAATAATGTTAATATGAAAGGGTTTTCACCCTTACCTTTATTGATTAGTTATATTTTTCTTCCATGTTCATATTTTTCAAAATTGTTTTATGTAAATCCTATTTATTTAAAAAAACTTATAAATGATATTTCATTTTATACATGCATTCATAAATTTTATTAAATTAGTAATTCTAATGTTTTCTCTAAAGTGTTTATTTTAAACAATCTTTATAAAAAAATCAAAAGGAATATTTAATTTTTATCTTGTTCGGCGTTAACCAACCATCTTTCCACTAAAAATATTTTACCCTATATAGCTTATAATACGAGTTCTCAATGGTTTAAAGTAGAAAAATATTTAATTATAACCTATTTTCAATCTTTTATTTCCATTTTTAGTTATTCTTTAGAATAATTTATTTTATAGAAAAATAATGTTTTTAATGGATATCTCTCATAACAAGAATAATCTCATGGATATTGTCATTATTTTGAGAAGTTTAATTTATTATGATAATTATACATCAATTTTCCCTTAAATATAAATATAAGTTTTATCATATATATTCTTATTTGTAAAACCTTTTTATATTTCTAAATATAGTGTTTTATATTGAAGTTATTTTATTGATCGAAGATTTATTGATAATTCGTATTTTTTACCTATTATGGAAATTTACGGAGAAAGAATATTTTCCATTAATTTAATAATTCACTTGATATATGAGGAATTAATTAGAAATATACTGATGGGATGTTCTTTAAATTATATATCCCCTAAATGCATCAAAAATTCTCACGAGTCAAATCAGTTGGACAAATTATATGGGTCTTAAACCATAGATATAAATTTTCTTAGCACATTATATTTATGGTATAGATATCTTATTTTTTGAAATATTTATGTATAATTAGATGAATTTCCTTGTTTTTGAATTCAATTATTAATATATATTACATTAATCCATTAATATTATCCATATATGCATTTCATATTCAATTTATTGATTAAATGACATTTGTTTTCAGTTATTAACCTTTCCATAATGATTTTTAATTATTTTCTCATGATATATTACACTATAAAAAACTCATAATAAAAATTTGATCTTATACATATTTTTTTACTTATATATTTTATGAAGAATACATATTAGAATGATATATAAGGATGTAAAACACTTACATTTGTTTTGTTTATAGTTCATTCCAAATCTAAAATGGGTATCATGTATGCATACAGACCTCTAAGACTATTAAAATGATTGGTCCTTGGAAATGTGAACCCTTTAATATATACCAATGTAATAAAGTATAACTAGGTTTGGGGTACTCGTGTTGGGATTTCTATATCATTTATTTTATAAGGTGTTATTATTTCTCAATGATTGGGTTTTAAGATATTATTTCATTGAATCAGGTTTTTTTCCTTCCTTTAATGGATTTTGGATTCATGAATTACCTAATATTGAATGGTTCCTCATCTCAAACATCCCCCTGAGAAATGTTTTTATTTTTTCACCTATATTCATTTACATAATGTATACAAAAAATCAGGAAATATAATATAATGAGTATTTTAATACTCAAGGTATTTTATGTTTTTTTTCTGTTTTTTAAATGGATTTTGGTTTTGAGACCCTATAAATGTTGTTTTCTATAAAAAAAATATTTTATATTTTTAAATACATTTATCTAGACTCTTACTCCATGTTATTTATATTATTTTAATGGTATTATTTTATAAACATAAATGAGTTCTTAATGTTATTTTATATGATCATTATCCTTATTTTAATGTTATTAAAGGAAATTTTCTTAACATTTTTCTGAGGGGTAACTTTTGACTCTCTTTATAAATGACTAAAAAAATATTTATTTTCAACACTTACAACGTGAAATGATCTTATTTCCTCAATTAATACTAATTTAATTGAATATTAAATCAAAATTTTCAATGGGTAATTTCACGAATAAAATTTTTCCTAATATTTTGAAAATTTCTAAAATATATAAATAAATGAAAATAATATTTTCCATATTTTATCAGAAATATTTTAAATGTTCTATTACATGTTTTGTAATTTTTTTACACATCCATTAATTATTCATCTATTTACCTCGTAATATGTACTTATGATACATTGAAATTTATTTATCTAGATGGATTATTATGATTGTTTAAATGAGATTATAATGAAACATGTTTCTTATCCCTACTTTAATCAAGTTGTATTGTAATGTAAGTTATTTTTAATCTAATGAAGATGATAATATAATATTCAATGTGTTATATTAATGTATATAACATGAAAATTATTTATGATAATGGGAGAGAAAAAATATCTCATAATTGATTGGTGATCTTGAAATATTTTATATGAAGGGTAATCCTAATATAAAACCCAATGATTTTGGTCAAGTTCAATGACTTTTAAGGAAAGAAAGATGGAGTAAACTAGAGATGTCTCTCGGGTGGAATTAACTAGGATATGATTATTTCGTACATGAGTTAACATTGGTGGTCAATATAATTTTTTATGACAAGAAAAAAAGACTCTATATGTTTTATATGATTTATATAGGTTGATTTGACTATATTTGACATCACATGGCTTATAATTATTTATTTTTATGAATCATTTAATTTTTAAAGCATCATGTGGTGTCATATATTCAATTATATATGTTATAAAGTGTGTTAATTATATTATTTAATGCTCATTCACATTTAATATGTTATCATACCTTTAATCTCATTTAATGATCAGAAAAGATATGTAATTTTTATGGTCAATGTTTTCCATTACTGATAATTTGATCTCATCCTTCTTATCTTAATTTTCAATAGTTTTTAAATAAAAATTTTAATTAAGATATGTTAATATGTGTTTAATGTGGGTGATTATGAATACATAATATAGAATAATAAAATATATGCATATTTTTATGAAATTATCATTTTAATATATGGATATAGTTATGTAATAGTTTTTCATAATTCAAAAAAACTCTATAACTAAATATACCTTGGGTATCTAAGTTATTAAAAAATTTTCATTTATCTTTTATGGTGTGGGTGGTTAATATTTTGTCACTTTTATCTGTCTTTATGATCAAAATTTAATTATTTTATTCTTAGAAATGTATTTGAGAGTCCGATATTTGGGATTTTTAATGGGTATTAGATGTTGGTATATATTACATTTGAGATTACGATGTTTTATTGTGAGGTTAACATGACA
The DNA here is from genome assembly GCA_963277665.1 of Viscum album. Taxonomy (NCBI): domain Eukaryota; kingdom Viridiplantae; phylum Streptophyta; class Magnoliopsida; order Santalales; family Viscaceae; genus Viscum; species Viscum album. The sequence continues at coordinate 672,104,615 of OY728121.1, forward strand.
TTTATGAACACCATTATGTGTTTATAATTTAAATGATGATATTTTTTCAAAGGTATAGAAACACAATTTGTGTTTTTATGTGATGAGATGTTAAGGTTATTTAAACTATTTAATTGGTTTTAGGATAGATACTCCATTGAAGTAATTATTATTTATTGGATATTTTTAGTCATATTTAGGATCATTATAATGATAAGCTGTTATAATAGAAATTAAAGTAGATTATAGTTATATTCAATAAGTTTTATATATTATATGATTATTTGCTAATTCATGTAATTATTGAAAAAACATATTATGAAAAGTTATATGTATCATTTATTTATATAATTATCTTGGTTTAAACTTAGGTATTATTATTTATGTGTTGGTGATTAATGATTTAAATCATTATATAATGGTTTTTTCAGTGTTATATTATCATGATATGACAATATTGGTTTTAGTAAAAATAAGAAGAATAACCATTCATCCCTTTATATGTGTCATGGTCATTAAATATTTTATTAGTGTATGGCGTGAAAAATATTTATACTCAAACATTAGTGTAAAATATTATATTAAAGTGGAAATATATAGAATCGTGCAACCAAAGGATGAAATTGTGTCTATATATTTAATGAAAATCATGATTTTATATTTCCATATGTTCATAGTGCAGATGGAAAAGGTAAACCTCAAATTTATGAAGGGAATATTAAAATAAAGAGTTTAACCTAATACAATCATTTGAAATTAATTGATGGCCATCCTTCACTTTATTAATTCAATTATTTTTTATCATTAACTTTATTTTTATCACATTATGTATCACTCTACATCATTATATAGAAATTATGTTTCTACTCTATATCTATATATTTTAATTTTACAAATTCTCTCCTATCTAGAGACCTTTTCATGTGTTAACATTGTTGATAATCATATCTACCCTTCCATCTTTTTCAAAAATAAAATTTATAATATTTTATAATAAATAATATTTTATTAAATGTTTTAAATTTCAAAAATTATGGAATATGGTATTAGAAATTATTAATGGTATATTTTTTGGTTTTTTGTCATTTTATTATAACATTATTAACCTATAAATCATATAAAACACTAATATTAGAGTAATTATCAAAAGGGTTAAATAGGAGTTAAAACTAAAAATAAGGTTGGAAACATATCCAAAAAATGTATAAATTTTATTTTATGTGAGGATCTATACTTAAAAACATCATAGGTTATAATTATATAAATTTGTTGAAATTTTTTAGGATAAATAATTTATATTAATTTAATGCTTTATGAAATTACATCTCCAATGGCCCGAATGCCTTCATTTTTTATTGATTTTGATAATCCACCATTCAAGGGGTGAGTTGGAACCCTTAGATGTTCCATAAGCATAAGCATTAAATTTCCCATAGGCCTTAGAAGAATTTATTGTCCATAGGCTTCAAACATTACATAAAACTCAGACTAACTACTTGGAACTGCTCCTCCCCATCATCTTTATCCTAAAATCAGCTCTCCACCTTCACATAGCTGTTTGGATATGATTTCACATGCATTAATTGGCTTGTACTGATGGTAGGTGTCATACCCTCTCATTCATGCAATTCGTTTAGCTTCTTCCATGGTGAAAGCTCCTTGATCATCCTCATTCTAGAGCTTGTTACTTATAGGTTTTCTGGTTTGGATCCACATTTAAGGAGGCCCGAATGCCTTGAGGTGGCCCTAAGGCCTTACTAACTCAAAGGACTGAGTGGCCCGAAGGCCTTAAAGGAATCAGGGACCAAATCGGTGTCCTGACGGCCCAAACAGTGGAATAGTCCCGACTAATTCTGTACCAAACAGTACCTGCTATAGTTCCCACTGCAGTACCTGCTATAATCCCTTCAATAGTACCGCTACAGTACCCCCTAGAAATATTCCTCTACCTGGATATGATCTTGGGTCACCTGGATTCACTTAAGGAGTCCTCACTAACTGGGCTATGGCTTATGTACTGCTTTATGAAATTACAAGAATACCCCTCCCCTCAATTATAAAAGGACACCTATCATTTCTCTTATTTACCATGAATTGATCCATATATCTATTCCAACCCCTACACATTCCTCTTATAAAAATTATTATCCATGTTATATATTTTTTTGTAACTTCTTAATGTTCAACCTTAGGTCTATTATGAAGATATGTAAATAATGTCCCTTGAAGAATAAGTAATTTTCTTTACCGATTCATTCAAGTTTATTTCTACGTGTACGTCCTATTAATGTGTTGTAACCATACTAATATAATAAATCTATAATCACAAATATAATTATATTTTTTTTATTATGGGGAATCCATATTACATCCCCTTTCAATCCAATGAAAAGTGAAAACATCACATCTGTGTATGTATGGATTACCGTCTCCATGAAGGGGGTAATTCGTGTTTCATCACGAATTTACCTAGATGGTTTTAAATATTGAACCAATTAATATATATTACATATATAAATTTTTTAATATTCTATATTGGATAATTATTATTTTAATTTTTTTTGAAATAATCAAAAAATGAAAACAATGTTCATGCGAACGTATGATCTACCGTCTCTATAAAGGATGTAATTAATTTTTATATCTCTATATTTAATGGAAAATTATAAATATATATATAAATATTGAATATATATTATGTTAATTTATTTTATATCATTTTTTAGAATATGTAACCATGATAATGATGAATTTACCAAGACTACCAAATAAAAATGTATATGAAAATCAATGTAGTTAACACCCGAAATAACGATAATAATAAAAGATAATTAAAAAATGTTGATAACATATTGTAAATGGATCATATATTATGTTATAGATATGAAAATAGTTTTTTTATATATAAAATTTTTAAATTCAATATACATGAATTTAGATATCCTATTAGGAAGGTTGAGTTTGAGGTAACAGATTTCATTTCAATTTATACTCAATTGACAAATACTTGGAAATATACACCAATTTACTTTTTTGTGGTGTATATACTACCATTATGAGTTATTTAATATGAATATATATTTAATAATAATTATTAATGATTCAAATAATGTTACTCTTCAATGAGGAAGGTTTAATAAAGAAGTTGATTCAATTATTCTTCTTGATCGGGCATATATTTTTTTCATATCGATATTTATCAAAATTGTTTTGTATAAATCTTATTTATTTTAAAAAATATTTTATAAATGATATTTCATTTTCTTATAGAATTTATATATTGTATTAAAGGAATGATATATATTTTTCTCTAAAGGGTTAATTTTCAACATTCTTTACAAAATATTTAATAGGAATATTTTTTTTATCTTATCCGATGTTAACAGACCTTCACACCACCATAACTATTTCACCCTACATAGTATATAATAGGATTTATAAATCGTTTAAAATATAAAAATATTTAATGAGAACTATTTTGAATGTTTTATTTCCATTTCTCATCTATTCTTTAGAAAAATAAATTTTATAACAAAATCAAACTTTTTGATGGTCATCTAACATCACATGAATAATCTGATGAAGATTATATTTATTTTGAAACTTTCAATTTATTATGATCATTGTACATTAAATTTATCTTAAATATCAATATTCATTTTACTGTTGATTATATTATTTATTAAATGTATAACATTTATATATACAATGCTTTACATTTAATGTTATTTGATTAATTTAGGTGTTATTGGTAATTCATATTATTTACCTGATTTAAAAATTTATTGATTAGGATTATTGTTCATTAATTGAGTTAATCACTCGATATATATGGAATAAATTGGACATTTAGTGATGGGTGTGGACTGAAATTACACAGACCCTTGATGCATCGAAAAGTTTCATGAGGAAAATCATTTTTCCAAATTAAATGGGTCGTTAAACAAAGTTGTAAATTTTCTTATCACATGGAATTGATGATAGATATATCATGTTTTCTGAAATCATGATGCAAAATAGGATGATTTTTTTATTTAGAATTAAATTATTAATGTCTATGAGATTAATCCTTTGATATTATCTGCAGATGCATCTTATATTGATGTTATTGATTAAATGAATTGTGTTTTTTGTTAATAACCCTTCTCTATTGATTTTTTCTTATTTAATCATGATAATATCCACTAGAAAAACCCATACTAAGAATTTTAATGTACACATATTTTGTTTAATTTCTATGGTTTATAGAGGAAAATATTTTAATGAGTTTAAAGGATTTTTAAATCTTACTTTTGTTATATTTATAATTTATTCCAAATAAAAAATGTGTATCTTGTATGTATGTGGATATTCAAGAATATTAAAATGATTGATCCTCGGTGATGTGATAACTTTTATATAAACTAATGTAATAAATTAGACATTGTCATTGGTGTACTATAATTGGGGTTATTACATAAAATTTTTATATAGTGTAATTATTTCTTAACGAATGAATTTTATGATATTATTTCAAGGAAATTATGGGTTTTATAGTATCATGTTTTTATTCTTCTTTAAATATGTTTTTGATTCAAGTGTTACCTAAGATACAATGGTTCCTCATCTCAATGATCCTTCTTTGAGACATGTTTGGATTTTTTTCACTTATATTCATGTATATAATTTATAAAAAAACACTTGAAAATAATATCATGAATATTTTAAAAATAAAGGTATTTTTTCATTTTTAGGTATTTTTTCAATTGGATTTTGTTTTGAAAACACTTTAAATGTTGTTTTTTAATAAAATTTAACAAGAATATTCCTCCATGTTATTTATCTTATTTCAAAATTATAATTTTCTAAACATAAATGAATTTCTAAATATTTTTTTCATGATCATTAGCCTTATTTGAATGTTATTAGAAAAAGGTTGTTACTGTTTTCTTTAGGGTTCACTTTTAACCCTCCATATTAAATGAATAAAAAAGTTGTTTATTTTTAACATTTACAACATGAGATGACTTTACTACATCCATGAATACAAATTTCAGGGAATATTAAATTATAATTTTAAATGGTTAATTTCATGAATAATATTTTTCTCTATATTTTAGAAATTTCTAAAAAATATCACCAAAAAATTGGATTTTTCTTTATTTTATAATAAATGTTTTAAATATTCTATTTCATGTATTTTAATTTGCTTCCACATCCTTTAATGATTCATATATTTACATATGAATATGATCTTATTATAGAATTAACTATCTTAATCTATATGGATTATGATGACTATTTTAATGATATTATAATGAAACATGTTTCTTATCCATGGGTAAATCAAGTTATAAGGTAATGTAAGCTATTTTTAAAATAGTGAGAATGAGAATACATGACTCAATGTGTAATATTAATGGATAAAACATGAAAATTGTTAATGATAATGGGTTAGAACAATGTATATCATGATTTATTGATGATACAAAAATATGTTATATGAAGGGTGATCTCGATATAGCTCTCCAATGAATTGGGTCATGTAAATTGAATTTTAAGGAAAGAAAGAGGGAGTTAACAAGATCTGTTTCTCATATGGAATTAACTAGGAACTTATTTCTTACCTGAGTGAACATAGGTGATGAATATTATATTTTATGTAAACAACATAAACCTTATTTTCTTTATATGTGACCTATTTTTTTACTTAGATTTTTCTAACATCACAAGGATCAAGATTATTTATTCTTGTGACTTATTTCATTGTTAAATCATTAGGAGGTGTCATATATTCAATTATATATGTTATGATGTGTAATAATTATATTATTTAATGATCATGAACCTTTAATATGTTCTCATACCCTTATTCTCATCTTGTGATCCGTAAATATATTTAATTTCGAAAGGATATTTTTTCCATACTGAGAATTTTATCCCATCCTTCTAATATTAATTTTTCATACGGTTTAAATAAAAATTTTATGTAATATATTTGATTATGTGTTTCATGTGGGTGATGATAAATACATAATATGATATATGAATATTTAAGATTATTTGGAAAAAATGTACACTTGAATATTTGGGTATTATTATGTAATAAATTGTCTTAATTCACAAAAACTCTAGAAATAAATGGTCTTTGGGTATATAAGGGATTCAATTTTTTTTATGGTTTATGGGGTGGGACGATATGATTTTGTCAATTTAATCGGTTTTAATGATCAAAATTTTGTGGTTATGTTTTTTCCAATGGATTTGAGAGTGCACGTTCAAGGCTATTATAATTGGTATCAAATCATGCTATAGATAACATTTTAGATTAATAAGTTTTCGTGTGAGTTTATCATAAAATTTATGGGTACCATCACGGGTTTATAACTTCAATGATGATATTTTGGTCAAATGTATAAACACCCCATTTTCAATTTTATATGATGGGATATTAAGGTGATTTGAACCTTTTACCTAGTTTTATAAACTATACTCCATTGAGGTAATTATAGTCTTTTGGATATTAGGTTAAACATAATGATTTGAAATTTATTTTTTTACCAGGTAATATTTTTAGTTATATTTATTATCATTCTAATTATAACAATTTATATTAATAATTAAATTAGAATATTGTTATATCAGTGAGTTTCAATACATAATATGATTCTGTAATAATTTATGTTATAGATGAAAAGATATATCCGGAATAGTTTTAAGGATCATTTATTTATATAATGATCTAGGTTAAACATTATGTGTTATTAAATATATATTGGAGATCAATGGTTTACATATTTATATAATGGTTTTTTAGTATTATCTTATCATGAAATAACCATTTTGGTGTTAGTAAATACAATAAGAATAATTTTTAATCCCTTTATATACATCATGGTCATTAAATTTATTATTAGTGTACATAATGAAAAATATTCATACTCATAGTTTGGTGTAAAATATTATATTATGGTGGAAAATGATTGAAACATGCAACTGATTGATATAATTTTTTTTATATTTTTAAAAAACCATTCCTTTATATTTTATTATGTTTATAGTGCTGATGGAAAAAAACCTCAAATATATAAAAAGGTTATTAAAATAAAAATTTTACAGTAATACAATCATTTGAGTTGAATTGATGACTGTATTTCACTCTTATGAATTCTAAATTTTTTTGTCCCTACCATTATTTTGATCAAATTATGTATCAATACCCATCAATATATAGAAATTTTTTTCTACTCTATGTCTGTATATTGGAACTCTACTAATTATCTCTTATATGGAGACATTGATATGTTTTAATCTATTAAACCATCATATCTACCCTTCCCTAATTGCCATAAAGTATTATTATTATCCGTGATTATAAAGTGGGTTTTCCACATAATGATTTTCAAATACTAAACCCGTGAATTATAAAGCATGGGATCAAATTGTAAGGGAAACTTTTATTTTGTGGGGAAAATGTAACTCACATATATTTAAAAAAACAATATATCATATAGTAAATATCCCACATCACAAAACATTAATGACCATGAAAGTATATTATTTAAATATACATATTATGCCATTAAATAAATTTGTATAATTAGAAGAATCCATATTATGAAACTCACTCACACAGACACATAGTTCTTACATAATACAAACTTTTGGACCAATTCTTAAGAAATAATTACTAAATTTTTAGTAATGACATTTTAGGCTTAAAAATAAATTTTCTACAAAAATGGTTTTTATGAATTCTAGTGAGGATGTATTATACTAAATTTCTTCATAATTTAGAAAAAAAATATAAAAATATATTATTTTAAATATTCATAACAAATGTTTCTTTTGCTAAAATTTTGGGATTTTTATAAAAAGAACAATTTTTCTACCAATAGTGAAATAATACCTATTTTATAAGAAAACGGCTATTTCTTTAAAATATTTAAAATTCATATTTTATACTAAAATGATTAAAATAAGTTCATTACATAATTTTTATTAGAAAAGTTGAAGTAATTTAATTAAAATATATTATATTCTTAATTTGGATAAAAATATATTTTATAATTAAATTTCATTTATCTATATCATATTTTTTTCAAAATTTTCAAGATTATTTTAAATGTAATTCCAAACACTTATAAGAATTTAATTTTATAATATGGATTCCATATTTTGAATAATGAGATTAAAATATACTAAATAAGCCCCTTTTATTTTATTTTTCAATATCAATATTAACCTTGATAAATGTACTCTTACTATGGTAAGGGTAAAATAAGTAGAACAAGATTAATAGTTTTGGATAAGACTTTAAAATCACCAAAAATCATTCCATTTTTCAATTTAAGAGTTTCTTTTAACCATAGTAATACAATTTTATAAAAATTATCAATTTAAATCTACTTACATTTGAGAATGACTTTAATTTTATATTAAGTTAAAAAAAATAAAAAATGTCACTCTCTTTGTTATAATATCACCATTTTCTTAAAAAATGATAATAAGAGGTTATGTTAATTAATTAAAGTTTATTTGAAATATGAATGAGTTTTTTTTCATGTTATTTTACATTTAATTATTATTTTGAAAATAATTTCCTTTAATGCTTAATCAATTCCGTTATAGTGCTTTACCAAGAAGTACAAATAAAAATAAAAATAGTTTAAAAAATATATGGAAATATATTTGTTTCATTGTTTTGCGGATAAATAAATTTGTAAGATATATACAAAATAATATAGTATTTTAAAAAAATTATATTCAAATTCCATTAATATTATGATGTCATTAAATAAAAACTATGAGAATATTATTGAAAATGACTTTAATGATTTATTATGTAAAATAATATGCTATTAAATAATTTAAACACCAAAAAATATTACCATTGGAAAAGATAAACTAATATACTATATCATATCCACAATTATCCACTTATGAGTTAATTTAACTATTATTGTAACATCGTTGTTCCCAAATGTTTAAAAACCATTGTTATCATAGTAATCATTAAAATGGATAAAAAGTGGATAAAACATAGATATAAAGATAAAAATGTCACATTAACATTTAAAAATATAATTAAAAGTTTTTAGTTAAACATATATTCACCCTTAATTTGAAATATTTGAATACTATCCCACATGAACATGAAAATTAAACAATATTAATTTAATTTTTTATGTAATTCCAAGGGTTCTCTCTTCCTTTAGTTTATAAGAACACCGTTTCTTATATCTTCCTCAAACATCTTGTAAAAAATATCTCAACAAAACATACTAATACCTTTTCCTTAATTCCTTATATACTTTCTATAGTTTATGGTATACTTAAAAGATAATTCCTATGTTCTTTAAGGGAATATCTGAAGGAGGTTCTTCAAAGATAATATAATCATCATAATAGAGATCTTTTATTTTACTTTTTCTTATACCTCCTTAAATTATATACAAACCATTACAACATAATAACATAGTTATATTACATATATTAATTTTTTATTATTTTAATATCATATCCCGATTCATCTCTTTTCACATACTATGTGGAACGAATACATCATTAATGAGTATTAATGGACTACCACATCCACAATGTGATGTGATATATTTTTCATCGGCAACATAAAAGAAATGTTATTAAGAATTATTTAATAAATATATATTATATTAATAACATAATTATTATTATGGAAATATAGTCCTTTACATAGCCTATTACCATTCACCAATTATAAATGATAACACTGCTCACACGTATGTATGGAACACCACCACCGTGAAGTGATGTGGTTTGTTTTTTTTCACATACAACATTTATGGACGATTATAAAATTTTATTTAATGTATAAAGTTGATAATTATGTAATGATTTTTATTTTGATTTTTATGGAATAACGAAACCTTAGACCACAATCATCCTACCAAAGTCATTTTTAATTAGTAACCAAATTACATAAAAACACTGGATGTAGACCTAATAAATTCTATAATAAAATATGTCATAGAAATATATGGTGTATTGATAAGGGAAAATTCCAATAAAAGGTTATTAAAAATAAAAATAACTAATATATTATTATTGTATAGTTATTAAATGAGATATATAGAAAGTCCAAACTCGAGGATAAGGTTTTGTTAACATAATTAAAGGATATTCAGTTGTTAAATGAGATACATAGTAGGTCCAGAGTCGAGGTAAGGGTTTTTTTAAACAGAATATCCCTTCACTATGTTATACTTCTACTTAATTGACTATATTATTCCAATATTATGTATAAAAAAACATAATATTGTCTTATTTTTTATTCGAACTAGTTTTTTTGGGGTTTCAAAATTGTTAAACTGATTCACTTCATTGATTAATTATTTTTTCAATGATTTTATATTTATACAGATTATTTGTATCTATATTTTTTTCATTAAGACATGTCTTATAATATAAAATTGTCCATTTTTATTATGTATATGATACCTATCTATATATTGTATCATAAAAGAATCTTTGATTATGATATTTTATGTTCCTTTTCTGTTAATAATTTTATAACATATTTATTGAAATGTTATAAATGTTGGAAGGGTTTTTAGGGTCTCAAATTCATTTCATAGAGACTTAATACATGTTATACACCAAGATTAATTTTTTTATAGTGTACTTATTTCCCAAAAAATAACATTACCATATTTTTAATAGAAATTATTGTTTTTATTGAATCATATTATGTTCCTTTAAATAACGGATTTTTCATTCATGCAATTCCCAAGTTGAAAGGGTTTCTCATCTCAAACATCTTTTATTGAGAAATTTTTAGATTTATTCACCTATATTCATTTATATAGTTTATAAATTAACTTGGAAAAAATAATATCATGAATATTTTTATACTCATGGTATTTTATGCTCATTCATTTATTATTTCATTCAAATGGTTTTTATTTTTAATTCATTAAAAAGGGATTTTACATTGAAATCATTTTTTTAATATTTTCAATTAATTTCTACCAAACTCTTCCTCCATAATATATATCATACTTCAATAATTTAATTTTCATAACATTATTTTATCCTAATTTTATTACCCATGATATTGGACCTTTTATTAAAAGGATTAAAATGAAATTTATAATTTTCTTTCTTGGGACACCATCAACTCTATTTACGAATATTTGTTTTTAATGATTAGAGCATAAATATTTGTTTCTAGTCATTATATATAATATATTTATTGAAAATTACTTTATAATATCCCATTATTATTTTCTAATAAAATAATTTTACCAATGTTTTTGGAATATTTTATAATATTTTATCAAATGAATTGGTATTTTCCCCAATTTTCAATGAAATATTTTTTTATAGACCCGACCTTTAGAATTTGATATTATACTATTTTTGAAATAGAATTCACATTTTTAAAATTTTTATAATATTTTTAGATTAGGGTTTTATATAATTAGGTCAAATCTTACAATGTATACATATTCATTACAAGTCAAGACATATGATAAGTAACAATTTTTTTCCATAAAACAAAAGTCTTTAAAATAAAACATGATTTGATTTAATAATAAATATTTACAATTTTTTCATTCCCTAAATACTTATCTCAACTCACCATTAAACCTTGTGAATAGAATTCTAAAAATAAGGGATGAGAAAAATATTGTTACTTAGGGTCATAGAAAAGAAAAAAACAATTAGTCTAGTGATACCCATGAAATTGTTTTCTAAAAAACATATATCTTTACCCTAAATTGGAATAATAATTGTTCGAAATAATTGATATTTATCTTAATTTTTTTTAAAAATGACTTCCATGAAAGTCATAAGTATGTATAGAAAAGTCATGTAGGTTCATGGGACATTATTACCATATCATTCTTACAGTAACACTTCAAAATGTAATAACCATAAATTGACTACCATATCTAGAGTACCTAGTGCATTAGATAGCTTTAATGGGGATGGACCGTCATATCTTGACCTATAATGGGCCTCAAAATATTGTATCTTGATCTATAATGGGGCTCAACCCATCATATCATCAGATATAATGGACTAAGCACGTCATAAAAAAATTAAATGTTTAATATCGTGAATAAAACCCTTGAAAACCCTTTTAACCCCCTATTAAAAACACATTCATATATCAAAATTCCCATTTTTATTGTAAAAAATCACTTTTAAAATCTAAAAACCATGGACATAGAAATGATAACATTTTATTTGAAAATAACTATAAAAACTATGAAGGAAACATTAGAGAATACATTTTTATAAATTTTTAAAAAGGTTCTCATGCCATATAAGATAAAAAACACTCTATTTATACTTTTGTTAGAAAATGAAAGAGGAACATTAAAATAATATTTCCCAAAGAATGTTTCTTAACATGAGTCTATCTCGACATAGAAATTATCCACATTCATAAAAAATAAACTTATTTTAATTATTTAATTTATTAAGAACATTTTTAAGTTTATTTTTTATTTTATTTTATTTAATAAAATGTTACATAATCATTTATTTTCACCTTAGCTATTTTTATGATTTTAGTTTAATAAGTCCTAAATAACATAGCTAGGATGACTTTGATAAAATATGTAATTATTAAATCATATCAGTAATTATAATCATAAAATATATATCATATTATTTTATTAAATACCCATATATTTATCATCCATGTGTTGTGGCGATGAAAAAATAACCACATCGCTTCATGGAGGTGGTAATCCACACATATGCATAAAAGATGTTATCATTTTTCCTTGTGTTGAAAGGAAACATATAAAATGATATAATTTATTTTAATTATGTTTTGTATGTAATTAATTTCAAACAAATTTATATTATATCACATATATTCATAAAATTCATCTTTATTACCTTCCATATAACACATTAGTGAAAAATGAATCACATCGTTTCACGAGGTGGAAGTCCGACACACAAATGAGCGACGTTATTATATCTCACAAGGAATGAAATATAATAATTTTTATGTTATTTACTAACTATAAAAGTATAAATATGTTATAATTATAATATATTTACATTAATTATGTCATTATATCAACCTATGAGAAGTAATAATGGAAAAATAATGACATTAGTTGGTGAGGAAGTATTCCACCATACTCAAGAATGATGATTTTTATCCCATTTGATAAAAGAGGAGATATGTCTATGTGATTAAATTAACATAAAAATATCTATTTATATGTTGTATAATAATTTATTATAATATATTGTTTTAATAAGGTTCTAGGTATGTATAAGAGGAAACAATGTAAGACACGTAGATAAAAATTACACCTCCATTTTGGAAATCCTCATTTCCTTAACACTATATGACCACTAAGGATGATATAATGCTTAAAAACTTCAATAATGTGTGGATGAATTGAATGATGGGATTGGCACATGAAATTACGTAACCCAAATGGTTTTTAATGGTGTATATTTTATATGAACACGATCCATTTCACATGGGAGGGGAGGGACACTCTTAGAATTTTTGAAAATATTAAATTAATATAAAATAATTTTCAATTAAAAATTGATAAAATGTAAGATATTTATAATATTAGATTATTATTGGTAGAAATAACTTCTTAATATTGAAAGTAGATACGTTTTGACTATATTTTCTCCCTTATCCTTTTATTTTAACACTTATTTAACCCCTTTAACTCTTACCATGACGACATGGGGTTTTACTAGTTGAGGGATAATATAGTTACTATAAAATGAAAAAAGATCCATAAATGGAATATGTTTGATATTTTAAACCATATCCTAATCACTTGGATTGGTTTTATTTTCTTAGAAATTTTATATCATCAAATAAAACAATACTTATTATAAAATATCAATAATTCCATGTTTAGAACTATTCATTACAATGACTCTAATATTATTAATGTAATACTTATAATTAGAAAAAATATTTTATTATATCCGAAATATTTCAGGCTCACGTATTAAATTCTTTTATCATATTAATCATATCAGACTATATTTATCATAATATCTTTAGTATTTTTTATTTAATATTTTTATTAATTAATTTTTACCGCATCAACGTTGTGTAAACATTTATGTTAATTATTTTTTAAATAAGGAAAAAAATAAATTACCATGATGAAGATAATATTTTTTATTTTAAAATAATATTTATTGTCAAACTTATCCTATGTATAATACCATATTAAAAATATTAAACTTATAAAAGAAGGATGCGACATGATTGAGTTTTCTATAAATAAACAAATATAAATGCAATGATCTTGTCCAAGTGGGCATAAATGCCATAAATTTTACCCTTGGGTTATTCTAGTAGATATATACAAATACCATAACATTTTTGAAAGTATTTGGGTCATTTGATAATACTTATCATTCCATTATTAACCTAAAGTACACTATGTATCTTTTACTATGATAATAAATTTACTGAAATTACTATTTTTATTTTATAAAAATTAAATGGAAATATTTAATAAATTTTGAGATAATTATTACAAAAATGGAAAAAAATTTCATGTTCATAGAAGATCATTTCCATAAATTAATATAGAAGTAATCTAGAAAAACACAATAAAAAACAGTTTTTTGAACGAATTCCTTTATTTCAATATAAAATATTTTTATAAAAATTAATGTATACATTTTTTTCAAAAACAATAATTAGATTAATATATATTCAATTGAAAAAAATAAAATTTAAAACTCATCCAAAACATAATTTTAATTTTGTAAATACACTGATAGAAAATATAGTTTTTAATAATAATCCACATTTTCACTTTTCATTAAAAAATAAATATTTCACAAAATTATCAAATATTAATACGAAGTTAATTTTTTCATGATGTATTGAAAAATGATAATAATTTCATAGGATTAAAATTATATAATTTAAAAAATAATCCTTTAAAAATAACTATAAAAAATTAGTTTAATAAAACCATTCCATTTTGTTATTTTAATAATTACATAATATATTTACAATGAATTTAACTATTTAATTAAAAAATAATAATAAATATGACTAAAATTTATTATTTATATACCTTGGTTGTTAAAATATTCTCCCCTTTTTAAAATTACATCCTCACAATTTTATTCACCTTTTTAACTAGTGGGGATACCTTTCCCTCCTGGCATATTTAGATTCAAATATTGTTTCATCAATCGTATGGTTTCTCTAGAAAACCTAAACCGGGTTATTTAAATTATTCCACAATAATATTTCTCTATGGTCAAGAATATAAACATGATATTACTCATAATAATATATCACTTTCAAGTGAACTAATTCAGGTCACAAAACACTAGATGAATCCATATTATACATTCTTAACATCAAAACATGAAATATGTTGTGTTCATGGGATAAACTAGAAGAAAATACCACTTGTTATGAAAATGATCTAAATTTCAACAGTATTTCATATTTCCTAATGAAAAATTTACATAACATTCCCTTATTAACAAAATGAGTAACACTTTTCCATGGATATATTTTAATAAAAACATGATCACATACCTCGAATGAATGGTCTGTCCAATTGTTATCCGCATAAATTGTTTTCTTACTTTAATCTATACTCATCTGTTGATGAATTATCATTACTTTCTCAGCCACCTCATCTACCAATTATATAACCATCGACTTCCTTTCAACTACTTCATCCCAAAATGATAAATTTCTATACAACTTTCCATATAATGCCTCAGAAAGTAATATCTGTATAATGGAATAAAAATAGATATTATAAGAAAAATATATTAATGAAATTGATCGATCCCAAATTCCCAAAAATTCCATTGAATAAGAATGAAAATTTTATTACACTGTATGAATTGTTCGTTTAGGCTGTCCATCAGAATGGGGATGGAAATCTATTCTAAAATTTAATTAAGTTCCCAACGGCTTATTATGGACTTTCTAAAAATTATAAGAAAACTCAGGATTATGATCAGAAACAATAGATATAGGAACTCAATGTAACCTGACTATCTCTATAAGATACAGTCAATAAATTTCATTTAATGAAGGTATATCTTTATTGGGAAAGATATGTGTAAATTTAGACAGTTGATCAACAGTAACCCAAAATACATTATTTCATTAATAAGTCATTTGTAGTCCCACCATGAAATACATGTATAAATTTTTCCTTCTCCACTCTGGCACTAGAAATGGATGAATTATCGCCTTTTTAATTTTCCTTTATTATTTAACTTTCTTATAAGACAAAAATTTCTTATTAATAGAGGGATATAAATTTTCATTCCATCATACCAGTAATACTTTTGAAATAACTCAGTACATCATATGTGCAATAATTATAAACATAAAATGGTGAACTATTATCTTGATATAAAAACTATCTGTTTACTTGGGAATCACAAGTAACACATAGTATTTTCCAAACCGGATAACACCTTATTTATCAATATTAAAATTAGAAAAGTATATCTTTTTAATAGATTCAGGCTTTTTACCAAAAATGATCCACCTTCTAATATTTATTTATTCTTTTAAAAAGTAAGGATTGTACTGATACCTGATGAAATATAGAGGTGGTCCTTACATCCAAAACTTCTAGACCAAAATTCCTCAAATCATTAACCAAATGGTCATGTTATAAACATAATATGGTTAATGATGCGTAATGTTTTTGACTCAGGGAATCAACCACTTTGTTTTTTCTTTTTCTAGGATGGTAATTGATTATTTAATCATAATACTTTACCAAATCCATCAAACTTACATTTCTCATTTTAAACTACTTTTGTGTGAATATATACATTAATATCTTATTTTTAGTAAATATTTTAGACTCATAATGATATAAATGATGCCTATAAATTTTAAAATAAAATAACACAACAGCTAATTCCAAATCTTGTGTAAGATAATTTAACACATGAGGTTTCAGTTTTTTTGTAGTATAATAAATTACATAATCATTATACATCATAACACAACCAAGTCCCATCAATGAAGCATCACTTTAGATGAAAATAAATCACCTATTATTTAGGGTATGGAAAAAAATGTTGTATTCAAAAAACAT
This sequence comes from Viscum album, assembly GCA_963277665.1. NCBI lineage: Eukaryota > Viridiplantae > Streptophyta > Magnoliopsida > Santalales > Viscaceae > Viscum > Viscum album. Next base: position 672,121,672 of record OY728121.1, read on the forward strand.
ATTTTTAATTATTGAAAACAATCATTATATTCATTTTTTGAGATAAATATAACTCTTTTTTTGTGTTAACATAATTAGTGTTCTAGAAAACTATTCACTTTTTTCAAAAGAATGCCAGTAATATACTACTAATCTATGAACAATTTGAATATTAGATACATTTTTAGCTCCTGTCTGTTCATCAAACACTTTTTTAGGAGGGGTCAACTATTATGCCATAATTATTTATAATGTTCCCAAGGAAAGAAATCTATTGTAAACAAAAAACACATTTGATAAATTTCGTATATAACTTCTATAAATTATGGTTTTGTAGAATAATCCTTAAATGTTTTTTCATGATCCTCATAAATATTTTTATAAATAAAAATATCATATAAAAACACCGTAAAAATTATCCAAATAGTCATTGAAGACTCTATTCATAAGATTCATAAATATTGTGACGGAACTTTTTAACCCAATGGGAATAACTGGAGACTCATAAATACAATATCTACATAAAAAATTAGTCTTCTTATTATCTTGCCCCTTCATTTTAAACTAATGATACCTTAACCTGATATCATTCTTTGAAAGGTACTACTGTCCCTAGAGAGGATAAAAAACCACCAATATGAGGCAAATAATACTTTTTTCATAACAAAATTTTTATTCAAAGGTCTATAATCAATACAAAGTGTTATGGATAATTCATTATTTATAATTAAAAAATAGAAGCACCCCATGGTGAAGTGCTATGTCAAATAAAAATTTTATCAATCCACTATTTCAATTTATTTTTTAGATCCAAAATTTATAATTAAACAATTTGATAAGGGGGGTTTTGAAATAGGATTAGAATCAAGGACAAATTCAACATTAATCTCAATATCCTAATCATGAATAACTCTATGAAAATAATTAATAATAAAATCCATATATTCACTAACCACTAGAAAATCACTAATTTTAATAGTTTCATTTATTTAAATGACATGTTCTAATAAATTTCACTTCTATTTATAATCAATTTACCAGCTTCTTAGTAGGTTATCAAGGGTATAAAATAATTGAACAAGACATTCATTGCTCTAAAATCTACCACAACATGATTAAATTAAATCCAATCCATACCCAATATAATATGAAACACAACTAGTTCATCTAGATATGTAGGGAATGTAATTTCAAAAATAAAAATAGGAAGAGACATATATGTCTTCATTTCTTTAATATTCCCACATAGTGTTTTTAATAAAAGTTTTATCACACTTTCATGATGATATATTTCCAGTATTCTTGAAAATTTTATCATAAATGAATAAATGTGAATATCCCTAATCAAATAGGGTATTAGAATAATTTAAATACACAAGTAGCATACCTATAACCAATTAATTTTATGGATGAACATCAACTTTATTTGCAGAAAAATAACATTACTCAACATACTATTTCCAATATTTTTTATGTACTCCTCAGTGACTATCATTGGCCACAAGTTAGAAAAATTACCAAACTCCTTACAACAAAAGAATTTTACCATCAATTTCTCAATATTTTTATGATCATTTTCATTACACTCATGACTTGTGTTTCAAAACCATCAAAATTATTAAAAAATCCCTCAATTTATAAGACATTATATAGGGTGATTTTTACCACACTTATTGGAGGATGATTATTTTATTTTCTTACCCCCAATTTTTTATGAATTCTTCTCTAATGAACATGACAACCTCTTACTCCAATCCTCACATGGAATATATGATTTAGAAAAATCTATATAATATTTTTCAATATAATTAACACATATCCCATTGATTATAAATTATTATATATCCAATTATCTTTGTAAAACTTATTTTAAACTTGAGTAAAATCTTTTAATTTTACTATTAACGTCTCAAGAAAATACGATATGTACATAGAAAGTATTATAAAATTGGAATGATCTGCAACAAAAGAATATTCATTTTTATACCTTAGTTATATTGATTATTTCCCTATTGTGATTTGAAAATTTAAAGGAATTTTTTTTAGAAAAATAATCTTAAAATCATCCCATTCCATATCAGCAAGATCATATTTCTCTATGGAATTATTTATGAAATACCACCATCAATAGACTTCGAATTTAAAATGATGAATATAATCGGTTGCATTTTGACATTAAGAATATCCAATTACTTCAAATATCCTCTTCATGGAATTAATCCATCCTTTAGATACCACAGGGTTAAATGATCTACTGAATGATGGGGGATTTTGTCTAAAAAATAATCTACTATAACCATTTTCCTCGTGGGTAGTTATTTATTCTCCTTATCATGGATATCAATACCATTTATAGAATTTTTCATCTATGATATCACTATAACAGACTATTCTATTCCAATTCCATCCATCTTGGGATTTTAATTTGGAGGGATATTTTCCTCTCAATTCCTTTCCACCACATCTTCCCTATTGTTGCGACGACTTTTTGTATAAGGTTGTATTTTTGGTCAACAATTTTCAATGAGGATCCAAATGAAAATGGAGATGAAGAAGAAGTCTAAATTTATTGAGAGTGATAAATTAACATGATTTTTGAACAGATTTTAAGTTTAAAGTACATGTATCAAAGATGATACATTGTCTACAATAGTGAAACTATCTTAAAGAGTGTTAGATGGATTAATGTTATAATGTGATCATGAAACATCTCACTATTCAATGAGAACTTTCAATATTCTACATGAATAGATATACATTATTTACAGAGGGATCATGTGGAGATTTTATGATTTAGGATTGATCATAAATAGTGTAGAAGATGATGACAGTCAAATTCAGTGTTGACTAGAAAGACGGATGTTGCTGGATGATAGGGAAGTTGGGAAGTTGTACTACATTCCCTCTATAATCTAAAAATGCTGAAACTGGTCATTCAAATAGTATATATCATGGTGGAAGGAGTTCGTGATGAAATCTACTGACTGTTGAAGAAATCCTTATGACAGTGAAGAAACATGGGTGTTATTACTAAAGAAGGTATTTATAGTGGTGTCATTTTCTAGGGTTTTCCAAATTTTTGGACCTCCAAATTGGGAATTTATTTTTGGAAATAGATTTATTTCTTCATAGAAGTGAACAAGATGTAGAATGGTGATGGAAATCAAAAAATTAAGGGAACCACATACCTCAGAACATGGACTACGTACCATGTTCTGGGAATGGTCCGCGACCACGTACTTGGTAGCGTGAATGGTATATATAGAAGTACACTGAATCAAAAATGGAATGTGGTGGAAGGAGTTACAGTATGTGGGATGGATCGTTTTTGGTGGAATAAATAAAATATTCGGACTGTCAGGATTACAGTATGTGGAAGTTTAATGATATGATGTTGAAGGATCGTAGGATTTCTACGGTTCATGAAATAAGAGTGGTACGTGATTGATTCTTACAGTACACAGATGGAATTCAGTAAGCAATGAAGTTTTTCCCACATTGAAAATTTGGGAAAAAACAATTATAGGGATTTGTTTGATTTATTTTCTTATATAAGGATTTCGTATCCCATTATTTAGGTGAGAGAGAATTCGATAAGAAGATATCAATGCTGTGGAAGAACTCAGGTATGTCCAAAAGTTGTATGCGATAGAGATTCTGTGTTGAATGACGTTGTTTATGAAATATGAAATGGTTCAGGAAATTGGAAGGAATAGCCCATGGAAGAAATTATGTATAAGATAATGTGGTGTGCGTGAGATGAAATAATTTGTAGAATTTGAAGAAAAAGTCTGTAGAAAGATAAAATGGTATGCAAAGGTGGAACATAGAGGTGGTACGAAAAGATGGTACACAAAGGTGGTACGTAGAGGTTGTATGAAAATTTGGTACATAGAGGTGGTATGTTGAGGCAGTATATGGAGAAGGGGTGATACACAGGGTAGGTACGGTATGCAGAGTAGGCAAGGTAGGCCGAGCAGGTGCGGTAGGCAGAGAAGGCATGGTAGGGGGAGTAGGCATAGTACTCAGAGTAAGCGTAGTATGCAGAGCAGGAGTGGTACACAGAGCAAGAACAGTACCCAGATCTGGCATGATATGAAGAGTAGGCATGTTATGTGGAGTAGGCGCGGTAGGTAGTGCAGGCGTGGTATGCAGATCTGAGATAGTTTTCAAAATTAGGGAAAATTCGTAGAAGTGGAAACCTCATAAAAGAAGTCTCTAATTGTAGAAAAAATTAGAATATGATTTAGTGCATTTAGTTATTTCTGTAAAGAATAATATTGAAAATAAAATAGAATCATCTAAAGACCTTGATGAAAGATAAGCCTCAAGCTAAATAGGAGACAAATACTTTAATGCTAGTATGTTGAAGATACCTTCAAGTCGATAAACTGAGTAAGACCTCCACCAAGTCAGTGCGCTAGGGGGAGTCAACAGAAGTGAACTGAGGGAAGCAATGAGGTATCCCTAAACCAATATAAAAGAATTTTCCTTGGACAGAGTAACTGTGATCGAACCTTTGTAATCCATAACCAGTGAAGATTAGTGTAATTTGGTACAATCGGAAAACTCTAGGCATATGCTCCTTGGACGTATCCCTTTATGGGGAACCAATTAAAAGTGTTGTATTATCCTTTGGCATGTGAATGTTTTAATTACATCACATATTCATTATACATGTTTAAAAAAGTTCATACCTACTTGGGAACAAGATCTAGTAAGGAAGAGATATGTTTGACACCCTGATTCACCCCCTCCGGGTGTTTTAGTGTATTTTAATTAGTATTAGAGGGAAATGTTTATGTATATTGGATACTCTTTAGTAATTATATCAAAATAGGAATTGAGTTTTATTTACTATTTCAATAATGATATGAAGTCTTGATGAAAATTTATTCATCTTGGAGTAGATGTCTACATCTAGAAAGACCTTGAAAAATAAGAAAAATAAAGAGAAGAATAAATTGATGAAGTCCCTCCTATCCTAAGAAGATGTATTTTATATTTATCCATTACCTTCCAATATTGAAGAAATATCTAGAATGAGAAGTAAATATCATGTGGCTCAAGTTTCTACCAGAGGAAAGGAAGAAAGTTCCATCTCATTTTCAAGTGATCAGGAGAAATTAAGAACCTATATTCATGATATTCTAGAAGAAAGATTTTCTTCTATTCGTATAATTTCTCATCATATTCTAGTTTAGCTCACCTAATTGGGAATAGATGCAAATAATAAGGCATAAGTCTTGGTAAATAAATATTTAGATTGTTATAATCTCTCCAAACATATTCATGACTTTAAAGAAACAAAGTGTAAACATGAAATAAATACATCAAAATGGCTCAAATATGTTGAATAGGAAGAGAGGGTCATAAATGATATTGAAGAAAAGATTCATGTTCTTTAAGGGAAACTAGAATGCTGCCTTAATATCAGGGGTCTATAATTGAAAGGGATATCCAAGAAGATCAAGGAACATGACTCCTTGATTAAGAATAAAATTATGTTAACTGAAGAAGAATTTGATATAATGAAGATGGCTTGATAATAAAATAAAACAATGAATGAAGATAAAAAATATCATTCTCAATGGAAAATATATGAATTTGATGCTCAGTTAAACAATCATGGGAAGAAACATATTGATACTTTACAAAAGAAGTAAATAGTTGTTATAGGTACATAGTGTTCATTAGAGGATTCAAAAGCTGAAAGACCATCAATATGTGATAAGTAGATCAAGAAATTTGTGGATCATCTATCTCAAGAAACATTGTTTGTTGCTACTCAATGCTCACTGTAGGATCCTTATGTTGAAATGCCTCCAACATGTGATATGAAGATCATGAAATCTTTCAATGATATACCAAAATCAATTGGGAGGAATAAGGTTCCATCCAAACCATCATGTACACATGTTTCTAAATATTTTTCCACAAGCAGTGCATGCTGGAAGAAAAATTCAAAAAAATTATGGAAGAGGAAAGGCAATGAGTTACATACCATTATGGATAGGGTAGATAAGAAGATCAAAAAGTTAGAATATAGTTCCCCATAGATAGAAACACTAATTAAGAATAAGACCCAATAACCATATATGTAAGATATAAAAAAGTCACGATTTGTGGGCCAATGTTGGTGCTATAGTATGTTTTGAAATTGTGCATTAGATTGTTGGTGAAATCCTCAAAATGAAAAATCTCAATGGAAGCCCATCACAAGGGGGAAAAATCTAGAGTGGACAAAGCCACATCTATATATTCTGAAGCATCTATATACTGTATGTAGATTTGAAATTCTTGAAAATATCTATGATGAATGCAATGGTAGTGGTCACATGGTTGGTACATTCTCATATCAAAGTGCATCAAAAGACGATAAGAAGAGAAGACCATAAAAGCTGACTAATAATGAAAAATAATCCTTGAGAAGAAATCAAAATAATAATGTGATTAAATGTTTCCCCAAGAAGATGTCTAGTAAGGAAGCTGAGAAGACCCCGGTTTTTTGATCCACGAAACTGAAGGGAAATTCATCCAAAAGAGAAACTAAAAGGGATGACACTAAGATGAACCCATAAGGAAGAGCTATACCTACTTCAACAGATCCAAATGACATGTCAGTCATATATCTAGAAGAGTTATAAATAATAAGGAACATGAAAATGAATAGGCTAAGGTTGGAGGTAAAGGAAAAGAAAAACATTCACATGATGAAGATAAAGTGAATGATAGATTTAAAACCAAGAGAAAAAAATGTGTTAAAGAAGTTCTATGTGAGAGATATAAGAAATCTGGTCACATTGCAAAAGGTTTAATAAACATAATACCAGATAAAGAATTAGTCCTGAAGTAGATCTTGAATGTATCATTCATGGTTACTATTAAAATTAAAAATTCATCACACAAATTATAAGACAATGTTAAGAGATTCATTCCACCTCAAAAAAATAAAAACATATGTTCATATGTGAAATCATGAAGATAGGAGTAAATAGAGGAACTTGATTGAGAAAGGAATCTCAACTATGTACCTCATATTTATGAAGCAAGGTGGAACCACCGTATTCCCTTAATAATTTTTGTATTATATTTCTACTGATAGTATAGGGAATTAAATGTGAGGCATGATCTCAAGGGGAGAACCAGAGAAGTGGTGAATGCTATCAACCCTTGATAGATAAACTAGAGAAGTTTCAATCCTTAGAAGATTCATCAATTCGAATTCAATGAATAAAATGATGAAGGATCACACTTGATGATGATGAGGAGTGTTTCCATTGAGGGGGATAAAAATGAAGAAGCTTCCAGAATTATTGTTTCAATCACCATCAACTTCATTTGTTATTAAGTTCAATTACTCTGAAAATTACTTAAAGAACATGTCATTGGAAAATGAGTTTTAGGTTGACTATTCCCTATCACATGGAATTTCTTCAGCATGGAATGGAAGTTTAAAACCCTTTAAAACAAAGTACATGAGTTCTCATCTAATGTGGTATCATGATTAGTGAGTAATGGAAAACCATGAAGTCTAAATCAAATCATCTTGTTTTCTACACTGAGCATTGATCAAGTAGACTTAGATTCAAATGATTGATGGCACATTTCTTAAGTATGGACTGATACCCTTTTCCCACGAAGTTTATATTTCTTGTAAATAATTGGGAAAGAAGTGAAATGAAAATAATGGGAGAGATAAGATTATCTTTTTTATATTTACGCATTACATTGAGGAGGACCTTACGGTATTGACAAAAAAATAAATAGGGTGAGATTATTGGGGCCACATTGTGTATAAGGTTTTATTTGTTTCTAATAGTTGTAAATGAAGATAAAAATGAATAATGGGATGAGGAAGAACTCCAATGTTTTTGAGAGTGACAAATTCTGATAATTGTTGAACTGATCTTAACTTCAAATTACATGAATCAATGGTGATACATTGTCTAAAATAGTGAAACCATCTCAGAGAGTGTAGAAGTTCTTGAAGTTATAAAGTGATCATGAAACGTATCACTGTTCAAAAAGACCATAAAAATCCTACTTGGATTTGATGATTTAATAATGACCATACAAAGTTGAGAAGATGATGTCAGTCATATTTAGAGTTGACTAGAATGATTGATGTTGCTGGAAGATAGAGATGTTGGGAAGTTGCAGTAATTTCTCGGGAGAATCTAATGATGCTGAAACTAATCGTTCAAAGACTATATATCATGGTGAAAGGAGATCATGAGGAAATATAATGACTATTGAGGAATGAAAAAAGACATTGAAGAAGCATGGGTTTTCTTTCCAAAGAATATATTTATGGTGGTTCTGTTTCCCAACATTTTCTAATTTTTTTGGAACTCAAAATTGGGATTTTGTTTTGGGCAATGGAAGGATTTCTACATAAGAGTGAATTAGATGAATAATGGAGAAAGAAATTGGCAAAGTAATGGAACCACATACCTCAGAACATGGACCATGTAAAAGTATCAAATGTTATACATTGTCTACACTAATGACACCATATTAGAGAGTGTTTAAGTGATTGAAGCTATAATGTGATCATGCAACATATCACTATTCCAAGAGACCATGAAAGAGGATAAATGAAGATACATGCATTATTTTAGGAGGGATCATGTGAAGTTTTCAATATTTAAGAATGATCATACAAAGTTGAGAAGATGACAGTAGTCATATTAAGTGTTGACCAGAAAGATTTATATTATAGAAAGTCATGGAAGATGGGAAGTTGTTGTACTTTCCCTGTAGAATCTAATGATGCTGAAACTGATCATTCAAAGAGTATATATCATGTTGGTAGGAGTTCATGATGAAAGCCACAAACTATTGAAGAAATCCAGATGACTGTAAAGAAGAATGGGTTTTCTTGCCAATGCTGATAATTATGGTCGTGCTGTTTCCCAGAGATTTCCATATTTTGGGACCTCCAAATTGAGATTTTGTTTTTTAAAATGGAATGATTTCGATTTAAGAGTGAATGAGATGCATAATGGTGAAGGAAATCAGCAGAGGAAGGGAACCATGTACCTTAGAACATGGACTACGTACCATGTTCCAAAAATGGTTCACGCCCGTGTAGCTGGAACCAGGAAAGATACTTGGAGCGGTTCTCTTAACCGAAAATGGTTTTAGGTGACAGTTTATGGTGGGAGGAGTTGCGGTATGTGAGATGTATTTTTGGTGATAGAAATGATGCATTACATTGATCATCAAGATTAAAATATGTACAAGGTTAATGGTATACGATGGATGGTCTGTAGGATTGAGATGGTTCCCGAAATAGGACCAATACGTGGTGGATGCTTACAATTTGAGGATGTAATTCAGTATGCAATGATGTTTGTCCCACATTGAAAATTTGGGTAAAATTAATTAGAAAAAATTTTTGAGTTATTTTTATATATAATTAGTATGAATCCCATTATTTAGGTGAGATCAAATTTGATAAGAAAATATCATCACTGTGGAAGAAATCTCCTAAGTCTGAAAGTGGTACGCCAGAGAGATTCCATGTTGGATGAACTGGTACACGAAAGATGAAACAGTTCATGAATTAGGAAGGAACATTCCATGGAAGAAATTATACATAAGAAAATGTGATATGCAGAAGATGAATTAATTCACATAATTTGATAAAAAACCACATAAGGAAGAAATGGTACGCAAAGGCAGAACATAGAGGTGGTACACGAAGGCAGTACACAGAGGCGGTACACAAAGGTGGTGCATAGAGCTATTACTAGGAGGTAGTACATAGAGAAAGTGAGGTGTAAAGAGTAAGGAAAGTAGGTGGTTCATGTGTGGTACACGGAGCAAGTGATGCACGCCAAGCTCGCGTGGAAGGCAGAGCAGGTGCGGTATGCGGAGCAGGAACGGTTTGTTGAGCAGGTGCGATACGCCGAGCATGTGGGATACGCGCAGTAGGCACAGTGGTAGGAGAATGAATGGTATGTATATTAGAGATAGTTCTCAAAATCTAGGATAGTTTGGAGAAACTGAAACATCATAAAGGAGTTTTGTGATTCTAGAAAAAAGTAGAAGAAGATTTAGTGCATTCAGATGTTGCACTAAAGTATAAGATTGAACATAAGAGCATCGACTCTAGGACTTGATGTAAGAAAAGTCACTTACTGAATAGGATAAAAGAATTTAATTCTTATCTGTTGAAGAGACCTTCATGTCGATAAACTGTGTAATATCTCCCCCAAGGTAGTGAGCCAGGGGGAGTCGAAGGAAGTGATTTGAGGGAAGTAGCGAGCTATCACTTAACCTTTGTAAAGGAAGTGATGTTGGAATAGAGTGATTGTGCCTGAACATTTGTAATCCAAATCTAGTGACGATTAGTAGAATTCGATACGACCAGGAACCTGCTAGCTTATTCTCCTTGGACGTAGCACTTTGTGGTGAACCAAGTAAAAGTGTTTTGATTTCTTTCTACATGTGAATGTTTTAATTACTACAATTTTACATCATACACATTTAAACAACTACCTTTCAATGTGGGAACAAGATTCAGTAAGGAATAGAAAAAAGTTGAAGCCCTAATTCACCCCCCCTCGCAGAGTGGTATAGGGTCTTTCATATAATACCTATACATAAATTCATTTCGAACTGACATATTTTAGATGAATAAATATGGTAATCATATAATTCTATATCAGTTCAAGTTAACTGTAATGTAAAAATAATTTAAGGGTATTTTATTAAAATTATCCTAAAAACTAAATTTTTATAAACCATTATATGAAATTAACTGTTTTGACTAAAACATAAGGATTATATATTCTAGTGTTTTTGAACTAGAATTTACATTCATAAAATTTTGAGGGAATTTTTTGGTTTATAGTTTTAGGGAATCTGTAAAAATATTACAATTTAAACCCATACATTCAAGTGTATAAAAAAGATCATTATCCATTTTTGTATAGAATAGAAGACATGAAAATAAACCATGATTTCATTTCATGATAAATGTTTAAAATTTTCTTCTAAACCACAATCTTTATCCCTAAATTCCTTTAAACCACATTAATTTTTTTTAAAAACATGGTATGACCACACAAATACTAGGAAGGTAATAAAAAAAGAAGATACCAATTATTCTAGTGAAACCTATAAAAAAAATTTCTTAAAAATAAATATATTTACTCTAAATGGGAATAACCATTATTCAGAACAATTGATATTTATTTTACCTTTTTATATAAATGATTTACCTGAATCTCATAATTTAGAAGAAAAAAATTCATGTATATACCTAGTGAAATCATTTTTATACTACTCTTGCAGTCACCATTACAAATGGTTTGGAGTACTCAATGTATTGGAGAGCTATAATGCGGATCAACTGTCATTTATTGAGGTATAATGGGGATCAACCCATCATATGTTTATATATAAATGGCCTCAAATCATTATATATTGAGATATAATTAGATCAACCCATCATAGAAAATGTAAAAGGTCTATATCATTAATGAAACCCTTGAATTTTTTTAAATAATCTTGACAAACAATTTCGGTTATCAAAATATCCTTCTTTGTGAAAAATAACTTTTCAAATATAAAAACTGGGCACATAGTAATGAAACCCTTTTATTTGAAAATAAGAGTACAAAATATAAAGGAAAAATTATTAATTAATGTTCCATGATGGAGAGAAAATCCACTCATTCCGTATAAGTTAAAAAACAACTCATTTTGAATTTTGTTAAAAAAGCCAAATTGGATCTTAAAAATAAGGTTTTTAAAAGAAATAAATTTACCACGAGTTCAACTCGATGTGAACATTATATATATTCTTAAATAATAAAATTATGTTAATTATTTACTATATTAAACAAAATTATGTTTATTATTCACTTGATTTAATATTATACCATTTTACTTAATCATTTATGTTTACCTCATCAGTTTTGATGAATTTCTTTTCATAATTCAAATATGAAATCGGTAGGCTGACAGTGATCAAATAATTAACTATTAGATCATCTAAACAATAATAATCTTAAAATATAACATATTTTTTTATTAAATTAATTTACATATATCATCAATGTGTTTCGGTAATGGGAAAATAATCACATCTCTTCATGGATGCAACAATCCACGTGTAAGGATGACTTATGAAATCATTCTTTAGTGAGTGGAAAGGTAAGAAAAAATGATATATTTTCATTAATTATGATTAATATGTCATTAATATTATAAAAAATTCATGTATAACAAATATATTTATGAACATTTTTCTTATTACCTTCCATGTAATGTTTTAGTGAAAAATGAATCGCATCGCATCGTGAGGCAGTAGTTCACATTACACATGAGCAATGTTTTCATACCCCCCTAAGAATGGAGATTAAGAAGTTATATATGATATTATCTATCCAAAAGTATTATTTTTTTAAAAAAAAATACAAATTTTTTTAAAATTCGTCATTATATCAAGCTGTGAGAGGCGTTAATGGAAAACGATTGACATTATTTCGTAAAGCAGTAGTCCCCCATACACAGGATTGATGATTTCATGTCTCATTTGATAGAATATTAGATGGAATAAGGTAATTAAATTAACATTAAAATATCTTAGTACAAAGAGGATACTTTAGTTTTAATTTTTTCACGGTTAAATAAGGTTTTGAGTGATATGGAAGAAGAAACAAAACTAAGAAACACCAATAATAATTATACTTATTATATTGAAATTATACATTAAATAGAGTGTTGTAGATTCATTATTCTAGAATAGAGGATGTTAATGGAAGAATGTTGTTTTTCATCTTCATTATTCAAGAGGATAGTGAAGTAGATTTCTTATCCTTCCACTTATTTCAATGGAGTTTAGCTCACTTCACGTGTACATGTCTATATTTTTGTTCAACACATCACTTTTTTTATGATAGATTCTACTTCATATTTTAACAATAGTAGTAGCAAATAGAATGCACTGGATCTTCTTCTCCTCATACAACTCATTCTAAAACAAATTTTCATGCATCTCTATAGAACAATTAAGGAACAATAATTAGAATATGATTGATCACAGAATTAAATAGACGTTCCATTAGGGAATTTTAATTATTAATAAACAAAGAGACTGGTGATGTGTCTTTTGAGTAGTGAAACTTCTAAAGATGACTCCTACATACAGTGAAACTTCTATCGGTGTCTAATTCTAACAGTGTGATATTGGAACAGTGTCTATGGATATGGAATTGATTCATGGACTATTGTTATGCCAGGATGGTGGTAGGTTTATTTAGTAATGTCTCCAAAATGGAAGTGAGTATTTCTAAAACTTATTCAATATTTTGTTTTGGCAATGATAAATAGTTGGTAGTGATATTTTTCTATTATTTTTTTCAAATTTTCATCTCAGTAGTGACTCATTGTTGACAGTTTCTCAAGGAAACGTTGAGTCATTGTAGATTGTGTCTCAAGGTGATAGTGAGACATTATTGATGGTGTCTCAAGGTGATGATGAATGATTTTTGATAGTTATATATTCTTGGTTGTGAGACTTTTTTGGTGGTTTATTTATAAATTTTTTTCTAATATGTCCCATATGAAAAAATACTAATAGAAAACATGATACTCATTTATTATCACAATAATATTGATTTTATGATAATCAAAACCAAATGATAAACACATAATAATAAGGGTTTTTTGGAAAACATGAAAACCCATTAATTCTATTCATTGTAAATAAATATACGTATTTTTTTTATAAAAAATTTACGAAAATTACTTATTTTCAATTGCATAATCTATTACCTTTTCAAATAAAATGATCTTATTTAATAACCATTTAAAAAATATTATTTATGTCCCTTGTGAAATTTTTTGTATTAAACCTTATAAGAGCCCATAAAATATAAGCCCCAAATATGAAAATTCCAACTTCTATCAGGAGTAACCTATAACTAGTAAACATGGTCACATTACCGAATTCATTAGATAGCTAGAACGGCTTCACCTATCATTAAAGAAAAATATTTCTCAGCTACCATTCATATAAAATCTATAATCACCATATCATGAATAAAAGATGAATATATTTCAATTTTACCATAAAATAAATTTTAATTGGAATTTAATCACATAAGCAATATAACATTCAATTATCTTATAAAACACTGAATAAAAATTCATTTCCATAAGAAAAAATATTAAAAATAAAAAATTCATTGAAGATAATGAATATAATATTCATTATGAAGCCATATTATCCAATATCAGAATATTGAAAATAAATTATTGATATGATGGTGGAAAATGGTGGTTATGTCATGAACCAAATTGATGGGGTCTGGGCCGCAAATACCTAAGCCCACCTCCAATTGGCCAGGGGCAGGTGACTAGCACCGATTAGGCATATCAATAACATGGGAGACATTACCTATGTTCTTGTATGCATGAACAGATCTACAAGCTCACAAAATGCAGAAATATAAAAACCTAAAGAAACCAATTGTAACACCCCAGGTAAATAAAGAATATGAAATTTTCATATTTATCCCTATTTGTGAAAAAAATATTAATATTACTTTAAAGGGAACGCTATGCTCGATGGCTTACCCAATACGCGACAACGAGTTCCTTTGAAATCTTACGTTGCACTCTAATAATAAAATAATATTATTTTAAATTGTAGTTAACACCTTGCCATTATTATGGTGAGAAAGAACGGAACTAACAACATAATGATTATATATGTTTTTCAAATATTTTTACTTTTTACAATAAATGTTAGAGGATGAAAAATGCGAATGAATCCAATTTTAAGCATAAATATTCTAATATTCTTTAAAAGGTCGATTAACCGCCTTTTGATGGCGAACCTCTTTTAAATCCACTTTTTGAAAATTTTATGTGTTATATTTGACAAAATAAAATTCTTCTTTAGAATCGGGACATCAAAATTTACTTTGTGTAAATTTTTGGTATTTTTCAAATAAAGTTCAATTTTTAATGAATAATGAAAAATGTTGTATTTAAATTCAAATCTATTTTTAATATAATTTATTTATATGATTAGATTATATTTTGAATTGGTTTTAAAGTTAAATTATAATATATATTTTCCATTTAATCAAATAGTGGTCATTGGAATTAATTTCACATTGAAATTGGACTTAAACTAGTGTCAATATTTTAATAGATGTTCTTTCTTAAAAACACGCTATTTGTTTTGACAGTGGGAATTAATTATTAAATTAATTAATGCAACTTATTTTTTTTGAAATTTTTGAAATAGACATCATTTTTGAATTCGGAATATCAAATATACCTTATAGTGAATTTTTGGTATTTTTCTGAAAAACTTCAATTTTAGATGAATAGTGAAACCACTAAGTTGTATTTTAAAAACTGATTTTTTCGTTTAAATGAAACTTTAACACTTCTGTGATTTGATTTTCAAAAATCAGACATACATGGTTGTCATTAGGATGTAAAATGTTGTTCAATGGAATTAAAATAATTTTTAGGTAAATAGTAAGTTTTATGTTTTTAATCGCGATTAGAGGTAATTATTGTAAATTAAGGAAAAAATAATGTTTTAGTAATATAAAATGACCTTGAAACATGTCCTACCCTTATTGGATGAGTCATGTACGACCAAAAAAATCCATGGGTCAACTTGGGGACCCCATGGAGCCACTTTGGTAGGAAAATGACACTAATACCTTTTTATTTAAAGTTAAAATTAAAATGTCACAAACATGTGTTGTTTTACTAAAACAATTTTTACATGGTGTTATACAAGTCATATTTTTGATTATAAATATTAATTAAAAAGATAAAAATATTTCCTACATCATGATAGTTTTTTTATAATTTTTAGACACTAAATATATTAAATTATTTATGACACCATGATGATGCAGCGATTACCTCATTATTTAACGATTTAAATAAAATGAAAAGATAATGTAAAATATAAGACCTAAACTTGTCAAAAACCTATTGGATGGGTGTATTTCTAACTCTTATCACCTTATTCTAGAAATATATAATTTTTGGACCTTTAAAATCCTAAAATTATTTTATAATAATGTAAAAGTTTATAACTTTCCAAGAGTGCCCTCCTCTCCTCTTATGAAAGGCCCCCACCTCTACCACCTTACCCACACCTCTCAAGACTTTGGCTCGGACAAACCCTGCCCATTTCATCTCTCCACATCCGTCTCTTCATCATTTAAGCCACACCTTTGGGCATAATCCTTTCCAAGGAAGCATTTGAGCTCAAATCAAAAAGAGTTACCCGATTTAAAGGTAATGTCTTCCCTTGTGTTCTTTTGTTTTATTTTTCTTCTCCAACCCTCTAAAATCTTTTTATTCTTTTCTTTTTTAACAACACCAGTATCTTGAATATACTAGGATGTTTTTATGTGAAGGATTCTAGCTACACTTACACACACCTTCGTCTAATGGTTAATGAACATACTGTTTCTGTGGATGGAAAATTTCTTCCTCATGAAACGATGATTGTTCAATCTTCTCTTAACAACTTTCATGGTGGCCATTATGATGTCACTATATTTTATATATTATATATATGGTATTTATTTTTTCTATATTCTTCTGAATTTTATATTAATAACATGCCTTTATGCTTTTCATGTTGTGAAAATGTGATAATTTCATACGAGGAAGTGTGGACTACCGCCCCCTCAAGTGATGTGACTCGTTCATGCAATACATGGAATGTATAAAGAATGAAATTAATGAACATATGTGACCTATATAACATATATATTATACTGGAATTATAATATATATATCTCTCAATTATTTTTAATTCCATAAATATGACAAAGAAATGAAAGTAGCGTTCATGCGTATGTACAACCTACCGTCTCCATGAACGGTGCATTTCATTTATTTTTAACTCCAAATGTTATGTAGTAGTATAAAATTATTATGTAGTGGATATATATGATATTTAAATAATTAATACTGTTCTGGAGATGATTTACTTATAACTACATGGACAATCATTTTCAAACAAGTTCATTTTTGACTCATGTACCAAACATCGACAAAAATGTCTGATATGAACTCACATTATTAACCAATTATTATAACATTATAATATGTGATATTAACTGAATAATAATTTTTAAAATATGTCCTTAAGCAATTATAAATTGACCAAAGTTTATTATTCAGGAATATAAAGAAACAAATAAGACAAGTCGGACTTGAGGTAAGGGATCCAACCTCTCTCTTTCTTTTTAATTACTCTCTTTTATGTCATTTCTTTTGAGCTCATATTTATTATGTTTGGGGATGTTATTTTATATTACTCATACTTTAATTTTTATGTTCATATTATGAGAGACCCTATTTGATCTCATAATTCAATATTTGGAAGTTCTAAGTGGTGTCGTTAGGCTGCCGAGTTTTCGTAAGGGATTTTTCATCTCACTTTTATTCCCGTGACATTTATGCTATGTTTGCCACTATTTCCTTTGAGTGGTGTATGTACTGCCCATTATTATACAATTTGTGTAGTATAATTTCATTTATGGGTATTTACATCTTCATTGTATGACCCTTCTTCCATGGGGTGTACGTTTCGAAAGTAACCCAACTCGGTAAGGGGACCTTTCACCCTCCTCTTTTTAAAAGACTTATTTTTTATGTCTTTAAATTCACATACTATTATGTTGGGATGTGTTCTTATATGTCCTTATTTATGTAAATTTTATGTCCATGTGATGAGATACCATTTTCTCTCTCATCAACTCATTCTCTGAATTTTAAAGTGACGTCGTTAGGCTGTCAGATTTCTGTAAGGGAACTTCTTAACCCACTTTAAATTATTTGGGTTAAACCTATACTTCTTGATTTTATTATGACAAGATTATGTGTGGAATCTCTATGTTGTAATTTCCAAAAACCTTTGTGTTGATATACTATTTCTACACATAGTCATCTCATTTATAAATTCTTACGAACTTGTATGGGAAATCAAAACTCAATCTCATTTCATTGAGTTAAATATCTATGTCATTGGTTTTGTTTTTCCAAGATTATATGTGAATGACCTCTAATTGTTTCACAAATAATATCCACTTATATTGGGTGTATTTATATTTCTCACACATAATTATGTGATAGATTTATCCTTAATTTAAGGATACCATCTTTATAATGGATTTCATCTCAATTTACATTTCCATTGAGGATTCATTGTTGTTATGCACCAATTCACTTTTATATGGTGTGTATACTGTCCTTTGACATATTATATCATGAATCCGTTTATTCTCATGATATTATAAAGCTCAGATTAAATGTTATTTCACAATTATTTGTATTGAAGAGTCTCTCATTTTGTTAAAAACTCTTTAACAAAAATATCGTTTTAAATGTTTTAAAGATTCATTATTCTATACCTTTATCTTTAATGTCCATGTTTTCAAAATGGTTTTCAGTATTTATTTATATGGACATTAATGTTTTAAAATTATAATTCCATTAAAAGCTTCAAAGTGGTATGGGACACTTTGATTCAAAAATCTCTTTTAAATGGTTTTTGAAAATGGATTGATTAATTTAATATATTGGAATTACTTATTGTGATTGCAAATGAAATGTTTTTATTGAAATTTTTATATTTTCAATATTTTTTGTGTAATGATGGTACTTGGACATTTTATGGGTGGTTACGTGATAAACCGTATGACGGGTGGTGTCGTGAATACCAGGACGGGTGGTTATGTTATAACCTCCAATGCATTGGGTATGGAAGTCGGCCGTATTGATATTCCATTAAGTATGTGTGGAAGTCGACTGTATGGTTATTCCATTTAAGTATGTTTATGTCCCAAGTTACCTTTATATGTTATGTGTTATTTATATGGGTTTTATGGTAAATATTTGGCTAAAAAGGGTAATTAATGGTCTTTTAGTCAGTGAAGAGTTTTTATTACTTCATAAAGGTGAAAAGTATTACTTTGATAAAGTATTCTTAGTTTACTTGTTATTTTGAAAAACAAACAGTTTTCCTTCTTTGTGTATCCTTTACTGGGCTTTTTTATACTCATCCCAAGTTTTTTAAATGTTTTCCACATGACTTAAAGATGAATAGGGTCAAGGATGAGATCATGGAAATACATGCTATCTAAAACATGGAACTAGACATGTTTCTTTTAAGTGTTTTTTTTATTTTATGGAAACTTAGTAGAAGTGTCTACTATGTAATATTTTGAGATGTAATAGTTATGACCTAATTCTCTAAAACTCTAAACCTAAAAAGATCCTCAATGTGAATTATTCATTTAATTCAATATTAAGTATGGTTTAAGACCGGGGCCTTATAGTTGGTATCATAGGTCGGTTTAGATAACTTTAGAGGTTAGGGTATTATCTAAGAATAAGTGACATTACCATAATGGCTAGGATTTCAGAAAGAGTCATTGATTTTAGATAAAGTGAATGAGTAAGTATATATTTGTGTTTATCTTCCTCATTAGTACATGATAATTTTGTTTATATACTCACACTGAAATTTCTGGTTTTAGTAAATGGATGGATCTAGCAGGCACCAAAGTGACAATGGGTTTCAAGGAAACTATGGTGGTTCTCTGATTAAGAGACTGGATGAAATGGGGGATTCAATGAGAAATCTTGTGGTTATTCTAAACCATCTATCAAGGATTCTTGATCAACCACTTGAAACTTGGTGAGTTCTCTAATGCATCATGTACGAGATGACCAATCGATGTGGAAGTTTAGGTAATAATTATAAAGGTAACCATTAGGGTTTATATGATCCTTACTTTTGAGGTAATTATGGGTTACTATATGTTATGATGGAAACTAAAAGGAATGAGATAAAATTGAGGATAAATTATGTTATGGTTATTTTTGATGATTTTATCTCTTTTTAGGGAATGATTTGAGAATTATATAGTTTGGAAAAAGGACAACACACAGACCGTTTGACAACCCGTCGCATCGGACAAAGCTGCGAGAATCGAACCCACAACTAAAGTGCGACTGGTATTTTTCACCAACCACTGGACTACGTGAAGTCCCTAGTTAGCTTGAATAATTATTTTTAGTAAGATTATTTTATGAATTAAGAGTAAGTTGATTTTGGGTTATCTATGGAAATTATTAACCTATCATGGAGGTTATGTGATTAGGTTAATTACTTTTCAATACGGGACTTTAAGAGCAGCTGATGTTGTTTAGAGATAAATGATACAATTTAACTTGGAAGACTATGTGATTAAATCCTTCAAATATTTGGGTTTCAATATTTGTTTAGTTTACTTATGGTCTTCATTGAACTTTAGGTTCTGTTGGAAAAATTTTGGAGATTAAGAATAGATTTTTTTTATAAAGGGTTATCCTTTTCTAGATTATCTGATCTTGTACTAACCTTTTTGGTTTTGGTTTTGGTTAAAGTCTATAGACATGGGAGGTATATAGTTCTCTTTTGTGGATTAGGTTATTCTCTAGAAGTTTATTATAGCTCTCTTAATGTAAAAAAGTCTTCCTAAATACTCATCATTTGGGGAAAGTATGAGTTTGTGTAAGAAATATAGTAAAAGTTGAAAGTCAACATGACAAGTAAATATGTTTCCTTAAGATCAAAAATATATTCCTCAATGAAAAGTAACTTAAAAAAAATGTTGTCTGTTAACTTTTCCTACTGGGGAATCGAATACCATTTAACCCACCACAAGTTTGTGATTTTCTTGTGGTTAACTTTCTCCTAAACATGTTTTCTATCACTCTCCCTCAGAACATGGCCCTTTATTTTTTCCTCCAGGTCCATGTTTTCCTACATGGAATCCTAGTATGGGTTAACTTGGGTGACCTCTGTACTTCCCTTTCTTTCTTTTAAAGTGATTGTTTTACCTACTCTTGTTCCGATGTGGGACTTTCAATGATGTTTCCGAGCCCAATTTTAAAATTGCGAGGACGCAATTCCCAAAAGGGGGGAAGGATGTAACACCCCAGGTAAATAAAGAATATGAAATTTTCATATTTATCCCTATTTGTGAAAAAAATATTAATATTACTTTAAAGGGAACGCTATGCTCGATGGCGTACCCAATACGCTACAATGAGTTCCTTTGAAATCTTAAGTTGCACTCTAATAATAAAATAATATTATTTTAAATGGTAGTTAACACCTAGCCATTGTTATGGTGAGAAATAACGGAACTAACAAAAAAAATGATTATATATGTTTGTCAAATATTTTTACTTTTTAAAATAAATGTTAGAGGATAAAAAATGCGAATGAATCCAATTTTAAGCGCAAACATTCTAATATTCTTTAAAAGGTTGATTAACCGCCTTTTGATGGAGAACCTCTTTTAAATCCACTTTTTGAAAATTTTATGTGTTATATTTGACAAAATAAAATTCTTCTTTAGAGTCGGGACATCAAAATTTACTTTGTGTAAATTTTTGGTATTTTTCCGATAAAGTTCATTTTTTAATGAATAGTGAAAAATGTTGTATTTTAATTCAAAACCTCTTTTTAATCTAATTTATTTATATGATTAGATTATATTTTAAATTGGTTTTAAAGTGAAATTAGAATATATTTTTACCATTTAATCCAATAGTGGTCATTGGAATTAATTTCACTTTGAAATTGGACTTAAACTAGTGTCAATCTTTTAATAGATATTGTTTCTTAAAAACACGCTATTTGTTTTGACAGCGGGAATTAATTATTAAATTAATTAATGAAACTTATATTTTTTGAATTTTTTAAAATAGACATCATTTTTTAATTCGGAATATCAAATATATCTTATGGTGAATTTTTGCTATTTTTCTGAAAAACTTCAATTTTAGATTAATAGTGAAACCACTAAGTGATAATTTAAAAACTGATTTTTGGTTTAAATGAAACTTTAACACTTCTGTGATTTGATTTTCAAAAATCTGACATACATGGTTTTCATTAGGATGTAAAATGTGGTTCAATAGAATTAACATAATTTTTTGGTGAATAGTAACTTTTAAGTTTTTAATCACGATTAGAGGTAATTAGTGTAAATTAAGGAAAAAATAATGTTTTAATAATATGAAATGACTTTGAAACATGTCCTACCCTTATTGGATGAGTCATGTCAGACCATTAAAATCCATGGGTCAACTTGGGGACCACATGGATCCACTTTGGTAGGAAAATGACATTAATACCTTTTTATTTAAAGTTAAAATTAAAATGTCACAAACATGTGTTGTTTTATTAAAACAATTTTTACATGAGGTTATACAAGTCATATTTTTGACTATAAATATTCATTATAAAGATAAAAATATTTCCTACATCATGATATTTTTTTATAATTTTTAGACACTAAATATATTAAATTATTTATGACACCATGATGATGCAACGATTACCTCATTATTTAACGATTTAAATAAAATGAAATGATAATGTAAGATATAGGACCTAACCTTTTCAAAAACCTATTTTATGGGTTGATTTCAAACTCTTATCACCTTATAATCTAAATATATAATTTTTGGACCTTTAAAATACGAAAATCATTTTATAATAATGTAAAAGTTTTTAACTTTCCAAGAGTGCCCCTCCTCTCCTCTTATGAAAGGCCCCCACCTCTACCAACTTACCCACACCTCTCAAGACTTTGGCTCGGCCAAACCCAACCAATTTCATCTCTCCACATCCCTATATTCATCATTGAAGCCTCAACTTTGGGAATAATCCTTTGTAAGGAAGCATTTGAGCTCAAATCAAAAAGCGTTACCCGATTTAAAGGTAATGTCTTCCCTTGTGTTCTTTTGTATTATTTTGCTTCTCCAACCCTCTAAACTCTTTTTATTACTTTATTTCTTAAAAAAATTATCCTAAATATACTAGGATGTTGTTATGTGAAGTATTAGAGCTACACCTACACACACCTTTGTCTAATGGTTAACGAACATACTGTTTCTATGGATGGAGAATTTCTGCCTCACGAAACGATGATTGTCCAATATTCTCTTAACACCTTTCATGGTGGCCATTATGATGTAAATATATTTTATATATTATATATATGGTATTTATGTTATCTATATTCTTCTGAATTTTATATTAAAAACATTCCTTTATGGTTTTCATGTTGTGCAAATGCGATAATTTCATACGAGGAAGTGTGGACTACCGCCCCCTCAAGTGATGAGACTCGTTCATGCAGTACATGGAATGTATAAAGAATGAAATTAATGAAAATATGTGACCTATATAACATATATATTATACTGGAATTATAATATATATATCTCTCAATTATTTTTAATTCCATAAATATGACAATGAAATGAAAGTAGCGTTCATGCGTACGTACATCCTACCGTCTCCATGAACGGTGCATTTCATTTCTTTTTATCTCAAAATGTTATGGAGTAGTATAAAATGAATATGTACTAGATATATATAATATTTAAATCATTAATACTATTCCGGAGATGATTTACATATAACAACATGGAAAATCATTTTCAAACAAGTTCATTTTTGACTCATGTACCAAACATCGACAAAAACGTCTGATATGAACTCACATTATTAACCAATTATTATAACATTATAATATGTGATATGAACTGAATAATAATATTTAAAATTGGTTCTTAAGCAATTATAAATTGACCAAAGTTTATTATTCAGGAATATAAATAAACAAACAAGACAAGTCGGACTTGAGGTAAGGGATCCAACCTCTCTCTTTCTTTTTAAGTACTCTCTTTTATGTCATTTATTTTAATCTCATATTTCTTATGTTTTGGGATGTTATTTTATATTCCTCATAATGTAATTTTTATGTTCATATTATGAGAGACCCTATTTTATCTCATAATTCCATTTTTGGAAGTTCTAAGTGGCGCCGTTAGGCTGCCAATTTTTCGTAAGGGATTTTTCATCTCACTTTTATTCACGTGACATTTATGATATGTTTGCCACTAATTACTTTGAGTGGTGTATGAACTGCCCATTATTATACACTTTGTGTAGTATAATTTCATTTATGGGTATTTACATCTTCATTGTATGACCCTTCTTCCATGGGGTGTACGTTTCGAAAGTTACCCAACTCGGTAAGGAGACCTTTCACCCTCCTCTTATTAAAAGACTTCTTTTGTTATGTCTTTTAATTCACATAATATTATGTTGGGATATTTTCTTCTATGTAATTATTTATGTAAATTTTATGTCCAAGTGATGAGATACAATTTTATATCTCATCAACTCATTTTCTGAATTTTAAAGTGACGCCGTTTGGCTGTCGGATTTCTGTAAGGGAACTTCTTAACCCACTTTCAATTATTTGGGTTAAACCTCTACTTCTTGATTTTATTATTCCAAGATTATTTGTGGAATCTCTATGTTGTAATTTCCACAAAACTTTGTGTAGATATACTATTTCTACACATAATCATCTCATTGATAAATTCTTACGAACTTGTATGGGAAATCATAACTCAATCTCATTTCATTGAGTTAAATATCTATGTCATTGGTTTTGTTTTTCCAAGATTATGTGTGAATGACCTTTGATTGTTTCACCCTTACTATCCACTTATATTGGGTGTATATATATTTCTCACACATAATTATGTGGTAGATTTATCCTTAATTTAAGGATACCATCTTTATAATGGATTTCATCTCAATTTACATTTCCCTTGAGGATTCATTGTTGTTATGCACCAATTCACTCCTATATGGTGTGTATACTATACTTTGACATATTATATCATGAATCCCTTTATTCTCATGATATTATAAAGATCGGATTAAATGTTATTCCGCAATTATTTGTATTCAAGAGTCTCTCATTTTGTTAAAAACTCTTTAATAAAAATATCGTTTTAAATGTTTTAAAGATTCATTATTCTATACCTTTATCTTTAATGTCCATGTTTTCAAAATGGTTTTCAGTATATATTTATATGGACATTAATGTTTTAAAATTATAATTCCATTAAAAGCTTCAAATTGGTTTGGGACACTTTTATTCAAAAATATATTTTAAATGGTTTTTGAAAATGGATTGATTAATTCAATATCTTGGAATTATTTATTGTGATTGCAAATGAAATGTTGTTATTGAAATTTTTATATTTTCAATATTTTATGTGTAAAGATGGTACTTGGACCTTTTACATGTGGTTACATGATAAACCATATGATGGGTGGTGCCGTGAATACCAGGACGAGTGGTTACATTATAACCTCCAATGAATTGGGTATGGAAGTCGACCGTATTTCTATTCCATTAAGTATGTGTGGAAGCCAACCGTATGGTTATTCCATTTAATTATGTTTATGTCCCAAGTTACCTTTATATGTTATGTGTTCTTTATATGGGTTTTATGTTAATAGTTTGGTTACAAAATGGTAAGTAATGGTCTTTTAGTCAGCGAAGAGTTTTTATTACTTCATAAAGGTGAAAAGTATTACTTTGTTAAAGTATTCTTAGTTTACTTGTTATTTTGAAAAAAAAACAGTTTTCCTTCTTTGTGTATACTTTACTGGGATTTTTATGCTCATCCCAAGTTTTTTAAATGTTTTCCATAGGACTTAAAGATTAATAGGTTCAAGGATGGGATCATGGAAAGATATGCTATCTAAAACATGGAACTAGACATGTTTCTTTTTAAGTGTTTTATTTTATTTTATGGAAACTTAGTAGAAGTGTCTACTATGTAATATTTTGATATGTAATAGTTATGACCTAATTCTCTAAAACTCTAAACCTGAAAAGATCCTCAATGTGAATTATTCATTTAATTCAATATTAAGTAAGGTTTTAGGCTGGGGCCTTATACCAATGCATGAATACATATATATACCATAAATAGAGTACAAAAATGTAATAAAAATGAAAGAAGGTGAAAACAAATCCCACCAAGGAATATTGTAAAAGCATCCCAACTACTCAAAATGTGGGTATCACTATAAAGTGTAACTTTGGAAAATCTCCTCAGACATGCTCCAGATAACACCTCAGTATGTCTAGGTCACTAAGATCAACCTACATCGGGTCCTCCATAGACTCTGTTGAAAGGCCTTTGGTCTTAAAAATACCAAAACCATGTGCGGGCCATGATCGTGTAAGAGTGAGTATAAAAATAATCTGTAGGCACCCAAAAAAACCAAATGAAAATGGAGCAACTGAAATGCAATATTCCACCTAACCTAGCCATAGGGAACCCCAATCAAGAGGGAAACACCATCTCAAACCATCCTCTGTTGTGCACAGAAAGTCATATAAGTATAAAAGGGGTGTTAAACCTAACATTTGACAACACTAAAAGGAATCCCAAAAATCACCTAGATATACTCGATTCAGACACTCTGTCTCACGAGGTTCCAAACTCATAGATATCAACCTGATTCTCTTCATTGGCTCTGACCATACCATAAAACTAGAATAACACACCATATGAGCACACCCATCACATATGGAACCCTTCTGAGAGACATAAACCATTGGGGACAACTCTAATATTCATAATGGAACCTCTGAGATAATGTTCACTATCCGGAACATCTTATTGGGTCCCACTATATTACCCAACACCAGAAGTCCTGTCATCATTTCCTTTCTCCCAATGCATGATAAGTAAACCCATGTAAAAAGGCCCACCCACCACCATTGTACATAGTTGAGGGAGGACTACTCTACACTATACACCACATGAATCCTATCTAACAAGTGAGAATGCAGGGACCCACACCTCTCCACTGCCCGTCAATAATGGGAGTACTTCTCTTAACTATCCTACGAAACCTATGTCACTTTTATATAGAGTGTACCACACCTCATTCTTTTGAGGGATTTTTGACTCCTATCTTGGCATCATTCACAACAAGTATAGGGGACCACTCCTTGTAAAAAAATCATATAGTAAGGGGATCTCTAAATGTAATGGACGACCCACTCCCCTACTACTTAGAGATTTGTGAGTACTACTTCATAAGTGAAGACTAGGCCCAGATCCAACAGGGGAGTACTACTCAGATAATGGAGGACCCGAAAACTGTTACAATAGGGGAGTATAACTCTATGGATCGAGGACCTACACCCTTACCAGGTAGGGGTGTAACACTCAGTGGAAATAGGACCCGCACCCTGGTAGGATAGTGGGGTACTAAATCATCCATCTCATTCACCATGGGGGACCCACTCCCAGTTATGATAGGGGAGTACTGGACCCAGGCTAGAGGACCCGCTTTCGGGCAAGGTAGGGGAGTACCGACTCTTCCGAAACAATATTTATAGAGGACCTGCACCCTGATCCAACAGGGTAGTACCGACTCCTAGGATGGAGGACCCACTCCCTAAAATTGTAGGGGGGTTTTGATCAATCTTATATTTCTTATATGTTTTACCCATTCTGTAGAATGATATTGGAGTACTATCCATCTTCACAAACATCACGAGGAACCCTGCACCCTAGTCTATCAAGGGAGTAACACCCCAGGAGGAAACTAGCCAAAGGTAACAAACTTGTGACAAGGACATGGGGAGTCACATCTCTATCTAAGTAGAGAGGTAAGTAAAACCATCTCCCTAGTACATCAAGTGAGTAATAGTCCTAGAATCTATCTATATGAACCACACATATCTCCAGCATTGGATCAATATTTCTCTACAAGAATCGTGCTCTATTCAAGCCACCTCGTATCTCGTAAGCCATAATGGATGCCACCATCACGTTCTTAGTGGAGATCTTCTCAGGCTGGACTACTCACAAGCCTAAATCCATGTCCCATTGAAGAAGATACGGAAGGTGGAAGTTCCCCAAAGGATCCCTTGTAGTATACAACATGCATCGAGGCACACACGATGTGTGAGCCCGCCCGAGCACCTGACCATGTATCTAGTCCACATGGTTTCCAACCCATGTAGTGGCAGAATGTCTATTGAGGAGGCACATGCAGTGTCCCTCATATCTTGTCCCATGGATGTGTTCCTCTTATATATGGACTGATCGACCCTATCCCACACACACCATGTATCCCATACTACACGGCGTGTTCAAATAAATTTCCCCCAACTAATGTTGTTTTCCCATGTTTGTGTACCTAAACCTGTGTCCATGTATTTTGTACATGATATAGTGCATTACCTTGGAGTTCCACATGCATATCATAATCCATGTCCCAAGATTACATAGTTTAGGGAACTACAAGACGTGTAACCCCTATACATGTCATTTAGTCCCAAAATCTCATATTCCCTAAATAGGAAGAGCTACATGACATGTGTCACTAAACTACACACCGTTTAGATGATGATTATAGTTAGGAATCACCAGAAAACCCCTCTAATTCACCCTAAAACATGTAGATCTACATAGAAGGGATATCTAGAAATTGTAATTGGGCTCTAGAAACATAAAACAATGAATAAAGAAAATTATCATGAAAAAAACTAAAATACACCTACCTCGTTGTTGAAACACTAATTATTTGGATCATGAAAAATTCCCTTATTATTCCAGTTCTTGATCAGATGATCATCTGCTTCAGAAACAGAGAACAACGACACTTTATTGTGTGGATTTAGCTATGTTTCCTTTCGTCACCAAATGAGGAGATGAGGATGATGTTTTCCCCCTTTGTGATTCATGTGCACCAAAGTGAGGGGTGGGAAGGGTTTAGTTTAGATTTTAAATAATTATTTTAATTAATTAATTTAATCCACCTCATAACACCCCATCACCAAAACAACCCCAATCGAATCTACCGGCATGGACAAACTTGAGATGTGCCTAGGGTAAACACAAAATTATAAAATAAACCGCGGTCTTAGAATACTAATCTAAGACTCTGAATGGGATATATTTATGTTTTAAGTGAAACTGGTTGTGTGGGAGGAAAATATATTTAATATTTTTAATGTCACCACACCGAGGCTCCCAGGTCCTCGGCTTCCCGCAACGACTTAGCACCAAGGTCCATAAATATTTTATGAAATATTCAAAAGTCCATCAGGTAAAAAATAGAGTCATTACATTCTACCCACTATAGGGATTTTGGTTCTAGAAAATAGAATGCTTAAGCACATGGGAAAATACTATGCTCCCCACGGACTCCCACACTAGAGAGCTCACCATGTTGTCCTGTGTTGCTTACAAGAACACAGACATAGAAACCAACAATATTAAAGAACTCATATCTAGCTTCTACCAGGACAAAATCGTGAAAAAACGGGCACATGTCTCTATAGATACGATAGATGAGAAAGAACCAAGAACCACTGTCCATCTACAATCATGGGGTATAGCACCACATAACCTCGCTAACCTGACACAGATGCTAGAAGAACCCTATTTTCCTCATCAACCCTATGATGGAATGTAAAACAACCTTCTCAAGTGTTTTTCATTCAAGTTTGACACTGAAAACATGAGAGTATTCACCAAAAAAATAAGGTTTCCCAAGAGTAAACATTGGGTCATACTAGGCCATTCATCTACAAACCTCTGGTTGTAACACAAATCTGCAAAACAGTAACACCGCCACATCCACTAATGGCATCCTAGAAAAGTATGGATGGTAGGAAACCAATCCACATTCTAGAAACATCATAGGGTGTAAATCTTCTTCTACAGAATGATTTGTAGCAAGGATCTACCTCCCTCAGGGCTGCCAAGAAAAAATGGGTTGAGCAAGAAAACACAGCTAGTAGGGCCAAGACCAGCACTGAAATTCATTTCATAACCTTACCCTAAACAAAAAAGTATAAAGAACTCATGAACCACATCGAAATACCACCCTCTTTGGGTGGAACTGACTCACCCACATGGTTCTGATCACATCATAAAAATGAATATCAGTGGAGAAGGCATCCACTATCACTGATGAGTTCAAAGCTATGTCAAATTGCACTACATCCTCCCCAGGATATTCATTTAAAAAGATAACACAAAAAACATGAGGGTAATCTTAAAAAAATGGCTTCTCGAACATAAATTGGGTCTTTCCTGCCCTCTATCACAACACCAACATGGGGTTCTACTAAAACCCCATGCCACCTTGGTTAAACCATGAGCAAAAGTAGAATGAAAAGTGTACCCAAAATAGTCTATAAAAATTGCTACTAAAAAAATTTAAAAGGATACAACCATTACTTTATACATCCCCATATATTTCGGATCGAAGGCCTCCATGGCCTGCAGCTATCCTGACTCGTGTCCTCCAGCTCCATGAGCCAAGTTCAGACCACCTGGGGGTAGTGGTGGAATCACCCGGAATCACCCGCCACATCCATCTACCCTTCCAGCTCCTCCAACTTGTCCTACACCTTCTGAAACTCCTTGCTCCAAGTGATGCCTCTACCAAGGTGGACCATTAGCTATCCCCCTCTCAACATCACGATAGGTCTGAAAATATCTATTGAAATTCCCCTTACTATCTCAAACATAACACTACCAATCATGTGGATGGTCTAATCTTGGAAATTCCCATTATCTATATACCCACACATCTAGGTCTGGGAATGGATATTCCTCTTGCACTGCAATCCGGTTACCTATCATCTACTAGATCATGTAAACACCTCAACATCATCACCACTATTTTAGGTCACATCCAATTTTTCCTCAAACAAAACAAATTCCACCACTAAAGAACACCCCAGTACACCAACATAGGTGGGAATGTCGAGCAGAATCATAGACAACCTTATCTTCTAACATAATCCTAAATCAAAGGTCCGTGCTATGATGAATAGAACCCGAACTATATCAAAGGAGTATTGAAATAAGTCTATAAAACTCAGATAAAACTCTAACACTATCATGCTACCATGAAGAGACTACAGAAGCTCATGGATACACCCTGTTGTCAATGTGGCTAGGTAAAATTCTTCCATAAATAGTTTCTCAAACTCCTCCCAAGTATGTTTCGCCACATCATGAGACTGTATCACCAGAATACATCATTGCCTAGATGAACCCTGTAAAAGGCTCACTGCTAGGATCACCATCTGATTTAGAGGTGACTCCACTAAGAGGGAAACTCACATGACTGCCTCAGGACAATCATGAGTTTCTTGGGGGATTGGATCACCCAGGTACCTTAGAGGTCACTACCTCTAGGACTTGTGTAGGGAAATCAGTCTACATGAATCTTAGACCTAAAATACCGATAAAACATGAATCTCAATATGCGATGGCTATACGATAAGATCACCTATAGATAATGCCTCAAAATCAGTGTCATACACTGAAGACTCATCACAAGGTGGATCATCATCACGACCACACTCAAAAAAATTATCTGTCTGTCTTCACCAAGGTATCTTGAAATAGAGTCAAGATATACCAGGTTCAAAGAGTATATCTAGCGAGTAGACTCTAGAAGGACATGAAAAACCAAAACCCAATCCTATATGATGAATGTACCATTTATTTCCTAGAAACCATTTTTTTAATGTACTGAGTCCAGAAGATAGTTATCAGATTCCTATAGAATGGATTTATTGGCCTCCACAATAACACTAGAACCTATGGCATAAGATCCGAACTCAAATAACCTAAAACTATCGCTATAAAACCCAAACCAAGATCACAACACTAAAGAACCAATTGTGAAATGACCATATTTGATAGCACTATGTCACGACCTGACCCGATGGGGCTCAGGCTGTAACTCCCCAAGCCCATCTCCAATAGTCTAGGGGTAGGCAACTAGTGAAGAGTAGGTATATCACTAACATGTGAGGCATTTCTTATCCACCAATACACATGAATACATACCAAAGCATAGAAAATTATGAAATGTAAAAACTAAAAGAAATCAATGCATACATACATCTATATCCCTCAACCAGAGTACAATAGATGTTCTGAAAGCGAATGAAGGGGAAAAAAAACCCACCAAGGAAAACAATAAAGGGGTATATCCTTCCCAGAAAAAGGGGATCACTGTCAACTAAAACTATTGGAAAGCTCCTCAACTAAGCTCTAGTAAGCACCTTGGTCTTTTTATCTCACTAAGATCTTCCTATATCAGGTCATCCATGGACTCCGTTGAAGGACATGTGGTCTGCACAAGACACAAAACATGTGTGGGAAAATCCCTTTTAGGAGTTAGTATAAAAATACTTAGTAGGTTCCCAAAAAAACCAAAAGAAATAGGGAGAAACTGAAAGGAAACAACCCAATCAACATAGATAGAGGGAACCCCAATTGAGAGAGAAAATCCATTTTGGACCTTCCTCGGATATACATGAAAAGTTAGAGTAGTCTATAAGTGGTTTCAACCACAAAGCATGATAACACTAGAAGGAATCCCCGAAATCACCCAGATATACTCATATCAGACACTAAGTCTCATGAGGTTCCAACCTCATAGCTAGAAACATGACTCTCTTCATAGGCTCTAGAAATAACACAAAACGAAGAGTACATACTCCTCGAGCTATGACATTCTAGATGGTACACATCTGAGAGGGGAAATCCATTGACCAAAACTCTACCATTCTTAATGGAATGTCCGAGAGAACATTACCCATTAATAACATCTTACTATGTCCTAGTCTAGTTCACAGAAATAGAGGTAATTTCATCATTACCTTGAACACAACACAAGATAAGTAAACCCAAGTGAAAAGGACTAGCCCTCAATAATGTACAAAGTTTAGGGACCACTAATCTAGACTATGCACCTTGTGAATTTTCTCTAACAAGATATAATGGAAGGACCCACACCTCTCCACTACCTTGAAGTCAAGGGAGTACCACTCCTAACTAACCCATAAAACCTATTTCACTCTTCTATAGAGGGGCCCTCACCCCAGTCCACTGAGGGAGAACTAAATCCAATTTAGTAATTGTTCATATCAAGTGGTGGGGATCACTCCTCATAATTGTATCCCATATTCGAGGGATATTCAACTCCAATGGAGGACACTCTCCCCCCTACTACTTGAATATGAGGGAGTACTACCTTGTATGTAAGGACCCACATCAAGATCCAATAGGTTAGTACTACTATTATAATGGAGGAACTACACACTGCTATGATAGGGGAGTACCACTCCCTAGATTGAGGACCCACACCCTAACTCGGTTTGAGAGTACCACTCAGTGGCTATAGATCCCATACCCTGGTCGGAAAAGGGATTACCAACTCTACTTTCTAGTTCACTATGGGGGACCTATTCTTTGACACATCAGGGGAGTGCCGACCCTAGGCTAGAGGACCTTCTCCCTCACAAGGAAGGAGACTACCGACATTTACAAAATAACTTACATTGATGACCCCCAACCCGATCCAGCAGAAGAGTATGAAGTCTTAGGATAAAGGAACTTATCATGGACATTTCGTGGGAGTATCTAACCCACCTATATGTGTTATATATATGAATCGTTCCTTGGAATGACAGGGGAGTACTATCCATCTTCACGAACATCATGGGGAAACCCGCACCCTAGTCCATCCAAGCAGTAACACTCATAGTGGAAACTAAACAAAAGTAATGAATCCACTCCCACAACATAGGGAGTCCTAACTCTACCTAGGAAGAGAGGTAAGGAAAACTTGTGCCCTATTACATCAGGGGAGTAATAGTCCCACCATATCTCTATAGAACCACACCGATCTCCGACATCGACTCAATTACTCTCCACAAACTTCTTAATCGATTCATGCCACCTTCTATATCATAATCCATAATGGAGGACACCATCACGTTCTACGTGGAAAACTACTCAAGATAGACTACTCAAAATCTTGAATCTGAGTTCTAGAGATGAATATATGGAAGGAAGAAGATCCTCACTAGATCTCATAATAATACATGACATACATCAGGGCACACATAGTGTGTGAGCCTGTTTGAGCACCTTCCCCTATATATGGTCCAAATGGGTTCCAACCCATGTAGGGGAACATAACATGTAGAGGATGAACACACCTTGTCCCTCATCTCTCAGCCCCTACCCGTCTTCTTCTTAAACACGGACCAGATGACTTTGTCCCTCACACGCCGTGTATCCTATACTACATTGCATGTTCATATAAATGGCCAACTGACCATGTAGTTTTCCCATTTTTGTGTATCAGACCCCGTTTCTGTGTATGTTGGTTGTGTGTTAGTGCACAACCATGTATTTACACATCTCAAACCAAATTCAAGTACAAGGATTACAATTTTTAGGGCACTACTTGGTGTGTAACCCATATACACAGTGTGTAGTCCCAAAATATCATCTTCCCTAGATAGGAAGTGCTACATGATGTGTTCCACTAAACTACATGTCTTGTAGATAATGTTTCTAGTTGGGAATCACCTGTAAAATCCTCTAATTCACCCCAGTTTACTGAGAAACATACAGATCTACCTAGAATGGATCTATATAAATTATAAGTAGGCTCTAGAACCTTGAAACAAT
The DNA here is from genome assembly GCA_963277665.1 of Viscum album. NCBI lineage: Eukaryota > Viridiplantae > Streptophyta > Magnoliopsida > Santalales > Viscaceae > Viscum > Viscum album. Next base: position 672,156,085 of record OY728121.1, read on the forward strand.
TCATAACCGAATTGATTAGGACAAACACTCAAATCCAACTAACCTGTTGGTGAAACACTGAAAAATTGGATCCATAATGATGACCAGGTCATTTTGGATCTCAACTTGATGATGGTTGGATTTAGAAACAGAGATCAATGAAACCTTATTGCATGGATTTGGCTTCGATTATGTTCATTACCGAAGGGAGGATAGTAGGGGAGGGTTTCATCCCTTGTGATTTGTGCACAACAACATGATGGGTGGGATGGGTTTAAGTTAGAATTTAATTAATTATTTAAAATAACTAATTTAATACATCTCATAACGCCTCTTCACCAAAATTACCTCGATAGAAACTCTTAGAATGGTTGACTATAGGTCATCCCTAGGGTAAACATGATGTTCTGATCTCAATCACGGTCTCAGAATCTTGATCCAAAACCCTAATGGGTAGTTATTTACATTTTAGGTGAAACAACACACCCATGAAAAAATGATATTTAATATTTTTCATACCACCACACCGTGGCTCCCTGAGCCCCAACTACCTATGGTAACTCAACAACTAGCTCCAGAAATATTTTTTGAAATATTCTGACGTTTTTCGAGTCAAATCCCGAGTCATTATAGTTTATTTAGTATAAATTTGTAAAAATTATTATTTTATATTTATAAAATGTTTAAATTAACGAGTAATGAAAATTTTGAAAAGTTAATGTTTTCATCATTTTTAACGAATGAACAAAATAGTTGAAAATTACCTCTAGAAAATATATAATCATAAATAGTAAAACTCTTTATATAATAAAAATAACTAATCAATTGATGAAAACTTTTTAGAAGGAAAATTTTTAGACTATATTTATAAGAATTCCCCTTAACTAAATTCCTCACCCGTTTTATTCAAATGAAAACCCACCTATTTAATAAAATTAGATTTTTTATACTAGATTAAAATATTTTCCATTTTATTTCTCTTACCAATATTCACTTTATTGTATTTGTTAACAATTTTTTTTATTTATAGAAATGGTTAAGTTTGTGTTCGATATATTGAGGATGTTTGGTTTATAAACCAAAAAGGACCTTCACAGATTTACTATAATCAAATAGACCATGATTAAATCCCCTAAAACATCATAATAATGAAATTGTTTGTATTTTTATAAATCAAAAATGTATTTCTAAGTATCTATTGTTGGAATATGTGAGAAATGAAATATTTCTTATCATATATGTTGAAGTAAATACGTATGCATGAGAAATGACCCAATTTTTCTACTAGCTAAAAAATGAAAAAGGTGTATACTATTTTAATTTTATAGAATCATAATCATGTTATACAATTCATAATTATTCATTAATTCCACCCTTATCACATTTCATGTGAGAATATAAATAAAAATGTATTCCATCACTTCATGAAGATGAAATTCCACATGTAGTCACAAGAGCTATTATTATATTTATTAGATATAAAAGGTAAAAAGATAAGTAGTATAATTTGTTTCTAGAATCATAATATTTTCATATAAATCATATTTATTCCTTTCTTCTATCTTTATAACTATATATATTTAATTATGAAGGAAAATGAAAAACGTATCCTTCTGGAGGTGGTAGTCTGAACCTATACACATGTGACATTTTCATTTCCCATATGATGGAAAGTAGATAAAAATAAGTTTTTATATAAACATAATAACATTTAATTATGAGGAATATAATGATATAATTATGATACAGTAGTTAGAATAGTTTTTAAGGATGTATAGGATTAAATAAAAATGAAATATTTTGGTTATAATCTATACATATTTCTTGGATATATCCCTTTATATTACAGCAAAATCATTCTAGGAATAATCATTTGGGAAATAAATGACCACTAGGAAGTGTATAGGGATGTTAGGAAGTAATTTTTACAATGATAGATAGAGATAAGTGGATGAAATGGTTTAAAAAATGAGCTGAGGTTGTTGGATTATATAAGAGAGGGGGGTGGAAATCCTTTAAATACTTAATTATTTTAAATATAATATCTTATATATCAAAATTAAAGTGGAATAAACATGAAATATTTAAATATAATATTGATTGTTAATCAGAATCTACTCATCCTATGAAATTTAAAAAAACATTTATGATATTTTGAACATTATTACTTAGTTTTAAACCCCTCATCAACTCTTTTATCCACTGATATTGTGAAAATTTTCAACAATGGTTTTTGATTCATAATAAGAAAATAGAATTTTACTATATTAAAAAACATGATCCAAATAATTCTTTATATGGAATCCATTTTAATATATACAATTTCAAGATGTGTTAAAATATAATTTTAATATATCTAGGAAAACTACAATGAACACAATTTATAAAAATATGCCCCTTTTAAGTATAAAAATGATTTTATACCAAAATGAAAGAAAATATTTATTAATATTGAATTTACTATATTATATTTAGTAAAATGGGTCTAATATTTATTTAAAATAATTCTAAAATATAATTTGACCTTTTAAATAAATTAAAATAAGTTAAGTTTTTATAAATATAAATATTCTTCACTATTCACTCAAAAATCAATCAATTCTAGAAAAATTGAAAAATATTATTCCCAAGATAATTTTAGTTTACTGAATCCAAAATTTAAATAATTTTTTCCTATTTCAAACTCTGAAATTTAGAAATTTAATTTTTAAATAAAACCATATATTTCATGGATAACATTTATGCTAGAACAATACTATCTCTTTTCTGACTGAAAAAGTATTATAAAATTATCATATTATATATGAATTAGAAAAATATATTTATGATCATTATTATAATATGAAATTGATATATTATAAACACCATTGTGGTTATCACATTCCTCCTCTAATTTAGAAATTTTTTCTATAAATTAAATCCATTGCTAAATAGTTGATGGTATTTTTCCATCATGACCTCTTAAGATTATCATGTTTCCTATTTATTCATATAGTTTTGATATAAATAGATAACACTACAAATTACCATATTACACAATACATTACATTTATGATCAAGTATATAAATATGTTATTCTACATATGTGAGATTCTACTATAACTGAACAACCTTATGGCCCAAAACAAGTGATTCATATTGTATATACAACCGTATTAATGAAATAATAAAACAATTATCAACATCAGATAAAATAAATGGTTACTATACCAAAAAATTAAGATCCCACATTCTCTATAATATCATATGGTCCAATAAATCGAGGAATTGGTTTCCTTTTTAGTAAAAGGAATTACTCATTCCCCTGAAGATATTTTAAGAATGATGTGGTCACACAGTCCAAATGAATTTTCATTCACCCAATTAAATAAATAAATAATTTTCCTTCATTTTGATGTACTCAAGTGGTGATAAATAATATTTACCTTTGCAACCATATCTCACACTATTTCAAGCCAAAACATCTTACTCCCACTAACTTTATCCAAACATGTTGCAGTCTGAAAGAATAATTCTTATAATTCATCATAATGTTATTTATGCATAATGGAATTAAAAATGCACAGATATAAAAATTTATCCACCAATAGATGTTTATCCCCACCCCCTTGATAATCATATAACAATGATTTAATAATATACCTTATTATTTTAATTTTCTATTCTGACTAACCATGAGATTAATGGTTAAAAGCTATATTGAAATTTAAATAGATACTCCTAGACTTGTGAAGGAACTTTCATAAATTTAATGTAAATCAGGGATATAAATCAAATACAATAGATATGGGAACTGTATATAACCCTGATATATTTTTAAGATAATTATTTTAAAGATGATAAAATGATATAACATTTAATGTACGATGAAAATTCATTGATTTATAAAAATATTCAATGATAAATAAAATTGAATTATTACATAGAGATGTGAATGTTAATGATACTAAGAAATCATTTTATATGTTATCTCATTTGTATTATTGCATTCATAGAGGCTAAACCATCCCATTATGTAGTTTTTTTCTAGATTTATCCTACTATAGATTCAAATATTTAATTTTAAAATTATTAATATCCTTCTTCTTACCTACCCTAAAATAATATTCTTAATGGTATCTATATATCATAGTACTTATGAGATGAAAAGAGAAGTGGGACCTATTACATTAACATAACAATTTGACCAACTAAATGGAATTATTGATAAGACATAATCTCCTTCGAGAAATATTAATAAAATCTTTTTCAAAAGAAAGGATATTATATTTACTTTCTCTAATAAATTTCACATTTTCATGTAAACCACATTCTTCTTTATAAACCACAATAATCATTTATTTTAAAACATGAAAACACCAATAACCGATCCAATAAAGGTTATTTTTTTTGGATAAATAATTTCCATCCAAATATTTATAAAATTATTAATTAATGTATCTTGTTCTAATCATATCATTGTTAGTTATGTAATAACTTTTTCATTAGAAGTCATCAATTAAATTTTTTTGTACCTAGATGATAGTGAATCATGAAATCATAGTCCTTTATAAGTTGTAACCAACTTATCTTCCATATGTTCAAATGTTATTTATTGAATATATAAATTATATATTTATTATAATATCTAGATATTTTTTAAATAGACATACTATGATTGATAATGCACAAGTTACACAACATCGAGCTTAAAAGAACCCGATTTTTTTTTTAAATATGAAAATTATATCCCAGCCTTTGTATTAATGGTCATGAATATAAATAGTGTAATTATGTAATATATATAACTTTTTTACTGAATATAATTTTATTGAATAAAACATAGTAAATAAGATCTCAAATTTCATTAAATCCATTTTATTTTTCCAAAAAAAAATTTCTTCAAAAAATATTTTTATTTATTTTTATGACTGAATATTATAATAAATATTTTAATTATGAAGAATTTTTAATTTATAACAATTATTTCATTTTCTAAATCAACATATTAAACATAAATTAAGGTTATATTTCAAGATTTTTTGGAAAATTTTATTTTTCAGTGAGTAATGAACAATATCATTTTTAGTGAAAAATATATTTTATATTAATGTATTTATAAATAAAAAGTGTCTTTTGGATTAGTTTTAAAATGTAATTGTATCCATTTTATTTAAAATAATACAATTATGATTTTTTTAATATATTTATACTTAAAATATATAATTTTCTAAAAAATTCAATTTTTTTCTTATTTTCCCATTTTAATTGAAAATTAAATTATTCCACTTTATGTTTTTGAAAAATGGATTCCATTTTTTTAAATAGTGTTTAAAAATTTGATAAATATTTCCCTTCTATATTTGGTTAATATAAATAGTAAACATATTATATTTTTAAACCATAGTAAAGGGTAAGTTGAGTAATATATATATAAACTGAAATAATGAGGACAAAAAAATGACAAAAAACATTCTTTAATTTGATTTTGAGAGTCTATTTCATCAATTCTCATACAATATTCTATTATAAGGACTTTGTTTCCATTTATATATGATTCTGACCTTTACAATACCTTTTTCTAATGAAAAGTTAAAAAATGAAAAACCCTAGTTTTTAATAACGATGCCAATTTTAATATGGGGATAAATAGAGGAAATGTTTAGTTGTAAATATTTATGTTAAATATAAATTCTATATATTCAACATGGTAATTTATGTTGGATTATTAGAGATTAAATATGTAAGGAACCAACCTTAAGTATTAAATGTTTCAGTGTTATTAAATTATAATTAAATTTATTATAGTTCTAAGGATATTTTTATTTTAGCCTTTTAGGGAATAAAGAAAAATATTACAATGTAAACACTTAAATGAATGGTGAACACTTCAAAAAAGTATCCATTTTTTCACCAAACATTTTTTTGGAAAAAACATGGTTTCTTTTCATAAAAAATCAACCAAATATTCATAATATCCACATCTTTGTCCATAACATTCCTTAAACCCTATGAAAATTGTTTTTAAAACATTATATGAGATAAAAAAGATCTACAAGGGTTATAAAAATAAATAAAACCATTATTACAGTAAAAACCCAAAAAATCCATAATATACATTCTTTATCACATTATTCCTTTCACTTATGAAATTAATCATTTATATATTATAGTAGAGACATTTTTTCAGAAATTAAACACATAAAATAAATAAAACATATAGATTAAACATATTGGAAACTTGAGAAATTATTGGAGTAACCACCAAAACTACTCATGGAAGAACATCACTGTTAACTTCCAATAATTAACTCAGAGTAACCATCATATAAACTCATGATTAACAGTCATAATTAATACTGGGATAACCATCAATGTATATTCCCATTATCTCTTAGGGAAAACCTAATTGGATAACTCTATCTTATATATGGAATAACCATATGGTAGACATCAATCTCTAGAGTACCCAATGCATTGTAAGTTTTAATGTAACCTGCTATCCTTGGTTTATTATGGAACTACCTATCACTGGATAATTACATAAACACCTATCATCATAAAAAATTTCCAAAAACCATATGATAATAATAAAACATGAATGATTGTATTATATAAATATTCTTAAGGAAAATAAACGTTTCATTTTTAAATCACATTGTTTTAGAAAAGCTATACGCATATAAAGAAAAATATTTCATTGAAATTATGCACATAAACTTATAAAGTAATATCAAAATCAATAATGTTTCATATTGGATAGAAAATCCAATAATTCCCTAAAAGTTAAAAAACATTCCTTCCATATTATTGTATGAAAATTCACAAAGTACTACTTCTGAAACAAATCCAAACGATTCATTTAAAACAATTTTGTAAAAAGTAAATCATTGAAAAACGACTTTAAAAAATAATATAAAAATAATAAAAACTATTTTTAAATCATTTATAGAAAAAAATCATTTTGACATGAATGAAACTAAGATGTTTAAGGGAAACCTGAAGAGATGGTTTTTAAAAGAACGTCCCATACATTGAGTTAGACTCCACACATACATTATTTATCTTATTTAATACTAAACTTAGATTAATTTAAAATTTAATAATATAAATTTACATTTTTAATCATTTTATATTACTTATTGTCATGTTATATGAAATTACAGTCATTTATATTCACAATAGACATTTTAATGATATTCTACTCATAACTCCAAAATAAATTCTATAGGTTAACTTTGGTAAAAGATATAAACATTCCATAATATATAGAATAATATTAATTACATAGTTATCACTTATATAAATTAATTTTACTTTTAAATGCACCCATTAAATACAGTTTTGAAAAATGAACTATATTACAATCATAGAGACGACATGATGTACATACACATGAGCAACATTTCCATTTTTCAATGAGAATTATGGAAGGAAGGTAAGTGTTATTTCATATTTAATGTATGATAATAATATCATATATATTATATTAAATCTTAGAATATACTTATATATATTATTCATGTGATTTCTTTATGAATATAGAATCACATCTTTTCATGGATGTGGTAGTCCACCCATATGCACGAACGATGTTGTAATTTTTAGTTATATGGAATTGTTAAACATAAATGATAAATTATTTTTTGTAATGATAAATATTTAATTAATATAATATATAAATATTAGTTCAATAATTGTAAATAATATTGAGATATGGTGATAGAAGAGAAATTACATTTTTTCGTGAGGTGGTAGTCCATCGTACACGGGGATGGTGAGTTCTTTTCCATTTTGATGGAATAATAGATAGATATGGATAAATCCATAAACTTAATAACATCTTAGTATATTTATGATACTGGATTTATTATTTTAGAATGATTTAGGAATATTTCAATTAATTTTATGAATAATCAAAACAAAAAGATGCCATTAAAAACAATAACTCTTATTTGGAAAACCTCTTTTACATAAAACAATAAGCCCTATATGTTTGTTATTATTATTTAAACAAGATTTATAAAATTCATGGAGGAATTATTGTATGGTATTTTTGTAGGAATTGGTTGAACCAAAAGGGTTCTTTGTACATATAAATGAGAAGAAGAGGTGCCCTTTTATAAGAGATGGGAGGTGCACACATAGAATTTCTAAAAATATTTAATTAATATAAATAAATTTTTAACTATAAATGGATAAAAAGTGTTTTATTTATGAGATAATGATATTATGTGTCTATATACCATCAGATAATAAAATTTGGACATGTATTAACTATATTATTACAATTATATTTTACTTTTATCTATTATTTAACCCTCTTAACTCATACCGTGACAACATGGATTTTGTTTCTTTGAGGGCTAATATAGTTATTATAAATAAAAAAATCTGAATAAATAGACCATGGTTGATATTTTTAACCTTATAATAATAAACTTTCTGAATTTAAGATTTTTAGGAATTTTATATAATTAAATAAAATAATATTTATTATAAAACAACAATAATATTAAATTTAAGAGCTATTCATTATATTGAATTTAATAATATCATGATAATAGTTATAATTTGAACCTACAATTTTACTATATCCCAAAAATTTCATTATAATATTTAAAATTAATTTATCAAATTAATTATCACAAATTAGTTTTATTTTAATATTTTTAATACTATTAAGTTGATATTTCTAATAATTATATAATTTCTAAACTAATATTGCAGAAAAATATAAAGTAATTATTTCCTCACTAAAAATTAAAAATAAATTACCTTTATGAATATAAATCTATTATATTAAAAAATTCGATTTATATTCAAATATATAATATAGATAAAACTATAATAAAAATATGAGAACTATTAAAAATAAGAGTGTGACAAGGTTGAATTTTCATTAAATAAAATACTATATAGGTCGTAATAATATCCAAGTATCCCAAGAAGGTCATAAATTTGACCCTTGGATTATTATGGTCGATATATACTAATTCAATATGATTTGGTTATGATTTTTGGTCATTTAATGGTTATTATCATTTTATTTTTAACCTAAGTTACCAGATTCACCCATTTCCGTAGTAATAAAAATTAGTAAGGTTATTATTCATATTTTACAAAAAATAAAAGGGACCCATTTAATAAATTATAATCCAATGATTTGGAATATGGAATTAATTTTTCAAAAAACATAGATGTTTTAGAATTTAATTTAATATTAAACCTAAAAAAAGAAATTGAAAAAGATTTTTTTAGAAAAATGCCATTTTTAAATATAATTTTTTTCATACTAAATCCAAGAATAAAATCCATTTAAAAAAATTAATTGGATTATTTTATGTTGAATTTAATAACTAAAATTTAAAATTAATTAACAACACAATTTTTCCTTGTGAATAATTTAAAATATAAAACAATTCTCAATTAAAATCGCTATTTTTTCACTATTCATTGAAAAAAAAATATTTTTTTGAAAATTCTAGAAAATTAATTTTCTGATAATATTGAAATAAAAATTTTAAAAATAAAATTAATTTAGTCAAATATATTTTTTATAACTTATAGAAATTATAATATGCGCTCATAAAAAGATGAAAACCTCATTTTTGAAGAAACCGTATTTTTGAAAATTAAAATGAATTTAAAAAAACATGTGTAATTATTTTATAAGAACCTAAAAATACATTCATATTTAGTTGATTTTTTTATTTATTAAATAATTTATTCCTATTTATACCTATAAACATAATTTCTAGGTTATAAAAATAATATTTAAATAATAATGTTTAGTTATTCGTTTAAGATCGATATGGATTATATAGTATGTTACTGAATATAGAATTTCCTTAAAAAAACCAGTATATTACATTCTACCCATTTTATAAATCATATCCCCATAATTTTGAACATGTCAATGATAAATTTAACCACAATAAAACCATAAATATATGATGGATTAAAAGAACATTGATGCCATGATTAGAAAATTAAAAATATAATATTTTTATTTCAATATCCTTTTCACAGAGTTTAAATAATTAAATTTCAATTTATACTATAAAAATTGGCCAACATACTTATTTTAAAAGTATAATTTAATCCTTTAATAATTTTCCTCTAGAAACATATATTTTCAACCAAACAACGAGTCTACATGCCTGAGTAACTAGAATAAACTTCGATAAATCAAGAAAAACACAAAAAAAAAAAAAATATTCCTTCTGTCATTAGGCATTAACCAAAACCAAAATGGTTAGTACATGATAATATAATTATTTAAACATAATAAACCATTATAAAATGAAAAACTTCTTTAATGTAAAAAATTCAAAAATAATACCCAACATTCAACATATATCATTAAATAAAAAACTATTCTTAAGGTAATTTTAAAAAATATTCTAGATTATGATTGAAATCAAAAAATTTGAATGATTTGATCCAATTGTTTACCATGATAAATTTAGATTTTATCTTCAAATCATATCAATCACTCTTAATGTATCACAAAAATGTAATTTCTCTAATATCATAATCTTCGAGATATACTAATCATTTTAATAAATCACCTAAATCACCATAAATCCACATTATGATCATATATTTATCCAAAATATAACTCAACATTTATTTCTCAAATAAAATCTCATAGTATCATATTTGGTTCCCTAAAATATTTTGATCTCATTCCAAAATGAAATTACACACATAATAAAACAAATTAATTTATGATAAAAAATATGTTTCCAAAATGAACATAAACATTATCTGAGATATATTTTAAACAAATAAAAAAATTTATACTAATGAGACAACACATAGGATTATGGTAGGAAATGCACCCCTGTCAACCTTTAGTTGTGGGTTTAATTCCCACCAATGTTCCAAATGTGATGAGTTGTCACTCATTCTATGGGTTTTACTTTTTCAAAAAAATATTAATAATATCCATATTAAATTATATAAACATGAGAAACAACCTAAAAAATAACCTCAACATATTTAGGATTAATGAAATGTCTTAACCTATAATAGTTTCTCTTACCTTTCATTTTTCATCCCAAAATATAATAACCCGTAATTACCTCAAAAATATATGTGCCTAAAAATATAATTAGGCACCTTAATATTTCATAACATAAAGCCTAAAAAGGGGTTTCTAACAAATTGAACTTATGATATACCCTAAATTTATAAACTATTGACGGTTTCTATCATTCTTAAGATAACCTCACTTTAAAACATCATAATCTACAATGTTATATAAACCATTATTTGATCCCAACATTAATGACCCAACCTTAAGAATAACATATTCCAGTGTTTTTAAACTAAAATTAAGTTTTTTAAAATTATAAGGATATTTTCAGTTCATAGTTTTATATAATTAGGAAAACACTTACAACTTAAACCATTACAAGTTTAAATTTTTACTAAGTATCGGTTTTCTCCAAACAATTTTTTCAAATAAATCATTTTTTATTTTCATGATAAATCTTCATAATTTATATATTTACCTCATCCTGCTCTAAAATCATTCTAAAACCAATTAAAAACATTTAAAAAATATGGAACGATAACAAAAATCTTAGTAAGGGTTATAAAAAGAAAGAAAACCATTAGTCTAGTGAAAAACATGAAAGCCCATAAAATACTTAGATTTATCACATTATTATTTGAGGTTAACAAATTAAAACATTATAAATGAAAAATATAAACATTTTATCAAATAAAACTTTTAAATCCCATAATAACCATATAAAAAACATTTTGTAATCTTGAGGCTCATTTGAGTAACCACCATAACTACGCATGGAATACCTTCACGGTTAACTTTCACTCATTACCTTAGAGTAACAATCAAAGATACTCATGATTAACCAAAATAATTAATCTAGGAATAATCATCACAGTATATAACCATTGTATTTTAGGTGAAACATAAATATAAATGAAACATCCTGTGTTTTTTAAAATAATCACTATGTTTGATAGTGTATATAATACACTACATCGAGCTTCAACAAATAACCAGACATTAATATTTAAATGTTAACATTACAACCTAGATATTAGAATAAAGGGAATGAATATTATTAAATAAATAATGATACTATGTTTTATATATATTTATATAATGATTCATTGGTTACCTAATTATAGAAATGGAAATAAAACCAACTGAATATAAAGGATGAGTTTTTTAGAAAAACTATTTAAATATGCATAATTGTGTTTTATTACTAATAAATAAAAAATATCTATTGTTTATCCATATTAATGATATATATATATAATTTATTAATTAAAATATTAAAAATTCATCTTATATTATTTATAGTCATGATATAAGAGAAAAATTCAGTTTTCTACATAAGAAAAAGTAATTTTCAAAAAATGATGTTTTACCTCCTTTTAATAGAGAACCCATTTTTAATCCAATTTTGACACTTTTATAAGACATATATGAAAAAATAAACTTATTATTTTGAATTTTGACATCAAAATTTACTTTGGATACCATTTGGATATTTTTTTTGATAAAAATTATTTTTTGATGAAAAGCGAAAAAATAATGCATTTTAATTGAAAAATAATTTTTCATCAAATTTATTTATACTATTAAATAATTTTTTTGAAAGTTTTTAAATTATAATAAGGTAATTTTATTATCATTTAATCCAATTTTGGTTTGTTGAATCAATTTCACATTTAAATTGGAGATAAAATCTTGGTGAACTTTTGAACATTTTTACTTTAAAAACTCATTTTCTTGTTCAGTCAAAAGGATTAATTTTCAATTAATATTTGAAAATTATGTGTTTTGAGTTTGGAATAATAGATTCCATATTTTTAAACATAAGGTAAAAATTATTTATATAGTTATATTTTCTTTTTGGACATTATGAATAGAAAGTAGTAATAAGTTTTATTAACATGGTTAAGGGTAAGTCTAGTAATTAAATTTAAAAATTATATTATAAATATATTATAATTACCCAAAGACTAGTAATAATATAATTGGATGATTTTTTCTGAAAAATATCATCCTTGGGTCTATTGTAGGACCACTTGGAGCCACTTGGATGACTTTAATTAATTTATAATATTATATTCAAAGAGAAGGAAAATTTTGTATAACCATTCTTTTTATCAAGTAATGTAATATTAATATGGGGATATACAAGAGATATGTTAGGAAATAAATATTATTTATAGATATAAAATTATTTCCTAAATAATGGAAATTTATATTTAATTTTTAGGGAATAAATAAATAAATTAAATTCCTATATAGTGATAATGCAGTAAGTGCCTCATTAATGAAAATATCAAATAAATGATATTAAAAGCATTAAAATAAATAAAATTTGATATAATAAACGTCATAAAATAATTTTTTGGATTAAATTAACATATTAAATATATATTTAATGGGTTTTTTATAATTTAGCTTTCTATTATGATTGTTTTAAAAAGTCAACTAATGGATAGTGTCAAAATTGTCACTATTGATATTTTAAATTAAATAATATTTTATTAAACGATATAAAATTTAATAAAAATAAGAGAAAAAATGATTGGGATAAGTCATAAAATATTTTCAATGTCTCATTTAGTGGTCTTTTGTAATTATATTTTAATTATATTAACCCTCAATGAGTAAATTACATGATATCACAGTTAGAATTAAAAGGGTTAAATAAGGATTAAAACAAAAAGATAAGGGTTTCAAAATAATCAAAACAAGTCTAATTTTTAATTATATTATTTTATTTAGACTCAAAATCATTATACATTTTAAATAAATAATATATTTTAATCGTTTGGAATATAAATTTAATATTTTAATGAATTCAAAGCTTGACCCTCCCCTCTCCTATAAATGGAACCCATTCTTATCTATTATTCATACCTCAGATTCTATTTTTTAGAGAATATATGCCAAAATTAATTAATATAATATCTACACACATTATGAAGCTCTTATTTTAGTCATAACACAAACCTTATAGGTGTTAAAGTTTTAATCAAAGGAGATCATCTAAGGAAGAGGTTTCGTTTTTAATTAAGTGTTTCTGTTTAATTTGTTCTTCCATTTCCTTAAAATCTTCATCATTCATGAATAAATAAAAAATAAATTATTTTAATTATACATAGATTTTATTATTCTAATATAATCACCTAAATACATCTCAAATTTAATCAAATTTGAAAATAATTATTCATTCATGTGTACGATGTACTACCACCTCACGAACAAATATTATTATTTTTCAATCACCATACCTCAAGACTTGTTATATTAATGGAATTAATTTTTATATATGAAATCAAAGAAATATTTATCATTATTAAAAAAAAATATATCATTTTTTACCTTTCTATGTACATAAATATGACAACATCGTTCGTGCATACGTTTGAACTATCACCTCCACGTAGTGATGCAATTCGTTTTTATTCATAACATCATATGTATCGTATATATAAGTATATTTAAATAATCTATATTATATTAATGATATTATCATCATTATATAAATATAAAATAATAATTACCTTATTTCTATAATGATCAAGGATAAATGGAAATGTTAGTCATGCGTACGTACGATCTACCGTCTCCATGATTACAACATTGATCATTTTTCATAACCCTAAATAAATCGTTTGATTTATGAGTATAACTGATGTATAAAATTTATTAGTATTTCATGAATATTATTTTTTATATTATGTATTTATTACCAATTTAACTATTTACATCTTACCATGTTCATTTTTACTAAAGTAACGAATATCGAAAAAACTTCTATCATGAACATAAATAAATAAGTATTATTATAATAAGGAAAAATTTATATAAAAATAACAATAAACATGAAAAAGTTTCTCAATAATTTAAATAAAAAACCTGGGTTTATTATTTAATAATAAAATACTGTACATGACTAGTTAAACTTAGGGTAAGGGACATTCATTTAAAACTCTAATTTAATTTCATTTTTCTTCTCTTTTTATAAAAGTCAAAAGGAATGTTTTTTAACTCGTATGGAATGAGAAGTTTCTATCAATTTCATGAATTTTTATAACATTAATTTTTTATTTATATGTTTTAATTTTACTTTTTGAATAATTTTTTTCATTATTATGTGTGAAGTTTTTATTTTTTAAAAGTGATATTTTTACAAGAAAATGGTTTTTTGATATCTGAATGTTTTTTATGGTTTTAAATGAGTTTCAGGGGTTTTATTCAAGATATTTTCCTTGTAAATTTTTTATTATGGGTTTATCCCATTATAGCTCAATATTTGATGGGTTGAACCCCATTATAGCTCATGATATGATGGGTTATGCCCCATTATCAGTCAAGATATGTCATGTTGAGCCCCTTATAGATCAAAACATGATGGGTGAGCCCGATTATAGATCCCCAATGCATTGGGTTCTCATTAAATGGAATTTTATTGAAAATTTATTCCATTTCTAAGGTTTAATGTAACCATGATATAGTAATGATGTTCTAGGGTACTAGAATGATTTTTCTATTCATTTTAATGAGTTCTTATGAAAATAGTTTTAAGTGGTTTACATATTCTCACTAGACTAAAAAATTGTTTATTTTTTCCCTTACTATGTTTTTTGTGATCATCAATATTTTTAAATGTTCTTCAAAGGGTATAAGGATGGGTATGATAATCTATGAAGTCAATATGAATTTTATGAAGATTTCTCTTAAAAAATAAATCATGTTTTCTTTTAATGGTTTTATATTTTGGAAAGAATTGATACTATTTGAAAGTTTCCACTTGGTATTTTATAGTTTTGTTATTTATGATATATGGACATATTCTCTGAAAATCTATACCCAATAACATCCTATATTTGAAAAAGTAAAATTCTTGACCTAACTCAAGATTATGTTATGTTTCAGGTTGGGTCCTTATTATTGGTATCAAAGGATTTTTTAGAAATATTTGGATATTAGGATGTTTCTTAAGAGTAAGGGATATCAAAATGTGTTTATAATTTAAAATTTGATCATAGGTTTGATATGTTAGATACCCCATTTTAGGATTTATGTTGTGAAATTTTGAGGTGATTAACCGTATTTTTATAGACATTTAATTTTGAAGGATTAATGGGTTATTACATTTTGGGATGAAAAATTAATGGTACGAGATAAAATGTGTGGTTAATTTTTTTTTAGGACTTTATCATATTTTTGTAATGTTATAATAATTATATAGTTTTAGAGAAAGGAAAACCCATAGGATGGGTGATAACCATTCATTTCAAGTAATGCTGTGGGAATCGAACCGACAATAGAAGGGCGACATGGGTGCATCAGCTACCACTGGCCTACGTGAAGTCTCAGTAAGTATGACTTCAGATTTTCAGTAAAATTATTGGTAGAATAAGAATAATTTTATTTTTAGAACACATATTTTATCGAATAGATGACCATTGGTTACAAAAATAATTTTTTGATTAAGTTAATAATGGTATTTTTAAAGGCGTTCACTATTTTGGGAATTCTATATGATCAAGGTAAATAGAATATAATGGTATATTATTTTTGGAATAAATAATGAATTATAATTTGATAGAATATATTATTTTTTGGTGGAATTTTAACGATTTGGGAAATGGTTATCATATATTAAAGATTACTAGGGAAATTACATTTTGGAATGAGAATTCAATGGTAATTGATGTTATTTTGAGATAATTCATAAAATTTATCTTAGAAGACTATGTTATCAAATTATTCTGAATTTTGGGTATCCAATATAATTGGATAATTTTTAAGAAATATATGTACAATTATTTTCTTAAAGGTCTATGTTGAACTTTGGGTATTACTATTGAATTTTAATGATTAAAAGTAGTTATTCATCATACAGTGTTTTATTATTTTTAGAGAAATTTTTTATATTATCCTTACCATTTTGGCTTTGGTTAAAATCTAAAGATTCTTGAAATCCACAGTTAATATTTTTTGTATTATGTGGCTCTCTATAATTTGATTCTAGTGCTTTAGGAGTGAAAAATTCATCATAAATACTCATTATTTGGAGAAAAGGTGAGCTTGTTGTAGAATTTTATTAATGGGTGAAACTCTCAACACGTCAAGTAAATATATTTATTTATGTTCTCAGTGTAAGTAGTAAAATAATTACTTATCTCCATGAAAAATATCGTAAACCAAAAAATTTATCCTTTTACATTACATACTGATATATGAATGACCTTTTAATGCAATATGGATTTAAAATTTGGGATTGTTAAGTTTCTCATGGCCATGTTCTATATAAATCTCTGTATGAAATTTATGGTTAGTTTCATTTTCAAATTCTATGTATTACTACATGGAACACTATTATGTTTTATCTCAAGTTACCACCATACTTTTCTTTGTTTATTTTAAATTGACAGTTTTAGTGACCTTTTTCCAATGTGGGATTTCAACAATGGAATTTTGAAAAGTCAAACCCCATGTTTTTGATCCAAAGACCAAATTTCGTGGATTCAGTTTCAAAAATGGGGGAGAATGTAAAACCCTGAGTTTTTAAAAATAAGTACTATGTTTGATAGCATACATAATAAACCACATCGAGCTCCAATGAATAACTAGATATTATTATTTAAATGAAACTGTTATAACAAAGACTTTAGAATGTAGGGAATGAACAATACTAGCTAAATAATGAAAATATATTTTACACATGTTAATATAATTATTAATTGGTCACCAAATTAAATATAAATGGAAATAAAAACAAGTTGAATATAAAAGACGTGTTTCTCTAAAAAAATATTTAAATGTGCCCAACTATGTATTATTACCTATAAATAATAAAATCACTCTTTTTGGGATATATTAATGATATATATATATATATATATTTAATTATAATATTTAAAATTCATCTTACATGTTTTCTATTATTTATATAAGAACAATTTCTATTTTATACAGAAAAAGGATTACTTTTAAAAAAACACTGTTTTTCAATCTTTTGATAGAGAACCCTTTTTAATATAGTTTTTTACAATTTTAGAAGTTATCTCCAACAAAATTAAATCCTTATTTGGAATTGTGATATAAAAATATAATTTGGATAAATGTTTGGAATTTTTTCTGATAAGATTCATGTTTGGATGAATAGTGAAAAAATAATGCATTTTAATTGAAAACTACATTTTCATAAAATTTATGTATAGTTTTAAATGGTATATTTTAATGGGTTTAAATTATAATTAGATAATTTTTTTATCCTTTTATCCAATTATTCTTATTGGCATCAATTTCACATTGAAAATTGGATTCAAAACATGGTGATCTTTAGAACATTTTTACATTAAAAACTCATTTTCTTATTCCGTCAAGATGAATAATTTTCAATTAATTTTTTCCAATTATATGTTTTGAATTTGAAAAAATATATTTTATATTTGGAATAATATGATACGATTTACATAAATTGGTCCCTTTTATTTTTTTACATTATGAATATTAACTTTATTAATATATTTTATTACCACAGTAAAGGGTAAATCAGGTAATTAAATGTGATACTTATATTATAAATATTATAAAATTACCTTTAAACATATAATAATTTAACTGGAAGAGTTTTATTCCAACTTATGACATCATTGGGTCGATTTTAGGACAGCATGGATCCACTTGGATAGCCTTAATGCATTTATAATATTATATTCAAAGAGAAGAAATTTTTTGTCTCACACTAGTTTTTATCAAGTAATATAATTTTCATATGAGGTTGTAGAGTTGATATATTAGACTATAAATATTATTTATAAATATTAAATTATTATTTACATAATGTTTATTTATTTATGATTTTTTTGGAATAAATAAATAAATTAAATTATTACACAGTGATGATGTTCTAATTGACTCATTAATGAAGGAATCAAATAAAAGATTTTAACTATATTAAAATAAATTTAATTTGATATAATAAATTTTATAAAAGAATTTTTTGGATTACTTTTACATGTTATATATATCTTAAATGGGTTGGATCAAATTTATCTCACGTTTATGATAGTTTTAAAAAGGAAAATAATGAATAGTGTCAAAATTAACTCTTTTGATATTTTAAATTAAATGATATTTTATTAACTGATATAAAATTTATATAAAAAAGTCTGAAAACAATATTGGTATCAGTCATAAAATGTCTTAAATGTCTCATTTAGTGGTTTTTTGACATTTGTTTTGTAATTATATTAACCCTCACAGAGTAAATTACATAATATCATGATATGAATTAAAATGGTTAAATAAGGGACAAAACCAAAAGATAAGGTTTTGAAAATAATAAAAACATGTATAATTTTTATTGGATGATTTTATTTAAACCCTTAACAATTTTTTATTCTAAATAAATCAGTTTGGGGCCATTTGGAATATAAATTTAATTTATATTAATTTAATATTTTAAATAATTCCATGAGTGCCCCTCCCATATCCCATAAAAGGTCACCCATTCTTCTCTATTATTCACACCTTATATCCTATTTTTATTGGAAAATATTTTCCTAAATAACTTAATAGAATACCTCCAAACATTCTCAAGCTATTTTTTATACAGAACAGTTTCCTCATTTGTCATAAAGTTATAATGAAAGGAGATCATCTAAGGAAGAGGCATCATTTTTAATTAAGTGTCTCTATTTTATTTCTTCTTCAACTTCCATAAAATCTAATTAATACAAGTTAAAATAATAAATATTGTATCATAAATATTTTTTTATTTTATTATGTTTATATCATCCCCTAAATACATATCCAATTCCATCAAATTGGAAATGAATTATTCATTTGTGTGTACGATGAGCTGTTACCTCACAAATAGATACAATTCATTTTCTATTAACATCTTTCAAAACTTGTTATAATTATGAAATTAATGTTTATATATGATATTCATGAAACATTTATAATTATTAAATAATAATGCATCATTTTTTTCTTACATTTACATGTATATAAAGATAATAATGTCAATTGTTCGTACATGTGAACTATCACCTCCACGAAATGATGTGATTAGTTATTAGTCACCACATCACATGGATTACATATATACTTATATATAAATTATTAATATGATATTTATTATTTTATTATCATTATGTAAAGATAAAATAATAATTATATTCTTTCATTAATGATCAATAAAAAATGTAAATGTTACTAATGTATATATATGACCTACCATCTCTATGATTATAACGTTGTCCAATTTTTATAACCACAAAAAATGGATTGATTTAAAATTATAATTTATTTATAAAATTTATTATTATTTAGTTAATATTATTCTTGGTATTATGGAATTATAACCACTTTATCAATTGACATCATATGATATACATTTGGACTCAAGTAACGAATATCAACAAAAATTATAACATGAACTTAAATAATTAAGTAATTATTATAATAAGGAAATACATTATATAAAAATGAATAATAAACATTAAAAAGGTTAAATAGAAAGTAAATAATTATCATAATTTTATTATTCCGTAATAAAATATAGTACATGATGATTCAGACTTCGGTTAAGGGACATTAATTTAAAACATTATTTTAAAGTTCATTTTTCATATCTTTTTATTAAAGACAAAAGGAATGTTTATATAACATATATAAAATGAGATGTTTCTCTTAATTTAATGAATATTTATTACATTAATTTTTTCTTTATATGTTTTAATTATACTTTTTAATGAAAATGGTATCATTATTTTGTGCACAATTTTTATTTTTTAAAAGTTATTTTTTACAAGAAAAGTGTATGTTGATATCTGAAAGTATTCTTCTTATAGGGTTAAATGGGTTTTCAAGGTTTTTATTCATGATATGTTCCTTGGATATTGTTTTTTATGGGTTGATCCCATTATAGGTCAATATAAGATTGTTTTATCCCCATTATAGCTCATGATATGTTGAGTTGAGCCCCATTATAGGTGAAGATATGACGGGTTGATACCCATTATAGCTCATGATATGAGGGTTGAGCCCATTATAGCTCAAGATATGATAGGGAGCCCCATTATATAACTCTAATTAATTGACTACACTGGATATGGAAGTTGAACATAAGGTTATTCCATTAGTAAGGTTTAATGTAAGGGTGATATTGCAATGATGTCCCATGGCACATACATGATTTGTTTATGATTTCAAATGAGTTATTAAGAAAAGGGGTTTTAATGGTTTGCATATTTTTACTAGACAAAAGAATTATAAGTTTTATACCTTATTAATAATTTTTCCCTCATACCATGTTTTTAAATTCTTTTCATAGGGTATAAGTATTGGTTTTAGAAAGGAATATATCAAGATGAATGTTATGAAAGATTTTTAGGAATAAGAAATCATTTTTTATTTTAAAAGATTTTTTTTTGGAAAAATTGATACTATTTGAAAGTGTCCAAATTATATTTTATGTTTTTGTTATGTATGATTTGTGGCCAAATTATATAAAAATATAAGCCTACAAATATTCTCAATGTGAAATAAAGTAAAATTGTTGACTTAACTCAAGATTATGTAATGTTCAAGGCCAAAACCTAATAAGTTAACTCTATCTCATATATGGAATAACCATATAGTCAATATCCATCTCTAGAGTACCCAATATTTGAAGGATAAAACGTAACAACCCAAACTTTGTTTATCATAGAACCACCAATCACTAGTAAATAATGTAACCACACATCATCATAAAAAATTCCCAAGAATGATATCATAATCATAAAACCCGAATTATTTCATCTGAAAAATATTTTTAATAAAAATAACATTTTCATTTTTAAATCACAAATTTTTAGAAAAATTGTTCACATACAAAGAAAGAAAATTTCATTGAAAAGAGATTGGAAAATTTTTAAATTAATATTCAAATAATTATAGAGTCATGATGTAGGAAAAATCATCTCATTCCATATATAATACAAAATAATTCCTTCTTTATTTTGTTTCAGAAAAGTAAAAAAGTAACTCATTTGGAAAATGATAAAAATATTCTTTTAAAATGGTATTTAAAATTTAAAACATGGGTAAAAATGACAATACATAGTCATAATGGAATAATAAAAACTATTTTTTAGATTTTTAGAAAAAAAATCATATGGACTTGGGATAGAAATAGAGTTTTAAGAGATAATTAAAAAGGGGATTTTTAAAAGAAGGTCTATCACCTTGATTTCAACACATCATGTACATTATTTATCTTCTTGAATAATAAAGATAAGCTAATTTATAATTTCTTAATAACCTTTTAAAATTTTTTAATTCTTTTTATATCACTTATTATCATGTTATTTATAATTACTTAATAATTTAAGTTCATGTCGGTTGTTTTGAAAATATTCCTTACATAAGTACAGAATAACTTAAGTTGGATGATAATTTTCAAAGTGGTCATAATTCCATAATATCCATAATAATATTAATGACATAAATATTAATTTTATAAATTAATTTTACTTTTTAACCCATTCATTAAATATGGTTATGAAAAATTAATTATGTTACAATTATGGAGATGACATGCAATACTTACACATGAGTAACATTTCCATATTTCAACAATCAGTTTGGAAAAAAGTAAAGTATTATTTTATAATTAAATAATTATAAAAATATCATATATATCATATTACCTCATTAAATGTACTTATGTATATCATTCATGTGATTTCATGATGACAAAAAAATCACATCACTTTCTGAAGGTGGTAGTCCCCATGTATACACAAACACCATTATGTTTTTTTTATGTGTATGGAATGGTAAGAAAGTGAATGAAATATAACATTTTAAAACGATAAATATTTCATTAATTTCTTATATAAAATTTAATTCTATAATAATAAAAATTCTTTAAATATGATGATGGAAAACCAATTACATAGGTTCATGAGGAGGTAGTCCTCCATACACACAAATGATGATTTCGTTTCCCATTTGATGGAATAGGTGATGGATATGTGTAATTTCATAAACTTAAAAACATATTAGTATATTTATAATTTTGTATTTATTATCTTGTAATGTTTTAAGAATATTTTATGAATGTGGAAGAAGAAACAAAACTAAAATGTGCAGTTGAAAACTATAACACTTATTTGGAATACCTCATTTTCTTAAGACCTTAAGGGCAATAATTTTGCTTTTATGCCTAAAAAATGACATCTATAATGTGGGTAGGTATTATATTAAGGTATTTGGGTTGGTATTGCCATATCAAGAAGGGTTATTATGTGTGTAGAACTGATAAGAACTGGTGTCCTTTTATAAGAATAGGGCAGGGCACTCTTGGTATTTCCCAAAGCATTAAGTTAAATTTAATTAATTTTTAATTATGAATGGATTCAAAGTGATTTATTTATAATTTTTTGTGATTAAATTCATGGAATAATAATTATTATAGTTTTTAATATATTTATACCCTTATCATTCGGTTTTAACCATTATTTAATCCCTTAAACTCTTCTCACGACATCATGGATTTTTTACACTTTCAGGTATAATATAGTTACTATAAAATTAAAAAATATCCACAAATGGAACATAGTTGATATTTTCAACCATATAATAATAAATTGGAAGAAATTTTTTTTTTATAATTCTATATCGTTAATTGAATAAAAATTTATTATATAATATCGATAGTGTCACATTTTAGGACTATTCAATACTTTATCTTTAATATTATCAGGTTGAAAATTATAAATAGAAATTTTTATATCACTAACACACTAAGGTAATATATAAAAATATTTTATCACATTAGTTATCTCATTTTATATTTATTTTAATATTCTTAATATCATTCATTTGATTTTTTTATTAATTAAATAATTTATGCATCAGTGTTGTGGAAGAATTTAAGGTAATTATTTTTTCACTAAACATTTAAAATAAATTACCATAATAAATATAAATAAATCATCCATAAAAATAATATTTGTATTCAAACATATCCTCTGGATAAAATTATAATAAAAATACTACATTTATAAATAAATGTGTGACATGCTAGACTTTTAATTATATAAAATACTATAATGGTAATAATCTTATCCAAGTGACCAAAAAATGTGATAAATTATACCCTTGGATAAATATGGTTGAGATAAACTTATCCAATAAGATTCATTAAATGTTTGGTTCGTTTTAATGTTATTATCACTTTATTTTTAAAATAATTTACATGATTTACCCTTTATCATGGTAATAAAAATTACTAAGGTTACTATTAATATTGTCCAAACATAAAATGGCAGTATTGAATGTATTTAGACCCACTGATTCCAAATATAGAATCTATTTTTCAAAAAACATAGAAGATAAAACTTTTAATTAAAAATTTAACCAAGAAAAAAATAGATTTTTAATTGAAAAACCTTTTTAAATAAAAAATTATTTTATACAAAATCAAAATAAACAATTTAAAATTTAAAATTAATCCAAAACATAATTTTACCTTTTAAATACTTAAAAATAAAATAAAATTTGCAATAAAGACCACCATCTTTTCACTATTTATTGTAAAAGTCAATATTTTTAGAAAATTATCAAAAATTTATTTTAAGCTAATATTGAAATGATGAATTCCAAAATGAAATTCATTTGGTAAAATAAATTTTCTATAACTTATAAAAATTATAACATTCACTCATAAAAGGAATAAAAACTAATTTTTAATAAAATGTATTTTTAAAGAATAAAATGAAAGTAATTAAACTTATGTAAGTTTTTTCTAAGAATTTACCAATACATTTATATTAGGTTGAACCATTATATTTAATTCAAAAATAAATTATTCTTATTAATACCTGCTAATATAACAGTTAGGTTATAATGATCATTTTTAAATAACAATATTTAGTTTTTTATTTACGATTAATGTGGTTTTTCTTGTGCATTATCTGACAAAAATTTTCATTAAAAAAAATCATGATGTTACAAAATAATTTTCTTCAATTTTTACACAAATTTGATACAACTATTATCAAATAAATAAAAAAATTAATTAAATGGTATTAATAATATTAAAAGAAGTAAAATTTTATAGAATTAATGTGACCGAAGAATTTATACATAAACATAACATATTTGGGATGTATTAAAATATTATTTATGAAATTCACTTATATTCATGATGTTATAAATCTATAATTAAATAAATATTTCTTAAAATGAACATATTTATATTTTATGGAAATAATATTTTATTAAATGTAAGAAAATTCATAAAAATAATATCATCCGCCAAATTATTATAATATAGTTTCACATATTATCCCTTGTACATTTATGGTCGTTTTTTCATTTATAGTTACTATCACGATCCTGAGAGAGGAAAAAACTTGTTGTCTCGGTAAGTGTGAAAAGGGTTAACAAGGTATTTAAAAATTGATGACGGTAAAATTTCATCTTAACATGTCCAAATTTGATTATATGATCATATTGAGACACATCCTCATATTTTTATTGAATAATATCTTACTGGAGGCATCTGGATAACACAATTAATTAATATTAATTTAATATTTTATGAAATTCTAAAAGTAATCCCCCCTCTCTTATGAAAGGGAACCACATCTTATCATTTGGTAAAATTCAAAAACCATTTTGATCAGAAAATATATTCATATTATTTTTCATAACATCCCTAACCAAGTTTTATAATCGTTTTATATACATAATACACTCTTTATATATCTTGAGGTTAAAAAAAGGTCGTTTTCTAAAGAAGAGGTATAGTTTTTAACCGAGTTCTTTTGATTGATTTTTTCTTCCAATTCCTTAAAATAATCTCACATATTGATGATATAACATAATAAGAATCTTATATATTCTAGGATGTTTTTTTATTCAAATATCCAATATCAATCTCCAACCTCCATAAAATGGGAAAGGAACCCATCATTCTTGTTTACAGCAGACTACCGCCACAAGACCAATGTAATTCATTTTCTATTAGTACATATCACATATATTTGTAATGATGGAATTAATTATTTTATATGTTATTCATAAAACAAATTTCATTATGAAAAGTTAACATATCAGTCAATTTATTACCATTACCTTTAATGAAAATTGATAACATTGTTCGTGCGTATATGTATACTACCACCTCCATGAAGAGATTTAGTTCATTTTTCATCATCCCGTAAAATGGATGATATAGATAAGTATGTTTAATGAATTAATATAATATTTATAATACAAGTATCATTTTTCAAAGATAAAATATTAATTACCTTCTTTTAATAATGATCATTGAAAAATGGAAACAACATTGTAGCGTATATATGAACTACCATCCCCAAGATTGTTACCTAATTCATTTATCATAAACATATTTAATATTTGTAATTAAAATTAACATATATTTATAAAAATAAAAATTTTGAAATAAAAATTAATATCTATATTTTTAATAATTACTACTTTTACCAAAGTCAATAAAACGAATATATTTTGAAAATATTTATCTAACGTCTTCAAAACACATGGTGTGATCTTAAATGACTAATTATTTAATTATGTCATCAAAATTATTGAAATAAACTATTTATGGATAATGTATTAATATTGTAAAATTAAATTATAAAAAAACTAATTGATATATTTTTATTATACATTTGTTAAAGTGAATATATATAATGTATGGACTCGATGTAAGGGATTTCATCTCAATTTAATTTCACCAAGCATATTTTATTGTTATTCACCTAATTTTATTTAAACAATGTATATAATTAAATTTTACATGTTATATCATGAATCCTATATTATTCATGGTATTTTATGTTCCAATTTTAATTATTTCATCCAATTTTATTTTATATTAAAGAAACCAAGTAGTTAAGGGTTTCTTATATAATTTATTTTCAGTTGGTTATAACTCATTTTCATTATGATGTTTTTCCATTATGAAGTGTGAATTGGTCTCTAAATTGTATTATAAAATATTTTTACTTATTTTGGGTTTATTTATATTTTTTACACATAATCACCCCATTGAAAAATTCTAAATTCAATTATATGTATTTGTACGGTCAATTCATATCAAATTCTTCTTCTTTGGGAGACACATTTATGATATAATCCAGTATTTGATAATGAGGTTTAAATAATACCCCATGGAATATAATATCATGAAAATAATTGTGTTCGTGATAATTAATGTTTTATTTTATTTCATTCATTCATAGGACTAATGATTTAAAATTTAAGAAATTGGAAAAGGATTTATATTACAATCTCTTTTAATTTTTTTGATTGGTTTTGTTCATGGTTCCTCTATGTAATAGAATATGCTATTTTTTTCTTCAAACAAATTTATTTTATTCTTCTATGGTTATAAATTTGTTTTATATTATTTATTTTTATTTTGTTAATATTTATTAGTGAATCAACGTGGACGTTGTTTGTATGTGATGACAATATACTTTTAGATTGGGAATCTTCATCCTCCATATCTATGTTTTCTAAAATATTTATAAAAATTTCCATTTCTAAACGAAAAATCCTTTATAAAATTATTTCACATGGTCTCTAACCATATTTAAAAGTATTTTAAAAACTAAACTTTATATCATTTTCTAAATGGGTAAATTTTAAAATCACTTTATAATTATTTTGAAAATAATTTTTATTTTTAACATCAAATAAATTAACATATTTTCCAATTTCCATGACAATTATTTTCATTGAATATTCTTTTATATGTTTACATGGATTTTTTAAATTAAAAATATTTCCACATTATTTTGTGAATTTTTACATTTTAAAACCTATTTTCAAAGTGAAAAGTTCATTTTACTTAAGAATGAGATTAATGATATTTTAATAGTGTTTCCATTCATCAATATAAAAAAACAAATGATGTTACTCATGCTCCAATGAGGATATTTTTTATTAATACCATCCACATTATTTCTTGGCACAGATTATTATTTTTTTAGGAATTCTCTTGGGACCATTTTCTTTTCCATCTGTTAATGATTATATATATATAATGATGGATGTTTCTAATAGTTTTATGATGTACTGAATGATTTATATAATTTATTTATGTTACGGTTTTATGGAATTATTTAGGATGATGTTGTATCGATTATAAAATATGTTCAGATGAGCCCATTATAGATCTCCAATATATTGGGTAAAGGGACAAAGTTAACTGATTATATTTCTCTAAAGATATTACATGAATTTACTATAATGGTAATTCTCTTTATATATTTGATATATATTTCAAGTGTTATGGTTATCATTAATTCTTATGTGACTGTGATTGTTACAATTTATATAACATTTATATGAAAATGAATCCCCAAGATAAATATATGATTTATCTATTCATTCTATGTGATTTTACTGATGTATTATTATTTCACAAGGTAATATAATGAGTTTTTATTTAATGAAATGTAGTTGTTATATCTTATGGGTGAAATTATATGGGTTTTAACTGATTCCATATATCAATATTTACATAAGATATGTCTGATTATTGAATCTAATGACCCTTTCCATTGTTAATTATTTATTCCATGTTCCATGATTGCTGATCCCGATATTGATGGATATGAGTTACCTTATGTTTTCTCATTCACAATGATTATGTAATCATACCCCGATTCTCATTTTATTCTCGCTGATGAAATTCAACATCTAATATTTATATTTACTCCAATTGAACATTTATGAGAACCCTTATTATGTTTCCTATTTCACCAGGTTATGAATAATGATATTAAATTGTTTTAGTTTTGATATTTTTCATATGTAAATAATTTAGTGGGATATTTTTATGAGTTAATAAGGATTATAAAAAACTATATACAATGGGAATATTACTCTCTTGAAATAATGGGTGTTGTAATGTATGATTTTTTACTAATTATCTAAAACTATAAACCTAAAAGGACCAATGTTATGTATGTGAGGTAATATTTCCATTTCTTGTTATATGGTTTTTATAGAAAAATTTTGGCCATATTTATCAGTATCCAATCCAAAAATGCTTTTGGTTTGTTTTTAGATCTGGATTTGGGAATGTGGGTTCTGGTATTCTATAGTTGGTATTGGAATATGGATTACATAACATTGGATATTAAACTGTTTCAAGAGAGTATATCATAATAGTTATAGATATCATCATGGGATTATAATATTGAGTTTGATAAGCAGTTTAGAGTATGAGACACCTTTTTTTTTGTTTTTTTGTTTTTTTGTGGTGATATTATAAGGTATATAATGATTTTTAGATATATTTAATTTTTTTGAGGCATACATAACCCATAGGTTTAACATAAAGTATTATTTAATAAATAATGTGTCAACATTTAATGGTCATATTTTTTAAATTTAATTATAAAAATTAAGGTTTATATGATCTTTGATAATTAAGGGGGATACTATATGAATTATATAGTTTTATAAAATTGACTACCCATATGTTGTGCTACAACACTTCACAATCAGAAAGGTCTTAGGGTTAGACGCACAATTCGAGGATGACATGGGTGCAATGCCTACAATTGGCCTATATGATGTACTAGTTAGAATGAAATGTGTTTTCTTCAAAAATGATTTATAAAACAAATATTATATTTATTTTGGGAACATATGTTTTACCATGTAGATAATCATGATAGTGAAATGTTATTTGATGATTATTTGATTAATTTTATTTTCGATGAAGTTCACTATTTTTGGAACCAAAGATAATTATGTTAAATAGAATATCCTGGTATTTTTTTGATGAGTAAAGGATGATTTTTCTTATAAACGAACACATGATCTTAATTTTATTTATAACCATTATGTTTATTTATAGAATGATTTAGTTTGGACTTTGGGTATTACTATTGAATTTAATGATTATTATTGTATTTCTTTATATGATGTTTTATTGATTTTAGGATTAATATTATATTTTTTATCCATTTTAGTTATTCTAAATGTATAAGGATATGAGGATTATCTTGTTATATTTATTATGGATTATATGACTTTTTCTAAGTTAATTTTATCACTTCATGCAAAAACAAATCATTTTTTAAACTCACCATTCAACGAAAGAGTTGATATTTTTGACAAAATTAAATTAAAGTTGAAATTATACATGGAAAATAAATATTTTTATTTATGTAACTAGTCCATTGGTAAATTAATTCCAAAACTCTATAAAAATTACTTTGAATGAAAAATGTTATCCTTTTTCTTTTCTTATTGAGAATTAACCCATCACAAGTTTATGTTTCTTTGATTGTTAACTATCTCATGGACATGTTTTATATAAACATCTATTAATCTATTGGAATCATTTTTCTCTACCATTTTTATATTTTTAGTTCCCACAAATGTTTTCCTATTTGGAAACCCAGTACTTTTATATAGACTATTTTTTTCTCATTGCCTCTTCTCAAAGGGATGTTTTATTAATTCTTTTTATGATGTGGGATATCAAAAAGTTATTTTGATTTATGATATAAATTTTGAAATATAAGGATGAAATTTATTAAATGGGGGTTGAAAATGTAATATCAAGTGATTTAAAATCAAGGCTATGATCTGTTGCAAACAAGATATGTAACTCCGAGATTAAACGAACCCAGAAATATTATTATTTAAATATGAATATTATAACCTATTAGTTGAATTAGAAAAAATTAATAGAAATAAAAAAATTATGATATAAATATAAAAGTACTAATAGATATAAATTAAATAATTAAAGTAGAGGAAATGACCTCCCAATTTTTATTAAAGACATTTTATTCTACGAAAAAATGTTTTATTCAAAAATATTTTGAATTGTTTTTTGTGAGAGAATATTATAAGTATTTTTTTTTGGAAATTTTAGAAATATTACATTATAAAATGGGTATCATTAATGAAATCAGAATACATCAATTATTGTAACATCCCAAAAATTTGAGAATTTTATTTTAAAATTAATTTACAATAAATTAATTGATTTATTATTTAAAAATAACAAATAATTTATTTAGTAATATATTTTATGAAATTAAATGAATTATTTTGTTAAAACAACATATATTATTTTATTGAAAAATTGTATTTCTATTATTTAAATGAATTTAATCATACACTATGTTTTTTTTGAAAATTTATGGACTGAATATGTTAATGACAGCTACTGATGTTATTAAATAAATTATAAGTCAAATTATTTATTTGGAAGAATATTTAATATCACCTTCTTTTTTAGTTATAAAATTTTATTATTATAAAGAAACATAATTAAAATTAAGATGATATTGAATTTATAGTTTTTAAAAGGTTATAATATTATGACTATAAAATTGGTTACTATTTTCAATCGTATAATAATTGTATGTTTTAATTGTTAAATTGTTTTGACAATTCAAAAATGTGACTTATTTGAGTAATAATATAATAATTAATAAAACCGTTGTCTTAAAATTATTATTTGGTACTTAGTTTTAAAAAGTAATCAATTTTTAATAATGATATACTTAAGTTAAAAGTTATAAAATATAATAAAACTTATTAAATAGAAAAATTAATTTTACTTTTTTAAATAATTTACTGGTTTCAAATGTTATATATTATAGTTAAAATGTAATAATAAATAAAATAAAATAAGATAATTTAATTTATAACATGGTTCATTTTTTACTTAAGATATGTTTTAGAACGAAAAAAACTAGCTATGTTGATGGATAGCTTGACCTCACAATAGGATTATGCTTAAAATGACTTGAATATAGGAGGGAAGGAACACTAGCCACCATTCTTGGATAGTGAGACCCACATAGAGAACCATTCATAGAGGAAGAATGGATTTGGTTGTCTATATCTTGAGTTGATCAGAGGTTAGGAAATATTCTATGTAGGCCCATGTTTAAGGAAATTTTTTGTTTTTTTGTTCAAATGTCACATTTTAGGTTATATGCGAGTGACCAACCATGCAAAATTTTGATGTGGATTCAAAATAAAGGTAATATTCATCACTAAAAACAACTCTTAAAACAAAGACATTGGATTAAAGTTTCATGACTATCCAATCATCTCCCAGTCATTTTATACCTCACAACCATCCATGCCCTAGACTATTCATTAAATCCTTCTCTCACAAGCTAGGCATTTCAGCGCTGTCGACATCATCCCACCTAGCTCGATCTGTCTTTTTCTTCCCTTTTGGTATGAGTAAAAAATATTGTAATCAACCCAAGAACAATATTCTACCACTATAATCATTTTTCCCATTATTATAATCCATCTTCTAGAAATACCTTCTTAGGTTTCGGCTACTACTACATATATTTCTTTTATCAATGTTAGAAAACACTTTTAACAGTGCTAGAAAAGGGCTATTAATCTCAGTGAAGCTAAAAGTGGGGTGGGGGTCCCCATCAGCAACACTAAAAAAGTAATAATAAAGGGTGTCATTAATCTAAAAAAAGAACTGATAAAGGACCCTCTTTATTTGTGATATTTTAGTGTGGATAAAGGAAATTTTTATCAGCACTATTTTTGGAACTGATAAATGAATACTTTATCAACACATTGATTAGCGCTGATTTATGGTGACTTTATCGGTACTCAAAATAGAACTTATAAAGGATTAACTTATCAGTGCTTGAAGCAGTGATGATAAAGGGGGCCTTTATCAGTTCTCAAAATAGCACTGATAAAGGCCTAAAATCCTGTGATGTACTGTTTATATAAAAATACACCCACCCACAGCTCCTACACCTGTACAACACACACACACACCACTTATACAAAAAAACACCTGCACGACACACAAAAGAACAGAGTATTACACACAAGAACAAATCATCACACACAAGGGGTTGGAAAATAATTCTATATACATTTAAAATGATGTTTTATATAATTACATTTACAATTATCCAAAAATTAGTTAAAAAAAGAATTTTTTATCATTTGAAATATTTGATCCCATATAAGAAATGTCTATCAGTGGCACTAGTTGACGAAAAAATCATCCCAACTCAAGCAAAATATTCCACCTATATAAGAAAATAAATATTTTTTTAGTAATACTAAAAATAAACAAATTGAACATTAATTTGAATGAATACATTAATAAAATGCAAATTTTTAATAAAAAAGACACATTTTGAGTTACACATGTCTCACCATGCATCGTATTGAGGTGGGGTTGATTCTAACATGTCATAAATGATTTATGGATCATTTTCTAAAAATATCAAAAGAATCAAAATGTGTTATCTTAGTTTTGAGTATGTCTCTTATTTTTTTTAATAAAATGAATATCAAATTTAAATGACATATTTGAATTTATATCGGTCACATAATTTGTTGGATTGAGGTGTGTTTTATTCTAACACATCACAAATTACTCATAGATCATTGTTCTAAAGTATCAAAACAATACGAGTGGGTTGTCTATAATTTTAGTATGAAAGTTGTTATTTTTTACTAAATTATCATTTTAAATCAAAAACACCCATTTTTAGTAATACCAGATGATTCATGAGTCAGTTTAATGTGACATTACTTAACACAAATCACAAATGACTTGTGAATTTTTTCCTAAATTATGAAAACAATCAGAGGGATTTTTTTTGGTTTTTAGTGAGTGAAATGTTTTGAGCAAAAATGTCAATTTCAAACTGATAACAGACACTTTTAGTCATACTGGTTACATTGTGCGTCATATTAAGGTGTTATTTATTCCTACACATCACAAATGACTCATGTATTATCGTCATAATGTATCAAAATAATCCAAATGAATTTTCTTAATTTTTAGTATGTCACTTGTTCTTTTTAACTTAAATTAATTTCAAATTTAAATTAAAACAAATTTGGGTTTATACCGATCACATAGTTCATCGAATTGAGGTTTGTTTGATTCCAACATTTTCGTAATGACTCAGGAATAATTTTAATAAGGTACCAAAAAAATCTAAATGTGTTTCCTCAGATTTAAGTATGTTAGTTGGGGTTATTTACTAAAATATCATTGGAAACTAGAAACACACTTTTTGAGTCATATCGGTCACACAATTAATCAATTTAGTGTGAGAATACTTTATACATGTCAAAAAATACATAAGAATCATTTTACTAAATTATATAGAAAATCAGAAAGCATTTTCTTGGTTCTTAGTGGGTGACATATTTTTCTCTAAAATGTAAATTCTAAACTGATAATAGATACGTCTAGTCATACCAGTCACACCGTCCATTGGATTAAGGTGAGGTTGATTCTTACATGTCAAAAATGTCTCATGTATCATTGTACTAAATTATCAAAATAATCTGAATGTGTTTTCATGGTTTTCAGTATGTTAGCTTTTCATTTTTACATAAATTACAGTCAATTTTGAATAAAAAGACACACTTGGATTTATGCCGGTCACATCGTATAATGTATTGAGGTGGGGTTGATTGATACACATCACAAATGAATCAAGGATCATTTTACTAAATAATCAATACAATCAAAATTTGTTTACTCAGTTTTCATTACGCTAGTTGTGTTTTTTTACTAAAATTAATGTCAATTTAAAATAAAAAGAGACACTTTGAGTAATACCGGTTGCACCATGCAATGGATTGAGGTTAGGTTGATTCATACACATAAAAAATATCTTATAGATAATTTTATTTAAGTATTAGAATAATTTTAATTCATTTTCTTAGTTTTTAATATGCTGGTTGTGTTTTTTTACTAATATATCATTTCAAATTGGAAACACACATTTTGTGTCACACCGGATGCATCCTGTGTCAATTTGACATGATAATATTTAATAAAAGTCACAATGAAGTTATTAATCATTATTATAAATTATTAATACAATCAAAGTGTGTTTTCTTGGTTTTCAGTGAGTGGTGCGTTTTGAGCTAAAATATTAATTTTAAACCGATAACAGACAATTTTAGACTTATCAGTCACACCATTCATCGAATTGAGGTGCGGTTCCTTCCTACAAATCACAAATGACCGATGGACTATTTTCCCAAATTAAAAAAACCTTCCAAATTCGTTTTCTTGGTTTTCATTATGTAACTTGTTCTTTTTGATAAATTTATTGTTTATTTATTATAAAAAGAGACACTTTGAGTCATACCGGTCACACTGTTCATCGGATTGAGGTGAGTTTGATTCATACTCATCAAAAATGGATAATAGATCATGTTAGTAAAGTATCAAAAAAATATGAATGTTTTTCCTCAATTCTTAGTATGCTAGTTGTGTTTTTTACTAAAATATAATTTCAATATGGTAACACACCTTATGAGTCACACTGGTCGCATCGTGTATCATTTTGATATGAGACTGATTAATACTCATTAAAAAGAACATATGGATCATTTTTCTAAATTATGAACATAACAGGAGTGAGTTTTCTTGTTTTTCTGAGATTGATGCGTTTTGAGCTAAAATGTCAATTTTAAACGCATAAGAGATAATTTTAGTCATATTGGTCACAAAGTTTGTTGGATTGTGGTGTTGTTGATTCCAAAAGATCACAAATGACTAATGGATTGTTCTACTAGAGTATCAAAATAATAAGATATTAGTTTCTCGCTTTTCAGTATGTCAGATGTTCTTTTTGCAAAATTTATTTTTAATTTATTTTAAAAAGAGACACTTAATGTCATAACAGTCACAAAATGTGACAAATTGTGGTGGATTTGATTACTAAATTTTTCAAATTAATTATAGATTATTTTATTAAAATATCAAAAAAATATGAATTTTTTTGCTCAATTATTAGTATTCGAGTTTTTTTGTTTACTAAATATCATCTCAAGCTGGAAACATGCATTTAGAGTCATACTAGTAACATCGTGCGCCGCTTTGACATGATAATTATTTATACACATAAAAAAACTTTCTAATCCTTTTCCTCAATTATGAAGATAATTAGAGTAGTTTTATTTTTTTTTAGTGAGTGACTCATTTTGAGCAAAAATGAAAATTTTAAAATGATAATGAACACTTTTAGTCATATCGGTCACACATTCTATCAGATTGAGGTGTGATTGATTACTACACATCATAAATGACTGATGGGTCATTGTACTAAATTATCAAAACAATACTATGGAATTTTCTAATTTTTTAGTATTTTGATTGTTCTTTTTATTAAATATATTTTTAATTTATTATAAAAACACACACTTAAGGTCATGACAGTCACACCATTTTATGTATTTAGGTTTGGTTGATTCCTACATGTCACAAATGACTTAAGGATCATTTTTCTAAATTATCAAAACAATCCTAATGCATTTTCTTAGTTTTCAGTTAAAAATTATTCTTTTTACTAAAATTTATAACAATTTTAAATAAAAATATACACTTTGAGTCATACTGGCCACATCTTCATGCCATTTCTATACATTTTTCCATCAGGTATGCTTTCCATTCCTTTATAAACAAATATATATTTTCATGTGAATATGATTATTTTCAACAATCATGGTAGTAATAAAAAATAAAAATACACAAAGGATTATTAAATATTTTAAAATAAATAGTAATTATATTCAAAAAATACCTCTTTAAGGATACTATTTTGTTCATGGAATATGATATTTTTAATAAATTTACAAATATAATAACCACAGTCTTTATCATTTTTTTATTTATAACACTGCAGAAACATTGAAAAAAAGTAATTTTTTATATGTGTCTAGATTTTTAAATATTATTATATATACCTTGAATTGTATCCATTAATAGTAATTGTGATGTTTCTTGCCCTTTTCCCATGGACTCATTCCATGATGTATACAATATTCATTCACGACCCTATTAAAATAGATTCCTCATAAATAAAATAGAAATTATATAACTGGATGTTTAGTTCTAAAATGTTGGATATAGTGTATTAACAATTGACGAACTCCACCATTTGTGGTCAGTTTGTTAGATATCCAAGAAATTAATCCAAGAAAATATTTGGAGTATCCAAATTGACCACAATGAGCATCCAATGCTACCTAAAAACAAAACAAGGAATAGGTAACGATAGAAATTAAAATATATTTGATATGATTAAATTTTATTGTTTTACCCACCTCATCATTGGAATTAAGAGGTGTTTATTATCTATATTTTTCTATTAAATGATTTGAGAAACCCTTCCTCTACTTCACCCTCTTTCTCAGATTATATATTTTTTTATTTTATAGAGGTAAAGTGAGGACTATCGAGTCCAAATTTTTGTTCATGAGGAAATCCCTTTAATTGTTTTTCAAATATATTCCAAAGAAAGATATGGAATGTATTTAGTCAAAATTATCATTGAATATCATTTTTTGGAAAATCAAATCTTGAAAACCAACCACATGTATACATTTACAACTGATCCACCTAGAAAATCATGATCCAAGATTTCACTTACATGGTCAACACTATTGATATAAAGATCATCCCCGTTGTACATATTTTCATCAAAATGAATTGTGTAAACCACACCATCTTTAAAATTTATATTCACATGAGACTACAATGATAATAAATGAGGATATATAATGGGAATGTTTAAGGTGATTTTGGTATATCATTTTGATTAGTTGGCTGATCATTGTGATGGTCTTGAGCCTTTAATTATTTTTCACTCATTTCCCGGTATCCTTCTGTAATATCATTCATCATTTCAGACCTTTTTTCAATAAATTATATTGTTTTATGTTGAAAAATAAATTTTAACTGAATACCTTCATGTCAACATGTTTTTTTGTAAGCTTTAAAATCCATGTGAGGAATGTTCAAAGTGCCTATTTATTTGTATGAATATATTAATCCGAAATTGGAAGAGTTATCTCGGTGCTCAGATCATGGGCTACGATAATCAACACATAGAAATGACCTATTGGAACTGGTCTGTTGTGTAGCAAGGCATTCTTGACATTGAATACAATATCCCTCCCATCAAGGAAATGTGTGGGTGTTGATAGATATAAATCATAGTAATTTACACCATGTAAAAAATCTGTATAAGAAAGTTATCATTGTCTATATAATTCAAAATTTTTATAAAAAATTATTAGAACATCAATTACCTCAGTTAAGAAACATTTCTGAGGGGAATGTCACACCTCAAAGAAAGTGGTGGGGTGGGGCAGGTTCTTTATGTGCTGTTTGTTCATGAGTTGTTTCGTCTCTTCCCCCCTTCCATCATATTTTCCACATACTCTCTCTGCAATTACATATGTTATTCAAAGATATCAATTCATTCTCTCACAATTTTTTATTTCTTCCATTTGATACTCTTTTTTATTGCCCAAAATGTTTGAGGTGTCACCCCAATACCCACACCTCTGATGCGACCATACTTTTCATGCTGCTTTAAGGCCACTAAAAGTATTTCTACATCTGTTTTGGGTGTTTCTCATTCCTATTACTATTTTAGATTGATAATATATAAAAATAAGAAATATTTCTATGTAATATCTATTTAAATAAAAAAAATATTTTTTATATCATATGTACAGATGTTTACCACACATTTTGTGTCTTTTCATCAATTAGTAATCCATTATTATTTACACGAACCTCCTTCCATAGAACTTGGCATGGGATAGAAGTGAAATTAGATTTAGATTCATCAATCTGTATATAAATAGAGGAACACAATTATGGTACTATTTTATGTCACATAAATGTTTTACTGTAGATTTAAATTTTTTACCAATTATTTTTCAAGTGAAGCTGTAATGGACCAGACAATGAATCATTAAGAAGCTTTCCAAAAACTGGGTTCCATCAAACGGTACAACCGAAATGGTGGCACCGGTCATAGTGGCACACCGAAATGGTGGCACCACTAAATAGTGTGACCACTTACAGTGGAACGATGATGGTGAAGATGCTAACGGTGGAACCACTTATGGTGGCACCGTGATGGTGGCACCATGATGGTGGCACCGTAGCGGAAACATCGTCATAGTCGCACATCAAAATGGTGGCACCGCTGATGTTGGCACCGTGACTGTGGCAATGTGACCGTGGGACCATGACCATGTCACCACTAATAGTGTCTCACCAAAATAGTGTCCCACCCTTGTTTCTTTTTATAGTTTCGCTCAAGCAATTTATCTTTGGACGTAAAAGTATTTAAATACCCCATTCAAATCCATTTAAAAGTTGGTAAATGATATCTAAAATCACCCAAGATTTAGGGGACCCTTGACTTTCCAAAACATATGATTTTTTTGTCGGTGTCATACCATTTTCCCAAACATTCCAGTTCCTCCCCTGTTATGCATTTTCCATGTTTTCCTATATTTCAAAAACTCCCCTTTAACTGACAGTTGTTATGGCCACCTCTCTGATGAGAATTATTGAATAACAATTAATTCAATCGTGTGTAACTCTCCAACCACATGGTGAAACCGTGATCAACCATTAAACCTGTTCAGTATTTCATATCCCGTAACTCCATGATCTCACCTTGTTATCACACATGAATTCATTAATTCTTCTTATTTGGTTAGTCCCTTTTTTCTTGGTGTGTTTGGAGTCCCCCCTTCACGACGCTAGACGTGTTCATGTACTAGAGGCTTTCCAACTCACCCTTGGAGTCCCCGAAGTTCCTCCCCTACAAACCGCACATGCCCAGTTCTCCACTCGTGGAGAAAAACATCGATTTTTGATCATACATGTAGGGATATTCCTTTGTCTCTCTTTACTTTGAACCATACGGGGTGAGTATTGTAATGTTTCTACGGGGATGGATGAAACAAAACCTTAAGAAATAAAATAAACAAACTTTTTAAGAATTAAGTGGTGTGTTTGATGATATTTTTATACTCTTTTACCCCTGCATTTATGTTGTGAATTGTATGGGCTTCTATCCACTGAAAATCATGGTCATTTGTGGTTTTTCCTTGTGCACTGTTAGACCCTTGTCTTATGTGAGGATTGAATGGTTGTAACATGGAAATTGGTTAATCACAAAAACTTAGTTGATTAAATTTATATCCATTGAACAATAATCCTTGTGCGATCACCTCGATTAACCAAACAGAAGGAAGGAACTCATTGGATGGCGTGATTGAATCTTGAAACTCCCTTGCCCTGTCTTGGTAATTTGTGTGGTTGTTCTTCTTGATTCTTGTGTGGTGACATGGATGGGGATGAGATCCCCTATTGTGGTCTGGTTGTTGGTTTGTGGATCTCTAGCTGTGTGGGGCCATATGGTGGGCCCAGGTTTGTTTCCAGTACCTTGAGGGATCTTACATATCCCTTTTATTATTGTAACTTTACAAGAGAACAGGGTGTGAATACTTAATCTGCTGCTTGGTTTCTGTTCCTTCCTTGGCTTGTGGAGATTCCTGTTAGTTTCTCGGTAGTGAAGAATTAATTAAATGAATATTAAAAGAAGAAAAGGTTCAATGGGTAATTTTTTTAGATAATGAGTTGTGACTTGGCTATGGGTGTTGTGCATTTTATGAAGGAATTGTAATGAGGGTGCTTGTGTATAGGATAGTTTTGGAACCCCTAGGATAGGATGAGTGCATGTTTACATATATATATAATTAATTATTATATTTCTTATTCACCCCCACCCAAGTTAAGCACCTCATGCCGAACAACCCCATTATATGGGGGAGAGTGTTTTTCTCAACACTCATATGAGTGACTGGTTATTAGGTCTGTTCTACTCCCTTTATCAAGAAGCCCAAGACTCTTCGGGCAGGCTGTGATGTCCTGAGGTCCATTATTACCCATGTGTCTTCATGCACGATGGAAGTTGTTCTGGACCAGGTGTCTGTAGATGTGGTTGTTTCCCTAGGGTCTTTGGGATGAGGCACATGTTTCTTCGGGCATGGCCGTAGTTGTTTGGGCCCCGGTGTCTTCATTCCTGACGGTAGTTGGTCTAGCCCAGGTGTCTGCATACATGGTTACATGTTGTTGTGGCCCAGGTGTTTGCGGGAGGGATGTGGGGTTGTGGTAGCCTAGGTGTGTGTGGCCAGGGTTTGGTAGTGGGACTCAGTGAAAATGGCAGGGAAGGTCTCACGCATAGGATGTATTCAATAACTTGTGGGAAAGTGGTGAGGGGTACCCAAACATCAATGTCTTATTACTATTACTTTACTAGACTTGTGTTATTTGGGGAGTGTGCCTTGGTGAGGTTTGGGTGGATAGTTTCCTTCCTTGGTGCATTAGTTATCTCCATTTCTAATGGGGCATTAGAATGCCTCCCCACTCATTCACAGGAGATTTTGGTTTTCCCTACTGATTATACTTGTTTACTCACCCTACGTATATAAAACTACTTTCTGGTTTCCCATAGGACTTTGAGGACTGTGCTAGACCCTATTAGCAAGAACACTGGGACTGTTAAGGTTTCTCTTTTACTTTTGTTTTGGTACTCCCCCATTAGAGTTTTCTTTTACTTCTAGTACTTTATTATTAGAACATGTATATGGGAATGAATTTTTTTCGCATTACTTTTACTTATACTTTTGGTGGTGTTGGGATTTACTATCTTATCCTCTGATCCTACTAAATAAAAAGTGAAATGCCTTCCTTTTTACGTGTGATTATATACCCTTGGTGCTAGTCACTACTCCGAGGCCTATTGAAGGTGGGTCTTAGAGGTCATTATCTCTCCTTCAAATTGAGTAAGGAAGGGTTTGGAAATCTGTTGTCTCTTCCCTCATCTTGGTGAAGGCGGTTCGTGAGAGAATGTTATCAATTTAAGGATTTTGAGAGATAGGATAGAGCTTGGGGTTAGGATCATTGCAATTTAAGGATCATTGCATGGGATGGTATAGCAGCAACGTTAGAAAATCTTGGAATGTGAAATAGGCTAGGGAAGAACGACTAGGACGTGGAATTTTAGGGCCCTGTGATCCGATGTAAGGAACATTGGACCTACTGAACGACCAAGTGAGGATACATTTATTGCGGGGTAGAGACCCTAAGAATGGTACCTGAATCATAATGACTTATGTTCTTGTGTGTCTTGGGTACTTTGGAATATAATATAAATGAAACATTTAAACAAAATTTAAATGAAATATTTTACACTACTCGAGATTAGGAATTCCTTGTTTACCTTGCAGCTACGACACCCAAACGATGACCATGAGTAGTGCGGGCGATCGAGGCCCAGTGGGATGATTTAGCTGATCCGCAGAGGGATGATAGAGAGGATGAGGACTACCAGTGGTAGAGGATGATTTGTGACTTTCAGTGGAATACCCTCGGGATGTATGAATGGAATGTATCGAACATGGATATATAGAGTTGGCTCGAGGAGTTCGTGATATATTTCACCTTTATTCGGGCTCTAATAGAGTATTAGGTTCCTCTGGAATTAATCCAGATGTGGGGAGTGGCACTTCAGTGGTGGACTCTCTATCGTGAGGAGAT
This sequence comes from Viscum album, assembly GCA_963277665.1. Lineage (NCBI taxonomy): Eukaryota > Viridiplantae > Streptophyta > Magnoliopsida > Santalales > Viscaceae > Viscum > Viscum album. The sequence continues at coordinate 672,198,519 of OY728121.1, forward strand.
AAGGGATGCTGATGTTTCATGGAATGACATTGTGATGGATTTCCGGTCAGAATTACTCTTTTCCATGATGAAGGCTGAGAAGAGGCATGATCTACTCTACCTTCAGTAGGGGGTATGTTAGTAAGATAGTTGGGGATAAAGTTCAAGGTTCTACATTTCTTTGCTTCAGACCACTTTCTGGATGAGGAGTCTGGGGCGAGACGTTTAGAGGAGGCTCTCTGACCTTCTCTCCAGTATGTTGTTACACCCTTCACTCTACTGACATACTTGGATGTCCATAAGAAGGATGAAGTGGTGGAGAGGATGCACATGCTGGAAGGTGTGCCATGAGAGGGGAGCCATTTGGGCTCGTCAAAAGGAAAGGCCATCTGCAACAGGCCTCCAGTGCCACAGACTTCCAGGTCTCGACCAGTGGGGAGCAGGCCCCAGCATTTCCAGTTTCGATCTTCCAGTCCTAGACATTTATTTTCGGGCCCAGGACTGAGATGATTCATTTTTCGAAGCCATAGGATTCTTCAAAATCAGTGCCCAGACCAAGTGCATTACAGTGGGGGTGGGCCAGTTCAGCGCCAACCTCAGCAGCAGCTGTTACCAGGCAGACCATTTCAGCAGAAGCAGTAGAGACAGTGATATTTCACTCCTCTAAGAGAAAATGTTGCATGAGGAGGCTGACCTCAGGGTTCTCCTTAGGGACCTCAACCAGGGCATGGTCATGGAGTCGGTTGACAGTCGAGGGGTAGAGGAGTTGGGTGTGGGTAGTTACACACAATAGAGGCATCGGTTATAGCCCGGTCGGAAGCCATTTGAGGTACGATCAACCTGTTTAGTACTCTTGCCTACCGATTGTTTGATTCATGATATTTACACTCCTTTTTTGCACCTATTCTAGCCCATGCATTGGGTCTAGATGCAGATAGACTTTCTGTACCCTTGGTTTTCAGTATACTCGTCATAAGTCAGACCAGCATGTCTCATGTTTTCTGAGGATGTAGACTGATGTTGGGACCACATTTGTCAATTGGGGACCTTCTTTTACTACAGATTCATCCATATGATGTCATTATAGGCATCGAATGGCTGTTCACTATGTGTGATATTATCAACTTCTTTCAGATAAGGGTTGGGTTTTTAGATATGGGATGCTGATTGGTGCCTTTAGTCGGTGAGCGGGTTTTCCATGGAGGTAGCCAACAAGTGGAGCCCCTTCTTTCCTTGTTTGCTGAGATTTTAGATGAGTCAGTAGATACCGAGATGGTGGAAGTCCCAGTAATGGTGATTGAATTCATGGACGTCTTCCTTGAAGAGGTGGTGACCCTTCCCCCTTGATGTGATGTTGAGTTCGAGATAGACTTACGACCTGATTCCCGTCCGATTTTGAGGGATCCCTATCGAATGGAGCCTTCTAAGATGTGGGAGTTACATATTCAGATTGATGATCTGATAAAGAAGGGTTTTTCCTGACCAAGCATGTCACCATGGGGTGCTACATTCCTGTTCGTGAAGAATTCATATGGTTGTCTCAGGCTGTTCATAGACTACCAGAGACAGAATCAGGTAATGATCAAGAACCATTACCCTATGATGATGATAGAAGACCTTTTTAATCAGTTTAAGGGTGTAGGATGTTTGTCCAAGATCGACATGCGGTCAGGATATCACCAGTTGAGGGTAAAAGAGGGTTACATCTCTAAGACTTCCTTCAGGTGTAGATATGGGCACTTTGAGTTCGCGGTCCTGCTGTTCGGAATTACGAACACACCAACCATGTTCGTGGGGCTCATGAAATCCATCTATTGGGAATATCTGGACAGGTTCATAGTCGTGTATATTGACCACATCCTAATCAACTCAAGATCATAGGAGGATCACACTTAGCATCTGAGGATGGTTTTAGAGGTCCTCTGATAGAACCAGCTCTCTGGGAAATTGTTTAAGTGAAAGTTCTAGGTACGAGAAGTACACCACCTTGGACACATGGTGTCCATGAAGGGGATAATTATTGACCTGCCAAAGGTTGAGGCAAATGATTCTTATGTGGTACCCAAGAATGTGGGAGAGGTTCGTAGTTTTCTAGGCCTATAAAGTTACTTCTGGAGATTCTTTCCTAACTCCACTCGTGTTGCAACACCTTTAAGATCCATGACTAGGAAAGACAAGGCTTTTTTTGTGGAGTGGGCAGTGCTGGGAAGCCTTTAGTTATCTGAAAGGGATGCTGGTTAGTGCTCCATTTCCATGGTTTCCAGAATAATATGTTATGTTTGAGGTGTTCTTTGATTCTTCAGGCCTAGGCTTGGTGTGTGTGCTAATTCCAAAAAAGGGGGTGATCCCTTATGGGTCTACTCAGTTACGTTACCAGGAGCGTAACTATGACACTCACAATATAGAGCTTTTAATAGTCATGTTTGCACAAAATTTGTGGAGACATTAACTCATTGGGGAGAACTTCATGGTCTTCTTGGATCAAAAGAGATTGAGGTATATCTTCTCCCAGTGGGACCTGAACATGTGACGCACGCCTGTCGTGGGGCATGGCAAAACAATTATTTCCTAAGTTAAAATGTAGTAATGTGGTTGACCTAGGATGTCTCCCGAAGAGGAGTGCACACAAAATGGGTTGTCACTTTAAAACGGGGGTAAAAATGTTGTGAACGGAAATTTGAAATTCAAATGATTGAAAAACAATGAAATTTAAAAGGGTGATTAGGTCGGGGTCGGTTTCCTAATTATAATGCTATCCTTGTTCAAATTAATTCAAACCTCTTCTTCTTAGTTGATTAAAGTGAGTTTCCACAATCGTTTCCTCTCACTTCCTTGGTGAAATTATTATTGTGAGAGAAAACCTTACCAAGATCTCGGTTTGGTCAACTCTCCTTCCATGTGTAAAATAGTTGTATTAAATATCCTTAATTGAAATGGGCAATTCCCGATCGGGTTTTGTTTATCCCAAACAATCAAGAACATTCACTACACCTTTTACACGTACTGACGATCGTTGAGTACTTCACCACTAATTCCTAGTTTATTCCATCGTATATAAACCAGAAATTAGTGGAGGGAGATATTGATTATTTTACCAAGGCAAAAATCAATAACGGAATTAATATTCAAGAACGATCGCAATTGATTATAAAATCCTCTATAAGAAATTGAAAACAACTTTGAAGAAGAAAGAAATTTATTCAATTACGTCCAAGAACTCAAGCATTACAATGTAGAAAACCAACCCTTCCCCAATCACTCCAAAAGTTTACCCCACCATGGTAAGGGTAATCGAGTTGAATGGGGAAGAAGAAGGCATTACAAAACAATTAAAAAGAAAATAAATAAAAGAGAAAGATGAAAATTTCTCCTTCTTGGTGTCCCAGAAGGAATGGGGTGGAGAAAGGATGGAGAATGGATGCTTTGGGAAGGAGGTGATGGCCTCCTTTTATAGGCAGAATTCGACTCCCGAATGTCGACGCGTTGTATAACCCTTTAATGACATATTCACGCGTTTCACCCTTCATAAATGTTGTTCATAAATGTCTTGGCCGTCTCCTCTCAAAATTTCAGCTGATTTGGAAACCGTATGTAGGAGTTATAAATTTTCCATTCTCAGTTGCTGTTTCTGGACGAAGCATCCAGGATGGTTCCTCCAAACTAATGTCATTAAATAGCCTCCTTAATGACCTCAAAAATCCTCCAAATTTATTGTAGAGACGGACCTCTCTGTACTCAAGGTATCCCATGTGGAAACACATCATTTGGATATGTGTAGGCCGCGTTTGATGTCCGTTACCTTGGGTAGGTCCATGCTGTCCGCTCGGAAACATTCCAATCTTCAATGATTTTTAAGACCCTTTAGATGACCGAATCAGCTCCTGGTCCAGAAGAGAAAAATGAAGGAAATAAAATAAGGATTCTAAAAAAATTTTAATCAGAAAATTTGGAATTTTATTTTTCCTGAAATGACCAAAATACCCCTGATGTAAAATTCTGTCAAAAATCCAGAATTAGTCGTTTTTCACATTTGGGTTCAAAATAGCACTAAAACCTAAAAACATGATAATTACCCATTCAATAACACTTTTGTGGGATTATAAACAATGTTTTACAGTATAAAATATATGAAAATGTGAGCTTCATCACTCCCCCACACTTAAACATTGCACTCCTGGGCAATCATCTTACATCCAAATCAAAATCCACACAACAATCAAAAATGAGAAAATATCAATGATTTTATCCAAAATAGAATTCCATCATGTCTCATTTATGAATAATAATTCTCTCATTTTCATTTCAATCATTAAAATTTGTTCAACCTCATAAATCAATCCATGGCTCAATCACAACCTACCTCACATTGATTTTTATGTCACTCTTCACTCAAGAGAAATTGTATCTAGAGTTATACTCATACTTGAAAATCACATGTATCACCATAGGTTTGTAAAAATTATCACTTCTCCACAGCGTGAAACATGAAAATGAATTTAATCATGAGGGCTTTAATTAAAGGTTCAAATGATTCTGTGGCTTAGGGTCGGTGGTATAATGATTGAAAAATTTTCCAAGCTAGAAAGAGGAGGTTGAACTTTTAAGTACAATGCATGATTAAATCAAGTGAAAACACAGGAAATTTCTCACTCAATACTACTTGTAAATGTGAAAAACAACCCCACCCCTCTTTATGACATGGTACATGAGCCAATAAGTGATGATATCATCTATGTTCTCCTCCTTTTTTTTTCAATGCTCCAGAAAGGCACAACTTTATTTTTTTTTCTTTTTTTTTATGGAGGATGAGCTGAAAATTGAATACAATGAATGAATGACAATTCATGCCCTTGATTTTTTTTGGGAGGGACATGAGTCATAAAGGAATGTATAATGAGGAATTCAAGTTCATCTCCATTTTTTCTTCTTTTTTTAGGAGAAATGGATGAACCAAATAAAGCACAATGAAATGATGACACATGCCCAATTATCTTGTTATCCACTGCCCAAAGTATTGACACACACCTCACACCACCCATAAATGATACACGCACACGAAAGGCCCTTCCCCCACACTCAAACTTGAAATATCCATGCAAAAATACTAAAAGTGCGGGTAGGTATGGAAAAATTGGCTTGTAATGTGGCTTAAACCTATAAGGCAATTCATGGCATCTAAGGGATTACGAAGGATAAATGTAAAGGTGGGTCTCAAGATAAAATGTGGCTAGCCAATGAGATGCCTCAATCATTTTAAATACATTCCATGAAATCCAAAGCTTCGAAAGAGAATATTCACAAATTCTGGTCCTCACACAAAATTCAAGTTTCCCTCAAGAAAGTGTGGGTATTAGGAAGAATATGTAAAAGTGGTTTAGAATACCTCACAGGATTGGGAAAAAAAATATTTTGAGTCAGTTGTTTCATGGTCATGGATTTCAAAAATCAGTCAAACTCATACAAATGATTGATAATCCAATTCAAGAAAATGTTTTCACATCAACAATCATTTAAAATCCATTATTTTAAAAATCATTTCAACTCTTTCAAAATAAATTGTTGTGTAAAAAGTGATAAGAATATTCATTAAAGCTCAAAAATCCAAAAAAAATGAAAAGGACACAAGAAGAATGAAGCAAGTTGACACTCCCCCACACTTAAATTTAACTACCCCTTATTTCAACTCAACAAAATATAAATATAATGGTAGAAAATCAAAGGTAAGGAAAGATACAACCTGACATTATTTTAGAGGTGGATGCCTTGAGTTAAGCTCCTAGAAGCAACCACTTTAAAACTACAAGAAAGTAATGAAAATAAATAAGAAAAATAAATAAAAAGAATGAGAAAAGGAAAAGAAAAGAGATAATGCTTGGTTTAGACCCCCAAGCGGGTGCTAGGTTTTTACTGCCCCTAGTCAGGCAGTTTCAGTAGATTATCCCCAATCAGAAGGTGGGTGTGGTTTTTTTGAGATGAACCACCACATGTGAGTTTTCCCGATGTCCATGATTAAACACTGAAAGTAGAGAACCCCAAATAAGATTTGAATGTTCCCAACCCCCGAGAAAAAATAAAGAAGAAATTTGAGGTTCGAAGTGGGAGGGAATAAAAGATAATGGTGCTCCCTGTTAACTTCGGTGGTGTCCTCCTCCATATGGTATACAAATTTCTGTTGAGGAGGTAGTCGCACCACCACCAGCTTCTTCAGATCTTCTTCCTCGATTACCACCACTTTGGTGGTATCATCATCAAAATCCAAGTCCTGATCCATTTGTGTTGTATCTGAAATTTCAGGAAAGGAGAAGTCAGAAAACAATTCAGTTTGAATAAAATTAAAACATGACGAATCAATAAAGAAATCTTCCCTTTCAAGTAATTCAACTTGGTAATTGATCTCTTCAGGCATGAACATTGGAAACTCCATCTCAGCAGGTGCATCTTCTTTTTCATCTTCTTCCATCAGTGCATCAGTTGGAATGTGTAATTCTGGGACCTCCTTGAGCAATGGTTGAGTGCGGGATGATGTGATAAGTTCTTTTAGAAGTTCTTTCTCACCCGCCTCAGGTTCTTTAACATAAAATTTGATCGGTGAAATCTCTTCTACCACTCGTTCTGGTTCAGGTTCAGGCTCAGGTTTGGATTTCTCTTGGTATGTGCGTACATATTCAGCAATCCATTCAATTTGGCTCTCCAGTTTTTGAACTTTATCACTAATCCTATGAAATTGAGAATCAATTTCATTGCAAACATTTTCTGGCACCTGAGATTGGTCAGTCCATGCAGAATAATCACCATTGAAATACATCATGAACAAAAAGTTTTTTTTAGTTTTTGAAATTTATGATTTTTTTGTTGTTTTTTTTAAATGAAAGGAAAATTATTTACACAATGTGAATAAAAATAGTGAATTAAAACCACTTGGCTCCCCGGCAACGGCGCCAAGTTTGACGCACGCCTGTCGTGGGGCGTGGCAAAACAATTATTTCCTAAGTTAAAATGTAGTAATGTGGTTGACCTAGGATGTCTCCCGAAGAGGAGTGCACACAAAATGGGTTGTCACTTTAAAACGGGGGTAAAAATGTTGTGAATGGAAATTTGAAATTCAAATGATTGAAAAACAATGAAATTTAAAAGGGTGATTAGGTCGGGGTCGGTTTCCTAATTATAATGCTATCCCTGTTCAATTTAATTCAAACCTCTTCTTCTTAGTTGATTAAAGTGAGTTTCCACAATCGTTTCCTCTCACTTCCTTGGTGAAATTATTATTGTGAGAGAAAACCTTACCAAGATCTCGGTTTGGTCAACTCTCCTTCCATGTGTAAAATAGTTGTATTAAATATCCTTAATTGAAATGGGCAATTCCCGATCGGGTTTTGTTTATCCCAAACAATCAAGAACATTCACTACACCTTTTACACGTACTGACGATCGTCGAGTACTTCACCACTAATTCCTAGTTTATTCCATCGTATATAAACCAGAAATTAGTGGAGGGAGATATTGATTATTTTACCAAGGCAAAAATCAATAACGGAATTAATATTCAAGAACGATCGCAATTGATTATAAAATCCGCTATAAGAAATTGAAAACAACTTTGAAGAAGAAAGAAATTTATTCAATTACGTCCAAGAACTCAAGCATTACAATGTAGAAAACCAACCCTTCCCCAATCACTCCAAAAGTTTACCCCACCATGGTAAGGGTAATCGAGTTGAATGGGGAAGAAGAAGGCATTACAAAACAATTAAAAAGAAAATAAATAAAAGAGAAAGATGAAAAGTTCTCCTTCTTGGTGTCCCAGAAGGAATGGGGTGGAGAAAGGATGGAGAATGGATGCTTTGGGAAGGAGGTGAGGGCCTCCTTTTATAGGCAGAATTCGACCCCCGAATGTAGACGCGTTGTATAACCCTTTAATGACATATTCACGCGTTCCACCCTTCATAAATGTTGTTCATAAATGTCTTGGCCGTCTCCTCTCAAAATTTCAGCTGATTTGGAAACCGTATGTAGGAGTTATGAGTTTTTCATTCTCAGTTGCTGTTTCTGGACGAAGCATCCAGGAAGGTTCCTCCAAACTAATGTCATTAAATAGCCTTTTTAATGACCTCAAAAATCCTCCAAATTTATTGTAGAGACGGCCCTCTCTGTCCTCAAGGTATCCCATGTGGAAACACATCATTTGGATATGTGTAGGCCGCGTTTGATGTCCGTTACCTTGGGTAGGTCCATGCTGTCCGCTCGGAAAAATTCCAATATTAAATGATTTTTAAGACCCTTTAGATGACCGAATCAGCTCCTGGTCCAGAAGAGAAAAATGAAGGAAATAAAATAAGGATTCTAACAAAATTTTAATCAGAAAATTTGGAATTTTATTTTTCCTGAAATGACCAAAATACCCCTGATGTAAAATTCTGTCAAAAATCCAGAATTAGTCGTTTTTCACATTTGGGTTCAAAATAGCACTAAAACCTAAAAACATGATAATTACCCATTCAATAACACTTTTGTGGGATTATAAACAATGTTTTACAGTATAAAATATATGAAAATGTGAGCTTCATCAACATGCAACATTAGAGGTGGATGGATTTTCTCTAGGACCACGACTTCAAAATTTCCTACACCTCAGGAATGGGGAATGTGGTGGCTGATTCATTGAGAAAGAAGTCGTAGAAGGATTCACATCGAGAGACGACAGATTCTTTGAAAGAGATGGAAGAGTTGGCTGCCCTATACCTGGATAAAATGGTGGATGGTGGTAGAGTTTGTCTATTTCAGATGACAATGCAGTCCCCTCTATTACATCAAATGGGGGAGTATATGTGTGGAGACTCAAAGAGTGAATTGGTGCGTGATCAAGTTAACCAAGGAAATGCTTCGGAAGGGTGGTCATATGATGGTCAGAATCAGATTCTTTTTTTAGGGGTGTTGTTTGTACTAGAGATGATGTGTGAGAGAGTTCTTGGTGATTTCCACAATTCACCCCTGGCGGTATATCCAGGAGTTTCCAAGATGTACTAAGGCTTGAGGGGTTAGTTTTGGTGGCCCAGGGAAAAGTGGGTAGTGCCAGATTTTGTGGCGAAGTGCCTCATGTTTTAGTAGGTGAAGGATGAACACCACGTCCCAGGAGGTCTGTTACAACCATTAGATTTCACCAAGTGGAAGAGGGTCGACATATTGATGGATTTCGTCATGGGAATACCCAGAGTTTATGGGGGTTGTGATGTTATCTGGGTATTAGTGTACTGGCTGATGAAATCTACTCACTTCCATGAAATCAAGTAGTCAGGTGTGGTACATTACCTAGAACAATAGTGCATGGATGAGTTGGTGTTGTTCCATGGATTTTTGAGTTCTATTGTCTCCGATCGGGATACTTGGTTTACCTCACATGTCTAGAAAGGATTGAAACATGATTTTGGCACCCAGCTATGCCTCAAAACTGCTTTCCACCCCCAGACAAATGGCTAGTCTGAACTCACCACCCAGATGTTGGAGGATATTTTATAGGCATGTGTTTTGGACTTTGGGGGGTCATGGGTGCAACACTTACCCCTGGTAGAGTTTTCCTACAACAATAGCTATCACTCTACCATTGGCATGGCTCATTTTGAAGAATAATAAAGGAGGTTATGTCGCTCACCCGTGTGCTGGATATAGGTCAAGGAAGTAGGTGTTCTTGTCCTGGAGGTAGTATGGAGCACGAATGAGAAGGTTCAGCTTATTTGGGAGAGGATAAATGCGGCCCAGGAACAACGAAAGTTGTATGCTGATAATAGGAGGAGGCCCTTGGTGTTTGAGGTCGGTGACCACATGTACTTGAAGGGTACCCCCTCTTCGTGGATGAAAGGGGTTTGGTAGGGGGAGTAATATTTCTACCAAGTTCATCAAACCCTTTGTGGTGTTGCAGCGGGTCAGAAAAGTGGATTATCAGCTAGCGCTACCATCTCTACTTCTAAGAGTGCTCAACGTCTTCCATGTGTCTCAGTACCGTCAGTATCTACATGATGATTCACATGTCCCCGATAGGGGAAGGTTGGATATTGAGGATGACGTGAAATTTGTTGAGAAACCAGTGATGATCAAAGGTAGTGAGGATATGTTGCTTTGGGGATTAACCATTCCCATGGTTCATGTGTTATGGAGGCATGGTGGCCTTGAGGAGAGTACTTGGGAATGGGAGGCCTAGATGCTCGTTCAGTACCCAAATTTGTTTTGAGTTTTGTTCTATTCTATTTTATACATGATGGTGATGTAGTGTTTTACATTGTTAACTATGAAATGGTCTATTTTCCTTTCTCTCAATATGTGTGTGGAGAGTTCTGACTATAGGGAGGGGAGGACCTAATCCCTAATCAAGATGCATTAAAGTGGACATGGTTAAACCCGTGTGAGTGAGTCTGTGCTACCCGAAGTTGATAGTATCTTGACACAGATAAAGAGAATACCTAAGACATATGACTGTACGGTATGACCTTTACATGTTTATGTGGTTACTTGAGGGAGATGTGTTCCTAGTTGTCGATGAGGTTTACTCTTGAGAGGTATCTTTCGAGGTGGTTGTTCAGACATCTCTCTTTTCATTGGGTCTAGTTTTAATTATCGAGGGAGATAATACTTTGAGTGGTATCTGATGTAATGAACTAGACAATAACTCATTTAGGAGTTTTCCAAAATCTCAATTCCATCAAACAGTTCCACCAAAACGGTGGAACCGGTCACGGTCGTACACCGAAACAGTGGCACCAATAAATGGTGGCACCAACACGGTCGCACACAGAAATGATGGCACCGCTTACAGCGGCACTGTGATGGTGGCACCATAATGGTCGCACCATCCCAATCGTACAAAAAAACGGTGGCACTGCTGATGGTGGCATTGTGATGGTGGCACCATAACCATGGCACGACTTACAGTGTCTCACCAAACAGTGTCCCACCCTTGTTTCTTTTTCAAGTTCCACTCCCATAACATATCTTTTGGAATAAAAGTATTTTATACAACATTTAAAGCCATTTGAAAGAACATAAATGATATCTAAAATCCCCAAATATTCAGGTGACCCTCGACTTACCAAAATGTGTGATTTTTTCCTCGGTGTCACAACCTTTTCCCATACTTTCCAGATTCACCCCTGTTATTCATTTTCAACATTTTCCTATATTTAAAGAAAACCATTTAACTCACAGCTACTATGGCCACCAATTCTATTAGAATTTTTAAATAACAATTTATTCCATCATGTGTAACTGGCCAACGATGGGGTTAAACCATGATCTGCCTTTAAATCTGTTCAAGATTTCATATCCTGTAACTCCAGGATCACACCTCTTTATCGCATAAGAATTGTTTCTTTCTTCTTCCTGGGTTGGTCTCTATTTTCGTGGGGAATTTGGAGTCCCCCCTTCCTGATGCTTGAGGTTCACTGGTACTAGAGCCTTTCCTACTCACCCTTAGAGTCCCCAAAGTTCCTCCCCTACAATTTTCGCATCCCCAGTTCTCCACGCGTGGAGAAAAAATTCGATCGTTGATCATCCATGTAGGGTTATTATTTCATCTATCTCTATTGTGTATCTTTTGGGACAAGTATTCTAATGGTTCTATGAGGATGGATGAAACCAAACCTTAATGAAGAAAATAACCAGTATTTTTAAGAATGAAGGGGTGTGTTTGATGATGCTTCTATACTCTTTAACCCCTGCCTTTATGTTGTGAATTGTATGGGCTTCTATCCAATGAAAATCATGGTCCTTGGTGGTCCTTACTTGTACACTATTGGACCACCCATCTTCCTGTGATGATTAAATGGTTGTAACATAATTTTTTTTAATAATGTAATATCGGTTGATTAAATGAATTCCCAGTGAACAAGAATACTTGTGTGATAACCCCAGTTAGCCAAACAAATGGAAGGAACTCAGTAGTTGGTGTGATAGAATATGGAAACTCTATTGCCCTATCTTGGTAAAATGTGTGGTTGTTCTTCTTGTTTCTTGTGGGGGACACGGATGGGGATGGGATCCCCTATTGTGGATCAGTTGATGGATTGTGGATCCTAGGACGTGTGGGGTCGTATAGTGGGGATTGGTTTTGTTCAATTACATTGAGGGATCTCATAGATCCCTTTTGGATGTTGTATGTTTACCAGAGAACTTGGTGTGAATGATTAATCTACTGCTTGGTTGTTTTTCCTTCCTTGGCTTGTGTCTATGCCTTTTAGTTTCCCGGTAGTGAAGAATTACTTAAATGAATGTGAAAATAAGAACGTGTTAAATATGGAATTGTTTTTTGGGAATGATTTGTGACTCATCTGTGGGTGTTGTGATTTTTATAATTGAATAGTTTTGAGGATGTTTGGGTATAGGCTGGTTTGGGATCCCTTAGGCTGGGATGAGTTCTTGTTTACCTATATGTATAATTTAGTTCTCGTGTTTCTTATTTGAGCCCCACCCAAGTTAGGAACCTCGTGCCGAACCGTACCATTCCATGGGGGATGGTGGTTTTACCAACAGTCATATGAGTGGATAGTTATTCACTCATTTCTTCTCCCTTTCCCGAGTAGCCCAAGAATCTTTCGGTAGGCTGTGATGGAATGTGTTCTGTTATAGCCCCTATGTCTTCGGGCGTGGTGGTAGTTGTTCTAGCCTAAGTGTCTATAGGAGTAACTGTTTCCCCAGTGTATTTGGGATGATGCCTAGGTATCTTGGGGCATAGTGGCAGTTGTTCAGGCCCATGTTTCTTTGGTCATGGCTGTAGTTGTTCTGTCTCATATGTTTGTGGGTGTGGTTACCTATGGTTCTGGCCTTGGTGTTTACAGGTGAGATGTGTGGTTGTTGTAGCCTAGGTGTGTGTGGGTGGGGTATGGCAGTGGGACTGTAGTGACAAAGGTGGGGTAGGTTTGATGCATAGGATGTCTTCAACAACTAGTGGGAAAGTGGTGAGGGGTACCAAAACATTGATGTGTTGTTACTATTACTTTACATGACTCGCATTATTTGGGGAGTGTGCCTTGGTGAGGTTTGGGTTGATATTTTCCTTCCTAGGTTCTTTGGTTATCTCCTTTTCTCATGGGGCATTAGAATGCCTCCCCAATTATGTAGGAGTACTTTTGGTTTTCCCTATTGAGTATACTTGTATACTCACCCTACGTATATAAAACTGCATTTAGGTTTCCAATAGGACTTCAAGGACCGTGCCAGACCCTATTAACTCAGACTCCGGGACCATTAACATTGTTCTTTTTCTTTTATTTGTGTACCCACCTTTGGAGTTTTCTTGTACGTGTATCACATTATTATTGTAACAAGAATATGGGAATGTATTGTTTTGTCTTTACTTTTACTTCTACTTTTGGTGTTATTGGAATTTACTATCTTATCTCCTGATCCTACTAAATAAAAAGTGCAATTCCTTCATTTTTAGGTGTGATTCTATACCCTTGGTGCTAGTCACCACTCTGGGGCCAATTGAAGTTAGGTCTCAAGGTTCATTATCTCTCCTTCAAATTGACCAAGGAAGGTTTTGGAAATCTATTGTCCCTTGCCTCAGCTTGGTGAAGGCAGGTCATGACAGAAGCATACCCCATTCTTTCTTTACAGTACGTGTATGCAAGTTTTGATGCATGTTCATTATTTTAATCACTCAGTAGATATTTCATAAATAAAAAATTGTCAATCAAAGTGATGAGTACACATATCATCAAACAATGTATTATTAAACACAATTTAACTGAAAAGAACACCTCACAAAATGGCTAGTAAGCGAATCCGGCATTCCTTGGGTTATTAGGGGTGCATAAATTTGAGGTGGGTGTCTGTTTATTTTTCCTTCAACATATTTAAAATAACATTTTGTTAAATTTGTGGAAAATCCTATGTGAATCCTTCTACAAACCCTCAATACATAGTCCCTATGTGAGTCATCCACTATAAATTCACTCTACAAGGGTTGATTAAAAGTAAGTCAATGTTTCATTATTTTATTTTTTTATTAAATTATTGAAATGATATCATAATGTTACCCTAATATATCTACACCTTATTGTCTTAAGCCTAGTGAATACATGGTTCCACAAATCTACATCAATCATCACACATTGCCGAGTGACAATTCAAATGTAACTGTTGAACATGTCCTTGTGGGTGTGAACATGTTTCCACCTCTTATTCCATATAACATCTTATTTGATTCATTTTGATTTTTCCTTAAAGTTTTTTGTTGACACAGTCAAACTATGACACTCCTATTATTTCTGCACCACCAATGATTCTTTTCCTACAATTTCTTGTCTTCAACATCATCAATATGTTCATCAAGAGTGCTAGAATTAGAATATATAGATGGTGGTTGTACCTCTACACTGGGAGAAGTAGTAACAACAAGTTGAGAAACCTGTTGGTCCTCTACACTACAAGTAGTGGTAGGTTGAGAGACCTATTCTGCCTTCAGATTGGGAGAATCATCACTTGCAGAAGTCATTATCTACAGAAGTGGTTTAACATTTAATTAAGATTACATAAGTGTAGCAGAAAATAGATTATAATATAAGCTAACATGATGTTTGTTACAAAAATATATAACCAGATTATTGAACTCTTTTTTAAGTATGAAGGGATTTGATCCCTCTATCGGTTATCCAAATCCCTTCACTATGGTCTCCTTTGATATACAAAACACTATCCACATTGGGACTACTGCAAAATGATTGTGACATCCCAATAAAAGGGCCATCCTCCGTTTAATTTTCATCTAAATCATTAGTGGTTTTGGTAGATAAGAGAAAAAATGACCAGTTTTGGTTTGTTGGATCTTGAACATAAAATACTTATATTGCTTATGATGCCATTATAAATGGTTCAAATTTGTACCCATACTTTCTGAAATCAACTTTCATGAATCACAACACATATATTATAAAATAACTCTTATAAACCCACTTGGATTGCAAACTTGGCACTTGAGTGTTCGTATAATCCAACTCCCATATTTTTTGATGATGCCAAAGTATGACATATTAACATAAGTTGGAATTTTTTCCTTCGATCCATAAACATGTATCGTTGTAGTTGAAAGTGTAAATCCACTATTCATCATGGTATTATCTACATCATTTTCATTCATAATGAATGTATAACTGTTAATTACAGAATCTTTATAAGATAATAGATACACACTTGGTCCTCCAGTTAGCCATCTAAGTCATTTTGAAATTGAGTCAAGATTTTCATCTGACTCCTAAAATATATGGTCCTAAAACCATCCTATAAACTATAAATTTTGAGTATTTGATATGCATTGGTCAGACATTTATGGATTCAAATTCCTAATCATTTATTTGGGGGTTTCAAAATATAGGTCAACCTACAAACTATAATGAAAAATGTAATGGTGGGCCTGATCCTGATCAATAAAATTGATTAGGACGGCCTCTCTTCCATAAATTACTTCACCTATAATTTTCCCTGTGTGATGAGATTTTGGTAGACCAATGCTTTCTACACTGGACAAGTATTCAGTACATAATTCAACGGCTTCCTCAACAATTTATTTCCCCACAATACAACCCTCTCTACAACTTCGATTTTTGACATACCCTTTAAAAATATTTATATACCATTTAATGGGGTATATCCATCTATAGTGTATGGTACCACATAGTCGAATGTTTCTAACCAATTTAACCGTCAAATTAATTATCATATAAATGAATGTCGGTAGAAAGAACGTTTCCAATTCACATAATATGACAAAAATTCCTCATTTTATACTTGGACATTTCATCAGGTCTATAACTTGTTGTCAAATAGAATTATTAAAGAAACAGAGTTTCATTAACATATAATCGAAATTCTTTAGTGAAATGAAATTTAAATATATAGGAATTATATCTTGCATCAAAACGTGGCCATCATGTTATTTTAGACAATTTAACTTTAAATTGGTCATTGAAATGATGTTCTTGATATTTGATGAATACCCATATGGAACCATTATGTCATTAAATAAGTTGAAAAACTAATATATATCCTTCATGGAAAGAGGTTAAAAAACTAGAGGAAGAAATATTTGTTTTTCACTCTTCACGGGTGCCAACTCTTCTCATATTCCCATGTCAACCATTTCCAACCTAGCCTCAATTCCATCTTTTGATTTCTCAAGAGAATTTAAAAAGGTGCTGATGAAACTGTAACATAAATTTTTTTCAACATGCATAACATTAAGAAAGTGTCTGACATACAGAAAATTCTAGTGTGGTAATTAAAAAAACAGATCTCTTATTTCAATTGGATTTCATATGGTTTTGGGAATACAGTTTACCAAAAGTAGTTTCCACATATTTTACTTTCTCAAAACGTTGATCACTAGTTAGTAGAGATGGTATTGTAAATTCTTATGAACTTCCACCAAATAATGTCATCCATGATCATTACTTATGTTATTGGGGTATAAATCTATGATGCCCTGGAAACACAGTTTTCGATGAATGTTTATACCTAATTGACTATGTACATTGTTCGCAAACGGGAAACCGATGACTTCCATTAATGCTATATCCTAAAAAATCCCAATAAATAGGAAATTCATTTTCACCCCATACAATATGGTTCTCAATGTAAAATATTCATTTCTATAAGAATCAAATAAGGTAACACCTGAATAACACTATAATTTCATATCCTTGGTCAATGGAGAAAAATAAACATTAATATCATTACATGGTTGTTTTGGTCCTAATATAAGCATAGATAGCATGATGTGATTTCGTTTCATACATAACCACGATGGAAATTTATAATTTACCAACATAACCAGCCATGTACTGTGAGTGATACTTTGAAAACCAAAATGATTCACTCCATATATAGATAATGCAAGATGAATGTTTCTCGGATCATTTCCAAAATCAGGATACTCAGGATCTATTCTATTTCAATGAGGACAGTCTGTTGGGTGACGTAGTTTTCCATGTGTATTACTTTTATCTGCGTGCCATTTCAATTTCCCTTTGGTCTCCTCACTTCCATATAGGCACCTAAACATTGTAATGATCAGAAAGTACCATACAACTTTTGTAGGACCAGATTCTTCTTTATTGTATCATGAAAAACCACACATTGGTAATTCTATAAGTTATTGGTGGTCCTTAAAAAATATTATACTATCATTTGGATAGACATGTATTCATTCAAAGATCATACCCATAAAATGAAGCTTTTGTTTGGTTTTGTATTTTTGGCTCAGAAGCTCAATATCTTCTGGGAGCATGTCATTCAAGAGAGAAAGTAATTCTGTAAAACTGGTGTCACTCCATCCATTCCCTAATTTCAAATTTTACAGCTTCATCACAGCTAACAATTCTGTATATTTAGTGTAACCACCATAAAAGGCATATTTACACAAATATTTAATAGCTCAAACAATTTTGGGAAATCGCGAAGTTAATCTTCAATTGTCCATAGCATTTCTTGAATACATTATTCATCATCATTCACATCTATAATCACGTCCTCGATACAGTCTTATTAATGTTTTCACACTTGTAATCATATCAGATGATCTATAAAATTCCATATTATCCCATCCACTAACTATATTCTCTTTTTCCCTGTGTTTATTCCAAAATTTATAACTTAGATCTGTTCTATGATAGATCAAGTGTTCTTCCAAATCCCATATAATAACTTCTCTTGATTGACAATATTTTAAACATGGAAATAAAATTTACGAATGGTTATATAAATGATCTTTTGAAAACATGATGAACTTTTTCACTCCATATTCATACTCTTTTGTTATATGATTTGCATACATTCAGTATTCATTCACATCCATCATATTTGTTTCAAGGATATTTTTATTTAACAAAATAAATACAGAAAATATTGATAAAATATAAGTGTTTTTAAAATTATATATAAATATAAACTTAAATTATTATGAAAAACTAATATTAAAATTTTCATTGAGTTTTTTTATAAAATCACACTTGAAATCCCATTAAAAAAAGAAACCATTTACAAAAATTTCTCTTTTAAATAACAAGTATAACGACCCATACTTTACATACATTGTTAATACTTCAAAATTGAAGCACACTTATTACAACATACGACAAAACCAGAAAGGACCGTATAGGTATAGTGTCTTTAGAAACTGGGAAACATAAACAACTGGTTCATAAATCTTCTACAGTGTCTCCCATTTATTTCATCATATCTAGGGTCCCTTTTAGCATATTCTACTTAATATCCATCTTCCTGACCTGGGGAAAAGAAAACATAAAAGGGTGAGCTCAAATGCTCAGTAAGGGTAAACAAAAGAAATATCAATCACATCATATACATAAGCACATAACTTTTGGAAATCTTAACCTGCAAAAAAGATCATAATTTCATAACATGGGGTAAATCATGGCAGTGAAATGTAATCACAATAATAATAACTTAAAACATGAAACTTCGTGGCATTCACACATAATCATAGAGAATCATTTCTTGTTAGTCAATACTCATTGCCAAGACTATCTTAGTGTACAAAGTCCCTTTCTGAATCGAGTAACCCTCGTTTCAGTCCTGTTTCACTGAACCGGTATAACCTACCATTCCAGCCATGTCTATCTCATGAGATATAAAATCTTTACCCAATGCATTGGAGGGAGATATAGGTCCCACCCATCTTATAATGAATCCTTTCTTATGTGTTCCACATAATCATAAATCATACATCATCACATAACACATGTAACAAAAATGGGATTCTTGAAACATCATGACATCATAAAACAAATCAAATAAGGTAAATGACTTCATAAAAATAATTCCCGCAAAACATAATCAAATCAATGTTATAATAGGGATAAAAACATAACCCTTTTATTATCTTAGATGGAAAATAATTTTGATAAAATACTTGAACTCCATTCTTGAGGAAAATATCCTTTCTACTTCAAAAATAATTTTCCTTTCTTAACATGTCATACAACTTTAAACTAAAAGAAGTTGATTAAAAATAAACTTTAAAACTTATAAAGGATGATTCTTGGAAATAATGTTTTAAAAATCCATTCTTGCCGTATAAGTTAAAAAAAACATTCTTCGTATTTTTGGTCGGAAAAGTCAAAAAGTACCTCGTACGAAAAACGACAAAAGATTCCTTTCATACATATTACTAAAAACTCACCGAAGGGTAAAAATGGATTTAAACAATTGTAGGTGGATGGAAATAATATTACATATTGATGAAACATGGATGTGGATGATAAAATACACCCCAGTAAATACTTACGAATAAACAATCTCAAATAAAAATGAGATTGTGATATTTCCCTTACCTTAGGTCCGATTTGCTTTGTACGTGTCCGAAGCTCCTGTATAATGGTTTAAATAATGTTATTGACTTATTCCATAATCATAAATATTGATATGATATCATATATGGTCATATTCTTAGCTTCTTATTAGTATTATTTCATTGTTACTTGTTACTCGGGTCTTTATTGCCTTTTGTTCTTATGCATGTTTTGTCGAATAAATTCTTATTCTTCTTTTAAGGTTATAGATACCTTATATCCAGAATGGTATTAGTGTAACATATATCATATTTATTCATTCAATTCATTTATATAATTACTATGTAACGATGATCATGTAGAAAGAGTCGCATCACATTGTGGAGACGGTATTCCGTACGTACGCACGAGTGATGATATCGTTCCTATGATCGTGGAATTGTATTGGAGTATATATATATTATTTCAGTATCAATATTACTTAATAATAATCATAAATAGTTACTCATTACACCATTATACCCATCCTTGTAAAGTGATGGTGGAAAATAGATTACACCACGGCGTGGAGACGGTATTCCGTACGTACGCACGCGCGGTGATTTCATTTTTCCGAAGGATGGATAGAAGGTGAATTAGGGTTGTTTCATATTTATAATAACATATCAGTATGTAAGTAATAATTATGTTATTACTTTATCAGGAAACAACAAAAGAAGAAGAAGTTGAAGAAGAAAGAAATTGAAAAGATCGGTAATGGATATTACCTCTTCTTTGGAACGCTTCTTTGAATCCTCCACTTAGGGAACTAAGATTGGTCTTTGAAGAAGACCAGGACCTATAGGATTATTCTAGGGAAGTGGAGAGGAGAAAATGGCAGGGGTTGGCCGAGCTTGAGTTCTCAAATTGGTGTGAGGAGGAGGGGGAGGAGGTGTCCTTTTATAAGGGAGGAGAGGGGCACCTTAGGAATATCTCAAAATATTATTTTATATTAAAGTCAAAATTCTTTTTATAATGGTTCCAAAGGGTCTTATTTCGAAGCTAAAGTGGGGATGGGTCGAAATCCTATCAAAAAATAGGATTTATACAAGTTTAGGGTATTATTTTAACCTTATCAATTAGATTTAACTCTAAGTTAAATAATTTAACTTTTACCGTGTCTTTTTGTTTTCTTTCACTATATGGTTAATACACTTATTATAACATGCCAAACGAACCCCAAATTGTTTATTATTAATATATATATCCTTATCTAAGTCGTTTGGCCGAACCTTAGATTTTTAGGAATAAAATAACAATTAATAATATAATATTTGATTTAAAAACTATTTTGTGTCAATTTTGACACTATTTGATATATGATTTTTGTGAAAGTCATAACAGAATTATATGTTCGAAAAAAGTTGATTATATCAACACTAATATATCATAGTAACCTAAAAAATTAGTGGAATTCATAAAAAGTCTCAAATTACATTTATTTTGGTGTTTATAACATCAATTTTGTCAATATTTCATAAATAAGATAATTACTGCATCATCGTTGTGTCATAATTAAATTAAATTATTTAATGTATAAAAATTATAAATAAAATACCATTATGTAGGAAATATTTTTATCTTTCTAATGAATATTTATTGTTGAATTTATCTTATGTATAACCCCATATTAAAAATTATTTACTTATTAAACTTTGATTTTAACTATTTTAACCCTTCTTTAAATAAATTAATAATAAATGTCCTAATCTAACCCAAGTGGGCCTAAATGGTAATATTTTATTCATAAGGTTGTTTTTGGTCGAATTACACTTATCCAATAGAATTAGGACATGTGTTATGGTAATAGTAATATTATATTTACCCTTAGTTACCCTATTTACTATTAACCGCGGTAAAAAAAAGTAAAAAGTTACTATTCACCAAAAAATTATTATTATCTCATTGAACCACATTTTACTTACTGATATCAACCGTGTCTGTCGGATTTTCGAAATTCCATTCACAGAAGCGGTAAAATTATGTTTTATGCAAAATTCAGTTTTTAACCTACCACTTAGTGGTTTCACTATTCATCAAAAATTGAAAGTTTTCAGAAAAATACCAAAATTTCACCCTAGGCTAATTTCGGTATTCCGAATCCAAAAATGAAGTCCATTTTGAAAAATAAAATTTATAAAATTTCAAAAAGTGGTTATTACTATTCATAACGGCTAGTTTTAAAAATATTTTAATAGCATAACGTTGTTTAGTGAAACTCGGTATTGCGTATGACGCAAGCTATCGAGGAAGGTCGTGATTGCGTGTAAAGTAAGCCAAGCAAGTGTGTAGTGAAATATTCCTTTGATGATATAAAAACAAAATATTACTCATAAAAATCTCGGGTGTTACATTCTACCCCCCTTAAAAAGAATTTCGCCCTCCAAATTCGTCACTTTGTAACAAACAGATGAGGATACTTCTCCCTCATCATATCCTCAAGCTCCCATGTAGCTTCTTCAAGTTGGTGGTTCCTCCATAAAACTTTCACCAAGCGAGTGGTCTTGTTTCGTAGGACTTTTTCGCTACGATCCAGAATCTCTATCGGCTGTTCTTCATAAGAAAGATCTTGCTCCAGCGGTACAACTTCTGAGCTGAGTACATGTGAAGGATCTGGTCTGTATTTTCTCAGGAGAGATACATGGAACACATCGTGAACTTGAGAGAGATTCGGTGGAAGCGCCAATCGGTAAGCTACCTTCCCAACACGATCCAGTATTTTGAAAGGACCGATATATCTAGGGCTCAACTTCCCCTTCTTTCCAAATCTCATAACCCTCTTCCAGGGAGATATTCGTAAGGACACTTTATCGCCCACTTCAAACTCTAGGTCTTTTCATCAGTTGTCGGCATAACTTTTCTGTCGACTCTGAGCTGCTTTTATGTGTTGTTGAATAGATCTGACCTTTTCTGCCATTTCACCAACGAGATCAGGTCATAATAGCTTTCTTTCCCCAACTTCATCCCAGCAAGTTGGAGTCCTTCATTTCTTTCCATAGAGAGCTTCATAAGGAGCCATCTGAATACTGGAGTGAAATCTATTATTATAAGAAAATTCCGCCAAAGGTAGGTGTTGATCCCAACCTCCTTTGGAATCCATAGAGCAAGCTCTAAACATATCTTCTAGGGTTTGAATTGTTCTTTCAGACTGACCGTCTTTCTGGGGATGATAAGCAGTGCTGAAACTCAACTCTGTATCCAGAGTATGCTGAAAACTTTGCCAGAACTTCAAGGTAAATCTCGGATCCCGATCAGATATAATAGAAAGTGGTACTCCATGCAATCTTACCACTTCCTTTATATATATCCTGGCAAGCTGATCTAGAGAGAAATCCTCTCTAATAGCAATGAAGTGTGGAGACTTTGTAAGACGATCAACTATGACCCAAATAGCATTATTGCCTTTGGATGTTTTAGGAAGTCCTGTGACAAAGTCCATAGTGATGTTTTCCCATTTCCATTCGGGTATGGGTAATGGTTGTAACATCCCCTTAGACTTTTTTCTCTCAGCTTTAACTTGTTGACAAACCAAGCATCGAGAGACATATTCAGCAACATCTCTTTTCATGCCATCCCACCAGAAGTACTCTTTCAGGTCCCTATACATATTCGTGCTTCCAGGATGAATAGAGAATGATGAACTATGAGCCTCATCCAGCAACTCCTTCTTTAATTCGGGGATGGGAGGAACCCAAACCCGATTCCTGAACTTTATTATCCCATCACAATCAAGGATGAATTCAGGAACATTTATCACCTTCTTTTGTAACTCTACATCTTCTTTCTGTGCCTCTTTAATCTTCACATGTATAGATTGTTGAACATTCATTTGAGAAAGATAAGATTTTCCCCCTTCCATTATAATTCCAAGATCCATCCTTTGTAAATCCATAAATATTGTATCTTTTGTGATCCTTATCATGGATAAACTAGCATGGTCTTGTCCACTTAATGCATCTGCCACCTTGTTTGCTTTCCCAGGGTGGTAATGGATTGAGCAGTCATAATCCTTAATCAGATCCAACCATCTTCTTTGACGCATATTCAACTCCTTTTATGTGAAAATATACTTTAAACTTTTATGATCAGTATAAATATCACACCTTTCACCATAAAGGTAATGCCTCAAAATCTTTAATGCAAAGATTACCGCAGCCAACTCTAAATCATGTGTTGGGTAATTTTTCTCATGGATTTTCAACTATCGTGAGGCATAAGCTATCACCATATCATTTTGCATAAGAACACACCCCAATCCCTTCTTGGATGCATCACTGTATATCACAAACCTTTCTCCACTACAAGGTAGTGTGAGCACAGGTGCACTCGATAACCTTCTTTTCAACTCCTTGAAATTCTTTTCACATTCTTCCATCCAGACAAACTTAACTCCTTTCCGAGTCAACTTGGTGAGTGGATTAGATAATCGTGAAAAATCCTTTACAAAACGTCGATAATATCCATCCAAACCAAGAAAACTTCGGATCTCAGTTACTGTTGTTGGTCTTGACCATCTTTCGATAACCTCTGTTTTTGCTGGATCCACAGATATCCCCTCTTTTGAGATTATGTGACCCAAAAATGCAACTTTTTGAAGCCAAAATTCACACTTGGTAAATTTGTCATAAAGCTTCTCCTTTCTCAGGGTCTTCAATATAATTCTCAAGTGATCTTCATGCTCTTCCTTTCTCTTTGAATAGACAAGAATATCATCTATAAAGACTACCACAAATTGATCAAGATAGTCTCTAAAGACACTATTCATTAGATCCATGAAGATAGCAGGGGAATTAGTAAGACCAAATGACATCACTATAAATTCATAGTGTCCATACCTTGTACGGAAAGCCGTATTTGGTATATCCTCCCTTTTGACCCTTAATTGATGATACCGTGAACGAAGATCAATCTTGGAAAAGTATTGAGCTCCGCGTAGTTGGTCAAATAAGTCATCAATGCGTGGGAGAGGATATTTGTTCTTGATAGTGATCTTTTTATGTTCTCGATAATCAATGCAGAGTCTCATTGATCCATCTTTCTTCTTAACAAATAAAATAGGTTCTCCCCAAGGTGATGCACTAGGGCGTATGAATCCCTTATCAAGATTCTCTTGGAGTTGCTTCTTCAATTCCTGCAACTCAATTAGGGCCATTCTATAAGGTGTCTTTGAAATAGGCAAAGCACCCGGTACGAGTTCTATTGAAAACTCAACTTCACGATTTGGTGGAAGACCCGGTAATTCCTCTGGAAAGACATCATCAAACTCCCGTACAATGGGAAAATTCTTAATCGTGAGTTTCTCACCAACCATTTGAGATAAATAACCTTCATTTAGTGGAATCAAGACCCATAAGATGGAAGAAATTTCCACTGGAAGGTTATATTCATCCTTGCATCGATAGACGATCGTAGATTGATCTGGAATATGAAATGTGACTTCCCTTCTTTGGCTATTGATATGAGCTCCATGTAGAGAAAGCCAATCCATGCCAAGAATCACATCAAATTCCACTAAAGGAAGGATCACAATATTTGCAGGAAGCACTTTCCCACAAACTTCGATCGGGGAAGAATTATAAACTTTTGATGTGACTGTTGTGCCATTAGGTGTTGTCACAGCTAACTCAACATCTAATTGTTAAGGTAATACGGTGATACCCTTAGAAAATTCTTTAGAAATAAAATAGTGGGTGGATCAAGAATCAAATAAAACATTTGCTACTTTAGAGTGGATGGTAAGTGTACCTTTCACCACTTCGTTATCGTACTCCACATCGCTGATAGAAATTACATGTGAATTTCCTTTGTCTTTAGCCTTAAGATTTTGTTGACGTCGACCATCATCATCAACCCTTGGATTTGGGCATTGATTGGCATAATGCCCCATATCCTTGCACTTGAAACATTGAAGTGTAGTAGGTTCATTCTATGTATCCCTTCCTTTGTTTGCATCATTAGACATCTTCTTCCCATTGTCGCGGCATTCAAATGCCCGATGACCTTCCTTTCCACATTTGAAACATTTACTTGTCCCTTTAAGACAACTCCCTCCATGTTTCTTTCCACACTTTGAGCATAAGGGAAAGCTCATCTTCTTTTCAGTGTGCTCTTTAGATTTTCCTTTGAATTCCATCTTCCTCTTCTTATCAAACCCATGTGACTGATGGGTTACTCCAATCTCCATCTCGACTTTGAGAGCACATCGAATGATTTCCTCGTAGCTATTGAAGTCCCTTATGGATAAAGCCCTTCGAAGACTTCGTTTTAAGCCACTAAAGAATCGATCGATCTTACTCTCAGGTTGGATAATAACACCAGAAGCGTACCTTGCAAGTCTTGTAAAATTTTCTTCATAGGTACCAACAGATTCATCATCCCTCTACTTCAGTTCAAGAAACTCTTTCTCCATCTTTGTTCGGAGAATACGAGGGAAGTACTTATTGAAAAATAAGTTCTTGAACTTGTCCCATTCCATAGACTCAATTTCATCCCTTTGCCTCGTATTCTTAATAAGATTCCACCATTGATCAGCATCTCCTTCCAAACGATACACTGCTAGGATGACTTTATCATGTTCAGAACATTGAAGAACTGAAAATATCTTTTCAGTAGTACTAATCCATTGTTCAGCAACTAATGGATCAGTAGACCCGCTGAAAGAAGGTGGACGCTGCCTCATGAAGGATTCAACAGAATGTTGCTCCTTTGTTCGTTTGGAAGTCCTGCATGATTCATAGCTTGAGAAAGTTGTGTGAGCATGGCTACAAGATTTTCCATTCCAGCTCCCATATCGTTGGGTTGCTCAGGGGGACAATCATTGCAATTCCCATCGCATTCCGCATTAACACGGTTCCTTCGGGTTCCAGCCATTGACTAAAACCAAGAAGAATAGTGTGATCAACACTAATTATAATAGGAAAACCACATAATCAAGAATAAAATTTCACACTTATGGTTTTATCCTAGGGTATTCATGGCCATTTCTAAAACACTACGATTGTGTTCTATGCTTAGACTTATCCTTAGGGTTCTTACTAAGGCTTTCACATCCTAGTTTCCAAAGGTTGACTATACCTTTTCTCTGATACCAACTATAATGACCCATACTTTACATACATTTTAAATACTTCAAAATTGAAGCACACTTATTACAACATATGACAAAACCAGAAAGGACCGTATAGGTATAGTGTCTTTAGAAACTGGGAAACATAAACAACTGGTTCATAAATCTTCTACAGTGTCTCCCATTTATTTCAGCATATCTAGGGTCCCTTTTAGCATATTCTACTTAATATCCATCTTCCTGACCTGGGGAAAAGAAAACATAAAAGGGTGAGCTCAAATGCTCAGTAAGGGTAAACAAAAGAAATATCAATCACATCATATACATAAGCACATAACTTTTGGAAATCTTAACCTGCAAAAGAGATCATAATTTCATAACATGGGGTAAATCATGGAAGTGAAATGTAATCACAATAATAATAACTTAAAACATGAAACTTTGTGGAATTCACACATAATCATAGAGAATCATTTCTTGTTAGTCAAGACTCATTTCCAAGACTATCTTAGTGGACAAAGTCCCTTTCTGAATCGAGTAACCCTCGTTTCAGTCCTGTTTCACTGAACCGGTATAACCTACCATTCCAGCCATGTATATCTCATGAGATATAAAATCTTTACCCAATGCATTGGAGGGAGATATAGGTCCAACCCATCTTATAATGAATCCTTTCTTATGTGTGCCACATAATCATAAATCATACATCATCGCATAACACATGTAACAAAAATGGGATTCTTGAAACATCATGACATCATAAAACAAATCATATAAGGTAAATGACTTCATAAAAATAATTCCCGCAAAACATAATCAAATCAATGTAATAATAGGGATAAAAACAGAACCCTTTTATTATCTTAGATGGAAAATAATTTTGATAAAATACTTGAACTCCATTCTTGAGGAAAATATCCTTTCTACTTCAAAAATAATTTTCCTTTTTTAAAATGTCATACAACATTAAAATAAATGAAGTTTATTAAAAATATAATTGAAAAGTTATAAAGGAATATTCTTGGAAATAATTTTTTAAAAATCCATTCTTTCCGTATAAGTTAAAAAAAACATTCTTCGTATTTTTGGTCGGAAAAGTCAAAAAGTACCTCGTACGAAAAACAACAAGAGATTCCTTTCATACATATTACTAAAAACTCACCGAAGGGTAAAAATGGATTTAAACAATTGTAGGTGGATGGAAATAATATTACATATTGATGAAACATGGATGTGGATGATAAAATACACCCCAGTAAATACTTACGAATAAACAATCTCAGATAAAAATGAGATTGTGATATTTCCCTTACCTTAGGTCCGATTTGCTTTGTACGTGTCCGAAGATCCTGTATAATGGTTTAAATAATGTTATTGACTTATTACAGAATCATACATATTGATATGATATCATATATGGTCATATTCTTAGCTTCTTATTAGTAATATTCCATTGTTACTTGTTACTCGGGTCTTTATTGCCTTTTGTTCTTATGCGTGTTTTGTCGAATAAATTATTATTCTTCTTTTAAGGTTATAGATACCTTATATCCAGAATGGTATTAGTGTAACATATATCATATTTATTCATTCAATTCATTTATATAATTACTATGTAACGATGATCATGTAGAACGAGTCGCATCAAATCGTGGAGACGGTATTCCGTACGTACGCACGAGTGATGATATCGTTCCTATGATCGTGGAATTGTATTGGAGTATATATATATTATTTCAGTATCAATATTACTTAATAATACTCATAAATAGTTACTCATTACACCATTATACCTATCCTTGTAAAGTGATGGTGGAAAATAGATTACACCACGGCGTGGAGACGGTATTCCGTACGTACGCACGCGCGGTGATTTCATTTTTCCGTAGGATGGATAGAAGGTGAATTAGGGTTTTTTCATATTTATAATAACATATCAGTATGCAAGTAATACTGATGTTATTACTTTATCATGAAACAACTAAAGAAGAAGAAGTTGAAGAAGAAAGAAATTGAAAAGATCGGTAATGGATATTACCTCTTCTTTGGAACGCTTCTTTGAATCCTCCACTTAGGGAACTAAGATTGGTCTTTGAAGAAGACCAGGACCTCTAGGATTATTCTAGGGAAGTGGAGAGGAGAAAATGGAAGGGTTTGGCCGAGATTGAGTTCTCAAATTGGTGTGAGGAGGAGGGGGAGAGGTGTCCTTTTATAAGGGAGGAGAGGGGCACCTTAGGAATATCTCAAAATATTATTTTATATTAAAGTCAAAATCGGTTTATAATGGTTCCAAAGGGTCTTATTTCGAAGCTAAAGTGGGGATGGGTCGAAATACTATCAACAAATAGGATTTAGACAAGTTTAGGGTATTATTTTAACCTTATCAATTAGATTTAACTCTAAGTTAAATAATTTAACTTTTACCGTGTCTTTTTTTTTCTTTCACTATATGGTTAATACACTTACTATAACAAGCCAAACGAACCCCAAATTGTTTATTATTAATATATATATCCTTATCTAAGTCATTTGGCCTAACATTAGATTTTTAGGAATAAAATAACAATTAATAATATAATATTTTATTTAAAAACTATTTTGTGTCAATTTTGACACTATTTGATATATGATTTTTGTGAAAGTCATAACAGAATTATATGTTCGAACCAAGTTGATTATATAAACACTAATATATCATAGTAACCTATAAAATTAGTGGAATTCATAAAAAGTCTCAAATTACATTTATTTTAGTGTTTATAACATCAATTATGTCAATATTTCATAAATAAGATAATTACTGCATCATCGTTGTGTCATAATTAA
The DNA here is from genome assembly GCA_963277665.1 of Viscum album. Lineage (NCBI taxonomy): Eukaryota > Viridiplantae > Streptophyta > Magnoliopsida > Santalales > Viscaceae > Viscum > Viscum album. The sequence goes on from OY728121.1 coordinate 672,227,721, forward strand.
ATTAAATTATTTAATGTCTAAAAATTATAAATAAAATACCATTATGTAGGAAATATTTTTAGCTTTCTAATGAATATTTATTGTTGAATTTATCTTATGTATAACCCCATATTAAAAATTATTTACTTATTAAACTTTGATTTTAACTATTTTAACCCTTCTTTAAATAAATTAATAATAAATGTCCTAATCTATCCCAAGTGGGCCTAAATGGTCATATTTTATTCATAAGGTTGTTTTTGGTCGAATTACACTTATCCAATAGAATTAGGACATGTTTTAGTGTAATAGTAATATCATATTTACCCTTAGTTACCCTATTTACTATTAACCGCGATAAAAAAAAGTAAAAAGTTACTATTCACCAAAAAATTATTTTTATCTCATTGAACCACATTTTACTTACTGATATCAACCGTGTCTGTCGGATTTTCGAAATTCCATTCACAGAAGCGGTAAAATTAAGTTTGATGCAAAATTCAGTTTTTAACCTACCACTTTGTGGTTTCACTATTCATCAAAAATTGAAAGTTTTCAGAAAAATACCAAAATTTCACCCTTGGATAATTTCGGTATTCCGAATCCAAAAATGAAGTCCATTTTGAAAAATAAAATTTATAAAATTTCAAAAAGTGGTTATTACTATTCACAACGGCTAGTTTTAATAATATTTTAATAGCATATCGTTGTTTAGTGAAACTCGGTATTGCATACGACACAAGCTATCGAGGAAGGTCGTGATTGCGTGTAAAGTAAGCCAAGCAAGTGTGTAGTGAAATATTCCTTTGATGATATAAAAACAAAATATTACTCATAAAAATCTCGGGTGTTACAACACGCCCTTTTTAAAATAAATCAATTAGTTCCAAACACTATTTCACAAAACCAAAATTCCTTTTTTGAGCATTCAAGATGACTTCATGACCCAAAAATAGTAATCATTTAAAATGATCAATACCCCCTATGAAACATTTCCAAACACTTTAATCATTTTAAAGTATTCACTTTTGCATTTTCACAAAGAAATAGATCTCAATAGAGGCACATTTTAAAAGATACATAGAAAACACCTCAATTCATCCAAAATAAATTAGTGTTGTATGATTCCATCAAAATATTAAAAAGGTAGGTGCAATAATAATATTTTCAAAAGGAATTTGATATTGTTCTCCCCACCCTTGGATATGTTTTATCCATGCTTCCATTGTCCAGTTATATCAATTATCCTTCACCACAACACCAATGTCCCAATAAATATTCTCCATAGTCAGTGAATACAATAAAAACCATGAAACACTCATGTTCCCATTTACTACAAACACAACATTATCCCAATGATCTATGGATCACACCAAATCAATTGGTTGTACACCCTAAGAAGAATGTGTATATCACTCACAAGAAGTACTATTTATTCCTTCCATTATAAATACACATAAGAAAATCTATAATCATGAACCCATTACATAATAAAAGAATTTATTATGTGGCTTTCCTTTCAAACAAGGAATTTTCGTATGCCACTCATCACTAGAAGAAACTATATTGCTTTCCTGTTCCTTTTAAGTACGTCATGTCTGAAGTAAAAATAAGAAATGAACTACGATAAAAAACTAATTGATTTTAGGAAACCAAAAATCCTCCATATGAAAACCACATTAAACCAAGGTGATATGCCGCATCAGAACAACATCACAATAAAATATTCAGATAATCCTAGGAACCTCATGGCCAAGATGATGAAACCCCACTCAAGCTTATTTTACAACTTGTCCATATCCACCCTAATTGTATGGTTGGAACCCCAGACCTTCAAATTGATTCCAAAAATCATATTATTATAAATTCACATTGCTCCTTGGATGGACCTTCCCTTGATAATAGAATTATGCTTTTCTAAAACCCAACTGTCGATAAACCGAGAAAACCTCTTATTGAAAATGTTCACTAACACCTTATATGAAAACTACACCTACTGATGGTAGAGATACCAAATAATAGGTGAGGGATCACAAAATTTAGTGATGAGGATCTATGTAGTGGTGCTAGGAACCTGAGGAAGCCCACCCCCTAGAATTATAGATGAAGAGAACTTTATACAAGACAATATCAAATGAATGATGTGGTGACTCTGTGCATAGTAGTGGTGATCCAAGGGGAAGATGATAGTCTACATCCATTCTAATGAATCCACATCGTAAAGATTAATCAGTGGAGAAGTGTGCATGAGATATCTATAAAAGAAAAGATCTGTTCTTCAGTAATTTTATAGAGGGAAAGGTTACGCTCATTTTTACATCGCAAGGTGGGAACTAAGGAGGGTATACTTCCAATAAGGTCGTGAGTCTTAAGGAACGACACGAGAGGCCACCAGGGGGGGGGTTGATGGAACCTATAGAGGAGAGGACATAATAATGGTCAACTTTGTGGAGGAGAGTAGTGGAACATTAGGTGTGTACTATCAGTAATTCAAATCCATCTCTTTTTTTCACTAATAATTTATATTATAATCACTCATGTGACATTCAAAAATAAAAGAAACATTTATAATATTTGAAATGGGCCCCATATTGTCATCACATGCAATACCATTTTCATAATCCAAAAACACACCACTTCTTATTCAAAAAAAAATTGAAAAATCAATCATGAAAACCAAACCATATTTCCAAATTTCATAACTACAGTTTACAAAGCCAAGTGGTTCTTTAAATATCCATAATCACTCAAAAAGTCCAAAAAACTATTTTTGAAAACACATGGTGTGAGAAATTCTACAAAACCAATTTATGAAATGATAATAAAACCTTATAAATAAACCCCATTTCACCTCCAACACCCTCTAATGAAATATCCCCCAGTAACATCATACATGAATCAAGAAATATCAGTAAATACACATCCTATAAAAGGTAAATAACCTATAGTTAACATTAATCCAATAGTTTCCTAGAAAGTGTGACACAATTATAATGAATGTTTTTTTTAATAAAGTGATATAATACATATCCAATGGAAACAATAGGTTATGGCGATATCAGATTTGGGGTAGATACTAGGTACAACAGAGGGTTTCACATCAGAGGTGGGGTTCGCAGAGGAGGATCAGTGGACGGGGGTTCGAGGTGGAAGTGGGTTCATGGCAGAGGAGCAATGGAGAAGCGGATGATGAGGTTTCACAGTAGAGGTGGTTCATGGCGGAGGAGGATTTTGCAGTGGGGGAAGAGGTGGTGGGAGGGGAGGGTTGGTGGTGGAAGAGCTGGGGTTGGGGCAAAGCAGAGGTCTGTGGTGCAAAGGTCAGCTTCCACAAGAGCTTGATGAGTGTGAGAATGAAGGAGGCTGTTAGGGTTTTTTTATAAAACCCAGTGGAACTTTTATCGATGGTTTCTATGAAAAGATGATAAAGGTATGTTTTATTAGCACTAAAATAGAATGTGTTGATAAAACATACCATTTTCAGCATTTTTAGCACTGATAATGATTGGCCTTAACAATGCTAAACAAGCACTGATAAAAGCTTTCTTTATCAATACTATATTTATAGAACTAATAAAGATGCCTTTTATCAGTGCTTGTTTAGGGCTGATAAAGGCCTATCATTATCAGCGCTAAAAAATCACTCATAAAGATATTTTGTAAATAATTTATTTATATTCATATATATTAAATATATCATATATATGATAAATAAATATTTATTTATAATTATCACTATAAACAAATATATATAACTCTGTACTAATAAAATAAGAAATTAAATAATTATAAAATCATAAGAAAAATACTTATTATATTTATAATCATATAATATTTATAATAAATATATTAATTATATATTTATAATATTATAGTTATATAAAACTATATTTCTTCTAATTTTTTAATTATTTATATGAATATATATTAATTTATAATTATATGAATATATATTAATTTATAATTATAATTATAAATGAATAGATATTTATTTATATAAATAATTATAGAATTATAAAAAATTAATATTTCTAATTTTTATAATTTTATTATTATATATATTTAATAAATATATTATTATTTTATAATTATATATATATGTATTTATTTAGAACTATAAATATAAATATTTTTATTTATTTACCAATATTTCTATATATTTATAAACACATTTCTTTATTTATATATAAAACTATATATCAGTATAATAAATAAATTTTTTATAAATAAATAAATTTTTAAATAAATATAAATGTATTTATATTTATAACTAATATATAAATATGTATTTATTTTTAATTAAAAATTATAATAAATAAATACTTATTTATAGTTGTAATTATATATATATATATATATATAAATAATTAAAAATTTTAAAAAATATTTATAATTTTATAAATATATATAAATATGTTCATTATAATTTTTTAGTTATTTAAATATATGAAATATATTGAGAATTATATTTATAACTATCTGTATTTATAAATAAATATTTGTTTATAAATATATATAATGAATATATTTATTATAATTGTTAAATTATTTAAATATATTTATATTCATTTAGGAATTATAATTATAAATATTTGTATTTATTTATAAATAATTCTATATATTTATAAATATATTTATTTAATTATATTATAACTTTACATGTAGTATAATAAATATATTTTTGTAATTTTATAATTATTTACATATATATTGTTATTTATAGTTAAAATTATCACCATAAATAATTTTTTTTTCTAAATATATATATATATATATATATATTTATAAAATTATAATATATGTATTTATTGTAATTCTATAATTATTTAAATATATATATATAGTGGTAAATATAACTACAAATAAATATATTTAAAAAGTATTTAAATATAATTAAATTTTAATAATTATAAATATGATAAGTATATTTTTTTTATTTAACTATATTTAATGTAATTTTATAAGTATTTTTTATAACATAAAAGTATATATGGGTTACAAGAATTAATCATATACCTAGTAAATAAACATAATAAAAAAGACCCATCATTGAACAACATGAATAATAAAAAAGGATGTAATGTATAAATGAACATTATGATACATAAGATAAACACACATGATCAATATATTTATTGACCAAATTCATTAGAGACACATATATATTTTAAAATTAATACAAAAATATATATTTAAAATAGTATTTATATATATTAACTATAAATAAAATAAATGTATGAAATATTTTAAATATAACAAAGATAAAAAATATAATGAATGTAATGAATCTAATAATCTAATAAATCTAAAAAATAGTTAAGTAATCTAATAAATCTTATAAATATAAATCTAAAAATATATAATAAATCCAATAAATCAAATAAATAAAACAAATCAAATAAATCAAATAAATCAAATAAATCTAACAAATCTAATAAATATATGTATTATTTAATGAAATTTATTATAATATTATATATATATTTATAATCATAGAAATACTTTTTTAAAGAATTATATATATTTATTTTTGAATTATTATAGAATATATATTAATTATAAACATGAATTTTTTAGTTAATGTGTACAAATAAAAATTATTTTTAAATATAAATATAATAATTTTATATAAATTATTAATAAACTTTATTAGTGTTTAATATAGCACTAATAAACGAATCCTTTAATAGGACTAAGAAAAGTGATGATAAACGTGTACCCATTATCAGTGCTTTTCTTATCACTGATAAAGGATACATGTATCAACACTTTTATCTAGCGTTGATAAAGTCCCCCCTTTATCAGCGCTTTCTTCTTAGCACTTATATAACAAGGTTCTTCCCTTTCCCTGTTTGGTAGTAGTGTGCCTACCATAGACCTCGACCACTAGTGGCCATTTTTGATTGTCAAGGAATATTAACATGGTCAAATTAAAATCATGAATTCGAGAATTACTTTTTACTTAAATTAAAATCTATTTGTTCATTTTATTACATAGTGTTTTTTTCGTATTCTAATTCAGGAAGGTTGTTTTTTACACCTCATTTGAAGCCTTATATGCCATAAGAAATTGTATTTATTTCAATCATCATCACCTTTAAAATCCCGGATTCCCTTTGAAGCTATCATTCAAACCATTATATATATATATATATATATATATATAATAGTCTACTCACACATGACGGACCCAATTCCTTCTATTTGAGGAAGAACCCCTACTAGAGCTAAGCCCTACTCCTTTATCACCCTCTGTTACCACTAGTTCGGGCACACCATTTGGATAGAAGGTGTGACCAATGGTTTCTCAGTAAATATGTAAGTGGATCTTCTTATTTTAAAAAACAATATTTGTTATCAAAAGTTAAAAACTATATGTCTAAATTAAAACCATTATTCTATTCAAGGTACGGATGTACACATATATGTATATATTATTTTCAATTTCATGTTCACAATATATATATATGTGTGTGTGTGTGTGTGTGTACTAGTACAATTCATTCATTCTAATTAGGAAATTATTTTTTAAAATTATTTTTTTAGTATATATATTTTGTGTAAAGAATTTTCTGTACTAAATTATGACTTTTTTCTATGATTTCATGTTCTTATATTTCACATGGAAAATAAATTAGTCACAAAATTATAAGAGTTTTAAACTCATGACATGTGTGTCTGTATAAATATATATCTATTATTTTATTATTTAAATTATTATCAAATAATGATTTCTTTTAAAATCACACCTTTATAATTTTATGTATATTATATAATTTATTTTACTTATTATTTTCTGAGAAAAAAATAAATATATATTATTTTATAGGAATTTTAGTTTATAATTGGTATTGTTTTATGTGAAGGGTTTATGAATTTACACAATTATTTTATGTATAAAATAAAAATATTTTGAAGTAATTAAATGTGTATAAAATTATCTTAATCAAGGATGAGTTCTAAAAGATAAATTTTAATATTTTATGTCATTTTTCGAAAAAAAAATTTACATGACTCTATGATGGAAGTTTTAAATACATGCATGTTAATTGATATTAAATGCATTTATTCCAAGTCAAAATTTAATGAGATTTTTTTGTACCAAATTTAACTATTAATTTCCTATGAAAGTTCATATATAAATATATATAGTTATATATATATATATATAAGTGTGTAAATGTATTTATGCATTATTTTGTTTTTAAAATAAAAAAACTAGTGAATATATATGTATTTAAAGTATTGTTCAGAATATTTTTATAAAAATAAGTTGTACTTCAAGTTATTAAACATGAAAGGGAAGTGGCGAGTGAATAGATAGCACCTTCTATTTCAATTATGTAACCATTTCATTTTTTATTTTATGTATCTAAAGTGTTTGGGGGATGTTTGGGAGGGTTTAGGAAAATTGGAAATGTTTTTGGGTCTTTTATGGAAGTTCATGGTTTGAGCACAATTATTAGAAACAGTGTAACACCTATAAAAAACCATGAAATGTGAAGGAGTGGCTACTAGGTAGGTGCATGGTTTTTCCAAACTGTGTGGCCACATAGGATTAATCAATATTTTTGGAACATATGGAAAAACATGGTTCGTGCATGGTTTGTCTAACTGTACTATCCAAAATTGAGTGGGGTGTTGGGAGGAAGTGGTTGGAGCATAATCAGCACATGGTTTGACTAACCATTGGGCCAAACCATTCATGGTTAAAGGATATATCATAAAAAATTTATCTCACATGGGATAACTGAAAAACCTATCATTTTTCACTTATTTTGACACTAACTTGTTTTCCCCACCTCCAAATAGATGTGGAGACTCTCCCCTTTGAACCAGTAGTGATCTATTGGAAACTATTAGCACATTGAAGGTTAGATTTATCTGCATGTCTCCATTCTTGGTGGGTTTCTGAATATATTTTCTTCTTCCCTATTTTGGATTCATAGATATAGTCCACTTGTGATTGATTTATGATAGTTTATGCCAATCATGATTAGTTATGAATTTGTTTATGTTTGGGAACAAGATCTTGGGGTGTTGATATTCAACATAGTTTTAGTTAAAAATTTGTTTCATTCTTTGTTTTCACCATAGATTCCAAGTCTTGTGGCTTGAATCATGACTCCCCATATTATAACATGAAGGATAAATTTCATTTTTTTAATTTCTTTTAATTTTTTTCCAAATTGATGAACAAATCATGGTAAAAACCTTCTTTAGTGATGGATTGTGGATTTTAATATTTTTTGTTCAATGTGATATGTTTTCTTGATTTTAAAATATTTATTTTAAAATATGTATTTTCTGGATTTATGGAAATGGTCTGTTATAATGGTTTTCAATAAAAATCAGTTTTGTTGAAGTGATTGAAATGACTGGTTTGGATTTTTTTTGGAATAATGGTTGGTGGGTGTTCATGTGAATTTTTAGGGATAAGGGTATGATGTTTCCCCCTAATCAGTGGGATATATAAGGGTATGAACTTTCCCACATCAAAATGGTTCACCAAATGATTGCTTGGTGAAAAGATTAATCACCACTCATGAGTATAAGGATTTGAATGGTTTCATGTGTGGTTGGATGTGTGGATATTTGGAATGGAATATATTATTCCAAAATAGGATTTCAGAAAGTTTTTGAATAACTTGTTTGATTTTTTTCATTGAAATCTATTTTTTATAAACTAGTTTTGTTGTGGACTACATAGATTTGTTAAAAGATATCATATTTTTAAAATTTTATATTGAAATTGTTTTATATAAATGTGCTAACAAGTTCTATCATAGTGGTTTGAGTAGGGAAGTCATTTGGGGAAAACCTAATGAGTTTCATTACACGCACCCTTCATTGGAACATTGGTTCTTCTATTGATATCATTTCTTAGGACACATGAAATGGGAATATATAATATTTCTTTAGTTTGGATTCATGATATTTGGGAATGTATTTTAGAGTTGGATCTTGGATCATACTGTGATTTTCTGAGATTGAGTTTTTAGATTCTTTTAACCTTATTGGTTTTGTCTTACACATAGTTGTTAATGTTAGTCTTGGTTTTTACTTACTACTCTAATATAGTTTGGTTGTATTTGTTATAAATTATGGTTTATTACTATGTTATCATGAATTATTAATTGTTTGTTTTTCATAGTGTTATTGGTTTTTCTAATTTTCAAAGGGCAAATCATCCTCAAATTTTATTGAATCCATTGGAATTTATTTCCAGTCATTGGCATCATGGGGATGATGCCTAGGTCCATGTAATATCCCTTTGACTTATCTAGAAAATGAGGAGGGGTGGGATGTTACAAAACCCATCCGTATATATGGTGTGTAGGAATAGACACCCTTTAATGTTTTAAGTGTCCCAGTGGTTTTGTTTTCCAAATTGTATATAATATTTTTTGAAAAATAACTAGATTATTTTTTTAATAAAAGAGTTTTTAAAAGTGAAGGTATTTTAAAAAAATTATTATAATGTTTTCAAAAGAATAAGTATCTTGAATGGATATATATCTTTTTCAACAGTGTAAATATTTTTAAAATGTATAATAATGTTTTCTAAAGCATTATTATTTTTAAATTATTAATTGATTTTTGAAAAGACTATGTATTTTCAAAAAGTATCAAAATGTTTTCAAAAGTGTTAATATTTTCAAATGTTTTGTAATGTCTTCAAAAGCATAAGTACTTTCAAAGGAATATTCAAAATCATGTTTTTAAAGGATTTTGAAAGTTTTTTTAGAAAAATATATTATATATGAAAATATGATTTCAAAATTATTTTACAATGTTATAAGTATTTTTAAAATTAATTTCAAAAGTATTTTAAAAAGGTATTTTAAAATGTATTTTGAAAAATAATTTTTCACTAAATTTTTAAAAACTCCTTAGAAATAATTCTCACACTATGTTTTTATAAAAACAATCCGAATCATTTATAGGTTTCATAGAGTTTAGCTTCAATAAAGAGTTAGCATGATAATATTTGAATCTATTACTTTTTATTTACTTTATTGACTCTAATATTATGTAATATTGGCCCATTTCCTCCAAATCACAAACAAAAAGTTATCCAATGATGTAAATGACTATATATTTTTATTTTTGTATATATAAAAAAAGTATATAATATTATTTTGTACTAGATTTTGTAGCATGGGTCTTGATACATCATAGTTTGTATCAAAGGACCAGTTTAAGTATCATTATAGATTAGAACATCTTGTTAAAATTGGGTTAGTTTCATGGTATTTTTTTTTATAAAAGCCAATATTTTATAAATTTTCATATGGAATAAAAAATTACGAGAGTTATATATAAACTTTAAGCTTTTTGTAAATTCAAATTCCATTAAGAATAAAAAGTTATAGTGGTTATAGTTTTTCAAATTATGAAAATATAATTTCATAATTTTTCTTAAGTGTGGAAAAAAAATTTCAAGGGAAAAATTCAGTTTTATGTGGGTAGAATGTAAAAATCCCAATAATTTAAGCATTTTATTTTAAAATTAATTTATACTAAATTAATTGATTTATAAATTAAAACAAAATAAAAAAGGATTTAATTCTATCTTTTATGAAATTAGATGATTTATTTTCTTAAAAGAAGATATAATATTTTATTAAAAAATAGAATTACTATTATAAAAATGAATGTAACCATACAAGAAGTTTTTATCTTAAAATTTATAGATTAAATATGTTAAGAAGATAATTTGATGTTATTAAATATATTATAAGTATTTATATTAATTTAAAAGAATATTTAATATTACCCTATTTTTAAATTATATAATTTTGTTAATAAAAATAAACATAATTAAAATTAATATGATCATGAATTTTTATTTTTAAAAGGTTCATAATATTATTGCTATAAAATAGGTTAATATTTTCAAACATATAATAATTATTAGTTGTAATTGTTAAATTATCATGAAAAATGAAAAAATCAGACTTATTCGAGTAATACTATAATAATTAATAAAACCATTATTTTAAAATTATTCTTTGGAACTTGGTTTTAAAATGAAAGAAACTTTAAAAAATGATCTACTTAAAATGAATGTTATAAGAAAATAATATAACATAGTAAATAGTAAAAGTAATTATACATGTTTGAATAATTTACTAGTTTCAAATATTATAATTTATAGTTAAATGTAAAAATAAAATAAATCAAATAAGATAATATAATTTATACATATGTTCACTTTTACATAAGAGATGTTTGAAAAAAATTAGAACAAAAAAATACATGATAAGTGAAGGTCCAGCTTGAGCTCACCATAAGAGCATGCTTAGAATGAATCGCCAATAGGAGGGAACCAACACTGTCCACAAATCTTAGAGGCAGATCCCTAGTTAGGGTGACTAACTTAGAGGTAGAAGAGATTAGGGTGGCCATAGATCGAGTTGAATAGAGGTTTGTAAAACACTTATGTAGGCCCATGTATAAGGTTTGTTTTTGTTTTTTTGTTCGAATGTCATAGTTTAGGTTATATGAAAGAAGACAATGTGGAAAAATTTCAATGTGGGATTAAAATGAGGGTACATCTCACCTTTTAAAAACCACTCTTAAAAAATAGTTTTTCAATTAATTCATCATGACCATCCAATAGTCTCCTGACTATCTTCTACCTCACAGCCTTCCCTTCCCTCAATTGTTTATTAGATCCTTCTATCGTAAGACCCACCTTTCAATACTATCACCATCACTCTTCCTAGATCATTCTATCTTCCTTGTCCCTTATGGTACAAGTAAACAATAATGAAATTGGACTAATAAGAGTACTATACCACAATCAACCTTTTTTCCATGACAGTAAACCATTTTCTCGAAATACATTTGTAGTTTTCAGAATATACCAAACCTCGACCACTAGTGGACCTTATTGATTCTCAATAAAGCTTAATAAGGTCATATTAAAAATAATAATTCAAGCATTATTTTTGTTTCTAATCAAAATATTCTCATTAAAATTTTTACCATATTTTATTAGTTGATTATTCAGGAAGAAGGTTTCATTTTTAAGATCTCTTTTGAATCTTCATAGGCAATAGGACTCAATATTTATTTCAACAGTCATCACCTTCAAAATCCTAGCATCCCTTGGATGCTAGATCCTGATGCCTTATCTCTATATAAGTTTATTCTCACACCTAACAGACCCCACCTTTTTAGTTTGAGTAAGTACCCCTACCCAAGCCATGAAATACCTGTATATCCTTACCCTTTCCACTAGTTTGAGTACCCTATTTGGGCAGAAGGAGTGAACAAAAGTTTCTATGAAAACAAGTAAGTGGATACCATTATTTTCAAAAACAATATTTATTTTTAAAAGTTTTAAAATAATTGTTTTAATTAAAAACATTCATCAATTTAAGGAAAGGAGGTTCACATATATGCATATATTATTTTCAATTTAACATTCTTCATGAATATATATTTATATATATATATGTACAAGTATAATATATTAATTCTAATTAAGAAGGTATATTTTTTAATTAATACTTATGTTATATATTTTTTTTATAGAATTTTTTTATACTAAATTATAATTTTATAGTATGTTTTCATGTTCTTATATTTTATGTGACAATCAAATTATTCTCAAAGTTATAAAAGTTTCATACTTATGATATGTGTGTATATATATATATATATTTAAATTCTCTTGCATGATTTTAATGATTATTCATGAATGAAATGTTTATTATAAATTTTTTACTTTGATAATTTTATGTGTATTATATAATTACATTCCCTTATGATTATTTTTAGAACGAAAAATTACATATATTTATTCTATGTGAAGGGTTCATGGATTAACAACACTATTTTATGAATAAAAGAATCAAATTTTGAATTATTTAATGAGTACCTAATTATATTATTTAATAATTAGTTTTTAAATATAAAGTTCATTTTTTATTTCATTTTTCAATAAATTTTATTATAGGAGTTTATGAAGGAAAATTTCAATACATGGATGCTAATTAACATTCCATGTAATTATGTAATGTCTAAATTTTATAAGACTTGGTTGTGAAAAATTTAACAAGTAATTTCCGATTAAGGATTATATATATATATAAATATTTATATAATTATATGTGTGTAAATATATTAATGAATCATTATGTTTTGAAAATAGAAAACTCTAGAGAATGTATATATATATATAAAAGCAAGATCAAAATGTTTTTATAAAAAATTTGCACTTGGACTTTGTAATCATGAAAGGGAAGTTGGTGTGAATCTATCCCAAAGGAAATTGAGTAGGCCTAGATCGAAAACAATAATGAAGTGGCCCCATGGTTTTTTTCCAAAGCTTTCTTAATATTAACTAAAAAATCACTAGATTATTTTATTAAGAAAACCCTTTTAAAAAGTGTAATTATTTTCAAAATGTATTATAATGCATTCAAAAACATAAGTAATTTCAAAGGATTTATAGCATTTTCAAAAACATAAGTATTTTAAAAAAATATTATAATTTTTCACATCATAAGTATTTATAAAGGATTTATATAATATTAAAAGCCTAAGTATTACCGAAAAATATTATAATGTTTTCAAAAGAGTAAGTATTTTCAAAAGTATTATAATGTTTTTAAAAGCATAATAATTTTAAAATGCATATTTAAAATAATGTTTTCAAAGGATTTTAAAAATGATATTATATATTAAAAGGTGTTATCAAAATTATATTTTCAAAATTATATGTATTTTAAAAAGTATCTTCTAATAGGTATTTTCAAAAGTATTTTCAAAAATGGGTTTTTACTGATTTTTTTAAAACCCCATTCAATGAAATTATGCTCACCCAATGTTTTTATAAAATTTTTTCAGGGTTATTTAGATGTTCTATGGAATTTATCTTTGATAAGTAGATAAATTTAAAATAGTTCAATTATTTCCTTTTTATTTATTGTTTTAACTCAGATAATATGTAATAGTGATACCATTCCTCCAAGACTAGATTGGAAGATATCCTCTTATGTAAATGAATATATATTATTCAGTTACTTTTTATAAAAACATATATAATATTATATTGTATCAAATCTAGATGCATGGGTCTTGGGACATTACAATTATATTCTGGTTAATTTTAGATAACATTTAAAAAAGCATGATTTTACAGTGAATTGTGAATAATATTAATTTTTATTATTTTTTTAATTTTTTATAGTACTTATAAATTAAAATTTTATTTTGGTTTAGTTTTAAAATTTAATCTTTTAACTTTGATTTAATATAAAAAAATTATATTTATTTTGTTAAGACTAAGTTATTCTTGAATTTAGTATAAAAATATTTTATACATAAAATAAGTATTTTTCTGAAAAAATGTTTTTATCAAGTTCAAAAATAAATTTTATATTAAATTATAAAATTAATTTGTTTTGAATTTTGAAAAATGGATTAGTGATTTGAAATCAGTGCTTATATAGTTTTTAAATAGGCTTCTTTTATCTTTTAAATATAAATTTTAAACATGGTAATGATTGTTACCATGGTAAAGGGTAAGTTAGGTAATTGAAGATACAGATAAAATGATAAGGACTAAAAAAAGTCCCTAAAACATTCTTCAATTATATTTGATAAGTATATTTCGTCCCCACTCATCAAAAATTATGTTTTATGGCCTATTAATTCAATTTTTATTTTATTATAAATTTTAAAATATTTTATATAAATAATAGTAAAAAAGTCACACTCTTGTAATTACTTACTATAACATTTTTATCATAGGGATAATCATTGGATATGTTTGGCTATAAATTTTTATTTTAAATCTAATATATTTATCTTCACCAGTTTTATTTAATTATAATTATTACATAAGAAAGAATTAACTTAAATTCTAACACAATTTTGATGGAGTAATTATACAATTTATATAAAAATAAAAATAATATATTAAAAATATTTGTAGTAATTTAATTTAAATAATTAATATGACAATTATTTTTTATATATAATAATAAATGTTATATATTTATTAAAATATCTTTTTCAAATTATATTTTTTTCTTGATGTTATTAAAATCATTATAAATGAATAGTAATAAAATTTAATTTATGGTTTTTTATGAAAATAATATTTTATTATAAGATATTAAATTAATGAAAATTTTATATTAATTCATATAATTAGGAAATGATTTAAAAGATCATACATGGTCCATTTATGGTCCTTTTTTAACAATTATTTTAACTTTCAAGACCCTCAATGAGTAAAAACCTTGTTGTGATGGTATGCGTGAAAAGGTTTACACGAGTTTAATAGAAAAAGATAAGGGAAAAAAATATGATCTAGAAAAGTCCAAATTTTACTATATTATAGGATATTGACTAAAACACAGATTGTCATGAAATAAAATCAATTTGTATCAATTCATAAATTGAAATTAATTTATATTAATTTTACATTTTATAGAATTTTAAAAGTGACCCACCCTCTCTTATAAAAGGGAACCACATAATATTATTTAATGACATATAACATCCAATTTGTTTGTAAATTATCGAGACAAATACATTGATAATATCCTTCCCCATTTTATATAAGATTTTTTATTGGATTAATAACAACTTTATATGTTTTAATGTGTAAATAAAATAAGGATTTTTGAAGAAGAGGTATATTTCTTAAATTATTGTTTTCATTTTATTTTTTATTCCACAACATTAAAATCATGAAAAACCATAATAATATAATAAAATTAGTATATTTAATATTTTATAATATTATTATATTTTTCACACAACCAATATTCATCTCTATCCTACATAAAATGGGAATGGAATCCATCATTTACGTGTACAGGATATTGCTGCCTTACTGACCTACGTAATTTTTTTCCATCACTATCTCTAAAGGATGGTTATAGTGATTTAATTAATGTTAATAAATTATATTCATAAAATATTTATAAATATTAAAATAAAATATATTATTTACTTTTACACCATTCCATTCTCTAAATAATGATAACTTCATTAATGCATGCTTGTGGACTACCACCTCTATGAAACTACGTGATTATTTTTTCATCAAAAAATGCATGAAATATATATATAAGTTTATTTTAATAATAAATATATAATTTATGGTTTTATTATAATTATTTAAAAAGTAAATTATACTTATATTCATTCCATATTTATCCTTGAAAAATTGAAATGTTACTCATGTGTCCATATAACCTACTGCCTCTATGGTTTTAAAATAGTTTATTTTTAATAAAAATATTTAATTGTTGGATTAAACAATATATTTTATGTAGAAAAATTATTATTATTTTGTTTTTTTATTCCAAATATCATGAGAAAAATAACACTTTTACCATGGTTAATATAGTGTTGATGCTATGAAAATATGGACCGAATATCCTCAAAATACCTGACTTATACTTATCTAACTAAGTATTTAAGTATGCCATAAAAACAAATGAAACAAATTATTTTTGGAAAAGTTATTAATACATTAAAATTATATTATGAAATAAATTAATCTTTATAATATTATAAAAAAATTGTTAAATGGACTATATAAAAATTATGGAGTCGATCTGTTGGATTTCGTATCATTTAACTTTCACTAAAGAATGTTTTATTTTTATGCACCTAATTTAATTTATATGGTGTATATAATGTACTTATATATATTATATCCTTAATCATACATAATTAATTGTATTTTATGTTTCTATTTTTATTATTTTATCTAATTGGATTTGAAATTAATGATACCAAGTGGTAAAGGGTTTCTTAACTCAATTACCATTCACTAGGTTATAACTCATTTTCATTGACATTGGTATTCCATGACTATGTGGGAATTGATAACTAAATTTTTTTATTTTATATAATCAAATTTTCTATTTCGATTTACATACGTTAGGTGTCACGAACCAACCCGGGTCAGTCATGCAACTTTCAACCGAGATGACCTGCAATAAGGCCCGAAGGACATTCACGATCCCCACGGGTTAGAAACTAGTGTTGGGAATCAAAATAAAGTAGATGAGAATGATTTGAGAAATAAAAAAAGAAATAAAATTACATATAAACTAAAAAAACAAAGAAACATTTGTAGAGGTAAAAAGATTAAAGTTATAAAACTGAACATATCTCCACAGGACCTCATGGGTCACCACTAAATATAGAAACACACTCAATGCAAGTGCGATACAAAAAAACAACCTGAAACTAAAAAGATACTATTGGGATGAGAACTGAGATTCTCTATATGAATGTCAAGGAAAAACAATGCCTTATTCCATTACTATTAAAAAGAAACTCAATCATACTAGTTTGATAATAGGATATATTAAAATAATGTTTTTCATTCTAAAAAATTTAAGTCACAACGTTACATATTTTGAAAAACATTTCTATTTCACTAAATCTTAAAAAATGTTTCCAACCAAGAATTAACATCTCTAAATAAAAAGAAAGAAGTTTAGATTAAAATATGGGTTTTCACAATTGAAACATCAAGTATGAATCCACTGAAATTAAAATCACATCACAAGAATTATGTCAATAACAAGCAACATGGGAAATCCTTATAGGTATCTAGCAGAATTGGGATACTAGAGACCTCATACCTCAGTGAGACATATTATAACATCCACAACCAACTACATTCTCATGAATGAGACACTAGTGGTAATCACATCCCAAGGCATATTGGTCTGAAATCATATCACAAAAATGTGGTATAAAAACCACGACCATTAGTATTCTCATAAACATTCCATTAGGTGGAATCACATCCAAAGGCCCAGTGGTCTTTGATCATATCACATGTTTAGTAAAGGTTGTAGCATCAACATTTATACAAAAAATTGGGATCAATGACTTCTAAATCATCTGGCGTACTAGTCCTAGTCTACCCACCAAGGTACTCAGGGTTTCCTATGTGATATATTTCAAAGGTGTTGAGGTTTTATTAACCAAACACATATGAACATTGCACTTTTTTTTATCCAGAATCCATTCAACCTCTGAGCACTTGTCTCCATCCCTAATCTAATTCACCTTTTTGTGTTACATAACCATGAAAAATACTTTACACTAGGAACATATCACAAATAAAACATTAACACTTCCATCACTTTTCTCTAATTAATGTGGGAATGCCTTATGAAGGGGTTTTAAACTTTTGAAAACCATTAAAAAATTGCCAAACAATCTAAATTACACACAACCAACACATTTTATATTATAACACATAATCACCCAACACTTTTATGTTTAGAAATTTTTTTTATGGTTCAACTAAAAAAACAAGGTACTATATATTTAAAAACAAGATTAAAACCATGAATAAAACAATGCAATCCTTTTTATGAATGTGAGATCATTGTTTGATATCATTCTCTCACCGAAAACCCATTTTGGAAATCACTTTGAAACACAATGGAAATTCAAGCATGAAATTACACATTTATAACAATATTTCTTGAATGGCGACATGTCTTTGGATATACCCATTTCATATTCAAAACATCTAGGAGAACACTTTTCATGAACCACACCCATTTAGACACACACACACACACACAGATATATATATATATACATATATAGCTTTTGAATTTCATATAAAATTAGAATAAAATCATTCAAATAACACCAAGTAATAATATAAATTCTATATATATATCAAGGCATAAATAACCTACCTCAAGGTGGAACCAAACCAAACATCTAGACCTTGATGATTTATAACTAAAAGTTGCTTCTCCCCCAATTTTCATATGACCCTTTACATAAATGTAAGGGAACCTATCCCCTATGCACACTTCTACATGGCCATTAACATGTGGTAGGCGATCCTTACATATATGGTTATATTAATATACAAGTCACCACTCACCTACGTATGAATTTCCATATTTATACAAGGCACACCTAGCCCCATAAATGTATATTCACTGCCAAGGATGGTTAAAAATGTAATAGGGGACCCCCCCACATATATATATAGTTACCCACACACAGGCGAGTCACCATAGACTCAGTCACTCGAAACCAAAAAGTAGAGTTAAACGCACTACACCCAAAATACTACAAACCATTAAAAATAGAGAGATAAATATATATGGTGAGAAACCAAACAACTATATAAAATCCACACCTTGGATGGAAGTGGTGAACTTAATCATCCCAAACAACCTCTCCTTATATGGAGGAAGACAGAATTAAAGGCATCAAAAATAACAATAAGAAGATAACAATAAAACAACCATTAATCACATGAACATAAACCTAATATTCAACAAGATGGTTTAATAAGGGAAAATCAATATCACATCAAAAATTCCAAGAAAGTATTAAATAATATGAAATATATTTGGAAATTACTTTTAATTGTTTTTACATTTAGATAAAATTCAATAGGAAAACATACACACACCCAAGAATAACTAATTAAGTCAAGAGGACTCCATTTTCACTTTACAAAACAAAAACACCCCATTAAGAAAAGGAAACACCTTTAAACACAAAAGAAGCCCACTATAAACAAAATTTATCCTAAATCTCAATACTTAAGTGTATTTCACATTGAAAAAAATCATTGACATTTAATCAAAAATAAGGAACCCATAAAAACCTATTTCAAAACAAATCCCCATTGAAAAAATTAATCCTCCATCCATCCTAGGAAAACCCTACCCAAGCATTAAAAACATTAATAAACCACCCAACACACCTTGGAGTAATTCTTTATAAACTAAAACAAGGATCAAAGACACCCATTTCCATCAAAGCACTTTTTAAGAGGCCAACTGGGCATTTCCACTAAAAGGTATGAAACTCAGACATTTCAAATCACCATTTGAAATAAAATTGAAAACCCCATGTAGAAATCATTTGTGTTAGCACCTAAATTTAAAAACAAATTCCTTTTTTAAGTTAAAATTTTCACCCAATGAAAACCCAATCTGGACAAGACCCATTTACCCACATTAAAACCATAAAATGGAAAATTCATATCATAAGAATCTTAGAAAAAATAAACAGAAAAATTTGAAAAATAAATAATGAACTACACCAAACAAAACAATTATTCCATGTTGAAAAGAAAATTATGTAGGTTAAAATAATCACAAGGATATTCCATAGAATTTTACTTGTATGAAATATGGAATTAAAAGGTTTAAATAATATTAAAACTCCAATGGAAAAAAAATTTCTTAGTGACACCTTCCTTGAGAGAAGAGGAGAAAGTAGGAATTATTCATACTTGAAACTCTTGACGAAGACCTCCCATGTATGCACACAAATACATTCATATATATATATACATATAACCATAATCCAAAATACATTTTCCCCATGCCATGAGGGAAAATTTCCAAGGAAGGTATATATTTCTATATGCACACATACATATGTATGTGAGTGAAACACTTCAAGGAGACACCAAAATTCTACAAAAATTCCTAAGGACACTAAATCCTCATGAAAAAAAATTGAAGGTGTGAAACATAACAACTTAATAAAACCCTTACCTAGAGTGGAATCAATGAGTTGAGATGAGCCAATATTCTTCCCCTTCAGTAGTTAATGCTATAATATGCACGAAGTCGACCCGAGAGGCATTCCGTATACTCTAATGATGGAGTAAACTATGGAAAATCTAATTAACACAAGACCTAGGTTTCAGATTAATGAAACCGAGTGACAGTGATGTGGAAATTAGTCAAATTATAGGAGGAGATTAGGGAAGATAACTTACCTCAATGAACTGAGTGAGATTCATGAAGAAACTAGGGAAGATAGTCAAACAAAGGAGGATCCATGAATATGGGTGGGAGAGAGACCCTGAATGGTGGGGAAGGTTCTATACATGATGTAATGGGAAGAAGAAACAATAAGGAAAAAGAAAAATGGAAAAGAAAAAATGAAATAAAAATAAAAATCCTAAAATTCTAAACATGAGCATAAGCATTGTACAGTTACTAATAACTATGTGGGATAACTGTGAAATATCTAAAAAGCCTAAAAAATATATATTATTAGGTATTTTAACTACCGGAGCTCAATCCATCTCCATAATAAGATTAATTAAATTAAAATAAAAACACTATGACACCTGGGGTATTAAAATCTCTCCACTATGACACTTACTATCCCTAGAAAGTCCCTATAAGAGTAATAGAGAATTAAAATAAAAAGGTTCAGAGAGGAATTACAAAAAAGAAACACTCTGCAATGGTTAACCTCATAAGAAACAACTGAAAGCATCAAAATGGTAGATCCAATTAAATATAAAGCATCCATGTCTCCAAGTACTATGAGAACAAGAGCCTCAAACATGAAAACTAATTCATCACAAAAACCTCAAACATGGTCTACCCACCATTTAGAGTTCCTAAATAATGGTGGGACTAATAAGAACCACTAGAATACAAAGTTCACACAACTAAACATCAAGGAGGGACACATTCTAAGACAAGGCACTTCCACACTGAATAATGAAATACCCCCCCCCACAAGGAGATTTAAAGGATGAAAAGAGTTCTCACCTCAGGCTATAACCCACATGGATAACATAGGGTTCAAAGCTCGGATCACCCCCATAGGTTATATCCAAAACAACCACAGTCAAATGCTAGATATCTTACCAAACACATCTGGTAAATCAAATATCCTTGTTACCCATATGTGCACCACATGCCTCTCTGTTTTCCAAATCAATGAGAACCTAACATCTTAATCAAAAAACTATGCAACATCTACAAGATCTTTACAACTTAAACTCAAGTTCCAAAATTGAGGTCACAACCACCAAAAAAAGATTCACAATGATACTGAATCTTTCAACCTCAAATAGGAAAAACAAGATAGAACTTAAGCTCTATCATAAGAAAAGTTTCACATCCGCTACTCAAGGTAGAGTAAGTATAATAATTGGATCCAAAGAAACTCTTTTGACTTTTCTAGGTGATAAAACATTTACAATATCCATGGACCCTAATAACAATGAATGGTAACCCACAATAATTGATTCATTCAAAATCAATGAATTAAAACTAAACTTCAGGCCCTAACAAGGCACACAAAAACCCTCACAAGAAGCACACCAAACATTACCAAAATAACCTTTCCCTTGAAAAAATAATTTCACCACCCAATTTTAAAATTCATCCTCCACCATGGTTTTTTCCAACACCAATCCTTCCCACATCAAAATCAAACAACCTTTGTGAAAGAAAAACATTTTGAAAACAAGTAAAACCACGTGAAATATTATTCTAAATCTCATTTCATTTTGAAAACCAAGAACCCAAGGATGACCATTTAAACTCACTTCCATTTCAAAACACCACTTCATAAGAAGGAAACCATTTTTATAAATCATTTTATAAAAACTAGTAAATATACACTTAATTATTTTCAATAAAACTAATTTGAAACTGAATGTTTTCCTTATAATACATTTTTTATTTCTCAATAAAACAATTTAAAATCAATCACACATAAACACTACACATAAACCAACATAATAATCACAAAACCCATATTTGAAAAAACTCCTAAATACACTAAAAATGTGTGGAAACCACATTTGAATAAATTAAAAATTGATAGGAGTCCAAAATAGCCCCACTAGAAAATAAACAGTGTTATGCATGCATTGGACCCAGGGTTGGGGAACTGCAATCCAACAATGAAACACACTACATATAAGAGGCAGAATTGAACGCATGGGCTCCACATAGTTTCCCAGGACATGTGGGCTAGACACGTAGCTCATGTTATCATTCCTTTCCAACATGAAACAAAGAGTGAACCCCACCATCACATATATAATTAAAGGGGATCAAAAAATAAATCATATCAAATCCTTCAAAAAAACCCAAAACAACTCGAATCCATGATTCAAAACCCAACATTCCCCAGCAGCTTGAGACTCAGTACAAGCTGGAGCTATCTAGACTATACCTACCCTTACTCCTTAGGCTCATCTGACCTTTAAATACCTTATAAATAAACATCAAAAAATAACATGGGCTATACAAAACCTAGGTCCCATTAAGAACATTGCTCTCATACCATTGTTTCACAAACCAACCTGGGTATGCCTAGATCCGGTCAGCCACACTGGCCCACGAAAAGGATTAAACAGAATGTCTGGCCCTATGGGTTGGAATCTAGTACCGAGCCCCAAAATAAAGCATATGGTAATGATTTTACCCATAAAAATAAATCAAACAAATAGTTTTATACAGAAAAAATAAATAAACACTAGTAGTGGTAAAAACATTAATGTTATACAACTGAACATACCTCTGAGGGACCTCATCAGTCACCACCAAACACAGAAACATGCATATTACAAGAGAGATCCCAAACTAGAACCTAAAACTAAAAAGTTAAATTAGGCATGAGCACCGAGATTCTCAATAGAAAGGAAAAATAAAAACAAAATCTTATTCCCTTACCTTTAATAAGAAAATGAATCATACTTGTTTGAAAATAAGACATAATAAAAATAATCTTATTTATTTAAAATTTAAATCACAAGTTTACAATTTTTGAAAAACTATTCAATTCCATTACATTTTCAAAACAGTTACCAAGAGTGAATTTACATTTCTAAATGAAAACAATGAAAATTAGATTAAAATATTGGTTTTCACAAATGTTAGATCAAGTATTAAACAACTGAAATGAAAATCACCTCACATGAATCATGTCGTAATCGAGCACCACATGAAATAACTATATGTAACTAGCACAAGTGGGATCCTAGAGACCTCGAGCCTTAGTGAAACATGGTATGGAATCAAAAACAAACTTCATTTACATGTAATATTAACTAGGTGGAATCAGATCCCAAGTCCTAGTGGTCACTAATAATATCACAAAAACATGGTAAAGAAACCACGACCATCAGCATTCTCATGCATGAGCCACTAGTGGGAATCAATTCCCAAGGCCCAGTGGTCTCTGATCAAATCACATATTTAGTTACTATTTTAGCATCAATCCTGCTAGATGAAACTGGTAAAAACCACTTTCAAATAATCTAGTGTACTAATCCTTGCCTTCCTGCATTGATACCTGGGGTTTCCCATGTGCACTATTTCGATGGTGGTGAGGTTTTATGAACCAAAAAGATACAAACATAATAATTTATTATCCAAACCCATTAATCCTCTAACCAAAAATCTCCCTGCTTAAGCACATTATTCTTTTAACATCACATAACCATGCACAAGCCTTTACACAAGAATCATATAACAAATCAGAAATTAACACTTGCATCACATTTCTCGAATTATGAGGAATGTCTCAAAAGGGGGTTTTCCACTTTCACAAACCATTCTCAAAGTGAAAAATGGCATCAATTACTTACAAAAACAACTTTTAATTTTAGAACACATAATCACCCAATAATTTTATGTTTCCAAAACCCTTTAAAAGTTCAACTAAATAACCAATATTCTATATATTTAATAATAATAATTAAACTATGCTTACACCAAAGCAATCATTTTTAAGAATGTAAAATCAATATTTGCTCTCATGTTCATATGAAAAACCCAGTTTAGAAATTTGTTTGGAACTCATTGGAAAATCAAGAATGTCATTACACCTTTGTATCGACATCAGTTAGAAGGACAAACATCTTTGAAAATACCCATTGCAATTTCAAAATAAATAGGAGACCACTTTTCAAAAACCAAGGCCATTTATGCACATAGACATATACAAACACATATATATATCATGTTCATTTCATATCAAAGAAAAATACACGCATTTCTAGAACACCAAGCAATAATGGATACTATAATTAAAGATCAAGGCATAGGGAACCTACCACATGGTGGAACTGAACCGAAAATTTGGACCTTGATTCTTCCTAACTAAAAGATGATTATCCCCCACTAATCATTTGCACATTCACATAAATTTATGGTCACCTAGCCCCTATGCACACATCTATATGGCCACGAACATGTGCAAGGGGATCCTTACATATATGCTTATATGAATATACTAGTCACCACACACCTACGTATCAATTTTCACATATATACATGGGAACACATAGCACCATACATGTATATTCACTGCCATGGATGATTATACATGTAAAAAGGAATCCAAATATTTATAAACTTACCTATACACATGAATTATATTTACCTTAGAACCCATGGATCGAAACTGGAAAGAAATGTTCAACGCACTACACCATAAATACTAAAAACCTGAAAAAAATAATGACTATAATTTAGATGGTGAAAAACAAAAAAAATGACAAAAAATCCATACCTTGGATGGAGACAGTAAATCGAAACACCCCGAACCACCACGCCTTCAGTTGTTTTTGATGGAATCCACAAGAATATGTCCTAGGGGACCATTCACACAACTTTAAACCATAAGAAACCACAAAACCCAAATCAAATCCTAACCTAGGGTTTCAATTAATTAATTAATAAATAATTCTATCATTTAATAAATCAAAGGAACCAAAAGTCCCAGTAATATGAGACCATAAACACAAGAATTAATCACATGAACATAAACCTCATATACAAAAAGAGTGTTCATTATGGGAAAGTCAATATCAAATCACAAAAGCCAAAATAGACATCAGTCATATTAAATATATATGGAAATTCCATTTAAAACAATTTAACAATTATAACAATTAAAATGGAATGCATACACACCCTCCATCACAACCAATTTTGTCAAGAGGACTCCATTTTCACTTTATAAAACCAAAAAATCCCTTTAAGACAAGGAAACACCTTTAAATAGAAAAGAAGCCCACTCTAAAACCAATTTCAACTAAATATTAATAATTAAGTGAATTTCACATTGGAAACACTTATTTTCATTTTAATAAAACATAAGGAATTCACAAACCTGTATTTAAAAACCAAGTCCCATAGTGAAAATACATCCACCATCCATCCAAGGAAAAACCTACCCAAGCTTCCATAACATTACAAAACCACCTGACACACCTATGAATCATTCATTGGAAACCAAAAAAGGCCCAAGGACCCATTTACACCAACCAAATTTTAAAGAGTCCAACTGAAGATTTACACTTAATGGAATGAAACTCACACATTTCAAACCTCTATTTCAAATAAAATTAAATCCCCATTTTTAAATCCTTTGAGGTCGCACCTCAATTTTAAACCAAAATCCCTTTTTAAGATACAATTTTAACACAATGAAAACCCAAATATGCCAATAACATTTTCCCATATTTAAAACCATAATAAGGGGAAAATGCATCTCATATGAATCTTAACACAAATAAATATACACATTTAAAACATAAAACAATAACTACACAAAACCAACCAATTATGACAAGGTCCAGAGTTAATTAAATAAGTGGAAATCAGAACATGTATATTCCATAGAATTTTAATTGCATGAAATAGGGAATTAATAAGGCTTAAGATTATTAGAACTCTAATGGAAACAAATTTCATAGTGACACCTACCTTGTGACACGAGAAGAAAGATTGAACACTTCTACACTTGAAGCTCTTGACAAAGAACACCCACACGTTCATGCATGCACATTTATATATATACATACATATATACATATATACATACATATATATATATAAACACTTAATCGAATATACATTTTCCCCACTCTATGTGAGAAAATGTTCAAGGAAGGTATATATATCTATATACACACATACATATGTATGTGAGCACAACACTTCAAGGAGACACCCCCATTATACGAGAATTTATAGGGACCATAAATCATGAAGGAAACAAAATGGAAGGTGTAAAACAAAACAGTGGAATAAAACCCTTACCGTGAGTGGAATCTACAAGTTGAGATGAGCCAATCTGATTCACCTTCAGTGGTGGATGCCATAATATGCACGAAGTCAACCTGAGATCCATTCTGTATACCCTAACAATAAAGGAAACCAAAAAAAATAAATTTAAATAGAGATCTATGGAAGAAAAAATGAAACTGGGTAATAGGGAAGAAAAAATCATCCAAATTAGAGGAGGATATGAGGTCAGACAAACTTTCCTCAAAGATCCGAGTGATATTCATGAAGAAATTGGAGAAGATCATCGAACAAAGGAGGTTTCATGAGGGAGGGTGGGAGCGTGAAAAAGAATGGTGTGGGAGGATCTTTGCATGAAAAAAATGGATGAATAAACAAGATGGAAAAATGAAATAACGATGAATGAAAAAGAAAGAAAAATTAAAATTCTGGACAGGTGCACGAGCATCGCACTGTTACTACTAACCCTGCAACAGGTAAAAAGCCTCGAAAACATAATTTTTTTGGTACTTAAAGTATCGTATCTCAATACCACTCTATAAAAAGATAAATAAAATAAAAATAAAAACACTGGGACTCCCAAGGTATTAAAATATCCCCACTATAAAACTTTTTGTTCCCATAATGTCTCGATCAGAGGAATAAAGAATGAAAACAAAAATGTTCAGAGTGGAATTACCCAAAAGAAACAATCTACACAAATTAACCTCAACAGAAACAACTGAAATCATCAAAATCATTGTTTTTATTAACTATAATGAATCCACATCTCCATGTACTAATGGAACAAGAACCTCAATCAATAAAAATTATTCATTATAGAAACCTTGAACATGGCCTCCCCACTATTTAGAGTTCCTAAAAAATGGTAAAATTAAGAAGAACTGCAAGAAGAAATAGTTTGAAACAACTAAACATGTTGGAAGGAAACATTCTCAAACAAGGAAATTCTACACTCAATAATAAAAGTCCCACCACAAGGAGATTCAAATGATGATAATAGGTCACACCACTGGTCAAAACGGACATGAATAACTCAGGGTTTAAAGCATAGATCACCCATACACGGTTCATCCAAAATGGCTACTGTTAAATTACATCTAGTATACCAAACTCATCTGGTAAATCAAACACCCTAGTTACCTAGTTATGAACCCCATGCCTCTCTATTGTCTGAAGCTATAATAACCTTAAGACTCAATGAGAAAAAAAGCAACATCCACAAGATATTGCCAACCACAAATCATGTTCCCAAACTAAGGTCATAGCCCCCAAAAGAAAATCTTGTCAAAGCTTGTCACTTCTTCAAAATCAAGTACGATCAACAATACAGAACTCAACCTCTCTCACAAGAAATGTTTCACATCGACTACTATACATAGAGCTAGTGTAATAGTTGGATCTGAAGAAACCCTTTCAACTATTCTAGGGGATGGAACAACGACACTAAGCATGGACCATGAAAATCCATGACTATTAATCCAAACCAAATGATTCCTTCTAAATCAATTAATAAAAGAAAATTTCAATCCATAACACGGAATACAAAAACCCTCAAAAGAGGCACAATAATATTTACCAAAATAACCTTTCCCTTGAAAGCGTCATTTTCACCACCCAATTTTTAAAATCATCCTCCCCTAAGGTATTTTCCAAATCAAAGACACCCTACATCAAAACTAGACAAACAGTGTGAACCCACAAATTTACAAAACAAGGAAAACCATATGAAACCTTATTCTAAATATCAGTTCATTTGGAAAATCAAGAACCCATGGATTCCCATTTAAACACACATCCTTTTCAAAACACCATTTTAAAAGAAGAAAACCATTTTTATAAATAATTTTGTAAAACCACGGAAATTCATCCTTCCATTTTTTCCATAAAAACAATTTGAAAATGAATGTTTCCCTTAAAATCCATTTTTTATTTCTCAATAAAATCTTTTAAAACCAAGCACACACAAGAGCTATATAGAAACCAACATAAGAATCAAAAAACCCATATCCCATAACACTACTCAATCCACTCCTAATTTATGGAAACAACCTTCGATGAAATCCAAAATTGAGAGGTGTCCAGAACCGGACAACTAGAATAGGAATAGTGTTATGTGTGAATTGGATCCATGATTAGGGAACCATTAAACAAAATTTAAATAAACTACATATAAGAGGAAGACATGACCATATGGGCACCACATGGTTTACCAGGCCATGTATGCCAAACACGCAGCTCGTGTTCTCCTTCCATTCCAACCCAAGGCCATGAGTGACCCCACTATCATGTATATTCTCAAATGTGATCAAAACATCAATCATATAAAATCCATGAAAACATCCACAAACAACTCGAATCCATGATTTGAAACCCAACATTCCTTGGTAGCTTGGGGCTCGAGATAATCAAGAGCTAGTTAGACTCTCTCTTCCCTTACCTCCCAAGATCCTATAATCATTACTTCCATTCTACCCAAAAAACACCAAATAAAACAGACTATAACAAACCTAATACCAGTTTGGAACATAGATATGATACCATTTTTTTACGAACCAACCCAGGTCAGCCACAATCTGGTCAACCGAGCCAGCCTAGAACAAGGCCTGAAGGGTGTTCCCCATCCCCATGAGCTAGAAACAAGTTTCTTGCATTAAAATAAAGTAATTTTGAATGATTTTCCTTATAAAAAGAAGGAAAAAAATATAAAAACTCAACGAATCAAATAAACACTAGTATCAGTAAAAAGAGTGAAGTCATACAACTGAATATTCCTCTAAGGGACCTCTTGAGTCATCACTAAACACTAAAACACACTCGCTTCTAGTGCGATCCAAAAACAGCACCTTAAAATGAAAATATAATATAGGAATGAGCACCGAGAAATGAACAATAATGCCCAACACCCTTACCTTTAAAAAGAAACTCAATCATTCTAGTTTGAAAATAAGACATAATCAAATAATGCTTTTCATTCCATTCAAATTGAATTCACAAGCTTACATTTTTTGAAAAAAGTTTCAATTCCACTACATTTTACAATTTTTTCCCAACCATGCATTTGATTTTATAAATGAAAAGTATGATGTATAGATTAAAATATTTTTTTTCAAAAATGATACATCAATATGAAACAACTAAAATTAAAATCAGTCTACAATAATCATGTCACAAATGAGAACCATGATAAATCCCTATAGTTAACTAAAACAACTGGGATCCTAAAGGCCTCGTACCTTGATGAAATGTGGTATATAAAACACAACCAACTATGTTCTTATGCAAGAGCCACTTGGGGGAATCACATTCTATGGCCTAGTGGTCTCCATTCATATAATAAAAAAGCAGTATAGAAACCACAACCTTCAGCATTTTCATTCACAAACCACTCGGGGAGAATCCCATCCCAAGGCCCAGTGGTCTTTGATCATGTGACATGTTTATTTAGTGTTGTAGCATCAATTAGTCTAGAAAAAAGTAGGATGAACAACTTCTAAATCATCTAGCATACTTGTCTTAGTCTTCCCCCTAGGTACCTAGGGTTTACTACACTCTCTATTTCAATGTTGGTAATACTTTATCAAGAAAACCCATATAAACATATCAATTTATTTATCCAAAACCCAATCAAACTCTCACCACCTATCTGCCTCCTTATATACATTCCCCTCTTTACGTCACACAACCACACACAAGCCTTTACACTAGGCACATATCACAAATCACAGATTAAAACATGCATTACGTATCTTGAATTTAGTGGAATGCCTTAAGAGGGGGTTTTTTTCTTTTGAAAACCATTCTCAAAGTGACAAACATATTTAATTAATTAAAAGAAAGAATTTTATTTTAGAAAACAAAATCACCCAACACTATTATGTTTCCAAACCCATTTGAATGTTTAAATAAACCACCAAGGTACAATATATTTAAGAATAATCATAAACCATAATTACAATGAAGCAATCCTTTTTAAGAATGTGAAGTCACCCTTTGACCTCATTTTCACACTCAAAACCCATTTTGGAAATCGCTTTGGAACTCATTGGAAAATGAAGATTTTCATTACACAGTTATAACAAAATCGACTAAAAGGCCACACATCTTTGGAAATAACTATTTCACATTCAAAACATCTTGGAGACCACTTTTCAAGAACCATGACCATTTAGGTATATACATATATATATATCACGTTAATTTCATATAAAATAAGTAAACAAACATTTATGAAACATCAAGAAATAATGGAAATTCAAATTAAAGATCAAGGAATAGGGATCCTACCACAAGGTGGAATCAAACTGAACATTTCACCTTTTATACATTCTAATTAAACACTAATGCTCATCCATTATGTGTATGCAAGTTCAAAAACATGTAACGACACCAGGCCCTTATGCTCACATCTGCATGGACATGAAAAAGTGCAAGGGGATACTTACATATATGATCATATGCATATACTAGCCTCTAATAACCTTGGTGTGAATTTTCATATATATAAAAGGGAACACCTAGACTTATACATGTATATTCACTACCATGGAAGTTTAAACATGTAATAGGGGAACCCACACACACATATATAAACATATTCACATGAGAGTGTGTTTCCTTAAACCCTGTGACTTGAAACTACATAGTAGAGTTCAACGCACTACCCCACAAATGATACAAACCTTAAAAAACATAAAGACCAAAATATAAATGGTGAAAACCCAAACAATAGAAAAAATAAATATCTCGAATGGCGGTGGTGAACTGAAATATCTCAAACCGGCTCGACTTTGGAGGTGGTTGATGGAATCTATAAGAATAGGTCCTGAGGGACCATTCACACAACCCCAAACCACAAGTAACCATAAAATCTGAATCAAACCCCAACCAAGGGTTACAATTAATTAATTAATTATTTAATCATTCTACCATTTAATAAAACAAATTCACCCAATATAAAAATAAGAAGAGATAAATAAAACAATAAACAATAACATAAATATAAACCTCATATTCAATATGAGGGTTTTAGAAGGGAAAATAAATATCACATCACAAATTCCAACCATGCCTTCACTTATATTAAATACATTTAGAAATTCCTATTAAAACATTTTGTAATCAAGATAAAATTCCAAAGGAAAGAATACACACCCACAAGAATAAAAAATTAAATCACAAGGACATCATTTTCACTTTATAAAACCAAAACACCCTGTTAAGATAAGGAAGTCCTTTTAACAGGAAATTAGCCCACTCTAAACCCAATTTGGCCTAAATCTCTATAATTATGTTCATTTCACATTGAAAAAACTCATTGAAATTTTTATCAATCATAAAAAATGCATAAAAAACCTATTTCAAAAGCATGTCCTCTTTCCCAATGAAATCCACCATCTATCCAAGGAAAAAATTCCCAAGATTTCAGACCATTACAAAACCACACAACACACCTGGGAATAATTATTCGGAAACCAAAACACAGCCCAAGTCCACCCATTTCCATTAACCTAAATTTAATGAGTCCAACCAAGTATTTCCACTTAAAGATTAGTAACTCACAAATTTCAAACAAAAAATTGAAATAAATCTAAAAACCCTATTTTGAAATCAATTGGGGAACACATAAATTTAAAACCAAATTTCCCCATTTTAAGATATAATTTTCACCAAATGAAAACCCAACTAGACCGATTCCCATTTCCCAACTATAAAACCATAAAAGTGGAAAATGAATCTCAAAATAATCTTAACACAAATAAACATATCAATTTAAAACATAAAAAAATAACTACACCAAACCAACTAATTATTCCAAGATCAAGAGATAATTAAATTGGTGAAAATCATCACAAGGCTATTCCATAGAATATTACTTGAATGAAATAAGGAATTAAAACCATGAAAGAATATTATAACTCCAATGGAATCAAATTGAATAGTGACACCTACCTCTAGAGAATAGAAGAAATCCAGAACACTTCGTTTGTTGAAGCTCTTGATGATGTCTACCCATGTGTTCACGTATATACAATCATATAAATATATACCCTTAATCCAATATTCATTTTCAACATGGAATGAGGGATAATTTTCAAGGAAGTTATATATATCTATATACACACGTACCTATGTATGTGAGAACAACAATTCAAGGATCCACCAACATTCTACAGTAATGTCTAGGGACCCTAACTTATCAAGGAACCAAAATGGAAGGGGGAAAACCACTGAAAAATAAAACCTTTACTCCAAACATTGTCGACATGCCGAGATGAGCCAATCCGCTTCACTTTTAGTGGAAAATTATAGAATATTCCTGAAGTGGACCCGAGAGGAATTCTATAAACCATAATGATGGAAGAAACCAATGAAAATCGAATTAATTCGAGACCTAGGGTTTTGCGAAATGAAACATGGAGACGGTAAGAAGAAACCCATCCAAATCAGAGAGGGATATGATTACAGATGAACATACCTTGATGATATAAAGATGATTTTTAAAGAAATTGGCGAAGATCATTAAATAAAGGGGGATCCGTGAGGGAGGCTGGGAGCACGACCATGTAGTGAAGGGGAGGTGCTATGTGCAACGCACAAGGATGAAGAAACAAGAAGGAAAAATAAATATATAAAAACAAATAAATAAAAATAAAGATAAAAATAAAAATAAAAAAATAAAACTTTATAATTCTAGACATGCACACTAACATCGCACAGTTTCTAATAACCGTGCTGGTTAACCGTGCAACAGATAAAAATCCTCTAGAATATAAATTTTCAGCCCATTAACTACCAGATATCAATCACTCTCCATAAAAATATAAAATAAATTAAAATAAAAAAACAATGACCCAAAAGTTATCACATTAGGAATAATCGTTCAATTTATTGATTTTAATTCAATTATATGATCTTTTTTGGGAAATTTCTCTCAAATTCTATTTCTTTGGTACATACATTTATGATATGAACCTATATAATTTTATGAGGTGTATTTTATAACCCTTGATATATTATATCATGAATATACACATGTCCATGATATCTATTGTTCTATTTTATGTTATTATTTCCCCTTTCTTATGTTTGAAAACTTACTAAAGTGGAGAAGGCCTTATCTTACAGTCTCCATTCTTTTAAAGATTTTTTATGTTCAACGTTGCTTTGGGAAAATAATATGCTATTGTATTATTGAAAAAAATTATTTTATTATCCTCTATTAATGAATGTGTTTTAATTCTTTATTTTCAATTTCCAAAATTATTTATTAATGAAACAACAAGAATGTAATTTTTATGGTAGGTGTATCCTTTTAGATCGAGAATCATTAGCTTCCAAATCCTTGATTTCTATTTTTTTTCAAAATTTTTCATTTATAAAGAAAAATGATTTTCTAAAACTACTTTACCAGGTCATTGAAATTATTTTAAAATGTTTTAAAATGAAAATTTCAAAACATTTTCCCAATGGGTCACATTTGACTAACTATACATTTTTTTTGAAAATAATTTTTATTTTTATCATCAATGAAATGTATATATTTTCGCACTGTAATTACTATTATTTTATTTGAAGTTTCCTTTATATATTTTAGTGAAATTTTTTAAAAAAATATTTACAAAAAAGTTTCTTAATTTTTAGTTTTTTATGTGATTTTTAAAGTGAAAAGTTTTTTTTCCAAAAGAATTATTTTAAGGGTTTTTTATGATATTTCAATTAATCTATATCAACAAATCATGATGTTACCTATGATCCATTAGGGATATTATATATTTATAATATCAAAGTTTTTTATTTGGATGGATAATGATTGATTTAATATATTTTCATAGACACCATTCCTTTTTCATAGGTTAATCATTTTATGAAATGAATAATTGATGTTTTAATGAGACTTATAATTAATTTAAAGCTATATGTACATAATTAAGGTCAATATTATTGAGAATTGTTTATGATGATGGGAAATTCAATTATAAAACAAGATCATGTAATGTAATTATAGTTCTCCAATGCAAAGGATGAAGGGAATAGATTAATTGATTATGTTTCATTTAAGAGATTATGGGAATATACTATGATGGATACTCCAATTATAACCATGATATTAATTTCTAGTGTAACTATGATATTTAATCTATGTGTGATAATGAAGGTTACACTATATGTAATAGTTATATGAAATTGATTCCCTTGGAGTCATATATGATTTAGCTTTTTTATAGGATTTTATGGAAATATGATGATTTCACGAGGCAATCTAATGAGTTTATTATTAAATTATATTATTTTAAAGGAAACATTTTGGAGGGATGGTGTAAGGGGACTTGGGGGAGATCCCCAAATCGGGTGATGATGATGAACCCTCTGATCTCATGTTAGGGATGCACGCAGAGGATGCTGGGGGTAAGAGGCCTCTTTTTGAATGTCTTAGTCATAAGGATATGTTCTCATTCGCAAAAA
The DNA here is from genome assembly GCA_963277665.1 of Viscum album. Classification (NCBI taxonomy): domain Eukaryota; kingdom Viridiplantae; phylum Streptophyta; class Magnoliopsida; order Santalales; family Viscaceae; genus Viscum; species Viscum album. The sequence continues at coordinate 672,263,009 of OY728121.1, forward strand.
AGAGTGATGAGATTAATGTAGTCCCTACGAAGACATGGAAGAATTTTTCGGATGTGGTAAAGAATGCAGCAGGACCCTCATTCTCTAAATTTGATGCTCCTCCGCATGGGACAGTGATACGGAAGGGGAAGACTGCTCATGTGTCAGCTAATCAAGAAGTTATGGAAGAGAGGGTATATTTATGCTGACATTAAATCATTGTGAGAGTTATAATACCTAAGGGGAGAGGCTGTGGAAATTTCAAGATCTGACTAAAAGGGTTGCTGAGGTGTGGGGTTTTTATGACTGGCAGATGATAGTGATGGGCAGGGGATACTACCATGTGGTCTTCCCCTCAGATGAAGGGAAGAGGAAAGCGTGAAGCAAAGGTACTATTGCTTTGAATCTAGGGTTTCTGAATGTGCAGGAATGGGATAGTAACTATGATCCCATGAATGTCTGTAGTACGCATACTCAACTATGGATCAGAATTTATAAACTCAATTGGTTTTATTGGCATCCAAGGATTCTATGGGATATTTCTTTTTCAGTGGGAAATCTGATTCGAATGGACTGATAGATGGATAATCCGAAGCTAGGGAATTATGCCAGAATCTTGGTGGAAGTTGACATGTCAAGCATGCTTGTAGAGGAGGTGGTTCTGACAATAAGGGATGACAGTATGAGGCTTGATATCTTGTATGAGAGGAAGCCAAAATTCTGCTCGAGGTGCCTGCTCTTTGGGAACATAATTGCTGAATGTAAGCAGGACACAATTTGTCATTCATGCATGATGAAGGGGCATGATGAGAGCACATGCAAGAGAAGGAAGGGGAAGGTCAAATTCCATATGGAGCACCTGGAGAGCAATGGTACTGGTCAAGGGTCTGGGCCTGGGCAGAAGGGGAGTCTGGCCATAGGGGCTCTTCCTCGGTGGCATTTGTGAAGGATTCAATGAAAAATGAGGTTCCCATTGGACCTGTCAAGGATATGGGGGCCTGATTGATGAAACCCAAGTGGATCCTGCTCCCTGTGGTGATTCTGGTCCTATGGTGGATAGGGTGGATGTCGTCTCTCATAATTATGACAATACGGAGGAGAGAATTGTAATGGGGGCTGATCATACTATCAGCTCGCCTGTGACAGGATTCCAATGAATTGGTGGTGATTCCTACACCAACCGACAGCTGGCTTATGACCCAGGAGGAGATTTTACTCGGATCTCCCCCTCCATGGCTGCACGAAGGAGGGTGACTGTGGGTAGTTCCCCTCCCCTCAAGTCCAACAACACCTTTATTCCTCTAAGTGGAAGGATTTGGTCAGAGGAGGTGGAGGAGGCTCAAAATTCTGATGTGGGGGGCCTAATGCTTGATGCCAATGGCATGGTTGGGATTATGTCTGAAGCAGGTACGGTGGTGCAGGTAGAGGAATCTTACCAAACCAGTCCAGGTGATCATGCTGTTGTAGATGGATCTTTGGGGCCGCTGGGCGGGGATAGCAAGACAAAGCGAGTGGAGGGGAAGCTCACTACAGAATGTGGCACAGTCAGTATAGGTGCAGATTCTTTGGATCATGGAGGCGTATTGGACGAGCTGCAAACTAAAAATTATGCCCAAACCCAATGTACTGGGAAGGGTAAGGATGCCAGCGGAGCAAAGTAGGTAATCAAGGAGCATTATAGCACCACTGTCCTTGGACATGGCCTGAAGAAGGGATAGAGAGGTCAAAAGAAAAAAGGTCACATTAAAGCCTTAGTGGAGAAGAAAGGGAGACCTCTGACAAGAGGTATGGTTTGTAAGAAATGAGGATTCTATACTGAAATTGTCAAGGTATGGGGAATCCCCTTACGGTCAGGGCCCTTCGACATTATATTTTGACCTACAAACCACAGTTATTCAGTATTGCAGAACCTAAAGTTCTGTTTGATAACTGGAAGGGTTTGTGGTGGGATTCACTAGGATATAGTTTTGTGGCCAGTAGTCAGTCTGCATCCTCTATGGATCACTTGTGGGTGTTAGTGCATATCACCCTGCAGATTAATTCATGTGACAGCAGTCCACAAAGTGTTCTAGTTAGCTGTACCAATACTGGACAGAATGTTTCCTTATCATTTGTTTATGATTCTAACTCCTATATTAGGAGGAGGGATTTATGGGAGGCTCTCAAAGTAATCTCTAGGAGAATGGATCAAAAATGGTTGCTGATTGGTGATTACAATACTATTTTGAAGCCTGAGGAAAAAACTGGAACAAATTTTAATTGTATTGCTGCCTCAGAATTTTCAGAGTGTATTGATTTCTGCAATTTGGATCAAGTTAGAATTTCTGTCAATGATTTCACATGGTGTAGATACACTAGGGAAGAGAAAAAATCTAGAAATCTTGACAGATGTTTTGACTATATTGATGATCATGCTACAGCACCCGGTGTCTCCGGATTCACACTGCCTAAGCACTACTCTGATGACAACCCAATTGTTGTGGATGTTGAGAATCAGGTTCCAAGGTCAGCCCCTGTTCTTTTTCATTTCAATAACGGATGTCTTGTGATGCCAGGATGTAGGGAACTTGTTTTAGAAGCATAGAAACTTGACACAATTGGAAGTCTGCTACAATGAATGGCTGCGACACTTAATCATCGTAAGGGGCTACTAAGAGCATGGAGTAGGGATTCCTTTTCAAAATTGGATGAGAATATTAAGAAATCAGAGGAGGAGTTGGCCAGAATTCAGATTGGTCAGGGGCAGAATATGAGGGTTTCACAAGAGGAAATTCCTGCCCACAACAAGCTCTATGATCTTTTAATGGTGAAGGAAAGATTGGTCAGGAACCAATTGAATGTGCAGTGGCTAAAGGATGGGGAAAAAATTATAAATTCTTCAATAGATTGAACAATGAAAAGAGGGCACGGGGAGGGACCAAGGTGATTAGCATTGATGTGAAACTATAAACATGGGAGAATGAGAATGCATTGCATGTGGTTGAGTACTTTAAGGGAATATACTCTGATAATGGGGAGTCCAGTATTCACTGTATGGTGGACAACATCATCTCCTGCATTGATGATCAGTCGAATCAGCTCCTAACTGCTCCCCCATGTAATGAGGAGATCAGATCCTCCCTCCTCTCTCTCAACCTGGAGAGTGCCCCATGCCCTGATGGATTTACGAACAAGTTTTTCAAGTTCTACTGGGACATTTTGAAGAATGATATTGAGCAGGCCATGAAGGATTTCTTCTCTCATTATTACATGCCACATGGTATGAACTCATGCTTTATTGCGCTCATCCCCAAGAAAGAGAATGTCCTTGAAATCAAGGACTTCAGGCCGATGGATCTTTGAAATACAACACCCAAACTTATTAGTAATATCTTATTGAGAAGGATAGGTGTGATGGTTGATGGTATGATCACCATGAACCAATTTGGATTCATCCATGGGAGGAACATCCAAAAGTGCCTATTCATGGCCTCTGAGAGTGTCAACCTCCTAAGAAAGAAATAAAAGGAAGGGAAATTTACTATGAAGATTGAAATATCCCAGGATTTTGACACGTTGAAATGGGATTCTCTCTTGGATGTCCTCAGGAATTATGGCTTCTCTTCTAGATTTTTGAACGTGACTCGCATAATTCTTAATTCTACAAGGCTATCAATTCTCGTTAATGGGGTCCCGGGGGGCTTTTTTCCTTGCACCCGGGGGGTGAGGAAAGGTTACCCACTATCTAGAATTCTTTTTGCGCTTGCAGAGGATTATCTCAATAGGTGTATCAACGACCTTGGTCAAATGGGATGGTACAAAAATATCAGGGCTGGTGTGAGTGGGAAGGCCCCATCTAACCTATTGTATGCAGATGATATCTTATTAAATGGAAAATATTCAAGGAGAACTATATACGCAATTAAGGCCCTCCTCAGCCATTATGAGGAGGTGGCTGGTCATGCCATTAAATGGGATAAATCTTCGATCGTTTTTGGGAATAGGGTTCCGGTTGGCAAAAGGAACAGGATTCTGAGGTATCTTGAGGTGAGGAGAGGATCACTTCCTTTCCAATATCTTGGAGTCCCACTATTTTGGAGAATGGTTAAAAGGAAGTATTTGGAGGGCATTTCTGCTGGTATTATACATCAGCTGGCCAGTTGGAAGGGAAAGGCTATGTCACTGGCTGGGAGGGTCTGCTTGGTGAATTCAGTGATCACATCAAAGTTTGTTTATTCCTTCTCCCTTTATAGATGGTTGAGAGGACTTATTAAGGAGCTTCAGAGCACGGTCCGAAACATTATATGGACAGGGTCACCACATGAAAGGAAGATAATTACAGTGGCGTGGAAGGAATGTATAAAGCCTTTGGAGATGGGGAGCCTTGGGTTAAAGGACCTCCACACCATCAATGATGGTTTGATTGGGAAATTCACTTGGAACCTGATCATACATGAGGCTGATGATGACTTCCTTTCTAATCGAATTACATGGAGGCTCCTCAATGGTTATAAATATTATCTTGCCTCATCAGTTTGGGAATCTCTCAGTCATGAGTATGGAAGGATTGTGCAGGATAATAAATGGTTGGATTGTAGGGATTCAACCCTGAATTGTCGGACAACAAAGTGGCTCACACAAACCCTTTGTGTTCTGAATGTTCCAACAGATGTAGCCCAGATGTCCATCTCGGCCTTTCTTTCCCATATGAATGCTCTTGTTTTTGATATTCCTGTGCAGGAGGAAGATGAAATCAATGGATATGCTTTCATGGATGTTGATGCTCTGATTTGGGTTCATGCAAAAACTGGGCAGTTTAATTCTCGGTACTTTTAAAGGACATCCTGTAGGGGTTCATCTCCTACACTGGCATGGCTGTTACATTTCAAGGCTGGATTCATCCAGCCATCTAGGTTCTTCTTGATATGGAGATTGTGGAAAATAGATTACCAATAACTAACCTGCTCAAAAGGACTGGCCTACAAATGGAATCGATGTGTTCCATTTGTAGGGATGAGGAGGACTCGATGCAGCATGTGTTTGTAGACTGTAGGCATGCCAAGAATCTTTGGGAATAAATTGAATATCTGTTTGGGATTTTGGATGATATAGGAAGGCCGGTTTTGGACCTGCTGTCCAGCATGGTGCATGCCCAATGCAGTGAACAAGTGCAAAATCTACTTTTGGTGGCTGTTGTCGCTGTTATTACAGATTGTTGGGAAGCCCAGAACATCATGTTGTTTGAAGATGAACACTCCATGGTACAACAAGGTATGATGGCTATCCATAGGGATGTCTATGATGCTTAAATGTTCCAGGATGGATCCATGTCTTACACCGTTTATGATCTCAAAATTATGAGAAATCTTGGTGTTTCGGATAGGCCGCGCAAGCCTCGAATGCTGAAATATATTCGGTGGATTCCACCCATTATGCCTTGGCTGAAGGTGAATGTTGATGGGGCTGCGTCAGGCGCACTAGGTATGTCGGGGTGTGGGGAGTGTTTCAGACCTACTGAGGGTTTGTTAAAGGATTCTTCTGCCATGCATTTAGAATTGTAAATTCTTTCGAAGATGAAATATGGGCCATGATATATTCTGTCAGGTATGCTTTCCAGTTTAATTGGAGGTGTATATGGCTTGAATCTGACTCCCAGTCTGCGGTTCATGCATTGAGGACTAACACACGTAATGTTCCTTAGTGCATGCTACCTCAATGGGTTTATTGTCTTAGCAAGGTCGCGCAAATGAGCCTGGAGGTTTCACATGTCTATCGGGAGGCCAACCAGGTGGAAGATGCTTTGGAAAAGCAGAAACTTATTGATCCTAGTGGAATGTGGTCTTTTACGGTTCCTGATTATTGTGCCCCACTTATGAAGGCTGATAGATGTGGGGTGTTGTACACTGGATTATGTAATATCCCCTTGTATTCCAAACTCTTCTACTTTTTATATAATTTTATTAGGGCCAACTTCCACCAGTTCCTGGTCTTTTTGATATATTATTTGAAACTACTTATGTGGGAGAATATATGGGGTTTTAATGATTCATTTGGTCAAGATTTACCACACATGGATCATTATTATTTATTTCCATTTCCCTTTCATTTTTAAGTATTTAATCCATGTTTCATGATTGATGTTCTAGTCATTGATGGGTATGAATTCCATTTTGTTATAATCATGAACATTAATCCTCAAATATTATCCTTATGATTATATTATTATTATTGATGAAATTCAATTTCTAATGATCATATTTACCCTTAATGAGCATTTTCTATCACCCATAATACATTTTCTATTTCCCTTGGTTATGAAGAATGATGTTAAATTTTTTGAGACTAAAAAATTTTCATATGTGAATAAATATTGGGATATATTGATAACTTAGTAAGGAATAAGAAAATATGGGTATAGTGGGAATAATCTTTCTTAATACAATGCGTATTATTATGAAATAGTTTTTCCTAATTCTAAAAAAATCAAAACAAAAAATCTATGTTGGTATGTATGTGATTTTATATTTCTTTTTGATGTTGTATGATTTGGATGTAAAAAATAACTTCACATTTATTGGTGTCAAAGATATTTAATGTTTAAGTTTTTTGATCTAGATATGTGAGTGTGTATTTTGGATTGACACATATAGAGTTAATATATTTATCATATTTTAATCATACAAAATATGTGTCCATTTTTCTATGAAACACCACTATTGAAATCACTTTGTAATGATTCAAATAATTCTACTAATGGTGTTTCCAATGATGTCAAAAATAATCAGTTACACATTTATCATACTTTGAGAAACCACAAATAACCTCTAATAATGTATAATTTAAAATTAAAATCATGCCATTTCCTAATATCATGGTTAACACTGAAGGGCTTTCCAATATTTGTTTAGTTCCAAAAAACATTCATAACATTACTTTATAAAGATAAATCCAAATATTTATATAATTAACTATTTTATTGTGATAGAAAACTGTGCAATTTTTTCGAAAAACTAAAAGTAGTAACAAACTAGTACAAGAAAACAATAAATATGTATGAAAATTTAATCCTTGGTAACTCGTTAATTAATTTGTCTAGAGAGGGACCTAAAATTATCATATCATTTGAAACAATATTTCCATATAATGAAATTTACTATAACCCAAATTCAAATATATTAAATTTTATGTTCTACATATTTGGTATTAATATTTATAAATAATATGTAGTTTCCAAATGATATTTATTATTGTTATATTATACCATAATTAAATAGGTAAAAAAACAAAACATTTATCAAAATACTCATAGAGGAGGTTATTCAGTAGATATTGAAATACAATAATTTCATATTTTAAATATAATTCAATAACCAAAAACTCATAATGGATTCAATTAGTCTTAAATTTCACCCTCAGAATAACATATTACTTTTTCATTAACTTGTGGCACCCTATCCAAATTTAAATCTTTAAAAATTAATGTTATCCATGGATCTGATAAAACTAGTAACAAGTATGTGAAAAAGGATATATGTTCTTAACATTAATATTATTGAATTTCCTATAATCAATGCTAATTATACGATAAAAATTGTAATTTTTTACAAATATAAGGGGAGAAACAGAAGGTGAAGTGATAGGGAAGATTAAAACCTTATCAAGAAACTCATGAATCATATTTTCAAATTCCAAAAACTCCCCATAATCCATTTTATTAGGTTGTTTAGATAATATATTAATACTGTATGTGAAATCAATAATAATTAAATCTCTTATTCAAGAATAACACAATGAAAATAATTATAAAATAAATCCCTATATTAATATATAATTATAAAATCAATAATTTGAATAATATCCATATTTAAAATAATATTGTAATTAAATATTTCACTCCATTAATTAATCAATTTTTCATCTTCTCGATTTGATATCGATGGTATTGATTCATTATCATATAATAATTAAAAAACACTCCGATTGTTGAATATTAATTCTTTATCTTTATAATCTATCATACCATGATAAAGCAAAATCCAATCGACACCTAATATAACATCAAATACAAATATGTTTATGAAGAAAATATTTTTTGGAAATCCAATTATATATATGATGATAGGAATGTTCCAAAAATTATTTTTTCATATAATGATTCCACCATGAGATTTTATGAAATCAATTTCCGTAACATCTTTAGGATAAATCACTATTGTTTTATAATTTTTTGGTAAAATATAATTTTTATGTATTAATTCACACACTTCATTGGAATACATATATAAAATAATTAATTAACATATCACTACAACATTTAATGTCCCATAAATAGAATATGACATTATCATGACATTCTTATTATGGTCCTGGTAATCACTATCTTTCATACCTTTATTTTGATAAACATTCAAATAATGGATCATTTCATTACAATTAAAATGTTATAGTACATTATTTTTATTTATGGTAGGACCATTAATATTTTTATTTTATTTATAGTTATGTTGTAAGTTTCCATACATTAAAAATTGTAACACTTTTTATATCTCATAATAAATTACACATAATTATTCATATATAAGATATCCGAATAGGGAATATGAATTTTCTTTCCATTAGCTTAGTTAAAATAATAGTTCCACATTTCTAAGCATTGGGATTAGTTTTTATCCTTACAGATTCAAAATTAGAAAAAAAACACCAACTGAAATTATAATAATATAATAAAACTTCCACATAACCTATGAACTCTTGAGTAACTAGATCCCTTTGTAATCATGGAATCAATCCTATAAAAAAATTAATCAATTGTACTATCATTATCTAGAATTAAATTTAGTTCATATAGGGAAAATCAAATAAAATTATGTTCATCTATAGATAAACATTCCTCCTCAATTTTCATCATCTCCAGGGTTTTCCTTTTCATTATATGTCGAATAAAATTAGTATAAAAAAATCAAGGAAGATATCATTAAACAATTCCCATTTCAAGGAAAAAATTTCTCCCATTTATTTTCTGTTCATAATAAGAGACCGCTATTGATCATCTTGAAAAAAAAATGTAAATTGCTGGGTTTACCATATAAGGCTATATTAATCCCAAAACATGAAATATCATTATAAATTCATTAATCCAACTAAAAAAATTCACTGGTTTTGAGAATCCACCAAAATTCATAATTTTTTATCTCAGGAAATACTCTACCATCGATCTGTATTATTTATTGAATTTTTCACTCCCTTGTATTGGTACATAAGTTAACATCTTCTTGAATTGATTGAACAAAACTATGAACATCTATGTTCTAATTTCCACTATTTTAGGTGTTTATTTAGGAAGGATATTACCATATTAATGACATTAAACCTTAGTTTCACTATTTTATCCATGAAAACCCATTCTAAATAATAATAAACTTGATAAAGTAACATGTAAATCCACAAATTCTATCCCATTATTGTTATATATAAATAGGAATCTATTTAATGTTCATTTTAACACCACCATCACAATTAAGATGTCTAAACCCTTTCCCTAATAGCAACTATAAAATCCCAAACACAAACATATGATATATTACAAGATATATGGAATATATTTCATCTTATAAATCATAGAGACCATTTTAGATATATAGATTTATAAAATATGAAATCCATAACATTACAAAGTGGATATATCCACTATGATTCAATTGTTTTCAGATATCATATTATTTCTAAAGATACATTAGGTTTGTTAAATTTAAATACCACAATTACTTCTCCCACATTATTAAAAATCATTCTAATACATTATCCCTTTGATAATGTTATTAAAATGTGGGATGGAAAAAATATTCTATTAAGGGAAATAAAATAAATGAAACTAATTACACTATTTTCAAACATAAAAAATCTATAATAATGATTTCTATTTTCATAATAATCATTTCACTTATATAACCGTTTAAATTTCCATGAAAACAACATAATTTATTAATATATTTCCTCAAACATATCATATAAAATAAAAAAATAAAAAAATAATCCAAAAGGGTTTCTTGAGAAACATTAAAAAACATGAATACCTTTTGTCAAAAAACAATCCTTTCAACTATTAAAAAATTGTAAATTATCATTCCTTAAAAACATATGCTCATTTTATTACCACATGAAGTTAAAATATTTCCACTAACACATTACAAGAATATTATGTTGGTACCTTGAGATATTATTCATACATTAAACCTTATAATAACCCTTAAAATGGAATAAACCAACAGGATAATTCCCATATCTCTTAGGCATAACCTATCACTACTAAGAAAATTACATTACACATTTCATTGTAGAGATAAAAAGGGATCACCCAACATTAATGTTATATATGGATCACTACCATTCAAATAAAACTTTTAATAACATTATCATAAATAAAATGAATATATCATTATTTTTTACCACAAATATCATTGAAATTTGTATTCATTCCTATAAGAAATAACAACATCACTTATCTAAGAAAAATTATAATAAATTAAAATTTCCTAAGAAAAAATATTGAAAAATAAAAATTCCTAAGAGATTATGAATTGAATATTATTTGAAAAGAAAATATAATGTATATGAAGAATGATAATTAATTGTGACTATAATGGTGGTAAGGGAAGGCAATATTTATATGTAAAAAATCATTCTTTTTGTACTTTGGTAAAATGTAAATAATTAAAATATAGAAAATGTGGAATATATTGTAGTTTAATTTTTTTTAATGATATTATCAAATATTAAAAAATATAATTTATATTTTTTTATAAATAAAGAAATTTATGGATGAATTTAAAGAACTTATAGGTGGAGGAAAAAGATTTTGAAGGAGAAATATATAACATGATTTTAATAACATGTCCCTTAAAAAAGTCCCTAAATAACTTCATTCACATGTATAAACATGAGAGTAATGAAATTGTATTATATTTCTACATTATGAATAAAATTATTCATTTTCATTACATTTTTATTATTCCCATTACTCTATTTTATACAATTATTTTTTTAGTTACTATTTTTTGTTCGTATTGAATGTTTTGAGGACGTTAAATTTATAAGTCCAAAATGTAATTTGTAGGATTAATATGGAAAAGGGATCATTTTCCCGATATATATAGAATATTAATAATTAAAAAATATTATGTATATATATTATAATTTCTTTAGATCCATCCATTGATATTTTTTGTGAAAAATAATATACATTTTTTCATAGATTGGTGAGTCTATAAGTACAGATGAGTGACATTTCAATTTTTCTAATTTATGGGAATCAAAAAAGGGTATAATATTTTAATTTTATTAAATTATATTCATGTTAGAAAATCCATAAAATTTCATTGTATACTTCCTTATAACCAACCATTTTAGGTGTCAATGATAAATGATTCACATTTTTTCAGGGAGGAAGTATTCTACACATATGAAAGAACAATGATATCATTTTTAAATGACCTAAAATAGTAAAAAGGTATGTAACACAGTATAATTTAAAAATAATGATAATTTAAAAAGAATAATGTATATCTATTAATTTTTATTTATAACAAGTCATGTGAGGCGGTGATGAAAAATAGAACACATCACTTCCTAGTTGTGGTAGTGCATGACTAAGCACATATGACATTTTTGGTTCCTTTATTATTAAAAATAGATAGAAATGGTCCTTACATTAGAATAATAAACATTTATTATAGAAAATATACTAATAATATTATTTTATAGATGTTAGAATAGATTTCATGGAGGTAGAATTAGATTTAAACATGAAATATGTTGGTTAGGACATGTACGCAATCTTCATATATCACCATTTCAATTACACATTAAGCCTTATATGATCTATAATTTTAGATGAACATGACCAAATTGATTTAATTATAGATATTTTGATGTGATTTTGGCATATATTAGATATATTATAGGGAATAAACGGTGTAATTGAATGAGGAGAGGAGGTTCCCTTTTGTGAGTACATGTAGTGTCACCCTTATAACTACATAAAACACACACACACACACACACACACACATATATATATATATTATTTCATTAACAATACCATGTGGATCCAACATAACATATTTTGAATATTTTATTTTTATGAGTTTAAATCCTATAATCCAATGAAATTTAAACAAGTTATTATGTTATTTTAAACCATATCTCTCATTTTAACCCCCTCACTAACCCTGTTAGGTATTAACATGGTGAAAATGGTTTACCAAGGATATAATCCATAAATAAAAAAATAAAATCTCTATATTACCAATTTTTATCCTCATTATTAAAAAAATGGAATAAATTTTTTCCATTTTTAATTTTTAGAAGTAAGGAAAATTAATTTTATGAAATTTAAAAAAAACGTTTTTAGAAAGATGCCCTTTTATACATAAAAATTATGTTATACCATGATAATGTCTAATACATATTAATATAATTGTTTCTATTATGATTAATCAAATGGGAATAATATTAATTTAAAACCAATATGAAATATAATGGAATATTTTTAATACTATAAAATAAATAGAAGTTTTTATAAAAACTGTAATTTTTTAATTCACACAATATTCAAAATTTTTAATAAAAATCAATATAATTCATCATAAAATAATTTATATATGATGAAACCAAAAATTGTTTTCATTTTATATGTTTTATACTCAATAATTATGATATTTAATTTTAAATTAAAACATTTATTCCATGCAAAACATTTCATTGAGATTAAAACCATTCAATTATTGATTAAAAAATATATAAAACTATCATAGCATATTTAAATCCATAAAATATATTTAGGAACATTAATAATACATGATATTGATTTATTTGTGGATTTCCATTATTTAAACATATTTTATAACATTATATATACTAACCGGTCCATAATAATGATCTTATTTTACCATTAAATAGAGGATAAATTATATTCCTATAATCTCAATGAAGAAACTAGATTATGTTCTTAGATACATGTATTAAATTAGTAGAAATGATTTTGTCTATCATGAATTCTTTTCCTCTCCATAATCTATCTCTAAAACCACCACCCCTATGAAATTATTATCAATGAGTTTCCAACTCATTAATGATGGGGTCTATCAAGTTGTTGGCATTAAAAGACATGTTTCATGTCTTAACATTGGTTAACGGATCCAATAGAGACCTATTTCTTAAACTCACGCAATATGGTGAACTAAATTTTAGAATGTTTAGATAGGAATAAATATACTTTAGGGATACTATTCATGTTCCTTATTAATTTAATCTAGTTACAAAAAAAACATAGAGGATATTTTTGAAAATTAACTCATTAATATTTCCATAGGTGAATAAGAGTTAAATATGGTTGATTCAGTTGTTTATATATGATCACTAGAGCTAAACTAAAGTATTTCCTATGTATTAATTCCTTAAATTTATTTTCTAATAATTTTTGGGATTCATTGAACTATATTTACCCTTCTATAGTTCTATTATAATTATATTTCACCTTATATGGAGGTTTCCCTCATAGTACAATATCATTTAAAATTTTATTCATTAATTTTTCCTTGATGGAAAAACATTGTGGGAAATTATTCCTCTATATTTTCATGAGTATTTATTTATTTAAGATATCATTTACAAAATGATCATTTAGGTCTCATAAACTCAGATATTTTAACTAAATTTTCTGTAAGGCAATATATATAATACATGAAAATTCTATTTGTAGAATGATATGATATAGTTCCTGTGATCTAGGAAGATTAAGATAATATTTAATTTCTTCTTTTCCTATAAATAACATCAATAATTATTATGTTTTTTAGTATTAGTTACAATAAGATATTGAGTGAGAATATGAGTGAGAGGGGGAATTAGTTCTTTTTTAGGTTTTATGGTTTATTTTAAACATTATAAGACATTATCCCCTAAGACAATAACATCAGTACAAATTAATCTTTATAATCTTGAAAAGAATCTTTTAAGCACTGTGTAATTGCATCAAACATCTAAAACCCACTAATCTATTTCAAATGTAAGAGTAGTATATTCAACATATCTCTGAGATTACATATGTATATTCCCATCATTTTCACAAGTGTAATTTACATATCAAAGTAATAATTTATTCCCTTTAAACATGAAATAGATTTAAAAAACCTCTCTTTTTCTTTTTTTCATACATTTCAATTATCAAAGGATAATAATCTTTCTCAATATGGATCTAAATTTAATGATTAAATATGAATGGATAACATCACAGTTTGTGGTAAATACTACTTTTCGAATGTTATAATTGAAAAATTGGGGTCCTTCAATGGATTTACAGTAACACATAATTTTTTTATATTTCTCGAGCTCTAGTGTTCAAATCCTATGGTTACATGAATATGAAAAATATATTAAGTTCTTATATATATCCCTCATATCATTGAATATCTAGATGGGGGTTTCTGGATGTATGGTGAAGGAGGTGTCAAGAACATCTTTCTAAAATATGGAATACTTATTGAAAGATACGTATGAATCACTTATCAAGTTATTCAATTTACGTAGAAGGGGATTCAATTGAGACAAGGAGAGTTTTTTCACTACAACTTATACATACATCGATTTGGAGGAAATAGGTTGAACTAAATATATATTTCCTCAATAATACTGTTATTGATATTATCATTCAGTGAACCAAAGTAGCTTACCAAAAATGTTGGTACTTATTCACACATTGGATATAATTCTTGATTGTTCAAGGATTATTTGGTAAGATAGAGTGATTTAATAAATTTTAACATTTTTAGATAACTATATTCCAATATTATATATATATATTTATATAAATTTCATCTTGTTATATATAATTCAATAAAAGATATATATTTGAATTTACTTAGGAATCACATTCTTTTGATATATTATTATTGTGAAATTTAGGAATGGGTCAATTCAAGTTCTCCAACCCAACATTAAAATTATAGTTACAAAAATATATATAAAGAGACTCAATTCTCATAGGTTATGGGTGGGTTGAGGTTATTAATAAAAATTTATTATTATCCTTATTTTAGTCTCATCATGTCGGCATCAAAAAAATGTTAATAGGATATTTTAAAAGTTGAGTCTTCCTTTATTGTAATCCACACATGTACACTTCTCATTTATCAATTTTAGCAACACCTTGAATAACGGAATCCTTATCATTCTCTTATATGTCACTATCATTATCTGTATTAAATTTTTTACCCACATCAATATCATTAATCAATTTAAAGTGGGTAATATGAACCATATCATTATTAGTGGTAGATTACTAAGTGGATTTTCCACCTTACGAATATCATTCGATGGGAATATTTTTAATAATCTAAGTTATAAATTAACATAGATGTTGTTTTTGACTTGTGGACCATAAAAATATTTAATAATTTTATAGGATAATCCACTAAAAGAGGTTCTTGGAAGTTTATCTTGACGGTGTCCCCAATTAATATTACTAAATACACTCCTTTTATGGGAGATAGACCATGATGTTGAATAAACCTAGATGACAATTCTTGTGAATTTGAACACATTCTGCTAAATAATGATTTCCATGGAGGAGGGGAGGTAACAATTTAACCATAATGATTATATAGGTCTTATTTTTCTCTCCCATCATCGCAGACATCATGTTTTATATATTTAATGATTATAAGGGTGGAGATGGTGGTATCATTTCACCCAACCCTATGTATTGAGGGGTAGTAATGTAAATCTACTTAAAATTACATATTGGTTCTATTTTATGCCTTTCAAGATAATTTCAATTCTAGATATGGTTTCTAAACTCTTCTTGGGTTAGTGGTGCAATCCATTGTCAATAACTCTATGGTTATAAACTTCTTTATCCCTAAAGGTAATTCCCATTTAAACATCTTGGTAGATTTATATAATAGACTTCTAATGGTTATATCACTTTGAGTATAAAAGTTTTGTAATTTTCAAATAATGAGACTTTATAGGATGTACAAACAAGAATATATATATTCCTAACATGAATATTAGACATAAATAATTGCATTGCATGATGTTTCTTTGATAAATAGTTTTCTTCAAATGAGTATTGTGAAATGAAAAAATCTATAATCCCCAACAATACAATATGAACATTATTATAGTTTTTTTGTTAATATATGATAGACTGAATTCATACATGTGAGGTTTGGATATTAGAGGCAGTCAAGTTATTACCCAGATATGGGGTTCCATGATACTAAATTTCGTCCTAGTCACTATTATAAAAAGATTATCAAATTTCTTAAAAGGGATAAAATTTTCCAAACAAGACAGTTATATAGTAATGAAATGATGGATAATATACCATATGTGGGGGGGGGATAGGTTTTTATTACTTATTAATTTCTTAGAATTATCATATTAGGGAGCTTCCAAATTCATGGACATTACCAATATTCTCTCTTAGGACAATTCTTTCTACCTAACCACAATGTTTTTATTATAATCAATCAATGGTTATTTGATCTATTAATTAATTAATTTTTTTATTAAATAATTTATTATATGGATTATCTTAATTTTTAACCACCTCATTCTTATTAACATGTGAATAATAATGGGGGTAATGTAGATTATAATTACCTTAATCTACACATCCTCTAGATAAGGGGGAGCTAATTGGTGAAGAGGAATATGATGAATCTATCTGTAGATTGTAATGAGACTCTTGATAAAAGTAAAAATTCAATGGGACATAAAAAATGGAAGGTCATTCATATAGAATTTATATTTTTTTGTATTGATTGTTATTTTAATTTTCACCATGTGGATGAACCCTAATTATTTAATCTCTATCTTGGGGAGGGACTCTATTTACTCATAATATTATGTCATAGGGAAGAACATTATAACATATTACAAGGGAATTTCATCAAATATTTTAAATATAGTTTCCCTATAGAGGACATCTATATTTAAAATTATTTTTCCATCATGGGGAGGAATTTTAGATCAACTATTTTCTTTATCATAGAATGAAAATATTTAACAGATCTAATAGAGATGACATATGGTGATTTTGAATATGTATTCATTGGTAAGACCACCGTGATTAATGATATTTAGTTTGATTCATTAGTTGGAACCTGATATCCATTATTCTATTTATTGAAGAAAGTGGATTGATAACAAAACCATTGGGGTGACCTTTTACAGATATTAACTCAATTTCCATGGCTAGGACCTCTATGTTTATTAATTGAAAATGATTTTTAATAACGATGAAAAAATTAAAAATTGATCTTCATGTTGTTAGGGATTCATCTAAATGTGGATTCCTTAGTTGTAATTTCATGTTAAACCTTCACATGTTCATAGATATGATCTAAATGATGGGTGTTAAAGGGATTAACTCTTGATCTAGGTTTTATCAAACCATGAGGAAGATCATCTTGGTCCAAGATCTTCAATCAGAAACCAAGAAGAGTATGATTATGACTAATATGTTTGATATCATGATGAGGAAATTCAAATTTGGTAATATAGAGAAGTCCCATAGTGTTTTAAATTTTAAACTATTGGGAGGAAGTTCATTATATATTCTATGTGGTGGGCCTCAAGTGTTACTCATCAAGGTACCGTGGAGGTATCCCCATAAATATTTTTTCAAAATTGCATAGATGAAGTGATAGATGGTCCATGTACTACTATAATAATATATTTATGGTCCTCAAGGATGTTAACTACCTCAATGGATTTGTGTTATTCCTAGATTATAGATTTCCACACATAATTCCTCTCTCTAGACGAATTTGTCTTAAAAAATAGGGTGTAGTCCTTGATCGAAATTTGAGTAGGTGAGTTTGGGATGACACATTCATAGTTAGAATCCTACAAAGTATACTACTATGTCATGTCTATAATATATCATTAAACATCCAGTTTGTTGACACGACAATTGATATAATCCTTTTACAACTCCTCGTATAGAGATTCACCCTACAGGTATCCTCCTATATTCCCAGGTATATAATACTAGGTCTGGGACATCTATGATTTCTTCCAAAATATAATATTACAATGTTGGGGTCGGTGTGCTACTTGATGTGATAAACCCAGTTATTGGTCATCCATGGAAGCAATTGAATTGTAGTAAGGACATAGTGGATATTATTTTCCACATCCCCATGTTAAGGGAGATAGGAATTACTCCTCTTTGAGGAAAGAATAAAAAAGTTAATTTATGGGGAAATGAGGACCACTAACATATCATTATACCATTATTACAAAGAAATCATAATATGGTTGTCCCAACATAAGGGAATTCATCACATGGCATCATGGGTTCTATATGGTTGAAAATTTTCATCATTAATGTCAATAAATAGCATCAATCACGGATGAGGAATATGTATAGGGTATACACTAGTGATGTTTGGAAAATGAAGTGTTCTATGGTTTCTAAATATCAATCAAGTAATATTGACATGTGAAATTGAATTATATGATATCATTTTTATTTTAAGGGATATCCAATTGGATAAAACTAAAAGAGGCACTCATTAATATTTTTTCATTTTAAAAATATAATGTTTAAACTATTTAGTTTATTGGTAAATAATTTCCCTACAATTTTACCATTAAAAATATCCAACAAAATCGACATCATAATTTTTTATGTCAGATGTTGGTCTACCTTCAAAAAATAGTGGACTATAGGATATGACAATGATACATAGAAACACACATTGGAAATTAGGATGGGAGGTCAAATCATCACTTATAATTACTTAATTATTATTTGATATTCTGTTAAATGTTTATATAATATAAATTAACAATATAACAGTGAAAATATTGGTTACCTTTTCCATGACTTTTTTTGATCATTATCAGGAATGGATAGAAACATCACTTTGTATTAGAGTGTATGAATCATTCTATTATTCCATTATTAGAATTAGGCTAACTATATATATACACGTTCAATGTAATTTATCATATACCATATAGGTGGTGGGAGTTGGGGAGTATGTATGCGGCCTATGATAAGGGATTCCTATATAACCTGATGATAGAAAAAGAAAAAATGTTGTTTGGATCAAGTTATTGATAAATGTCATTATTTTCATGGTCAAGTGATATGAACCATTTATGTTAATTTTATGGTCCATTAGAAAAAACCAACATGTTAAATATTAAGTTTATGTGTCTATAAATAATAATTTATCTTCTATGTTCATACTACTAGGATGAATATTTATTATAGATTAATATCATACAAATGATTTATTCTAATTTTTTTTAAAGAAATAATTAATTATCTATATGATATACTATTTAAAGTCATGATAAAAACTGTAAGCGGATAATATTTTTTATAAATGGTTGGTTAGAGACTTAGGAATGAGCTACCATTTTTTGGTACCTCCTGAATGAAGAATATGTTTAAGGTTTTCTAATGAAAACAATGAAATAGATTCCCATGAAATATATAGATCATTGATTGAAAATAAGGATGATATCATTTGTGAGTACATGGTTAGGGTATATATCTAGTTGTATTCCCTTGATTTTCAAGGACTTTTTATGATTTTAAAAAGGGTTAATGGAATCCAAGGAGTTCTATTTGATTATATTAACCATGGTAGATGACCTTAGTTATTGAAGAGCTGATATATGTCACTGGGAATATAAAATATGTATGTTCAATGATGTATCTATCTATAAGTTAAATCATTATTGGAGACAAACTAATGGAAATGGTCAAACATGGACTCTAATAAGATCATATTTGGGGTGTGATAGAATTTTTATGTTAGTGGGTATCAATTTAAGAAATCATTTTATTTAAAAAAGCATCATCACAAATGATTTATACTAGTGGGGATATATGAAATATTTATTGATGAATCCTTATTGAAAGATCATTCATGGGGGGATCAACAATATTTTTATTTTTGAAAATTAATATCATGAATATCATATAGGTTCCATACCTCTGACACATCAACTCAATTGTTATCAGAGGGAATATTCTGAAGCCATTTTATAAGATAAATTTTTCAATCTAATCATTTCATTACATGAACATTGGTTCAATATAATGTAATCTATCTCAATGTCTGTTCCCATAGTGGTTATATAAAAGAAACCACAATGTTGTGCACAATTATAGTTAAACTATATCCTAAATGAATATATGTATTCATATTTAACCCTTTCTGCAGAGCCACAAATAAAGTATTTTTAGAATTGAGTGAATACCACTATAGGTTCTTTTATATAATTATGAGAATAATATATATTTTAAAATATTTTATTATATTTATTTTCCAATTTAGTTTTACACTAAATTAAAGTCATATATATGATTGAGTGAATTCAATAAGTGTTGTAATAAAATATTATATGATACAAAATTTAACATTTCATGGAGTATAATGAAAAAAAAATTGGATGATAGAGTATCTGTTATGATCCTATTTTAGTGGAAGTTATGTTCTTTTGAGTAATTTAGTGAATAAATTTTCTCAATATAATGTATTTTGTTATTAAAATCATATAAAAATAATTTTTGGTATTTTCATAATTGTAAAAATTTGATCAGTGGTTTTTTATATTTT